>CM053793.1:815484323-816684323 GCA_028749045.1 Cupressus sempervirens
ATTTGATTACATCACTAAGTAATCTTATTTAGTCAACTTCTATGATATCATTGATTAAATATTAAATATTTAATTAATTAATCATCATCATCCACTAGTTAATTAATTAATTTAATTAACTATAGTCCAATTGATAAAATCAAATGACAACCCAAAGTCTAATTATCAATTAAATACCTATTTCTCCATTAAATTAAATAATTGCACTATACCCATTTAATTTAATCTCACATCTCCTTTTATTAAATACATTATTTAATAAATCAATTCCTAAACCTTAACCATCCATAAATACTATTATTATCCAAATCCAACCCATTTACCCATGATAACCTCACTTAGCCAACTAATTAACCTATCTTATTAATGTCAACTCACTTACATCCTAATCTCCTCCTAAGCTAAGCCTAATCCCCCTCCTAAACATGTGCACAACTTTAAACAAGGGTTAAGACTTTCTAACCCAAGCCAAAGTCAAAGTCCTATCCCATCCTTCTTACATTCCTATCCAATTACTTTAAGGCTCTTTCATGCCTTACTAGATCTTTAATGTCTCTTACATCCCTCTTCCACGCTCCTTCTCCCTCGTAACTCCCTTTGACCCTCCATTTTGACTATGGATTTGAAAAAACACAATCCATGTGCTTCCCCTTCCTTGAATCCTAGCCTTCCCCCATCCTTTCTCCATCCTTGCATCCTAGCCATCCATCTCACCACCCCTTAGCCTATAAATTGGACCCTTCCCCTCTCACAAAATAACACTCTTTATGTTAATGTTATAATGCTATTATGAGAGCCTAAAACTACCAACATACCATCTATAATGGCAAAATCCCTTCATGCCCCCATTGAAAAAACCATTTACTCACCCTCATTATCAATTATAACCCATCACTTGAAGCTTGAGGCACACTCAAGCACATATCCACCATCATTTGGATACATCAAAGTATCAAGGTCGTACTTGGGGAGCTCACCATACTTGGTTTGCATTCCTCTATAGTGTTTCCTTCATCCTTTCACAAATATTGTTGTTTTCTTTAGTTTGTGAATGTTAAATTAACTTTGATATTCTTTGCACACTAATTTCATAGCACTACAATATGCACCAATTTGTTGTGCATAGTGGATACTAGTCATATGTCATTAGATATCTATTAGCTAAAACTTGTAGTAGTAGCTCATATATTTTGAAGCATTAGTAAGATAGAGAATGTTTCATTTATTTAAAGTGTTAGTTAGATTGTTTACTATTTCCATGTAGCAATTGTTATGTACATGTCTCTTAAGTCAAAGCAATCAATTAACAAGGTTAGAAGTTAGAAGTAGCTGTGACCACCGACACACTAGTTTACATGTTACCCTCAACCACTACCATGGAGAACAAGTTCCATTTTCTATCATTTATCTTAATTAAATATTGAACTTAGTTAGCTTTCTTTATACATCTCATAGGTGGGTCAAAAAGTCCTTGACTACACATACACTACCAAAATATTCCAAGTATATACGTTCAAGGTCATTTTTTAAATGAGCATTGCAAGGTCAATTTGTTACTCAATGAGGAATTTGTTGACCCAGTAATTGTGTGCATTGGGTCATATGCACCAATTTGTTGTGCATAGTGGATATTAGTCAAGTAATTAACACTATGTCATTAGATATCTATTAGCTATAACTTGTAGCAGTAGCTCATATATTTTGAATCCTTGTAATGCACAATTTACAAAAAGCTACCACTATCATATATAATGCCATTGTTTTTTATTAAAAGCAGCCAAAAACCAAGGGGTTGGCCCATTAAATAGTCAAACTGGTGAACCACCAACAAAATACCACCATCCAAAATTACACCCTACCACTTAAAACATAAAAACATAGTTCAGGAACATAACTAAAAGAGTTTCAACAGGCATAACATAACTACTGCCTATACTAGAGCCAAAAAAGCTACGAAAACATAAAAATAAAGGCACTAACACCTTAATCCTAGCCAAGTTCAACAACCAACAGAAAAACAACATAAAAACCTAGAGGGAGAGAGCCCTAAGGCTTCTTGGCCTCCTTCCTCCCCAAAAGGATATTAGCCTAGTCTCCCACAAGGAAATCAAACAACATCTTGGAGTCCTCCTTTGCCAAATCACCCTCCTGGTCTTTAAGCAAGTGTAGCGTGGTTGCACTTGCATGTGTCACCTTGATAGTAAATTTTGTCAAGAGATGCATTCTTTCCTCCAAAGCTTGGATTCTTTCCCACATATCATTACCAACCGTCTTCCTGATCTCCACGATGAAAATTGATTGGTACACTTATGTATTTGGTCAACATTAGGCTAGATATAGTATTTGCAGTAAACTCTCTTAGTTAATTCATGGTTGAGCCAAAGAGAATGCATTGGACAATGACCAAGCATGTATTGCATTACTTGTGTGGTATAGTTGAGTATGAAATCAGATATATTCAAGGTGAAGGTATCAGGTTGATGGGCTATACTAATGCAGATTGGGTAGGAACTACAATGGACAAAAGGAGCACTTAAGGGTGTTGTTTCAGTTTGGGATCAAGAGTTGTATCTTGGTTCAATAGGAAGCAGAGATTTGTGGCTCTAAGTTTAGTAGAAGCATAATACATAGCAGCTAGCATGGTGACATGTGAAGCTATATGTCTTTGGAAGTTGTTAGTAGCCTTGTTTGGTCAAAAGGCAAAAACTACTATGATACACTATGACAATTAGAGTTGCATCAAGTTGTTTAAGAATCTAGTGTTTCATGATAGGTCTAAACATATAGACATCAGATATCACTTCATTAGAGATTATGTACAATGGGGGGTTGTTCAACTACAGTACATACCTACAGAGGAGCGGGTAGCAGACATTCTAACAAAGGCATTAGGGAAGTTGAAATTCATCTTCTTCAGAGATAAGTTGGGTGTCATGTAGAACAACTTCCTCGCTAAGAGGGAGTGTTAGCATTAGGTAGATTGGACAATTGTTAATCCATACGTGATTAATTGGAAAATAATTGTTAAAGTTATGACAATTATTTGTTAATTAATTGACTCCTTCTAGAAGCCACTAGTAACCTATTGGTTAAGTTGTTTTAATCGAGAAGCAACTAGAAACTTCTTCGTTGAGTTGTCTTGATCAAGAAGCAACTAGAAACCTCTTGGTTAAGTAGTATAAAAGGGGGTCAAGGGAGGCATTTGGAAAATAGAGAACAGAGAACAACAAGAGTTGTAGAAGTAGTTGCAGTGTTAGCAAATGAGTTTACAGTGATGGCAACCAGTTTAATAGTGTTAGAAAGGGTGTAGTGATAGCATCAAGAATAGTAGTGGGGAATATCAGCAGGAGATATTAGGAGGTTGTCTAAATTTTTCCAGTGAGAGGCAAGGAATTTTGTATCTCTTGATTTGCTGAAGTTAATATATTTTCCATCTGCATAACTAGTTTTCCCTTAGGGGTTTTTCCAGGGATAATTTATCCAAAAATATTGTATTCATTGTGTTGTGAATTTCTTTCCATATTTTATTGGTGAAGTTACAGATGTGTTTGTAGACACCCAAAAATTGGAAAAGACCTAAATCACACAATTCCAATCAATCAATGCAAATTAAAGAGAAAATTAGAAGAAATACAACAAACTTTCAAATCAAAAATAACATCAGGTCATTAATCACCTATCAAATTGACAAGACCTAAATCAACTTTAAAAGAGGAGAAAAACAATTCAAATTCATAAAATGAAATTCAAGAAAGGAGGAGGAAAAAGACAAAAGTGTTGAAAACAAATAAGACATTTATTAAATCAACAAAATCATTTATCCTCACAAAATAGGAAATCTCCCATTTTTCATTTTAAAAGAATTAGAAATATCCTCAATTATTCTCAAAATCAAGTCTGTTGGACTCTTCCTCTTGGTCTCTTATGAGATATTTTCACTTTCACTTTCACCCACCAGTCAAAGGTGAAAATCATGATTCTTACCCCAACACCTTCTAAAATCCTATAAATAGGAGGGAAATCCAAGAGCAAAAGGACCCAGTTTTAGGCATCTGCACTATAGGCACATTTTGATTCATCATTTTAGCATTAACATTTTAGCAAGTTCATAGCATTTTAGTATTTCTTTTATGTTATTTAGCATCATTTATTGCATGTTAGCTTCTTGCATATCCATTTTGATAGATATAATCTTCCTTATAGTGATAGACCTTGCATGCATTCTCATAGAGCTACATTTTTAGCATACTTTGATTCTAGAACTATCACTAAGATGCTAGTTTGAGAGCTATTTTAGTAGTTGTAGTTAGGGAAACATGAGATGCTCGTAGAGATTACATTCTGATGATGATATGTTGGGTCTAGTCTAGTTCGTCATCAGTCTATTTGCATTGTACACTAAAGTTTCATTAATATGTGTTCACACCATGTACAAAATGGCACCCACCATGGGGCTGAACTAAAAGCCTCTCTATTTTCAAGTTTTTTAGTCTAATCTTTCATTTCTAGTATAGATCTATGTTTCTTGCTATTCTCTTGTGCAGATATGATCGAATACAGGTTCTATGTCATTGAGAAGGCCTCATATCAACAAGAACAACATTCCAAAGTCTTCCCCGAGCATACAAGGGTCAGATCTGGATCTTCTAGTGCTTCTAAGATCTGTTTCAATGCTTCCAAGAGATATTTTGCCACTTATGAACTCTATTTTAATGCATTTAATCTTTCTGTAGCACATATACATAGTTTTGTAATGCATTTACATAGTTTTGGAACACATTTACACACTTATGTAATGTATCTAAATCTTCCTATAACACTTTTTAAGAGTTTTTCACTACATATAATGATTTTTTTAGCACATATAAACCATCTTACAGTGCATTTGATTTTCTTATAGTGCATTTGCATGATTAAATAGCTCATATAAGGTTTCCTATAATGTGATTGAAAGTTTCTATAATGCATCTAGTAAAATTTACAGTTTCTTGAATCTAACTTCCAAATCCGAATCTTGTTTGCTTATAGGTCCCTTTCGAGTTAACGAAGGGCTTCCAGATTGCAGACAACATGTGAGAAGAATGAAGACCATTCTAAAAGCACCTTAGCCCTTGCTAGCTCTGAATTAGGTAAGTGGACCTCGACTCTTGTCAATACAAAGTGTGGCATTTCAAAGTTCTAAACAAAGCTTAATAGAAGCATTCAATCTCACTGATCCAAAACAAAAGTAGGCCTATGCTCTCAACTCCTTCAAGTTGATCAGAATGCCCAACCTTCTATAAAGATTAGTTACAATTGAACAAGGACAAGAATCCACACATAGCATAACTAGGAGCACCTCTGTCTTCAGTAATGTAAGGGTTGGTAATTAAACCTTTGTGTCTATCGCATTTGGGGAGCCAAAATAGTAGGGATATGCTCTCACTCTTCTCAAGTGATCAGATTCCCAAACCTGTTTGTGACTTCCATTCCTCACTTTTCACTAGGTAGGATTATCTAGCCATAGAAAGGCTACCTCTCGAGTTGCCTTAGTAGGGCCGGTGAGAGGGATTGCCTCCCAATCTTGTATTCCTAATCGAATGCAAGCCACCTATGTTTGAAATATAGCCTTCCTCAAGTAGTCCTACAAGGGATTGCGCCAAACCTCCTTAGCATTGGTGGGAAGCTCTCTGCCACAAGAGAGGTAAATCCAAACACGATTGGAATACTAAGACCCACTAGTCACCAGTTTTAGATAACCTTGATAGGAAGCCATTTTCTTCCATTTTCTAGGTGCATGCAATTTTTCATTTTGTTTTGGTCTTACTATTATTATGCTTGGAAGTGTTTTAAAACTTAATAATGAACTCCAATGTGGATCACAAACCTTCCAGAAAGACAAACTTCAAACTAGTATTGAGAAACTAGGTCTAAGACAAAGACATTTCTGAACAACCTTGAAAGTAGTGCATATACGACATAAAAGATCACTTCTGAATGTTCCCATAATGCTTTTGATCTCTATTATAACACATATTCCTATTAAACTGTGCATATGAGCCTTAAAATAGTGCATTTTCCTAGTAGAATGACACATCTGAATCATTAAACAATGCATATAACATTTATAATAGCACATATGAGCAATGAAATAGTGCATATGATCAATAAAACAATGCATTTGGCCATTCCTATAACACATGTGAGCAAAAGCATAAAATAAAGGCCATCTGCGAGCTTAATAATCGCAAACAAAAAATCAATTTGGATACCCTTTTCATTGCTGGTATTTTACAAAGTCTAAGAAATTTCATATCTGACCAAAAATATCCTTCCAAAAGAAGTAGAGCTGGAAACATCATTATCAACCCAACAGTTATCATTGGTTCATTTCAAACATCAAGTCAGAAACATTCAGAGACACATATTTGTCCCTTACCTAACTTCACAAAAGTGAAACTCATCCTATTAACATTCATAAACACCTTGTCCAATCTAGCTTGTTACCACAGACAAATCACGATCAATGAGAACCCTTGCCTTTTCAAAAAATGCCTAAGAACTAAAGGAATCCAACTCATGTTTCATGCCACCACATAAAACTAGTACAACTACAAGACCAAAGTGATCACCTATATGAGTGAGTGTTAGAATAGCCAATAGAACCATCAAATGCACAAAACCTCTAAATCTCCTCGAGCCTACTACAACAACAGATTGTCCACAGAACACAGCTATTCACAAGTCACCCTTGTTTAATCGAAACTTAGAATCTGTGGCCACAATGGGTTCATCTAAGGTATGGGATGACAAAAGTATCAAAACTAAGATCAAAGATTTCCAACAAAATCCCAAGCTTGTCGACATCATGGACAACATACTCAAAAAACATAAGGAACGTTATATACTAGCATTAGCACAACAAGGTGCAAAATTACCATCTGATTTTGATGTGACCAACTTGAAACGAGATGAAGAAGAGTCGCCCCTAGATGTTGTCACACCAAAGTTACAAGACCTATAAGTGGAAATGGAAAGAATGAAGAGAGGAAAAACACAACCTACAGAATTTAGCCTCGAGAAGGTGTGTCCTCTCCCCTTTGACAAGAACATTACCTTCATGCCTTTCACACAAAATGTACAAATACCACAATATGATAAATATTTTGGCACCTTAGATCCACAAGATCACCTCAGACAATTCTATACCTTTAGTATGGAATTTTTCCATGACATGACATACCTGATGTGACTATTTCTTAGAAGCCTTGGAGGGCAAGCCATGGAGTGGTTCTCTAAGCTACCCTCCAATATCAAAACCTTTGACCAAATAGCTTTCATGTTCATCTCCTAATGTTCCTACAATATTGAAAGAGAAGTTACAATGATTGACCTATGCAACATGAAACAACTCCTTGGCGAGTCATTCAAAACTTTCTCACAATGGTGGAGACATACTTTTGCTAAGTATCACAGAGACATACCCAATAAAGTTATAGTCTCTCCAAACCAATGAATTACTGGCTCTAACTCTAAGAGCCCAGAAATTTCAAAACACCTTAGAAAATGCTACTAAGGTAGAAGAGACCTTACTAAATAATGACATCATTAAACGATCAAATGATGGTAAGGGCTTTTCAAATAACGCCACACAGACTCATAATTCCTCTGATCGGGCTGCCGATAAACAAAAGTCATGGTAGTGAAACAACAACAAGAACATTATTAATGATGGGATGGTTGAAGCCAACCATGTCAAACCTCAAACCCAATCCCATCTAAACCAATCATATCCTATTTTCAACACTAGCCCAAACACACCCCAACAAGACAATGCCCACTTGTTTTATCAACGCAATGTGAAAACCCCATCGACGATCAATCAACAAGTTGCTTACAATCAAGCTACCCCTCCCCGCAGATACCAATATTCTAATATACCCAAGGTATATACTCCTATTGGATTGTCTTACGAGAGTGCCTTGCAAACCCTCTTGGTAGATGAGCTCATTATACTTCTTGAGGCTAAACCCTATGAACCCCAAGTCAAACTGAAATGGTGGAATGACAAGCACATTTGTGACTACCATCGAAATAGGGGCCATTTAACAAACAATTATTTTTCCCTTAAGGGGGCATTCCAAAAATTGATCAATGATGCAGTCTATTGGTGTTTTGAAACATTACAAGTTTCAAATTACCCTAACGAGAACTAGACATATCTAGGGGCAGCTAACTCCCATTTTCAACATATAATTTCAGACATCGAGCCAACTATAAGGCTAGACCAGTCTTCTACTTCAAGCTCTACAAAACCTAGGTGGGTGGACCTCAAATTCAATTAATATGGTACCAGTGCAAAAACATATTCCTAAATCTAATAAGTAGATTTAACCCTTATTTCTCCTAATGACATACAATAACGCAGACCTACAATAGCTAAATGTAAATCTATGAAATTCACAAGCTGAGTGAGGGCATCATTTTCAACTCTTCAACATGAAAGGGAAATACAATTGATTAATGATGTTGAATTCAGCAAAACCCAAAATATGTAGTAACATGAACAAGTGATCTAGTAACTAATCAGTGCCTTATCTATTGGGTGATTCTTTGAATCAAATACATACATACAGATACCTAAGACATATTCATATATTCAAATATCTGATCCATCCATTCACCTTGTAAATAGACATCGATGTTCATAAAGATCTCATTACTTACTGAATATCCTCCTGATAAAACCTACAACCCTGTCAAGGTAAATAAGCATATACTTGGCTCTTTGTTCCAATAGCAAACTTATCCAGACATACAACCTTAAGGGATTGTAAATGCATTTAAGCTCTTTGTTCTCAAACACAAAACATTGTTGATAATAGAAGAAAGAGACGAGAATCAGAATGAAACTAAAGAATTTTTTGCTCAACTGTATTCATTTCCTTGAAATTATACATTCATATGCATGAAATCAAAACATAGAAAAATCTAATAGATCTGAACTTTTTGTATTTATCCTCACTATTGTTGTTCATACAAGAGAAATGTTGAAGAAAATTGGTGTCACAGTCAAGAAAACATATCAAAAATTGGAACCATTGGTCTCACAGATCTGAGAAAACTCAAGATTGGAACCCCTATGGTATCACAGTAGTGAGTCCTTTTTTCTTTTAAAACTAGAACCCTTACAATGAGAAAGAAAGAGAATGATATAGGAGGAAGTGAATCCCCAGATCTGTTGTGAAGATGACATGTGTCCACTTGAAAAACCTCCTCAAGAAGTGAAAAGAATCTCTCGAATCTCTCTCTACAACTGCATTTCAAAGCCTTGATCATTTTGCCTCCCAAAAGCATAAAGTGATATCTCATATATTTGATGGAAATCATAACTAATTGCAAAAGACAAAGAATTCTGAGAAATTCCATCAAAATCAAGCAAATTGTGAAATACTTGAAGCAAAACACATCATTATGCATCAAATTTCAAACAAATTGAGCCAACAAAGCATATCAAATGCATCCCAACTGAATGCTATAACTACATTGATGAAATCATTACCTGTAATAGAGCATCTTATTGAAAACAAAAAAACCCCCTGTAACATGAACCAATGACCACCTATGCAAAAACTAACTTCATAATTGGGTAGCTCATTTCCTCCCGATTACAACGGTATATTATACCACCTATTCTGGATTAAAAACATGCCCTTGAGACCAATTTGAAAATCTGGCTCCCAGATTGTGAACAGAGCTTAAAATGAAAATTTTAAAAGTTTATATAGTTAAAAATATATAAAAACATTTCAATTTATTCAAAATATTTCATTTATTTGAATTTATGTGTTTAACCATTTCTGAGTTTTGATTTTATTTCATATTTAAATCTCTCAATCCACTAATGCCATGTGTCTACCTCTAATTCGCTAATTGTACCTGAGTGGCCCCACATCATATTATGGATTTGAAATATTTTTTAATTTTAGCCCTCCTTCTATAATCAACTAAAAATGGTCATCTAAACTATGAACCCCCTTTCTAGCATTTTTCCATAATTTATCTAATGGTTATTTTTTATCAAATCCTCAAAAAATCTATTTATTCAATTATAACCTATGGTATGGCCACTTTATCCCAAGTTCATATTTAATTAAAAGAACATGTCCCTCTTTTAATTAAATAAAATTCCCCACTCATCTCTTATCCTAAGTGTGCACACATAAAGCATTATTCCTATTTTAGAAATAAAAGAAAAGACATTTTTGTCTACACATGAATGCACATTTTTCTATGTGAGAGGAATCTTCTACTTTTAAAATAACTTTAATTCTCCTCCACACATTTCAAACCCTCTCAAAAGTCAACCATTAATTGTGACTGGTTGAGATGCTTGTGCACATGGATCGCTCCCACTTTCAAACTCCACCCTTGATTACATTCATCTTGCCTTTTAATCTCTACTGTCTATTTTTCTTTAAAAGGGAGGGCTCTCTTCTCATTTAAAAAATCTTAGTCTCTCATGCTATTGTTATTGTTGCATGTTTTCTTGGTGATTTTGGAGACATGGATCATTCTTGCATTTTTGCATTTTAGCTTAGCTCTCATTCTACTTACATTATAACATACTTTTTAGCTTAGTGTCATTTATGCTTTAGCTTAGTTATTTTTGTTAGCTTGCATTTTATTTAGAATAGTTTGCATTTGCATTGCATTTTATTCTAGATTCTTAGATATTAGGACTCTTGCCTCTACTCTTTGAATCTCTCATTCTATGGTGCACCTTGCAAGGGTTGCATAGTTTGGTTCATTTGAGAGCCACCATCTCATAGCCTTTTCATGTCATAGATAGAGAGCTATAAGCCTGCTCTTGAGACTCCCTCTTCCATGGGTTCTCTCAAGAATAATGGTTTATAGAAGTGTGACACTTTTATGCACACATTTTTTGCACCCACCGTGGGGCTAGAACCTAGTTTCTAGCTCTATTTTATTGCTTACATTTTGATTGTATTATTATTTTTTATTTTTTTTACAGCAAATTCTTGGATCTAATCAAGTGGTTTTGTAGGTTTCTTACTTTGGTTTTAAGGCTAACCTTTGTGCAGATTTGTTTGAAGGCCAAAACTCTAGTTTTGAAAGATTTGAGCATATCTCCCAAACTACTTTGAGTTCAGATCTGAATTTTTAAATCATTTTGACTTGATTTGCATTAGTTATAAATTTTTCTTTATTTTTCATATAAAGTCATTTTTGGTTGCAAATCAACATCTTTTTTGGAAAAATTTACAAAAAGTTATTTAAATTCTAGAGGGGGTCCATTCTTTATAGTTTGAATTTAGAGGTCATATTAGGGCCCAAAAAATTGATTTGATAAATCTGATCTATTTTGAAAAAATGGGTCCCTAGAGCACAAATGAAGAGATTTTTTGAATTTCTTGCATTTTTGGAAAGCTCTTTGGTTTTTAGTAGGGGTCTATTCTTTGCATTTCTATTTTTGGATCCAAAATCATAGCAAACAAGTCCAATCTTGTTGACTACGTCAAAATCAAAGAATAAAAATGAGAGCATTTGTGATTAACTTGCACTTTCTTTGCATGCACTTGGTTGGAAGATGACTTAGATTTTTGAGGCAACTAAACACTTTTTTTGCAAGTCTTACTTGGTTGTTATGCCTTAACATTGGTTTCTTTGTAGGGATTTTCTCATTTTCATTGCTAAAAAAGAATGCATGTCAAAGCTTCAAATGCACAAGGGCTACTAACACTTGCTTGTAGGGCTGCCCGACGCATAAAAATTAAAATTTCTTATTTTTTTCTTTTATTTCATCTGTGGCATCTACTAGTTGTTCTTTTTTTAGGCACATTAAACTTGTGATTGAGGTTCCTTGGTGATAGGAGAGTATGCTCTTCACCCTTGCAGTGAATAAGAAATCTTGACCCACCTTTGGATTTCAAAAACAAGAGGGTAATTCAATCTTCTTGGCGTGATTGGGGGAAGCAATCAAGGTAGGAGAGTATGCTCTTCACCGTTGAGGTGAATTAGAAATCTTGACCGTTGAGAGTGGATCCATTTTGTAGTAGTTAAAATCCTTTAGAGGGCCTGCTCTTAGACAACCTGAGAGGAACGACCCAAGTGGGGAAAAAAAAATTACCCAGCTATTCCAACCCACTATAATCTCAAGGTTATTAAGGACACAAAACCTTGTTATACATAGCACTTGCCTTACCTAGTGTGATTGCTTGTGGGATTGCGACTATGAGGAGATCACTAGGGAGGAATGCTTAAGGGTACTCTTGTGGTTGCGAGACCGATTACTCATCGTAAAGTGAGGTGTCCTGTATCAAGAGCAAGAGGAGTGCTATGAGCATAAACCCTTTCTAAACACCCTAAGTTAGTATCCATACTATTTTACTGCTCAACTTCTTGGTGCAAGGATCGATCCTAGTGGATTACTCAGATCACCCCAAGATTTTACACTCACCATATGTGTTCCCTTGGTTGTGCTTATGACACTTCCATGACAGAGCCAACATCTCTTGTGGGAAACCACTTGGTGTGAGGCAAAGGAGCATCAAGTGTGGGCCAAGTTATTGAGTAATGAACCATGACTTCTAGGTAGATATTGCTTGATTTGTTCTCGAATGTGCTAGACTTGTGGAAATCTTTGGAACATACACATGATGATAGTTCTAGGGCTCTCTTTTAAGACCTCACATATGCTTGTATCATGCAAGGTTGCTTTGTCCCTTGCTTGATTATTTGAAGACTACTCCACGTGTCACTATCTTTCTTGGAAAGAAATTGCTTTTGAACATCAAACTTGTTATGCTATCAACTATTGTCAAACTTTGTCAACCAAGTCAAAACTTCAAGTGTAAACATTTTCTTGTGTTGCTTACTAAGGGGGGTTTCATCATTTGACTTTGATTTTTTATGTCTCTAGAGCTTAAACATGCTTAAAGTGGCTATTTGTTCTTAGTGCTCTTGACATTTCTATCTTCATGGTCTATGTCCTCTTGCTAGTTATCTTTTTGTTGAAATGGTTACCTTAATTTCTTGACTACACTCTTAGGTTGGGAAATTTGTTCACTTGTCACCCCACTTGCTCTATCTACTTGGATATTTGGCTTCTTGCCTAGATCTTGACTTGAGTCACTAGTGTTGTAAGTTTATTGGACACTTTCTTGACAAGTCACTTTACTCTATCTTTACTATTTTGGCAAGTGAACACTCTACCTCTTTAGTTTGGACATCAAGTTATCTTGTGTCACCTTATTAGCTTCCCCTAGTCTCCTTCATGCTTGATTATTTGTCTACCACTATGGCATTCAAAGCTTGTGCTACCAAACCTCAACCAAATATAGATGATCATGATATCCTCCATGCCACTAAAGAGTTTCAAGATCTATATGCGCAATACAAAGAACTAGAAGAGACAAATGATCTTTCTTACCTTCATTTCTCTAAGCACATGATAGAAATGAAGTCTAAACTTGAGAAAATGTTAGAGGAGAAGATTGCATTCTTAAATGATTCTCCCTTAAGAACACATGGGTCATCCTCTTCAAGGTCCACATATTCTACTCCAAAACATCAAATGTCTTCATCTTCTAGATCTAAAGACCTCCTTAGAGAGAAAGAAAGTGATACCTTCTTTAAGCCTATTCCAAGATATCATGATGGACCTATCCTTGACCAAGACAACGATGAAGACATGGATGCATACCATTCACTTGAGAAACAAAAGAAGGACTCTAGACATAATTTTGATAGAACTTTTGCTCCCTTGGAAGATTCTTATGATGACACTTTGCAAACACTTCTTAGCACCAAGCTCATCACGTTACCTAAGTCTAGCTCATATGGAAACCCATTCTTGGATATCTATTGTGCTTATTGTTGACATAATGAGCATAGTACTTCAGATTGGATTGAGCTGAAACATAAAATCCAACATCTTACTGATAACGGAATTATTGATGATTCATGTGATGAGGATACTTTTCTTGAGAAAGATCATATCAATGAACCTATGTCTAGTGATGCTTTCCTTGATACCTCTACTTCTTCCAACACTCATACATCTCCCAACACTTCAAAGCTTTCCAACATGCCTCTATCAAATAAAGAACCTAATGCTTTTCACGTACACTATGCCTATCCTCGAGGGGTACCTCTAAAAGAAACTCAAGCTAACCTTCACTTGGTTGCAAACCTTTTCCATGCTACTAAGCCTAAAGATCCAAGCACTACTCCATTCACTCTTCATTCTCCCTTGTCCTTAGAAGTGGCTCCATGTCAAGAGGACTCTCAAAAAGAAAAAGCTATAAATGTTAAGAAAGATCAAGATCAAGCACCCTTTCATCTCCTTCAAAATTTCACCCCTCTGTATCCTATGTCTTTTCCATCCTCCAAGCATGATGAAGATACCACTTCCATTATCTGCCTTGAGCTTACTAAAAATTATGAGAAAACTTCTCTTCCTATGCTATCCAAAGCTACTTGTCAAGATCAAAGCATCCCCTCATGTTCTACTTCTTCATATCCATTTCAAAATTGTGCTCAAGCTTCAAGTGCTCCTATTAAAAATGTTATTCATATCAAAGCTACTCATGAGTCTATTGATGGATTTGACTATGTTGCTCACTCTAGAGATGTCGATATCCCTTTTCACTATCCATTTGCATATCCTAATTCTATCCTTGGTCCTCATCCATCAAAGCTAAAGCCTTCAAACCTTCCATCTATATTAGGACCTTATGTTCCTTCATCTCCTACATTTTCCACTCCTAGCTCTCCCATCATACCTCAAGATCAACAAAGACACTCATCCTTGATGACTTTCCACCCATCTATCCATCTAAACCATTCATATCATCCCTATTCATCCACAAATCTCAAGTCCTTTCGAAGTAAGAATAAACATAAGAATCCATTGAAAAATGAAGATCACTATGTCCCATCTAATTGACATGTGTATGCAAAGAAGAAATTCAAGAGACCATAAAGGTCCACTATTAAAAAAGATAAATCAAAGAAAATATGGGTTCCTAAACCCATTATTGAAGAAATATGTTTTGAAGTATCTAAAGGAAAATCTAAAGCTATATAGATTCCCAAGTCTCTTTTAAAAGACTTGAATATTGAAAATACTTCAAAGTTGACATTCAAGCTTCCAAAGGCTTCCATTCCATCTTCTTCCAAAAATCTTTCTAAAAATATTCCAAAGCCTTTCACTCCACCTTTTTCTAGATCTCTTCTACCACCTCATACATCTAAACCTCAAGCTATTTCATACATGATTCCTCCATCATTTAAACACCCTTCAAGGTGTTTGTCAATGTTGATCTTGTCCAATATTTCAGCTACCCTTATGAAATCCTCTAAAGCTTACACTTGCTTTCTAGACATGAACTCTTATCCTCAATATATTCTTCCTACTACCATTTCTCTTTCATCATCCTATCAACATCTTTGAGCATACCTTTCTATGGTCTTGGCTTATTATGACTTATCTTTCCTATAGGAGAACTATCTACATTCAAATAGCTTGAACTCTTTCTGAAAATTCAAAAAATAGAAAAAGGAAAAAAAAAAAAAAAAAAAGCAAAAAAAAAAAAAAAATGAAAATGTGCCTTGTGAAAACCACTTCTTGTGGCACCTTGGTAGCAAAAGTAAAGAGAAATAAAATTCATCCTATGGTGAAAACTACTTCTTGTGGCACCTTGGATAAGTACCATGATGAAAACCTGACAAATAGGCATCATGCGTAATTCTTCCATAATCCATCTATCCCCTCTTCTCTCTTTGATCTTGACAATGTTGAGCTATCTTTGAATATTGGCTATCTTATCCACGATATTCTTTGTTGTGCTTTCTCATTCACTCATAGCCTCCATCATAAGCTTCATTCTTATTGCTCTATCTCATTACTATCCTATCTAGTTTACCCCTGAGTCTTGATCACAATAAATAAAACATTGTTCTCATAGGTCTTTTGACATGGCTACTCTTTTAGACTACACGCTTTCATGCTATCTTGCTTATTAGCTTCCATTTCTTATGCCATATGCTATCTCACTTGTTGGCTTCACTACTTATCCTACATGCTATCTTGCTTATTAGCTTCCATCATTTATTCTATACGCTATCTTTCTCATTGCTTCCATTGCTTATCAAAAACTAGCTTCCTATGGCTATCTTTCCTAACTTGGGTACTCTTGAGGAGTCTATCCTTGAGGATCACTTTCACTTGCTTCGTATTCCTTGCCTATCCATCTTTTCTTATCCATCAACATTTTGCACCATCATGTCCTATACCTTCTTAGATATTGGGAGAAAATGATGTGATCTTGCTTGAGAGCTAGTGATCTCTAAATAATTCTTTAAAATCCAAAAAAATCATATATGATGCTGAAAAAATCTTAAAAATCAGAAAATGTCCTAAAAAAATGATCATCTTAGTGAAAACTTAGCAATAGGCACTTTGATGTATCACCAAAAAAAAATTCCAAAAGAAATCTGCCAAGTGGTAAAAACCTAGAAATAGGTGCTACTTGAGACCTTGCACCTATGTCTATCAATCTCATTCACTTATTTCGCTAAATCATTTCCTAGCTTGGAATTGTTTCTTGTCCTTGTCTCGGGGGCATAGCTACTTAGCCTATTGAGGTTTCCTTGTGCATTAGGGTTTACTTTGGCAACTCTCAAAACAAAGTTTCTCAACACTACCCCCCACCTTGACATCAAGTGTTGCTAAACAATTTTTTAGATAGTTTACCTATGGTCTCTGATGTCACAATATTTCTCACTATCAAAATCAAGTCTTGAAGAAATGGCCAAGTGACTTACATGCACACACTTTAACACTTAAATGACTGAGATCTGTTGATCTTTATCTACTTTGCATGTTGTCTATGACTATTTCTTTGCTATATGTTCCCTTCCTAATAGTCTTTCAAGTATGTCATTGACTAGAAGACTAGGGGCATTAGGGCATGTTTTCTTGAATTCTGCTTGTGGGTATACTTTATTTTGTCTATAGTTTTTTAAGCATTTCATGCTTGTCCTATTTTGACACTTTGACTAATAAATGTATCATCCTTGACTACTTTTTTTGCAAGACCACATTTAGGGGTTATCTTGGTGCTTATGCCTTGATACAGGTGTAATCTTGCTATACTAAACTTAGGAAATCTAATTGTATTAGTCATCTTGACTTGCATGTCTTTGATGCTTAGGTTGGATTCCCACATTTCTATCTGACATAGATCATATTCATATCCTTATAGTTTTACTAGTGATGATTGTATGATCTTATGATGTCCCTAATAAGACTCGATGATAAAAACTAGGACCTACTCATGTAACCCTTGCAATTGCACCTTTTCATACTAGCTTGCATTCTAGATTCATTCTAGCTTAGCTTTTCATTTTGCAGGTTGAGAGAGCTCTCTTCTTTATCTTTCATGGACGTGTCAGCTAACTATGTTCATCGTTTTCTTACCTCTTCTCAATCTTATCTTATCTCTTCTTTTCTATCTTACCATCTCATCTATGCTCGGACCTATCTTCATTGATCTCGACATCCTAGATCCATTTTCGGGATTGAAATCCAAATTTGGGTTCATCTTGCTACTCAAAATTTCTTCTTTCTTCTATGTAGTTGGCTAACCTATTGAGGCTTAATCTTTGAATCTTGTTGGGGAAATCATCATTTCTTAATTTTTTCATCATTTCTACTCTCTTCCACTCTTTTCTTTCATTTCTATTTCATCTCATTTCATCTTTCTTCTTTCTTTGACCTAATTCTTATGCTTTATCTTTCTTGGTTAAAGTTAGTCAAACTGGGGCATATCTTCATTGCTTGGTGGTCACTCTTTGGTTTTAATCTCTTATCTATCATCATGAACTTTTCTTTGTTCCTATTTGATCAAATCTAGCTTATTTCTACATCTCCTCTATCTCATTATGATTTCGATCCTAAGGGGGCATGAATATTCTATCATTGTTGAAAATTGTTTTCTACTAAACTTATTTATTTTCTCTTGATCTATCTACTTTTCTTGGTGTTAGTACTCTTCTTGAGTTCTTATATCATCTCTATCCTAGTGTTTAGCACTATCGCTATCAAATTGTACATTTAGGACTTGCTATCTCTTTTTGCATTTCATTCTTCATTATTAAATATCTCTATCTCTATCATCTTGACTTCTTCATTCTTTGATGTCATGTGTTCCCAGATCAATCACACATTAGTCAAAGAGGGGCAAATGTAATCAACTAAAAATGGTCATCTAGACTATGAGCCCCCTTTCTAGCATTTTTCCATAATTTATCTAATGGTTATTTTTGATTAAATCTTCAAAAATCGATTTATTCGATTATAACGTATGATATGACCACTTTATCCCAAGTTCATATTTAATTAAAAGAGCATGTCCCCTTTTTAATTAAATAAAATTCTCCACTTATCTCTTATCCTAAGTGTGCACACATAAAGCATTATTCCTATTTTAGAAATAAAAGAAAAGACATTTTTGTCTACACATGAATGCACATTTTTCTATGTGAGAGGAATCTTCTACTTTTAAAATAACTTTAATTCTCCTCCACATATTTCAAACCCTCTCAAAAGTCAACCATTAATTGTGATTAGTTGAGATGCTTGTGCACATGGATCACTCCCACTTTCAAATTCCACCCTTGATTACATTCATCTTGCCTCTTAATCTCTACCGTCTATTTTTCTTTAAAAGGGAGGGCTCTCTTCTCATTCAAAAAATCTTAATCTCTCATGCTATTGTTATTATTGCAGGTTTTCTTGGTGATTTTGGAGACATGGAGCATTTTTTCATTTTAGCTTATCTCTCATTCCACTTACATTATAACATGCTTTTTAGCTTAGTTTCATTTATGCTTTAGCTTAGTTCTTTTTGTTAGCTTGCATTTCATTAAGAATAGTTTGCATTTGCATTGCATTTTATTCTAGATTCTTGGATATTGGCACTCTTGCCTCTACTCTTTGAATCTCTCATTCTATGGTGCACCTTGCAAGGGTTGCATAGTTTGGTTCATTTGAGAGCCACCATCTCATAGCCTTTACACGTCATAGATAGAGAGCTATAAGCCGACTCTTGAGACTCCCTCTTCCATGGGTTCTCTCAAGAATAATGGTTTACAGAAGTGTGACACTTTTATGCACACACCGACTTTATGAATTAACTCTTACCTGCATGATCACACGACAAGGCAATTTTCATAATATGTCAGCTCCTTGGAAAGTGACCTCCTGTAGGACCAGAAAAATGGGTTAAAAGCATAACATACTATGAGAAAATCACAAACTCAATAATCATATGTTAGCACCCACTAGTCTACCATGAAAGCCAAACTAAACAAAATAAAGCAAACATAATCAAAAACTCCCTTTTCTGTTTGTAGCTCCCATGTCTTTCTTTCTTCTCCAAATGATTGTAGCTCCAAAGTTGCCTATAGTGTACACAAAATTGAAGCAAAAGCCTATGATAGTGATAATGCCATGAGAATACTTAAAGTGTGATTTTATGTGAGAGAGAGAATGCAAAATGCAAATTAGTAGAGACTCAAAAACTCAAAGATTCAAGGACTCAAGACTTAAGCATTCTATTCAAGGACCCAAAATGAGAGAAAGAGTGTTCATTTTATAATCAACACTCAAAGTGAGGGTATTGGATTTGTCACCCATAGATGTGCAATGTGGCAAGAGATTCCTATGACACATATGACATAATATGCCAATTGTGAGATGTAGTGTCTGCCCTTGGTTTGCATTTTGTTATCATTGTTGAACTCTTTTAGAGCTAGTTTCGTGTTGATGGTTAGTAACATTATTATGAGATTATCATATATTGTGTTATGGATTCAGTTGATATGTGATGAGATTACTTAGACTCTACATTTCATGTATGTATGATGATTATTTTTAGTGTTTGCAGTTATTAATGATGATTAGTAAGATGATTTATTATCATATGTGTTTTTTTATGGATACTTACCCCATACTTGCATGTGTATGGTGTGCGTGTTTTCTTTGTGTGTTTGCTTTTGTATGGTGTGTCTGATGTGGTTAAAGAAGGGAGTCGTAGTCACCTGCTAGTCGAGATCTACAAGATGCACCACTTCCTGCCATTACTTGTTTAGTTTAGTATATATTGTGCTTGTACATGCATGATTTTTATGCAGGTTGCAGGTACCGAGTATCGACTTCCCTAAATTGCCAGGATGAGCGTACTCTATCACATTATCTCAATGATAAGAGGGGAGATAAATTCTCAAGTCCAAATCCCAACCCTTTAAGCCATTTGTTCTAATTGAAAAGTTAGGACAAGTATCTGAGTTGAGTACCCTCCGAATGCGTCAGATGATGTAATTCGTGATTTAAACCCCTTGGTTTGATTTGTATGTATATTGGCTATGATGAGTTTTTCGTATTTTTACCTTTGTGAGTCTTTGGAGTATTTTCTATTAATTAAGCCTAATTAAAAGATTTAGTTAATGGTTTAATTTAATAAAAAATTAATATGATATTTTGATATTTATTTAATTTAATTAATTGAAAAATTAATTAAATAAAATAATTAAATTGGAAGATAAAAGTTATAATATTAAATTTAGAATGTGACAATATTTATTTTAATAATAATATATTTGGAGCTCATTTTTTTAAATAGATGACTAAATAATATTATTATTAAAGCTAATAAATATTTTAGCAATAAAATTTTGAAAAATGAAATTTAAAAGTGAAAAATATATTTTAAATTATTAAAAGATTTTAAATCTCATATGATTAAAATATAAATATATTAAGATTGAAAAGTGGAGATATTAAAGTTAGTGCATGAGACTTAATAAATAAAATTGGAAAGAGTAAAGTAGATTGGAGTTATAAGCTTGCATGAGAATTAACATGTGTCAACAACACGGAGGTTAGTGCATCAATTAAGCACAAGGTGTCTACAATTCTATGACTCATCAAAAAAGAATTGGAAAAGACCCATGCTTAGTTGGTGACACCTTTCAGCGGTTTCAAGAAGCATTCCAAAGGTTTCTTGAGAGCTCTTGATATTCAAGCATTCATAGAAGCTTAAAAAAAAAGCTTAATAGAAGCTACAAGCTGAATAGAAGCCAGGAGTTACAAGCAAAAATAGAAGCTTCAAAGCTTACATGCATGGGAGAAGATTCATATGCTCATATATTTTCTACTTGCTTCTATGCTCCTTCTAGCACTTCTAATCACTTGGAGGATTCGATCGGCTTGGATTCTTGGAAGAATTGCGAATGATGGAGAAGGAAAAGATTTTCTATGGACTTCTGAGGCATGGCAAATTAGCATCAGTGTCTAGGTGCACTCGTGATATTCTCATATTTCCTTTGCACTTTTTCTCTTCCTGTCTTCATCATATCTGTTTTATGTGTCTGAATACTCTTTATGATTGAATCTACTATTTGAAATTGGAATCAAGATATTTTATTTGGTTGAGAAGAAAATAATAGAAAAATCTTAGATCCAATTAAGGAGAAATAATTAGATCTTAATCGGGTTTGGGTTCGAATTTATATTGTGAAATTAGATAAACAAGATTTGGAATTAAAATAAAAATTTTATGGTGAAAATTCGAATGATTAGATGTAATATTTCTATCAATTATATTTTTAGATGCATATGAACAAACTCTTTTATGGTTAAATTTAGAAAACAATTATTTTAAGAGGAAATTTTTAATTCATCACAAATTGTCCTGTCGCTGCCTCTTAGATAGACTCGAATTCAGTCATTCATAACTTTTTATCGGGATCGAATTTATTCGATCACTTCGATCAGAATCGGCGCAACTTGGCCCTCTCCAACATATTTAAATTTCAGCCCGATCCAACGGTTCATTAGGGAGATATGGCCGTCGTACTGGGACTATTTTATTCAAGAATGGATATCTCTTCATTTCCCATAACCAAGAGTTTTTTATGCTTAAACTTCACAAAAATAATATATCAAAGTAATATAATTAGAATTTAATAATTATTTAATTAGTCTAAAGACTAATAAGAATGTTATAAATGAATTAATGGAAATTTTTTTAATGGAAAGTTTGTGGATGGAGCTGATGGATAGAGATATTGAATTCAATAGAGAATGGATGACTTTTAATATTAATTATTTAATGTATATTAAATACTATTTAATATATAGTTAAGGGGTGGTAAAAGTGTTTAATGATGATTATTAAGAGACTCAAATTTTAATGATATTAGTTTTAGATTTAAATAAGAATTATTATATTGACAAGGAGTCATAGTTACATTATAACATTGTTATAACATAACTACTATTTGAATTATTGATATGCCTTAAAGGTTAGTTAAATAATAACTAATGGGGCTTATGAAAATATAATTTGATGAGTTTATTATTTATTAATGTTTGTTAGGTCTAACAAACTATTAATAAATAATGGTTTAAATAGTTATCAACAAATTTGATTAGAGATAATCTATTGGAGATTATTTAATGAATTAAAGATATTATTGCAATCTCCCCTTATTAGAATCTTATTAATATGCATTAGTTTTATATGATCTTAATTATTAGTCAATCTAAATAAATGAATTAAAAGAAAAGAGATTTTAGTATAGTTTATATAGTGAACTTTTTATAATGTATATTGAATACTATTAAACAATTTTATAGTTGTTTAATGAAGATGATAATGCTAAGAATTTGAAAATTATTCATGTTAAAATCTACAATGAGTCTTATTGGTTTGTGATAGGAATCTTTTTCAAACTTTTGTATAGACAAAATAATATTAGAACAATTAGAAAATGGAGTCTAATGGTTGATTTTAATATTGATTAAATAATTGTAAGAAATAAGTTATATTATGTTGATTTAAATTTAGAAATTCTAAATGATATTGGATTAAGATTGAATTATTATGTTATTGGTTAGTACGTTTGAATACCTTAATAGTATTAAGAGTTAGCTAATGAGTTCTAAGAAAAAGTTCTCTAGATTGATTATTTATAGTTGTGATAAGTTTATTATTTATTAATGTTTGTTGGGTCTAACAAACTATTAATAAATAATAGTATAAATAGTTTAAATAGTTATCAACTAATACGAATAGAGTTATTCTAAAGGAGATTAGTTAATGATCGAAGTACTGTAAAAGATATTAATCAAATTGAATTGGTTAATAATTTGGAGGAGTATCAATTAACTAAATCAACGTACATAAGGGAAACTTATTTGAGATAATAATACTTGGTATTGGAGATTTATTACAACTTATTATTATTAAAATATAAATGAGAACATTGTTGTAGAGTGATGTATGTGATCATTAAAGATTTAATAATAAGATTCTCAATATAGCTTGTCATTAAATATTAACAAGTTATTATTATTGAATTTTTAATATGATCATTTGAGTATTGAATTATAGTTGACTTTTAATTTACAAAATTCTAGTTAGTTATTAGTCAACTGATGTTAATTAGAACGTTCCTATGGTTATACAATTATTAATTAAATCAATTAATGAGAGTTAATTAGATTTAATTAATAATTAAATTATGTAATAGAGATTTATTTGATATAATTCTTTAACAAGATTGTAGATTATCTATATTGAAGTTGATAGGTCTTATTCTTATGACTTGAATTATGACTTTAGATATTGTATGGTTGTCAACGATGGTGACGATTAAATTCAAAGACTCAAACTTTAGTAATACTTAATTAAGTTTCTAATTGAAAACTAAAAAGATGTTAATAGTTCATGGATGGTGTACCTATGTTAATGGATTGAGATAAATAAAGTTATAATTTCTTATTCGAAGAATGATAATTGGTCCTCTTATAATATAACGAATAATGATCTTAGAAAAGTTGAAAGGTTAATCAATTAGAATATGGATCATGGTTAAATAAGAGAACAATTTAATTAAAGGTCAATGATGATCAGTTTAGTGAATATTTATCCTTAAGTTATTTTTTAAATGTAATTCTTATTAATGAAAGGATAATGTTATCGGGGAACAAATGGGTTGACTTGTAGGTCAAATGATGAAACTTAAGACACTTGAAAATATACTTGTAAACAGAAAACTGGAAACCTCTACACTTGATTCAACTATGTAAGATAGCAAAACTAAAACATGTGTTTGCATCGTGTATTCTTTATGCTTCTTGTTTTGGGTTTTTGGGTTGACTAGTGTTGACCAGTCTTAGGTTGTTATCAGAGGCTCGGAGGTTATGAGATGTGTTGGCATGTTGATCTTATTTGGTCTCGATCTTTATAATCCCAACCATGGTAAGGTGATCGTATGCTCTATGAAATGTTTGTATTTACTGATTGTTATTGTTCATCAGTCTTCATGTGTGAAGCTGAGATGTATGCGTATGAGACACTTGAGCTAATCATTTTTGAGTCATCGATCAGTTATCCTTGGATTACTTCCTAATCACCATGATGGGACTAAAATTTGGATTTATTTTTTATGATGTCATGTTTGACTCAACCATTTTGGAGTCTTCGATCAGTATGATTTTGAGATATTCTTGGTTGCTTGTTGAGAACCAATGATTATGGTGATTTATTTTAAGATATATTTTGGTTATTGAGAACCAATGGATACTTATGATTATCAGTGATGCCTTCAGTTGCCAATAGAGAACTATTGTAGTCATGATTTTCTATGGATGCTTTTCGAATGCTCATGGAGATTTGATGATTCTTATCTTGGAGATTTGATGATTCTTATTATGGATATTTGATACTTATTTGTTGATTCTTTTTATGGATTTTATTTACAATTGCTTGTACAAGACTGTGGTGATTTATGATTCCATGAGCCTAGGGTAGGTAATCTACTTGTAGTGTCGAGAAGTGGCTTGCAATGGGGGCCGAGGCCCTAAGAGGCTGCCAGGGTAACTCATTGTAAGTTGGATTAATAAGTGATAACATTCACACCTAATACTAACTGAATGAACCTAAAAAGATAAGAGTTTTGGTTCTCGCCCATGCCTTGAGTGCTTGTATAGGCTAGGATGGGAGTAGTGAGAACGCATGATTGCGACCTTGCATTCCATAGTATGCCTTATCAATATGAGAGGATACTAGTGGCCGCATGAGATCTGTATGGACCCGTGGAGTTTAGCTAACTGTCAGGGTAACTTGTACAAGATAAATGCGATGACACTTTCCTGCTTGCATAGTAGGTTCCTACATGTCATTGTGTGCCTCTGGGAAGTAGATGTCAGTATCGTGTTTGGAACCTTTGAGTTAGTATACTTTTAGGATTCTTGGACTATAGAGATTTGTGCTATGTGTTATGAATAGCCTATTTGGGACTTGAGATTATCTCCTCAGCACGGTGGGAGTGGACTACTTAGGTACCACGTGGTCGGGTGGTAGTGTATTTTTCACTCTTATCATTTGAGATTTATCGAGACGTCGTGGCTGATGCGTCCTTCATGATGGTGGATATGTATCCTTTCATTGATGATTTTCATTTGTTAGATGATGTTATCTTATGCTTTTATTTGCATGTAGATTACTTTCTGCATATGATACAGTATATGCTAGGAGTGACATTCCTACTATGTTCATACGGATGATATCTTCGATAATTTTGGAATGTTACGCACGAAGGGATGGCTAGGGCCCACGATGGTCTAATGATGCTATTAACGGTTGAGAGGAATCATGCACTTAGTTTATTTTGTTTGATCTTTATGATGGATGTATATGTCTTCTCTGATGATGTATCATGTGATTATCTTTACTTTGATGTATCATGGATTAGAATAGGATGATGTACCTTATTCTACATATGTATATTCTTTGAGCTTGTCATACCCTATGACATGCACAGAGGATGAATGAGCATTTGAAATGTAATATTTAAACATTGGACTTATCATTATTATTTCATGTGGATGTTGTACTAGATGGATTTATGTATGTAATTCAACGTTAAGGGATCTTTAAAGAATGTAACCAATTATGTATGTTATGTTTACTTTTGGATGGACATTGCTATTGCTTCCGTTATTAAGTACAAGTTATATGTGGTATTTACTTTCATGTTATTTTTTTAATTTATTTTTTAAATGTTACCAAATTTAGTGAAATTATAAGTTAATTCTTTGGATCCCTTGGTGGGGCATTACATGAGATTCTATGACACATGCAAGTCAAACTTGGCTAAATGTGGAAGAGAATCTATGACACGTCATAAGATTCTTCAACCCACTTAAAGCCAAGAATCTATGACGAATAAGCCAAATAGGGACATGCGTAAGAGGTAATAATAACTCCTATGACGCATATGACAGAATATGCCAAAAGTAAGATTCTATGACACACGAGAGTCAAATTTGGAAGAGAATCTATGACGCGTCATAAGATTCCTCAACCCACTTAAAGCCAAGAATCTATGACGAATAAGCCAAATAGGGACATGCGTAAGAGATAAGAATATTTGATTATGACAAATCTCAGCCAAGTGTCAAAGGAGAATCCACGAGGTGTCACATCCAAGTGTCATGATGATGAAATATTTTATGGAATATTTGAATTAAAAATCCTTTTATTCCACAAAATAAGAATTAGTAGAAAATAGAATTAATGATGGAAAATAGAACTTAAGAAATTGTAAATTTCCATGGTTTGCAGATAATGAATCAATTAATTAATAAAATTAATTAATTGAGGATGATAATCAGGAAGAATAATTAGTAAGAATAATAGAATAAAATTATGGGTTATTTAATCCTATAGAGAAAATTAGTAGATGATTGGCCAAATTGATTAAATGAATGCAACAATATCCTTTGATGAAAATGTAATGATGATGGATATGGAATAAGATGATGACTAGTAGATCAAAGCCATGGTCAAATTAATTGATAGATTGAAATTGATAACATGCCTAGGACACATGACATGAATAAATTGATATGTAACATTTAACCGACATTGTAAATGCTACAGGATTGAAATTGATTGATAAGTTTCGATCATAATAACACTGACGGACATTGTCAATATTATTAAAATGGTTGATGATGCCATGATCTGACATTGAAAGCCTCAACAACGTCAAAGATTGAATGACATGAATGATATTTTGACCTAGCACTGAGAGCCATGACAGTACTAAGGTCAGATTGATAAGATTGATAAGTTGATTGGTTTCCAAGGCACTGAAAGCCACAACAATGCCTAGGAGTGGATAAATGATTATTGATTTGAGATGTTTGATATGTTTCGGGTTGATTAGGACCAATTTTGAGTGATTTTGAGTTGATTTGATATGATTCCGAGTTGATTTGATATGATTCTGAGTTGATATGAAATTGATGTGAAAGGGGATACAAATGACGAAATATGGTCAATCTGGCCAAAAGATCAAAGTTAGTAGAATGAGAAAATGGGACAAATTAGTATGAAGAAGTGATGAAGTCATAGATGCGAACCATTTTTGAGCATCTACATTTTGCCCCTCTTTGATACAATGTGATTTAGAGCGTTGTATCAAAGAATAACTAATGAGAAAGCCACAACATGCCCCAGTAGGGATGATATATATGGGTGCCCCCTTGAAAAATTGACTAAGATAAGAATATGATAAGTCAATTTATCAACAAAAAGAAGACAAAACCATAGCAACTGACGGAATGAAAATCAGAGCTAAAATGTGAAAGTTATGAGGCCTAGAGTGTAGACCCGAAACTGTGCGTGCATGCCCAAAATGATGGAAAGATGTCATAACATGAGGGAAATCATAAAAAATGGTCATATTTGGTCAAATATGATGAGACAAATGTTAGACTGAGGTTGAACTAGGTGGAAAGCCATAGAAAGTTGATTGACAGTGTAGGATGATGCAAGAATGCATGAATGCAAGATGAAGATGATTTGGTGAATTAGAAGACATGATTATGGTGATGGAGAATGAGATGAAAAAGAAAGATGATATGAGGAGATGTTAGTATGATGGAAAAACTTTTTCTTCTAGAAAGTGCACTATATGTCAAATGGAGCTTTATTTTGATATGGCAAAGGGAATGCAACACATCATGGCATTAAGGGCCAGAGCGCAAATGCAAGCCTTTTGCGTAAACAAGCACGATGCAGACACAGAATGACCTTGTCCTTCCTAAGGCATATGTACATGCCCTAGACTCTCAAAGGTACATTGTAACAGACAAAAATAGAAAAAGATGACCATGAACCATCCCGGCCACTCTCATAGATCAATTTATATCATCGAGTAGCATAGGGACATGATCAAAGAAAAAGAAAAGCAAAAATAAATCACTCACTAAACAGCATGAGCCAACAGCTATTCTTGTCTATTATTACATTCTTGTTAATGTTTTAGGTGTGTAGATAGCGTTTAAAATTTTGATGATGTGATAGCACTGGTTGTGGATTTAGTTGATAAGTTCATAGTGACATGTTGGATTGATTGTTGGTTCCTGTTGCTCAGATATTGTGATTGGCATTGAATTTACACAAAAGGGGTGGTTATCCCTAGTGAGTATGTACAAGGTTTATTGCAAATTTTGATGAGTTTTGTGATTTTTAGGGTTTTTGAGGATATTTGATGTTTTTGTGTGACTAGTTTCTTCAGGACATTTTACGATTTTTAGGGTTTATTTCAGGACATTTTATGATTTTTAGTGCTTTTTTCAGGACATTTTATGGTTTTTAGTGATTTTTTCAGGATCGTATTTGAATGTTTAAGATTTTTTTCAGGACATTATGTGAATGTTTAGGATTTTTTCAGGACATTATGTGATTTTTAGTGATTTTCTCAGGACATTATGTGATTTTTAGTGATTTTTTCAGGACATTATGTGATTTTTAGAGATTTTTTCAGGATCGTATAAGCATATACAAGTGTTAGCTCCAATCCGTTATATGATAGGTCTAATGGATAAAAAGAACTTAGGGATATGCCCCAAGTTCAAATTCAAACTCATGCACCATGTAGGTAATATGCCCCCAGACAAGACGCAAACTATGTACAAAGGCCAATGACAGAGTGTGTGTGTAGATTGGTGATGCTTAGGCAAGGTAACAAAGGACATTAACCAGTTTGTGAGCCATGATAAGGGACCAAGGATGTCTTGCAATATGAAGGATATGATCAAGGAATGATAGAGGGGGAAAAGACCAGATGGAATCCTGATAGATGGAGGAGCAATAACTGATTACACATGGTGCCTGTTTGCTAGGTTTTCACCATGGTACTTGCCCAAAGCGCCTGTTTGCCAGGTTTTCACTTTTGGACAAAATTTTTCTCTTGACTCAAATTTTTGTGCCAAGATTCCTGTTCGCCAAGTTTTCATCAAGGCATCCATTTTTTCATGACTTTTTGCTATTTTTTTGGTATTTTTTCAAGACTTTTTGCAATTTTTTTGATATTTTTTCATGACTTTTAGATGGAATCAAGAATGTCACTGACAAATGTTGAGAAGATATATGTTGTTGATGCTGCTAGCTGATGAGCTCTGAATCCATGACTAACCATAACTACATAGGATTTGTTCCGAGTCTCTAGCTAAAATCAAACCACTAGAAAGGCCTCGAGAGATACCATCGTGTACCGTATGTAAGAAAATGTCTGTCTCTTGCGAATCAAGGCATCTAAGGATAATTGGGTCAATAGAAATGTCATGTGGGATGTCACTGATGATGACATATGCAAAGGCTTGTTGGATAAAGGACTGATTTTGGTTATAGGACAAATTGGGTAGTTGGATTGGGGGATAAACAAAGGGATATAAGGGAGGGTTGGGAGGGTTGAGACCAATGACCTTTCGCATGAACGCTGATTGAGAGAGCTCCAAAAGACTTTGTGGTATGTTGAACATTGGAATACTGATATTCATGGCATCATATTTTTCATTTTGTATCAATGGGAGCTTCTTAGCTTTTGATTTTTTATAGTCTAATGGTGCCTTTTGATTTTCACCAAGAGATCTATGCTTGCTATCTTTTTCTCTTTTTGCTTTGTAACTAGAAAGTGGAGTAGGCTCCCCAAAGTATGCCAATGTGTTCTCTTTAGAAGAAATTGCTTCTTTATGATCTTCAATCATAATTCCTTCAAAGTCTATTATGAGAGTGTCATCATCGTCAAATTGATCAAAAATTGGTGGTCCACATTGGTCCCAATCCAAAGGTTCAGGATAACTTGAGGAGATGTCATCATCAGTGTTGAATGGGCTTCGATTGAAGGTAGATATATGGGTAACTGATTCAACTGGGTAATTGGGGTTATGCTCAGAGGCTAGGGGATTGTTGGTTTCAAGTGGGATATCCTCATATGCCTTTTCATCATTTGAAACATCCATAGTCTTACATGTAGGTACCATGGTACTAGGAGGACCTATTCGTAATGGTTTAAATCCAAGCCCCAAACTAGGAGGTTGTCCTTCTGTATTGATAGGTTCAATGATTCCTTGTTTCTGACATCCAAGACCACTATAGCCATCATAGCCTTGTTTATGCATGATGGTAAACCCAAGTCCATACTTGCTAGGAGATATCAAAGTGGGTTCTCGTTCTGCTTTTGCTTTCTCAATACATATGGATGTATTCTCATTGATAGAAATATCATTCTTTGTACTGATGGAAGAAAGTGGTGACTCCCTAATGTGAGAGACTTGAGACATAAAGTACTCTCCACACCCATTGTCTTCAATCTTCATCTTTTCCTTGGCTTTACTGAGCAGTATATCAACATCCACATACTTAGAGGGATTTGTGGGTTGTGCTTCATTGTTTGTTGGGATTTGGAATGTTGTAGCATCTCTTAGATTAGTACAAAACTGGAAAGGATCTGGATCACCGGGGATGGTAACCTCTATGTTGTGATAGGAAAACTTCAGACATTGATGATATGTAGAAGGGACTGCTTTCATAGCATGAAGCCAAGGGCGTCCTAGTATCATGTTGCAATTCATTTCGATGTCTAGGACATGGAACAATGTGTCTTTAGTAGCTGGACCAACTCTGACAGGTAATGTGATGATGCCCCTAGAGAAGCGTTCACCATCATCATAAGCTTTTATTGTGATTCTTCAAGAGGGATCCACATCATCTTCAGAATAACCCAAATTGTTGACAACCTTAAGAGTACAGATGTTAAGTCCTGCTCCTCCATCTATTAAGACACGTCTGACTTTGGCATTATGGATGAAGAATTCGAGATAAAGGGGATCATTATGGTTAGGTTTGTCCTTAGGAATATCTCAGGGTGAAAAAGTGATATGTTGTGATGCAGATAGGTTCTCAACCATGGCTTGGAACTGGGCAACATCAATGTTATCTGGGACTACTAACTCTTTAAGGGCTTGATCCAAGATCTTCTGATGTTGGGGAGATGCACGCAGTAGGTACAAAATGGATATTTGTGTAGGGGTTTTTTCGAGTTGTTCAACAAGGCTATAATCAGATGAAGTAGGAGCAGTAGGTCTACTTGGGGGTGCAGGTCTAGTAGAAGCAATAGGTCTAGATGGGACTCCAGGTAAGGTGATCTTGCTATGACGTGTAGTGACAACACAGCGAGGGGCCTTCAATGTGAATGTGGATATGCAAAAGTCAGACTCATTAAAGCAATTAATGGTGTAATCATAGCCGGTGTGTGTGTAATTCACATTACCTTGTGAGTTTGAGTTTGAGCTTGAGGGTTTCTCTTTGTCATGATTACCGAAAGGATCTTTGAAAATAGTATGATCAGAGTTGGATGCTAATAGTGATGGATCAACTGTGATTACACCATCATCAATAAGGTCTTGTATTGCATGTTTCAATTGGAAGCATGATGAAGTCTTGTGCCTTTTGGTGCGATGGTAATCACAATACTTTTTGTCATCCCACCAATCTACTTTAGTTAATGGTTCATCTTTGATTGGGGGTAGCTGCAGGAAGTTATTACTCAGTAACTATTGTAATGCAGTCTCAAGTTGTATTCCCAATGGTGTGAATTTCCTGTCTTTGGTTCTAGGATGTCTTCTGTCTTGTGTGGAAGTCTCAGTTTTCTGTTGTTGAGGTGTTGTTTGATTAGGAGTTTGTGAATTTGTGGGATTTGCACCTTTCAAAGTCAGTTGAGGTTGTGCTATGCTAATCGTGTGGGCATCCACAATGCCATCATTAGTCACATTCTTGTTTTTGGAGAAAAATTTTGCCTTGTCGTTAGATGAGTTGGTGTTTGTGTTTTCTTTGTTTATTTTGAGGATTCCCTTATGGATAAGAGCATCTTCAATACTAGCACCTTTTTTCATTATTTTAGAAATGGTGCTTGGACTCTTGATTTTGAGTTCATACATTAAGTCAGGGACTAAGTTTTCAATGCACAAGTTTACTTGTTGTTCTTCAGGAATGTCTAGTGAGCATTGACTAACTAAGCTTCTCCAGCGCAGTAAGAATGTGATGAATGATTCTCCTGTCTTCTATTTAGTTGAGCATAAATCAGAAAGTGTCACCTCATTTGTAATGTTAAAGGCAAAGTGGGAGATAAACTTGTCTGCTAGCTCTAACCAAGATTTGATATTACCAGGAAGTTTGGAGTACCATTCAAGTGCAGACCCACCTAGAGAACGAGGGAACAATCTCATAAGGTAAGTGGGTTCATCACTGAGTTTAGTACATGAAGCACAAAATTTTCTAATGCAATCAATAGAGTTGCCTTTTCCTTGGTATTTTTCAAACCTTGGAGCTTCAAAGTGTTTTGGGAATGGAGGCATATACAGACTTTTATCGAATGGGTTAGGACATAGTTCTCTTTCTGTATATAGAGCCTATTTCTTTTGGACTCCCAATACCTCGACTTGTTCAAAAAGTTATTTGAATTGTTGTAATAGTTCTTCATTGGGGTTTTGCATGATGGTCTTTGCTTCAAGTCTTTTGTGTCTGTGAGTAGACCGTTTGTTGTGGCGAGAACTATGTCTACTTGGTTCTGACATTTCTGTGTCTGACGAGTCTGATGAAGTGTCGCTAGGTGGTGGAGGTATGTTGGTACCTCAAAGACAGAAAGGTCCCTGTTGTTGGGGTACTTGTTGTGGTATTTGATGTGGCACTTGTTGTGGGATTGACTGTGATTGTTGTATCATGTGTTTTTGTTGTCCCATGTGTTGTGGTTGTTGTTGGGATACCTTTGTTGGTTGTATGTGAGACCATGTGCGTGCTTGTTGTTCTAGAGGTATCTATTGACGTTGTTGTGGCACATGTTGTTGTTGTAACAAATGTTGATGGTATGCAATTTGTTGCTCAAGGCATTTTTGGTATTCCAACTGTTGCTTGAGTTGCTCTTGTTGTTTAGCAAACATCATTTGTTGTTGTTGGAATTGCTGCTGAAATTGTTGTTGATAAATTGTGTGTAAGTCAAGTGGGTCCATATGGGATTGCGTGTTAGGAATGTTGGATGTTTGCCCCACTTGTGGTTGTTGTCGTTGTGTTTGATGTTGTTGTTGATATGTTGGATGTGTGTCAAGCGAATGTAGACTTGGTTGTGCCTTGGAAGTGTTGGGTCCTTGTACCATTGTAGGTTGTTGTTGTCGTGGGGGTTGACTAAGTCCTTGAGAATTGAACGTCATGTTTGTATTGTTGTTTTGGTACCTTTGTGTTTTAGATGTTCCTGCTTGCGACATCATATTGACTTGACTATGAGATGTGTCCCTGTTAGGAATGGGCGTAATGTCAATAAGACTTTTCCTTTGTGCATCTATAGGGATGGTTGCACTTGATGTTTCACATGTTGTATTTATGAGAGGCTCCATAGTGTTTGATGTCGTAGCACGGGGTAAAGTTAGGAGCAAAGGTGTGCTTTGTTGATTTGCCTCCAAAGAAGGTATGTCTGGCATCCCTAGAGCACAGGTCCCTTTAGGTGCATCTTTTTGTTGCATCATGTGACTAAAATCAAGTCTTAATGTCCTTTTGGGGTGTTTAGGGATTGGTGTTATTTCATCAAACAAGGGGTTGACATTGATGTGTTCAAATGTACTTTGGAGGATTTCAATTGTTGGTTCTTGATGGGATCTTATAGGTGCCATTATTGTGTTTGAAAACTCCAAAGGTTGTTTTCCCTTGTCTAAGTCCAAATTTATCATGGGTTGGATGTTTTCAATTATTGTGTTGGTTTGATTTTTGGACCTAGGACCTTCCAAGTTTGGGTTAAATTTGACAATTTCTTGAGCTGCCAAACGTTTGAAGTTCTTGCGAAAACTTTTGTCTTGACATGCCCTAGCCATTTCTTCATCAGTGATGCCATAATCAATGCCAGAGTCATCACTTAGGTGTAAAATACCTTGTTGTATGTTTGATGTGTTAGTTTGGCTGAATTCAAATGAATGTGATTGTTCATCTTCAGGTGAGGTTGGTACACTTCCTTCTCCTAGTGGCATTGACACGAATATAGGTTCAAAGTCAGGACTCCATTGAACCATCCCATGTGTGGGGGAAGTGTTTGGAGTAAATCTCATGGTAGGTGCATTGTTCAAGGTTTGTTGTGCCATAGCTTGATTATGAGGATCTTGCGGATACATATTCAAAGGGTCTAATAGTAATGGTTGTGATGCCTCAATTTGGTCTTCGTCAAAGGTTTGTTGGATTTTCTTGCTCTTTCTTTGTCTTGGATGAGGTTTTGGTTGTGCTTGTGCCTCAGAAAACAAAGGTTGATAGAGTTCCTCTGGTCTTTGAGTTGCTTGTCTCCTAGTAAGTGCTGGCATGATACCTAAGAGTGTAAATGCAATGGAATTTTTGAGTGTTTTGGATGATTTTAGAGTGGTGGGTATGCAAGATATGAGTGTTTTTGGGATTTTTAAGTGTTTAGGAATGTTATACAATGTGAGGAAATGCTAGATGAATTATGGTTTTGATGTGCAAAGTGCAAATGTCCTAGGGATGTTATGCAAATGTAAATGCAAGGTGATGTTTTGAAGTTTGACTAGAGGGGATGAAAATGACTCTAAGGTATGCAAAATGACCATTAGGGTTATGTTTTGGATTTGGTAATGATACTAAAGGTAGCTATATGCAAGGTAGGCTATGCAAAGGATGGTGTTCTAGGGTTCGTAATGACGTTTGGGACATGCAAAATGAGGGTAAATGCTTAAGAAGGTAATTTGGTTGATGGACAATTTGATAGGGTTTGGTAATGAAAATGATGCTAAGGATTTTGATCAATGCAATATGAAGGGAATATACCACTAGGGTAGGTCAAAATGACATTTGGGGATGCTAGGGATATGATTATGCTATGGAAAGTTTTGAACTTAGATAAAACCTTTTGAAAGTATTTTGCCTAAGAGTTTAACCTTGTGATAAAGGACTTTGGATCTTGACCAAAAACTGATAAAAGACGAAAAGATCAAATTGATAAAAGATGAAAAGGTCAAATATATCAAGACATAGATAAATTTTGACTAAAGAAAATGATAAGCAAAGATAAAAGGACTAGTCAAGATCCATTATCCGTCAACACTAGGAGATACTCTAAGACTTATACTTTTTCTAGATTTTTAACTAAATTCAAAGGTTTTGGGGGTTCAAAATGATGTTTTGAGGACTCAAAATGATGGCGATGCTGAGCGGATATGTGATACGGACAATGCCTATGATGAAAAAGGGGATTTTGGGTGCAAGATGCAGTTTTGGGTCAAGTGCAGAACAGGGAGGTCTAGAGGCTCCTAGATGCAGTTTTGGGGTCCTAAAGTGCAGTGCAGAGGCCCAAAATGGTCATGCAGGTACCCAAGTGCGCCCTAACAATGCCAAGTGCACCCTAACAGTACCAACTATGTCATTGATGCACTTGGAGCTAGTTTGGGCGCAGTTGGTAAGCTAGGAAGAATGTTTGCTGATTCTGAGGGGTATGATTATCAAACTGACATGCCAGGAAGCCAGGATGTTGGGGTTGATGCTAGGATGGGTTGGGAGATGCAAAATGAAAGTATAGAATGATGCCTTAAGTGAAGGTGATGACGATTAGGTGTCGTAGAGTGCAGATCTGGGCAAGCTAATGCAAGGGGAGCTAACCAGGTACCTAAGGACACTGTTGAAGCCCCAAAATGTTATCTGGAACCCAAAACTGGATCTCAGGACCACCAAGTGTGCCCAGATAGTGTAGATTGTGTTAATGATGCAGTTGGGGCCTAGTTGGGTGCAGTTGGTAGTTTTTGGGCGCAGTTGGTAAGCTGGGCTAAAACTGAGGCAATTCTGGAAGCTATGGTTTCAGGATTGATGTCAGAGAGAGGTAAATGGTAGAGGACAGTGTTAGGGCTAGTTTGGATGCTCAAAATGATGATTAGGACACCTAGAATGATGGATAAAGTGGTCAATATGATGAATAGGTATGAAACGATGCAAGGTGATGAGTGTAAAGTGCTAATTTTGAGATGGGAATGCAAAAAACTAAGGAAAGTACACTGAACCTAAATGGATGCAATATGAAAGGTAATAGTTACTAAATGAAGACTAAAAGGTGCAATATGAAGTCTATATGATGGAAGAATGAAGCTTGGACTAGTTTGAATGCAAGTGAAATCTATGCAAGTGTGAGATCTACGTTTTGCCAAGCACGTTTAGGAGCACAAGTCACAATGTTTTCCAAGGTTTGAGTGTGTTGAATCAATGTTTGCAAAGTTTGATAAAGGTTGAAATATTTTGGGAATGTGTGATGTTTTGACAATTTCAAATGATATCCAAGGTGTAAATTTAAAAGTTTGGCTTTTATCTTGATTATGTTTTACACACACGCAAGACACATTAAGACAAGAATAGCTATTGTAAAAGTTAACAAACACACCACAACCTAGGCTTTTAAGAATGTATCCACTAAATTCCTACTTGAACCAAAGTTCAACCATGCTTATCTAGAGCGAAAAACCTAGGATCTTGGCACCACAGGCTCCCCCTTATAGCGCACTCACTTCTCGGGGCTACCAAGATCCGCTTCCCATGGGGCATGACTTCCCAAGGGACTGTTGCCTCTACTAAGGACCACGAGAATGTAGGATGTCTTCACGGGCATGGGTGACCCCTTGAGCCAGTGGATAGAAAGTATTTTGGCCTCTAAAACATGGTTTTTAGTAAGGGCATTCCGTTCGGCAAGTTAATGATAAACTTTCGCAGAAGGTCTCCCAGCCCCGAGAACCGGGGTTTGATGCACCACAAGGGTACTGGAGGAGAGCTATCACATAGCAATACTACTGACATAGCTTTCACTGTAATCGAGTTTTATATAGCGGCTGGAGTGTTGACCTGGCTTTGGCCCGTTACCGCTCTAAGGTCGTCCCTTTGCATACCCAATATCGAGTATCTTGGTCCAAGGCAGGCCTCCTATAGAAGTTACACTAATTTCTCTTACACCCAAGATCCACGAATGGCGAGGGGAGAGGATACGTCCAATGCAACTCCTAGGGATCTAACATCGTAGACACACCAGGCAGAAAAGAAAAAGGTTCTTTTTAAGCACCAAACGAAATGTTATCTAATCTAGGAAATCCACACACATAGTTTTGAAAGACACACAAAGTCTTCGACAACGTCCTGCAAACAAAGCATTAGTAGTTTATGATCATGTCTTCATCCCACGATTGCCACATGCTACAAATAGATCATCAGTAACACAAAATCACCTAATATATGTGCCAGAGAGTGATAGGAACTTGAAATGCAGATTTTGATTGGTGCATGTGCTTACTATGAACCCAGGTGTGCTCTGATAGTGCAAATTACTCCCCAGAAGGCCAAAATGGCTCTGAACATCCCCAAGTGCACCTATACAGTGCAGACTGCATCAATGATGTAGTTGGGGCCCAGTTGGGCACAGTTGGTAGTTTTAGGGTGCAGTTGGGAAGTCAGGTGCAGGGTGTGGGGAAATGAGTGCCTAGTCAAGACCCAGAAACTAAAATTTTCAGAGCTACACTCCCAAGTGCGCCCAAACAGTGCAAACCACATCAATGATGCAGTTGGGGCCTAGATGGGCGTAGTTGGTAAGTTGGAAACAGTAGAAAGAGGTTTTGGTGGCTTCTAGGCTCCTAAAACTACTCCTAGGGGTCCCAAGTGCGCCCTGACAGAGCAGAGTGCGCCCTAGGACAACAAGCTAACAAAATGCATGAAAAAACAACATATAAGCATTTTAATGGACCCCCTAATTAATCTAGGTGTGAAAAGGAAGAGCAGGTAGTCATTATACCCTTCCAAGTGAGCTCCTTCCTTGCACCTACAAGCACAAAACAAGAAAACCCAAGTTAGATATGCATGTTCACGTCGGGTTCACCAAATGTAGGACCAAAAAAATGGGTTAAAAGCATAACATACTATGAGAAAATCACAAACTCAATAATCATACGTTAGCACCCACTAGTCTACCATGAAAGCCAAACTAAACAAAAGAAAGCAAACATAATAAAAAACTCCCTTTTCTGTTTGTAGGTCCCATGTCCTTCTTTCTTCTCCAAATGATTGTAGCTCCAAAGTTGCCTGTAGTGCACACAAAATTGAAGCAAAAGCCTATGATAGTGATAATGCCACGAGAATACTTGAAGTGTGATTTTATGTGAGAGAGAGAATGCAAAATGCAAATTAGTAGAGACTCAAAAACTCAAAGATTCAAGGACTCAAGACTTAAGCATTCTATTCAAGGACTCAAAATGAGAGAAAGAGTGTTCATTTTATAATCAACACTCAAAGTGACGGTATTGGATTTGTCACCCATAGATGTGCAATGTGGCAAGAGATTCCTATGACGCATATGACAGAATATGCCAATTGTGAGATTCTATGACACATGCAAGTCAAACTTGGCTAAATGTGGAAGAGAATCTATGACGCGTCATAAGATTCCTCAACCCACTTAAAGCCAAGAATCTATGACGAATAAGCCATATAGGGACATGCGTAAGAGGTAATAATAACTCCTATGACGCATATGACAGAATATGCCAAAAGTAAGATTCTATGACACACGAGAGTCAAATTTGGAAGAGAATCTATGACGCATCATAAGATTCCTCAACCCACTTAAAGCCAAGAATCTATGACAAATAAGCCAAATAGGGACATGCATAAGAGATAAGAATATTTGATTATGACAAATCTTAGCCAAGTGTCAAAGGAGAATCCACGAGGTGTCACATCTAAGTGTCATGATGACGCAATATTTTATGGAATATTTGAATTAAAAATCCTCTTATTCCACAAAATAAGAACTAGTAGAAAATGGATTTAATGATGAAAAATGGAACTTAGGAAATTAAGAATTTCCATGGTTTGCAGATAATGAATCAATTAATTAATAAAATTAATTAATTGAGGATGATAATTGGGAAGAATAATTAGAAAGAATAGAATTAAATTATGGGTTATTTAATCCTATAAAGAAAATTAGCAGATGATTGGCCAAATTGATTTAATGAATGCTATTGTATCCTTTGATGAAAATGTGACGATGATGGATATCGAATAAGATGATGAAAAGGTAGACCAAAACCATGGTCAAATTAATTGATAGATCAAAATTGATAACATGCCAAGGACACATGACATGAATAAATTGATATGTAACATTTAACCGACATTGTAAATGCTATAGGATTGAAATTGATTGATAAGGTTAGATCATAATAACACTGATGGAAATTGTCAATATTATTAAAATGGTTGATGATGCCATGATCTGACATTGAAAGCCTCAACAATGTCAAAAATTGAATGACATGAATGATATTTTGACCTGGCACTGAGAGCCATGACAGTACTAAGGTCAAATTGATAAGATTGATAAGTTGATAGGTTTCCAAGGCACTGAAAACCACAACAATGCCTAAGAGTGGATAAATGATGATTGATTTGAGATGTTTGATATGTTTCAGGTTGATTAGGACCAATTTCGAGTGATTCTGAGTTGATTTGATATGATTTTGAGTTGATTTGATATGATTCTGAGTTGATATGAAATTGATGTGAAAGGGGATACAAATGACGAAATATGGTCAATCTGGCCAAAAGATCAAAGTTAGTAGAATGAGAAAATGGGACAAATTAGTATGAAGAAGTGATAAAGTCGTAGATGCGAACCATTTTTGAGCCTCTACACCTCCAATCTCCTGACATGATCGTAAGATCGTAGACCCTGAAACTTCTCACGACCATGTGATTCCAACATATCTAGCATAGCATCGTATACCATGTATTTGAGATCCCTAACCTCACGATCTAGTCTTCAAACTTACCATTTTTGTAATATCATAGGTCTTATTCTAGGGCCTCTCGATCTCACGATGACCCCATTTCGTAGCATCATAGGGCTTCAATCTCCTTCCACAATCTCATGATGCAATCTACAACCATACGACAACCAAAACATTGTATGATCTTACCTCATCTTTATGTGGCCTCCAATCTTACGTAATGTTTTGGCATATCATCATAGACCCCAAAATTTCTCCTTACGACCACATGCCAAGGGGCCCATCATAGTATCAGAGACTTAGATTTTCCATGTCCTACTATCACAACAAATTCAATTTTTGTAACATCGTTGAACTCATTTGAAACCTCTCTAACCAAACATTGAACTTGTAATCATAACATCATCGAACTCATTTGTTTGGCTTGCCAAATTTCTAATCGTGGCCTTGAACTTTGCCTCTTCTGATCTCATGGTAGGTCGTAACATCGAAGCGCCTAAATTTATGCTTTGCGATCTCATGACCAAATCATATTCCCTTTGTAGCATCATGACCCTCTAATTCTTCTCCCCCAAGCACATGACATAATTGAAACATTGGAACACTTCATATTCTAATTCACGATCTCATGATGGGGCATTTTGAAATCCAAGTCAAAACCTTGTTTGACTTAACATCTAGCTAACTATGGCGACCCCTCCACATGAACTCCATGTTGCTGAATAACATGGACTCAGACACTAACATCTTGTCTAGCGTTTCTTTAAAACATTATTAAAAACCTTCACATATCTAATGTGGGATAATGTAGAAGGTGACCCTTCATATCATTCATGTTCTCTATCCATGGGCTGCTGATCAATCTGCATTTTTTATTACCAGTGAAACTTTATAAATTGCAAATAGAATCACGTTTGAAAACTGGTCAAATGGATTCATTATAAGCTAATATCTAGAGCGTATAAAGTCTCTGAACCCTAGAATACGATGCAAAAGGAAATTTCTTATTTGGGTCAACTGGTCAAAAGTTATAACTTGTCAAATAGGGCCACCCAGAAATATGAAAAATATGCAAATTTACAATAGAGGCAACTGACCAACTTTGAGACATTCACAACCTAGTCAAAATATGTCAAAATGAGTTGAAACTTGGAACATAGGTTCTTTGATATGCATACTAAACATCCTCAAAGTGGCCAGTGATGAATCTTAACTGGGTACTAGATATTTAAAGGCAAACTGGGCTACTAAACATTGTTTGACACTTAGGAAGAAAATGCAAAACTAAAGACTACTCAAAATGGAACTTTGCAAAATGATTTGGAATGTTAGTTTATCATCATAGAATATATGGATAGGTTGAAAGTAAGGTGTTAGAAACATAAAACACCACTTAGGCCTTAAAAGTATAGTTGGGTACATATGCATCAAAAAGCATTTAAAGGGCTTGATTTTTTCAATGGTACTCAAAATCAGGGCTTTGATTTTGATTCCCAACAGGGTCATCAAAGTAAAAAACCTTAGAAATAATGAAGATCGTATGGCCTTCAAGAAACCCTTCATGAGTCATGAAAAGGGTGGATCCTCCAAAGCCAATCAAAACTCATCCCCTCACCCTAAGGTTAATTATGCGCATCATTACGACAACACCATTAACACGATTTTCGGCTTTGATGACACTATAAATGTCATCATGGTCAAGGATAAAAACAAAAAAAAAAAATCCTCAAATGTCGTTACCCAAGGCCAAGCCCCTAAAGCTATCCTACTAGAACCTATAACAAATCCTGACCCTATAGTTGCAAGCTCCTCCTTGCCCAAGTACAACCTGGTCAACCAATTACTTAAAACTCTAGCCCATATCTCCATTTTTGAACTATTATAGATTTTCTCAGAGCATAAAGAAATACTTACCAAAGCCTTAGTACCAAACGACCTAGATGTGAGCAGATTTTAGAATATGGTCAACAACTTGGTTACCCCTCACTATGTATCTTTTTCAGCCCAAAATGACATGTTCATCATCCAGCCCCAAAACTCTCCTTTGCATATCGAAGTCTTTATCCATAGAAATAGAGTTAAGCAAGCACTGGTCGATGGTGGAGCAGGCCTCACTATTTGCACACTCAATTTAGAAAGTGCACTAGGGTATATAGAGGATGTTGTTGACCCAAAGAAGAAAATTACCATCAAAGCTTATGACGATGAGGAAAGATCCTCCAAAGGCATGGTTGTTTTTCCAATTAGAGTAGGACCAATTGTGAAAGAGACTGTTTGTCAAGTCTTAGATCTACAATTAACCTATAACATCCTATTGGGAAGACCATGGATTCATGACATGCAGGTCATTCCCTCCACTTATCACCAATGTCTTAAATTTCCTTGTATGGGTCAAGAAGTTACGATACCGGGAGATCAACACTTTGCCCAATATTGTAATTCCCTTGTCCCTCACAATAGAGAAGAAATTGGCACACCAATAGATGACACCAACTAGTCCACAACTACAAACAATTCACACTCGACTGACTGAAACAACAACCACTCATCAACGTCAACTAAGGGTAAAGAAAAAGTGGGTTGTTAGGGTCCTTCCGTTCCTTCACCATCATCATCCAAAGACCCTAAATGGTCACACTATGAAGAAAATGATAGATTGATGAAAGAATTTGATAGAAATTATAAATTACATTGCAAAGGGGTGGGTGAGTATTTAGTTTCCTTATTTGATCCCCTACTTTCTCCAAGATCTCATGGAAAACCGTCATCCACCAGGCCTTATCATGCACATTTTATTAAAGCAAGCAGCACGCCTCCAAACTCAATGGCAGAAATCAATCAACAAAACATTGATATCTCTTCCCACCTACACGAAAAAGGTTTTGACCTAATAAAAAAGATGGGATACATAGGAGATGGTCCTTTAGGAAAAGGGATGAGCATCATTGAACCTCTAATGGCACAATTTAGGTCCAACAAGTCTAAAATGGGGGTAGGATATGATGAACAAGATAGGGCACAAGCCTCTTCCGAAGCTCATCCTAAGCATAGTGATTCCTCCCCTTCCACCCTAGTGTGGGTACCTAAACAAAAGGATGGTTATAGCTAGAAAACAACTAACATCATAAATATGAACCTATCCCTCTTAGGTTCACATCCCATGAAAGAACCATCTATAAACACCTCTAATAATGAAGACGATGACAATTCCACTAAATGGGAATTTGAGTCATTATCTGAGGAGTCTCTTCATGATAAAGAATGTGATGTAGTTCACATACCCACATCTGATAGTTTGGCTACACAAGAAACAACTCATAGTCCAAGACTCACTTCGTCGAGAATCAGGCTACAACAAAGTAGCTTAGCAGATGATGAACATGTCGAAGGATTTCAATTTCAAACCCTATTCCTGGACTTCTTTCTAGTAGAAGTTGAGGATGACTACTATGAGCCTCTCACAAGCTCTATTTTTCCTAGCACTCTAGAAGAAGCTCATGTCATAGATCTAACAGATACATCATATGAGCCATCCAATGAAATCATGTCTCGAAACCCTGTTGAACCTGTTCCATGTTATGAATCATTACCCCTAGTCCATCCCAAACTCATTAACTGGGATACAATTGAGCCACACCACATCCCTCATTTTGACACTAACCATGAAGTCTTCCTCTAACTTAATGCAGTTGAACCATCTCGTCGAGAAAGAACAGAAGAAAGGCATATAATCGAGTCTAGTATCAATTACCTCAGTCACATTAGAATAGGTAAAGCATTCCACAAACTCAATGATCACTACCAAGTTGTGGTTGACCTCGAGAAAAAAATGGAAACAAACAAAAGTGATGCATCCCAAGGTGAAAACCCAACTGTGGCACCTGCAAATGGGGTGATTGATACTTTACCCGAACACTCTGAGGAAAGATCTTCTATTTTGATTGAACCAACAAAACTAGTCAACATTGGTACAGAGTAAGAACCAAGAGTCATTTATTTAGCACAGTCCTTAAGCATAGAGGAAAGACAAGCATTCATCTGCTTCTTTGAAGAAAGACATATAAACTTTGCATGGTCTTATGTAGACATGCTCGACTTAGACCCAAATTTAATCCTTCATCATCTCAACATTTCTCTGGAGGCCAAGCTAGTAAAGAAAAAGCTTAGAAAGATGCATCCCATATCACTCTGTTAGTCAAAGCAGAGTTAGAAAACTTAATTAGCACCAATTTCATCCAACCCTTAGCGTATGCATCATGGATATCCAACATTGTTCCCATATCAAAGAAGAATGGCAGCATACACATTTGCATCAATTTTTGAGATCTAAACAAAGCATGTCCCAAAGATGATTTCCCCCTTCCCAACATTGACACCATTGTCAATCTAATAGTGGGTCATTCTATGTTTTCACTCATGGACGAGTTTTCAGGGCATAATCAAGTCAGGATAGCACCAGAAGATCAAGAGAGAACAACTTTTACTTGTGCATGGGGCACATTTTGTTGTAATGTGATGCCCTTTGGGTTAAAGAATGTTGGGGCTACCTATCAATGGGCTATGACTACTATCTTTCACGATATGATGCATATCTTCATGGAAGATTATGTGGATGACATTCTCGCCAAATCCCATAGTCGAGAAGAACATCTCCCTGTACTAGCCAAGATATTCACCCATCTAGAAGTGTTCAAAGCCCAACTCAACCCCAAGAAATATGCTTTTGGTGTCAAATTAGGCAAACTTCTAGGATACATTGTCTCAACTAAAGGAATAGAAGATGACCCCGAGAAGGTACAAGCCATAATCAGTATGCAACCTCCAAAGAACTTGAGTCAGTTATGCTCTCTTCAAGGTAGGCTTCAATCAGTTCGTCGGTTCATTTCTCAGTTGGCGAAAAAGTGTATACCTTTCACACACTTGCTACACAAAGATATAAATTTTAAGTGGGATGACCAGTGTTAGAAAGCTTTTGACTTGCTCGAGACCTACTTGATGAATCCACCTATACTAGTACCTCTGATATCACATAAACCTTTGTTATTGTACATCTCTTTAATGGATAAATCAATTGGAGTCCTCCTAGCACAAGAAAATGACTAAGGAAAAGAAAGGGCCATCTATTACTTCAGTCGTACCTTGGTCAACTATGAGCTCAATTACTCTTTTATTGAAAAAGCTTGTCTAGCTGTAGTTTTTGCTTCCCAAAAGCTAGCTATTATCTCCTAACACACAAGGTCAAGCTCATATAAAAAAATTGATCCTCTCAAATATCTCCTCAACAAAACAACATTAACAGGCAGACTGGCCAAATGGGTCATGATACTAAGTGAATTCAACATTGAGTACATTGATAAGAAGGTAATAAAAGGACAAGCCATTGTCGATCAATTGGCAGATGCGGCTATAGAGAGTTCAAATCCTATCCTAGCTGACTTCCCAGATATGCACATTCTTCAAACAAAACCAGTAACATGGAAATTCTATTTTGATGGTTTCTACACACACCATGGATCAAGTGTCAATATATTGTTCATCATGCCACTAGGTGTTACCATCCTTAAGTCTTACAAACTACTTTTCCCCTGCACCAACAACATGGCCGAATATGAAGCTTTGGTCTTGGGTCTCAAGCTAGCTTTAGAATGGAAATTGACAACATTAGAGGTTTATGGAGACTCCCAATTGATCATTAATCAAGTCACTAACACTTATCAGACCAAAGATGAAAAATTATTGCCTTATAAACATATGGTCGATACACTCAAGGCATGTTTTGTTCACATTACTTTTGAGAAAATTCTTAGAGAGAAGAACAGAGCAGCAGATGCTATGGCTACCCTGGCTTCCTTACTCCAGCTCCCAGAGCAGCACGAGCAATATGAGTTCTTAGTAGAAGAGGTGGTTCAACCCATGTTTATTCAACCTGATTCCCTTATCATTTGCCACTTGGACACTCTCGATTCCCTTTAGTACAACCCCATCATCAACTATGTGATAATGCCACTCCATTTGACCTCTTGCTTAACCAAAAATGAAATTTCATTTGAAAAACCTCATGTTACACCTTGGTGGCTAATACACTGTATAGGAAAGGTCTTGACAATACTTTATTTAGGTGTCTCAAAAAGGACAAGTCTAGAGTTACTCTACAGGAAGTCCATGCAAGGATTTGCGGGTCACACTTCAGTGTGTTCACACTAGCAAAGAAGATTCTTAAGATGGGCTATTTTTGGCCAACCATGGAAAATGATTCTATCAACTATGTCAAAACCTGCAAAAAATGTCAAATCCATGGTAACCTTGTTCATGCACCAAACCAAGAGCTCAACCCTTTGGCCACACCATGGCCTTTTTATCAGTGGCGCTTTGATTTGATTGGAGCCATCCTTCTACCCTCCTTCGGTGGGCATAAATGGATTATCACCACCACCAAATACTTCACCAAGTGGGTCAAAGCAGCGCCACTTGCCAACTCTATGGGAAAATAGATCTCTTCTTTTATTCACAGCCATATCATTTGTCGATTTGGCATACCTCACGCCATTCTCACGAACAATGCCCTGTACTTTAAAAATTAAATAATTGACAAATTATGTGAAAATTTTCACATTATACACCACTCCTCATCAATTTATTATCCCCAAGGCAATGGCCAAGCAGAGGCCACTAACAAAACCATTATCAACATCCTCAAAAGAATCGTCAATGATATTGGTAGAGATTGGCATTTACAGTTGAACCCCACACTTTGGGCTTATAGGACGAGTGTTAGGATGCCTATAGGCGTGACACCCTTCTCCTTGGTTTAAGGTTGTGAAGTTATTCTCCCTTTGGAGGTTGAGATCCCATCCTTGAGAGTTACTCTTCGGGACATCCTATCAGATAAGGATTACGGAGTGGCCTATCTAGAGTAGCTAGAATTGTTAGAAGAACATTAGCATGCAGAAAATGACCACCTCAAAAAGTATTAGAATAGACTATCAAGACATTACAACAAAAAGGTCAAACCCTGAGTCATTTAGATTGGTGACCTCATGCTCCAAGAGAATCCTAAGAACCAAGCAGCGAGGGAAAAGAAAGGAAAATGGGAGGCCAATTGGATTGGTCCTTACATTATCACAGAGTCCTTTGGGGCTGGTACCTACAGACTTTCATATTGTGATGGCACAGACCTAGTAGAACCCATCAACAACATCCATATCAAATGGTTTTATGTCTAGAGCTTTGAGAAACACACCAAAATACCAAAAAAATCAAAAAAATCAAAAATCCCTATATATATATATATATATATATATATATATATATATATATATATATATATATATATATATAAAACACATTTGGACTTCCCTGCATAACACAAGTCCTTCAATGCTCAAAAATAGTCAAGACAACCCTCAAGCAACTGTCTTTGGACAAATTTTGCTTGTTTCAAGCACTGTCGAGTTAATTTCACACATACCCAATTGAGAAACACTTGTGGTTTATAGTTTCGAGGTCTTTTGGCATCAAATGTGGTCCACAGTAGCATAAATAGCCAGTATGACAGCAGCAACAAAGCAAGGCAAACAGAGCCCATAATAGCAATAATAATAACAATAACAAGAGCAAATCAAAGCCCTTTTCCTTGATTGAATGTACACCCACAACTCTTTATGTTCATGCAATAGCCCCTGTCCATACCACGAAGCAAAGACTGAACTAGAACTAGAAGTGGGAGTAGTAGGAATCGAGAAACATTTGTGGGTCATAATTCCATGGTTCTTTGGCATCAAATGTAGTTCACAATAGTAGAGACGACTAGTATGATAGCAACAAAGGAGAGCACAAAAAATTCAGCAAAATAGGGAGTCCAATTATGTATTAAGATACCATAGACATGAATTGTAGGAAAATCAATGCACATCTCAGCTATCCACCTTGACCAATGATCACTAATGCTTGTTTTAGTCCTCGTCTGACCCATTTGATGTCCCAAACTCCCCTTGCATCCCAAACATAGCCATCCATGCCCATGTTCCTGCCTTTTGGCCCATTTTGGTCTTTCGGCCTCTCTAGGTACCTCCCATAGTCCTAGTTCCCCCTATATTCCAACAAATCTCACTCACATCCTCATTCCACGCCCAAATCAATCCCAAAATTGTCTAAAAATATTAAAAAAATTCAAATATTGCCAAAAATTATCAAAAAAATTTAATAATTATTTAAAACTAAAAAAAAAATCCAAATATTGCCAAAAACAACCAAAACAATTCAAAAATTATTTAAAAATATCAAAAAAATCAAATATTGCCAAAAACTATAAAAAAAAAATTAAAATTATTTTAAAATATCAAAAAATCCAAAAATTGCCAATAATTACCAAAAACATTCAAAAGCTGTCTAAAATTATTAAAAAGAGTTCAAAAATTGCCCAAATTTGCCATAAATGTTCAAATAGGGTCATAGTTGCCAAACATGGTCGTAAGAGCTCGAAAAATTAACAACACCCCAAGATTCCCATCAATTCTGGGCTCACTTTAGCTCAAATGGGGTATATGACATATAACGAGCCTCAATGGTATTAAGAAGCAGCGTAGTAATGTCCTGAAACATTTTGCTGGGCTTTGGAAAATCTAGCACAATGCAAATAACACAAGAGGCATCGGTGGAGCCCTCTTTCCCCCTCTTGTAAGGAACAACAATTCCCAATAGATCATTAGTCTTATTTATGTTGCAGTGGCCACGATTGGTCTAGCCCCCTTCAACAAATATATCAATGATATATCGAAAGCCTAGATATCCGTCAAACTCTTTCATCCTCACTCAATTGAGGGCACACAATAAGCAAGCATAAGCGTATGAGTCTGCCCCCCCACCCTTAAGTGTCTTTTTCAAGGCCCAAGTGTCCTTTTCAGACCCCTTCAACAACTTTTTAGGCCTAAAGCACCTTTTTAAGCCCCTAAAGTGCCTTTTTCAAGGCCCAAGCGTCCTTTTCAAGCCCCTCTAGCACCTTTTTCAAGGCCCAAGCATCCTATTCAGACCCCTCCAGTGCCTTTTTAGGTCCAAAGCACCTTTTTCAGGCCCCTCAAGCACCCTTTTCAAGGCCCAAGTGTCCTTTTTGGACCCCTCTAGTGCCTTTTTAGGCCCAAAATGTCTTTTCAGGCCCCTCTAGCACCTTTTTCAAGGCCCAAGTGTCCTTTTTGGACCCCTCCAACACCTTTTTAGGCCCAAAGAACCCTTTTTAGGCCCCTTAAGCACCTTTTTCAGGGCCCAAGTGTCCTTTTTAGACCCCTCCAGTGCCCTTTTAGGCCCCTCAAACAACTTTTTAGCTTGCCTTTTCTTAAGGCCCCATTTCACCTCTTTCAAGACCCCAATGTCCTTTGAGCCCCCAACACGCCTTTTTTAGGTTAAAGTGCCTTTTCAAGGCCCTATTTCACCTTCTTGAGACCCATGTGTCCTCTTTTGGGCCCCAAACACCTTTTCATAGGCCTCAAGAATGTTTGTCTCGTCACACACCTAGAGAAATGTCCCCATATTGGCTTTATTATTGTTTGTAACGGTTCTTAATATATACACAGACATTCTCGCCTACCAGTCATGGTCATCCTCACTCTACAGATTGCATTGTTCCTACTTTTACAGAGATTAAAACCATTCCAATATTTGTCACATAACACCAAAACATTCAAATATCTATCAAAAAATCCAAAAACATTTACATATTCCACAAAATGCAAAAACATCCAAATATATTATGAAAATACCAAAATACACATGACAATGCATTACAATCAACATCTATTGTCCCTCTGATTGCCACAACAACAAGCACAAACTTTTTATTCTCCTACGATGGCAATGACAATATTACATTTAAATAGTGCATGGCGGATTAATTATTCTGGCCCCCCGGTGGAGTTGGCAAAACAAGGTGTCCACTCAATGGCGTCCCTTCTAGCCAAGCTCTAGATGAAGAAGCACTGGTGTCAACACCCTACGTGTCCACACTGCATCCATGTGTAATTATGTGTTCAACAGATGTGTAAATTCCCATCTATAAACTATGTCTCTAGCTGGTCCTCATTGGGGAATGCCTGATAATAAATCTCATCCAATAAGCGGCTTCCCGGTTCATCTTTTTCGTTCGGTGCATTTCCATGAGCACATTCTCCACCAACTTGCTTACCCCCTGTGCAGTGATCGCTTGTTGGGCCATATCCTGCTCTTGTTGCATTTGATTAGTCATTATTCATCAACGCTCCACATCTGCTTTTGCCTCACCCAAATGCTATTGCAATTGCCTCACCTTCCCTTCACTTAACACTAATTGCTTCTGCAACTTCAACGCTAAGGAGTTCGCCTTCGCAATTGCTTCCCTAAAAGACTCAGACTGTGACTGCAATAACACTAGCTCATTATAAGCACTCTCTAAACCCACTTGTGCCATCTTTAATGATTCCTGCAATCATTGAGCCCATGACCATTCAACTCACATACCCGCATCATTTCCCTCCGCTCGCGAGTTCTCCACGTGCAACTCTATCTCTAGTGATTGCACCTGCGCCCGCTCTGCATCCACCACTGCCTGTAGTCATCTTGCCTCCATCTGCACCCCATCCTCCCACACCTTCTCCATCAATCCCAACAAAAATGTGACCTCCTATTCTATGTTCTTTGCTCGAACTCTCTCTATAGCTAACAATCTCCATAATCCTTCCACATCCCATGATGATTGATCTTCATCTCCCACCTCTAGTTGTGGCTTACACTGCTTGTTCCATGTTCTGTTGACCCTTGACTCAACGTCTCGAGGCTCATCAACCGATGCGTCCCACTCATTACTTCACCTCACTAACACCTCCCACATCCTTCAAAGTTTCTCCCACAGATTTTTTAGGAGATTTTATTTCCCCCACCTCCTCCTCCACTCTAGACACACTCTTCATCTTCCCAAGTGGACTATTCTCCACCCGCGTCATTGGCCTGTCATCTAATACCACCTACAATGCATGTTGCATTTTCATCCCCGATAACATCATTAAAGCCATGTTGCATTGTCATCCCCGATAACATCATTAAAGCCGACAAGGGCATTTCTTCTGCCTCCATCCCCACTCTTCGGGTTGCGTTGGCCCTTGTCCCAACTGGCTTGCCTCACCCAGACCCAAAATTAACACTTGGAGTTTCGACTAATCCACCCACTCCTTGGAGGTTCATCGAACGTGCTTTGTTCTTCGCCCTTGCCTCATCCACCTTCCCTGGCTAACATCACCCTCTTGCTACGACTGATCTAGTGATCTCAACATACTTTCACTTGTACGATTCCTACAACTTCTCAATACATCCTATAATCGCTTTCTACTCTTCAATTTGCCTTGATTCATTCCCATATTATTTGCCTACTTATAGCCGTCACTTGCCCGAAACTTGTTTTGTACTAGTCTTCCATGTATCCACTTTTCACATCTTGCTGCATGGTACTTGGTACACTTGACCCTTGGCTTTGACATTCAGTCACCCAAATCCCCGCCAATGTACACTTACCATTGAATTCTGTTGCTAAATCATCATTGACACATCCCATGCCTTCTTATCCGCTTGGTACAACAGTTGCTCCCTGGTAGAACTAAACAAACTCGACACTATTACACACAACTGGAAGCATGGTTGGTCCGCAAATAATGGTTTTCTATGCTATCATGTGCTTTTAGTACCTCAATGATGTGTTTGAGTAGAGGTACCGGGATGAAGTCATGATATTTTTATTGATTTTTCACTGTTTAACTCCAGTAATTCTTTGGTTTCACACATTATTGGTGTCCATTTATAAGTGCCTCCTCTCGTATGGAATGTCATGTGTACCTCAACCAATTTTCTGTGCTATGTTAGGTGAGGTCTTTTATCTAACATGTGACTATTTGCATGCCTATTTTTATTATTCTACAACTATAATTTCTATTTCTTAGCAGTTGTCATGTTTCCTTGTACATTGTTCATCTTTGCTGGTACTTGGTGTGACATAGTATTCATATCACTATAACTGAACTAGTGGTGGTTGTACTTAGTCACTTTTTATCACACACTCTATGATGACAATTAGTTTGCATCACTTCAAAAAAAAAAGTGATAGTCAGTTGCATTCATTTAGCTTGCATTATCATCTTGGGTTCCTTGAAAACAAATGGTTGGCACATGAATTAGGATGTAATTCACAAACATTAGTTAGCAACTTTACGACTGGTTATCAAAAAATAGACAACAACATCAACATCAATATCAAGACGAGCTTCTAAGCACTCAACCCTCATGGACTTTGTCTCTTCACCACATTCACACCAACATTACACTTCATGAATTCACCATTTCATTCCACTTATTGCATTATGTGGCTTTCGAATTTCAGACAATTCTAGTCACTACCAAATTTCACCACCTCATTGACTACCTTGTGTGGCCTTTGAATCTCAAACAATCTCATTTAACAACCTTCCATTCCATCTGATTCATTACATCGTCTTTTCTCATCCTCCATCTCCTTCATTTTGCCATTTCATCCATTCATTTTGTGGCTTCTGAATCTCAAAAGTAAACACTCCACCTCATAGCCTTTGAATCTTAGATAATTTCATTTCCTTCCATTTTTCACCTTCACTCACACTTCATTTGTCACATCCCATTTTATCACATTTTCATCCCATCTTCACACATATACATTCCTTTTTATCCTCATTTCATCATTTTCCATTCCCTAACACTTTTCCACACATTCGTTCATTTACACTTTTATTTTCATTCACACTTTCATTTCATTTTCCTGTCATTACATTAGAATTGCATCGCATCCAAACAAATTTCATTTCATTTCATATCCTTACATTACATTACATTGCATTGCATTGGTTTCTATTTCATTACTTCCCATCTTATCACATATCATCTCTTTCATTAGACATTTCATTTCATTTCATTACTTATTTGGTTCCATTTCTTTCATCAGATATTTCATTTCATCACATTTTTTATTCACTCACCTATTTCATTTCATTTCATTACCTATCATCCTATCATATAGCATTCGGTTCATTAGTCATTTCATCCCATTTCATTACCTATTTCCTTTCAATTCATTACCCATTTCATTTAATTTAATTTCGTTACCTATCTCAATCCATTACCTATTACATTTCATTTCATTTCGTTGCCTATTTCATTTCATTTAATTACATTACCACAACATTCGTTCCATTACAATTCATTTTTTTCATACTTCATTCCATTACATTACATTGCAAATCACATTACATCCCATTACATCATGTTACATTACACCAAATGTCATTCCATTACATTCCATTTTACTACATTCCATTACGTCTCATTTCATCACATCTAATTTCATTTTACTATATTTTCATGTCGTTACATTACATTTCATTATATTCCATTTATTACATTCCATTACGTCTCATTTCATTTAACCCAATGTCATTCTACCATATTTCATTTTATATCAATACACTCGTATTATCACATCACCTTTTCATTATATCATTTTCCATGTCATTTATTTTAATCATTATCCATTTTGTCATGCTAGATTAATCATTCACACACACACACACACACACACACACACACACACACACACACACACACACACACACACACACACACACACACACACACACACACACACACACACACACATCCGCATCTACTAATACCATACCCATCAAATCCGACCATCATATGCATACAAAAATCCATGATATATCAAGTGCATAAGTTCGAACTTCAAAAAGCTCAAATATCTCATATATCAAAAAGATTGAATCATCAACATCAAAAGGTCATTGATGGCATACATGATGAGTCCATAAAATGAACACAAAAGCTCCATAAATAAGCTTCGTGTCACACCACATACATCATTTGTCTGTGTCTAATCTAAAGGTCCCTGCTTACTGGGGGCACTCATCCCATCTTGAACAATTGAACACTGAACAATGACATCGGTTTTTCATCACAAGTGATCATCCTACATCAATCAAATCTCAACATCTAACTATTCAGCTAATGGTTCTATCTTGAACCAGTTATTTGTCCTACTCTGTATCCTAAGATGGACATGTTAGTTTTCCCTACTCTGTATCCTGAGGGGGGCACTTTTTTTATCTATCAACATTACCTGATTGATTCTACACATCACTTTGTGACTACACATTCCCTATCAACTGTTCTCATCAAATATTTTTAGAAATAAAATTGGAACAATCCTATTTCACACATCCATTTTTCCAATTTCATTTCTGAAGAGGTAGTATACTGGGGCATCAATTTTTTTTGAAATATCAAAAATGTCCTACCACAACCAAATTCTAAACATCAAATCAAATTGGGGCATCAAAATTTTCTAAAAAATAAAAAGCGTCCTACCCCAGCCAAAAATTTCAAACATCAAGTCTACCAAAATCAGGGTATCCAAGCAGAAATATCGCAACACCAAATCAACACAGCAACCAAATCATCAAACCAATGATCATACATCAAACCATCAACAGACAGACACCACGACAATGATAAAATGTCAAAACATCATCGAATAGACATCCAATCATCAGAAGTTGACCTAAAATCAAAAAATCAAGATAGTCTTTGAACTAATGTGCTTCACATATTAGCTTAAAGAGGGGCATTTGTAGACACCCAAAAATTGACAAAGACCTAAATCATGCAATTCCGATCAATCAATGCAAATTAAAGAGAAAATCAGAAGAAACACACCAGACTTTCAAATCAAAAATCACATCAGGTCATTAATCACCTATCAAATCAACAAGACCTAAATCAACTTTAAAAGAGGAGATTTAAACAATTCAAATTCATAAAATGAAATTCAAAAAAGGAGGAAAAAGACAAAAGTGTTGAAAATAAATAAGACATTTATTAAATCAACAAAATCATTTATCCTCACAAAATTGGAAATCTCCCTTTTTCATTTTGAAAGAATTAGAAATATCCTCAATTATCCTCAAAATCAAGTCTGTTGGACTCTTCCTCCTGGTCTCTTATGAGATTTTTTCAGTTTCAGTTTCACCCACTACTCAAAGGTGAAAACCCTGATTCTTACCCCAACCCCTTCAGAAATCCTATAAATAGGATGCAAATCCAAGAGCAAGAGGACCCAAGTTTTAGGCATCTACACTATAGGCACATTTTGATTCATCATTTTAGCATTAGCATTTTAGCAAGTTCATAGCATTTTAGTATTGCTTTTATGTTATTTAGCATCATTTATTGCATGTTAGTTTGTTGCATATCCATTTTGATAGCATATAATCTGCATTATAGTCATAGATCTTGCATGCATTCTTGTAGATCTGCATTTTTAGCATACACCCATTCTAGAACTGTCAGTAAGATGCTGGTCTGAGAGCTATTTTAGAAGTTGTAGTTAGGGAAACATGAGACGCTCGTAGAGATTACATTCTGATAATGATATCTTGGGTCTAGTCTAGTTCGCCATCAGTCTATTTGCATTCTACACTAAAGTTTCATGAATACGCATTCATACCGTGTACAGTGTTATTTTCGATATTGGCTGTGAATTTATTTATGACAATTTAATAATCATTTACGATAGGAGATTAATAATCAGTGACTGCAATAGTGTTAATTTTTACAAGAACAACACAATATTTTTACATCAACATTTCTTATATTTTAAAATCTTCTTTTCAACAATGAATTATATAATTTGATTTAAACAATCAATAATAATAATAGCTATATACAATTTCTTATCGAACCTTTACATTTTATGACACAAATTATAGAACTATCATATTCATAAACACAAATATTTACACAACTTAAAATCATAATCAAATTTATTGTTAATATTTAAATAGGATCACATGCTCAAATTTCTACTTAAAATCATAATGAAATTTATCATCAATACTTAAATAGGATTACATACTAACTATGAGTACTAGTCAAACCAACCTTCCCAAACCATAAGCCTTATCCGTAATTGACCCTAAAGCAACTCTGATACATGAAATTCACAATATGATAACATTAAATATTTATTCATCTTTTCCATCACTCTCCTTTCTTTTGAAGGTTCTCTTCCCCATGAAGAAATGGGGTGACTTTCGAGTAACTTTCTTTCTAGTCTTCTTTATCATTACAAAGACGTCCACCCCATGTTAGAGTTTGATACTCTTTCTAGTTGCATGGAAGAATACATGAACATGCCGTTCACCACATTACTTTATTCATAAACTAAAATTAAATCACCATGCACTCGAATCTCATTTCACCACGCTAATTTATTCATAAAATTAGTAAAAAAATCACCATGCATCCAATCACACTTCACCACACTAGTTTATTCATGAAAAAAAAACACTAAAATCATCGTATAATCTAATCTTATTAACCGAAATAAAATTGAAATAAGACAGATGTAAAACGATGGAGAAGCCCGTCTAACCATAGTTATAATTCTGCCCGTTCTAAGCTAAAAAAAGGTTGGGAGTTATCTAGAGAGCAGATTAGAACAGGATCGACGGTCGAGGGGCCTTCCTGAGGTATAGGGAAAGAGGTGGGCCCTAGATGCCGTGGAAACTAAAATAGGCAGTAGGCAGGAGCTCTGACATAACTGATGATGCGTCAAATGATTTGTATTTAGATTTTTTCGATTTCATATGTAAGAGGGAAGGCGCCTAAAAGAATATAAACTAAAAAAGGTGTCCAATTAACTGGGCTTCGTTTAACTGCGGTTAGAGAGTTGGAGTTAATTTGTAGGGGCTTCGTTGAAGTGTGTCATGCAATTGCGTTTTTTAGCCCTTTTCACCTTTTGTCTTCAATCACATTCTACTCCTGCTTCGGTTTTAAGAGGTTTTGAAGAAATCTCAGCCTAGAAACGAAGCCACCAAAATAAATTTCAATGTTTCCCAGCTAATTTTATTCTCTATGAGAGAAGAACTCACCGACTCTATTTTTAGCCAACGCTTACACTATATTTCAACCGCTCAAATTCAGCCCACATTTCCATTTCCATATTCACTCTCCAAAGCCTCCATTTTTTCTCCGGGGAAGCGAATTCGAAGTTTTCAGACCAGTTTCTGCAGATTTTCCCCGACGAATTCAGGTAATTATCGTGCTTTTGGTCATGTTGCAATTGGAAGATGAAAAACCAGGTTATGGTTATGGGGGGAAATTGCGGTGAGAGACACTGGTGTTATTTTTTTTTTTGTTTGGGGAAAAATTGTCGGTTTTTATGGTTGGTTTGTAATGGTGTTTCTTGGTAGGGTTTGCAGGGATCGTTGTGTTGATCGGATCCTTTTGGGGGGTGTTGGAGAAGGAAAAGCAAATAGGGTAAAATACATTGTCATATATGTCCCTTCAGCAATCAAAGGCGGAAAAGAACGATGCTGCCCCGGTGAGGAGGGCAGGTGGTGGAGGAAAATCGGGCGCTTCTGCTGCTGCTCATCCTCCCAAAGGAGGTGTTGGAGGGCCTTCCCCTCATAACGCCTCTAACACTAGGTATGCATGCATCTAACTGTATCTTTTGTACGCGAGTTTTTCAAACCCTAGACTGAAGGAAAAAATTAGGGTTTAAAAAAATTCAAAGCAAATTTCTTGTCTTCATTTATATATTTTATGGAATTCTGCCGTAGTGTTTCTAGATTCATTTTGCAATTGGCTAAGTTGGTGAATGTTTGTTGGCTTCGTTATGTTACCTTCTTCTGGGAACCGGACTAGTTGTTTATCTGAATAAAACATATGTGCGTGTATGTGGTATGTGTTATCCGGGAAGCGGCGTTCATGAGGGGTTTGAGTTTTACGAACTATAAATTTGTAGATTTCGTTCCAACGATAGGTCACGGAGACAGTTTGGGAAAGTTGATTCATGCAATGTCTCTACTAAAGGCCATTTATAAACGCAAAATATCAATTGTATAGTTTGGGGTACTTGTTTGTAATTTTGCCAACGACTCGCAATGATTTTTGTTTTGGAGTTAGTGTCAAAATATTTCTCACTGGAAACTCACTCTAACTCCAAAATTGTTTAGGTATACTGTTCAGTTTATGGCATCGGTTTGAAATTCCCTCCGGTTTCTTTATTAATTATTGTCTTATGAATTTGTATAACACCTAATAGGTGCTGACTTAGAAGATGTGCTGTCCTCTAATTGAGGGAGTATTTTACTTTGACAAAGTTTTCCTGCAATTTGCTACCATCGATCTTCTGTTTTTCTCTAGTAATGTGATTATGTTGATGTGCAAAACGGAACTAGATTTGAGATCATTGTAATGCCTTAAGAACACATCCTGCGATTTGTTTTTATTTTATTTTGGCAGTGGAGCTTTTAAAGGACTTTCATATTTATTTTTTCTCTTGGGTTTATGCCTTTCTGCATTAATGTAGTGAAAGCATATTGACGGATGAATTTTTTCCCACAATCCGTTCCTCTATAATACTACGTTTGCTACATGTGATCTTTCCTGTTGTCAACTGTATCTAATATTTGATGTTTGGATTGGTTTAGCTGCAACCATACATCAGTTAGTTTTATATCACTGGCCATAGTTGAGATTGGTAAATAAGATTACTGTTTGTTTGACAAAGTTTGACATAAAGGGACTTCTGTTCATAGATGATATTTCCTTGTGTTTCCCAGTGGCAAGCGACATAATGGACCTGGTGGTCAGTCTAGAGGAAATCCCAATGCAGGGGTTTCACATTCAAATGCTTATGCCAAAGTTCAGAATGGTGGTATTACACAAAGGCAACAAACGGGATCAACGTCAGGTAATAATTCAAACACATTGTCTTTTTGTTCACAGTTACACTATACATTTGGTGAGGCAAGCTTGATTAATATTTGGCTCTTACTGTTGAACTCCTCCAGCAACATCAGGAAGTCTCCCCATATCCACCGTAAAACAGCCTAGTGTAGCTGGTCCTAGAAGCAATGGAATTCTTACAAAACCTCCCATTGCACATTCTTCAAATTTGAAGGCTTCAGAGCAGACATCATCATCATCTACTGCAGGTAACAGGCTCTTAGTATACCATTCACAATCATGTTTTTGATACTTGTAATTCTGTTTACATGCTGTAAAGTTGAATGTAGTTAGCATTTTCTTGTATGCTCTGATGAATAACTTTTGAACATTATTCCTGATCAATTGTCATTTTTGTGCAAGTAGCTGTATTGGGAGACGGTACCAGAGCTATGGCTCAGCAGCCTTTATTTCAGTTTGGAAGCTTTAGTCCAACAGGCATAAGTGGATTCCAGGTTCCTGCAAGGACAAGCTCTGCACCCCCAAATTTTGATGAACAGAAGCGTGACCAGGTGTGTAAGTTTGGTTTAGTTTTGGCCTTGAATTTTTGTCTTCTATTTCTTATTGTTTATTGCATTTGGTGGAAGTTGTTAGCTTTGGTAACTGACAACAGTAAGTGGCCTGTTATGCCATATTCAGGCACGCTCTGGTCCACCTCTTGATGTGTCTGTTTCTAAAACAAGTACATTATCTGGGACAACACAACAACTGGAGGTTTGATGTTTTACCCCTGGTTCCACATCCTTTCAGCTCAATTAACTATATTTTTTATTTAAGATTTGTGATTCATATGTTTTGGGTTTACTGGGCGTCTCACAGGGGCCAACTGTTTCAAAGCAAGTTGCAAGTATCATTGAGTCGACTATTGAAGGAAACAAAATCTTGCAAGGACCAAAGGCATCCCCTCCCTTTGTACAGTCACAAGATGTTCCTGGAGGTCAGATTCCTTCAGCTTTACCCTTACGATCAAAATGCCCACCAACTTCTCAGTTTCAATCTCATGGTGCAACCTCAGGATCACGTGTGGCGAGTTCTCATCCGCAATCTCATGGCATGGCACCAGTACCACGAGCCTCAAGTTCCCATGTGCAGTCACAGTGTGCACCTTCAGTACCACATGCACCAAGTTCCCAAATGCAATCTCAAGGTGTAGCTACAGAGCTACATGCACTGAGTTATAAATATCAATCTCAAGGTGCAATCTCAGTACCTCGCGGACAAAGTTCCCAACTGCAACCTCAGGGTGCAATCTCAGTACCTCGCGGGCAAAGTCCCCAACTGCAACCTCAGGGTGGACCCCTTGGATTGCATGGATTGAGCTCTCAATTACAATCACAGGTTTTGACTACAGGATTATATGCACCAAGTTCCCAATTGCAATCGCAGGGTGTGGCTCCAGGATCACGGTCACTGCAGGTTCAATTACAGATTCCTCAAGTCCAACACCAAGTCTTCAGTTCACAGGGTCTGACAGCAGGTGCCTTGCATTCACAGGGTATGTTACAACATGGTTTAGGTTATCCACAAACCATGCGGCATATTATTCCTCCACAAACTCATGTACCATCTCAACAGTTTATACATACAAACCACCAGATAAATGCCCAGATACCTGTTCAGGTAACTGGTTCAGGTGGAACCCCTCTCCCTTCATATTTGCCAGCTACACAGGCAAATCAGAGTGTTCCCCAACGTACGAGTACTGTCAAGATCACTCATCCAGAAACCCATGAAGAAATAAAGTTTGGCCCCAAAGTTGTAAAGTCTGATTCACATGCAGATGGTGGTATTGGGACCTTAGTTTCTGATGGCTCTGTTCCTGGAGGACCCACGCAATATGGCACAACACATTCAGGGTCTGTTTCTATAAGTAGTCCGTCTCCAATGAATTTTTACCCAACTGTATCATCTGGATCTTATGCCCAGCCTCCGGTTTATCATCAGCCGCCAAAGATTACAACGGGGGTGAAACCAAATATAGTACGGCCATCATCAATGTCAAATGTGCCACCTGTGCACCCTCATGGTGCAAATGTAGATACATCAAAGCAACCTCCTCAAACTACAGAATCTAGTTTGGTTCCAGCAAAGGCTTCAGAAGGTAAGGTGTTGACTACAACAATATCAATTTCTGAAAGCAGACATAGTTTGAATTCTTCAGCAATTGCAGCTTCTGGTAGGGAAGATGCAGGAAATCCAGCAGTAAGCAAATCTAATGTTGGGGATAAGTGTGCTATCTTGAGCACACCTACCACAGCAACACACAATCATCCAGATGGTAATGTGTCAGCTAGTTCTGCTGTTTCTTCTGGCGAAGAGCAGAAAAGTGAATCTGGAAAATCTGATGTTGGAGCGAAGCGCTCCTGCACGAACATGCCTGCCACAGGAACACACAATCCACCGGATGGTGATGTGTCAAATACTTCTGCTGTTTCTGCTATTGAAGAGCAGAAAAGTGATTCTGTAAAACCAGTTGGAGTCTTCACAAAGGAACATTCAAAGAAGTCCAAATTGGAGAGCAAAACTAAAAAGCATCAGCAACAGGCATCAGTGTCTCGCACCTGTACAAATGCACAAGTTGAGTTAAAAGTGGAGTCTGTTGTAGAGTCATCTGAGGTTTCTGCGTCTGGAGATGCAAGTAAATCTGGGTTCTGTCATGCAAAACAGAAAAAACAGCAGCAAACGCCATTGGTTCGAAGTTCTTCCAATGCACAGCTTGAACTAAAAGAAATGGTTTCTGAGTCATTGGAAGTAAGTTCCACTGTTTCAGTGGTTCCTTTAGTGACAGCTCCTTCCGTGGTTCCTTCAGTGACAGCTCCCTCCAAACCTGTAAAATCTGTAGATCGAGGCGCTTCCCCCGAGCTAGCAAGGAAAGCCATAGAAACAATTATACATTCGTCAAGCACAGAACCTGGTGAAGTTGTCATTCCATCCAATTTGACAAGTATTCCTATAAAGACTGATAAAACATTGATGTCTAATGGTTTATCTGGGCATGTGTCTAATACTACAGAATTTTCATCTTCAGTCGTACCAGGCCATTCAGGGGCAGTGGATAAGATGTTAAATAATGAATTGTCTTCAGGATCCTCAGAATCTGTACAAGATTCAGATGCTAAGGATGAAATTATTCCTGGTAATATGACATCACATTTGGATATCCTGGATCGAACAGGTAAAGAAAGAATAGAAATGTCTGGATTAATGAATGAATCTGTTGCCAAGGAAGTTGGACAGCCAATGAAAGTTGGAGACGTAACTGTTTGTATTGATACTGTAATAACATCTAGCAACTCAGCATACAGGGATCCTGTATTTCAATTAGATTCAAATACGAGAGATGTGAAGAGTCTTGAATCTTCAGTTGCTTTAAGTAAGGTAGGTCCCAGTAGTTCTGTTCAATCTCTAAATAGAGATAATGAAGACACCGGAATCCTACCACAGGAGACTTTGCCAGTCAAACTAGAAACAAATGTAAAATCTGGTTCATTGTTGTCTGAACATTCATCTTCTGTCAACATAAATGGAAATCCGGATGATTGTGCTGACTATGTTATTGTAGATGAGAAAGCTAGTTTGCTTAAAGAGGAGGCTAATTATGATAAAATAAGACATGATAGCTTGATATCTCAGCAAGCGGAGCACGGAAATGGAATGTTGATTGATCATCAGAATCTTATCAAAGACAAAAAGACCACAATGCAATCAACAAATTCAGATCACAAACCTCAAATGGAACCGAGATCAGAAACTCCAGGATTTCTTCCAGTGGCTCCTGTGGCTGACATGCAACAACAACCAGGTTTGCTAGTTGATGATAAAATTGTTGACTCTAAACAATCTTGTATGAATGCATGCAAGGGCATCAATGATGTTATTACTGGAGCAGCTGAACCATCAACTGTCAATGTGAAGACAGTGGATGTGCAAGACAGGGCTCAAGTACCCATCTCTAATAACAGTAACCATGAAGACATGACTGCTTCTCTTCGGGTATCATCTCAGCCTCTTGAAAGTGACACTAAGTTGGATTCATTGGCTAGAGTGGCTGAAAAGGAAACCAAAAGTTCTTTGAATGCTTTATCAAACAATAAAATTACGAACACTGCTGATGTACCCAAGACAATTACCACTACGAAGAAGAAAAAGCTCAAGGATTATCTCAGTAAAGCAGATGCAGCTGCACCTACTGGTGATTTATATAATGCATATAAAGTTCCCGAGAAGCAAGAAGATGTAAATTCTGCCGAACCATGTAAAACAGACAGTACTGATGTGGAAGAGAAGCCTTCCTTGAAAGAGACTCAGAAGCATATACCAAATGAAGTTGATGACTGGGAAGACGCAGCTGAGCTTTCAACTAACATGAAGCAGGTAGTTCTGCCAATGAGTGACGTTAACTGTTCAGGAGACAGGAAATATTCAAGAGACTTTCTGTTGACATTCAGGGAACATTTTAATGATCTTCCATTACAGTTTGAAATATGTCAGGACTTTGGGGATATCCTGATAAATCGCCTACTTATTTCTAGTCATTATTCAGAGGGTGAACCATTCCCAAGCATGGGAAGAGTTCCAGAGTATTCTCGGCTTGATCGACGTGGGAACAATGTTCCCAGTATGGATGAGGATAGATGGATAAAGCCAATGGATGCTGGTACTCGTGATATGAGAGTGGATATTGGCCTTGGTGGTCCTGGAGGTTGTCGACCTGGGCAGGGTTACAACACTGGTTTTGGAAAGAACATGCGTGGTGCAGCACCTGGTGGTGGCCCCAGTGGGCAGTTTGTCCAAGCATCATTTGCTCAAAGTGGACCAATGAGAAACAACACTGCTGAGGTTGATAGATGGCGAACATCTGGTATGCAGAAGGGTTTGATTCCTCCTCCCATGATTCATAAAACAGATAATCGCTATGAAGTTGGTAAGGTTTCTGATGAGGAAGAGTCAAAACAGAGAAAGATAAAGTCCATACTTAATAAATTGACACCCCAAAATTTTGAGACACTCTTTTTGCGGGTCCAAGAAGTCAATATCGATTCTGCAGTCTGCCTTACAGGTGTAATATCTCAAATATTTGACAAAGCATTGATGGAACCAACATTTTGTGAAATGTATGCAAAATTTTGTGTTCAACTTGCTGCTGGATTGCCTGAGTTCTATGAAGACAATGAAAGAGTTATGTTTAGGCGAGTTCTTTTAAATAAGTGTCAGGAAGAATTTGAGAGGGATGAAAGAGAACAGGCAGAAGCTGAGATGCCTGAAGATGGTGAAATAAAGCTTTCAAAAGAAGAGCGGGAGGGAAAAAGGTCGGCGCAGCGAAGGCGGATGCTAGGAAATATACGGTTCATTGGTGAACTGTATAAAGAAAGCATGTTGACTGAAAGAATAATGCATGAATGCATTAAAAAATTGCTTGGTGAATATCAGAAACCAGATGAGGAAAATGTCGAATCATTATGTAAGTTGATGAGTACAATTGGACATATGATTGACCATCCAAAAGCAAGAGAGCATATTGATGCTTACTTCGACAGAATAGCAAAAATGGCAAATAATCAAGCACTACCTACACGACTGAGGTTTATGCTGAAGGATGTGATTGATCTGCGAAGGAATGGATGGCAACAAAGAAGAAAAGTTGATGGACCAAAGAAAATTGAGGAAGTCCACAGGGATGCTGCCCAAGAACGACAACAAGCCCTGGGTGGCCGATTAAATAGAGCTCCAAGCATGGGACATTCTGGACGAAGAATTTCTACACCACCCGATCATGGTTCTCGAGGCCCTCAGATGTCTCCTTTCATGCCAGGTACACCAATGGGTCCAGCTGCACATATGAGTGGGATGAGAGGCACACAGGCACAGACTGGAATGCGTAACTATATGGCTCAGGATGCTCGAATCACAGACAGGATGACTGGTGAGAGGGCAATGCCTTTGCCTTTACAACATAGACCCTCTGATGATGGGCAGCTAACTCTTGGTCCTCAAGGAGGGCTTGGCAGGGGAATAACAGGAAGGGGACAACCAATGCAAACCAATAGGAGTTCCCTTGCGGATGGTCCACTAGTTGCATCAGGGAGTAGTAGACGAGGAAGCCTGGCTCCAATGCCAGCCTATAATTCTAATGCTGGAGGAGATCGGATGTCTTTTGGTACAAGAGATGATAATTCTTTTAGAACTTCTGTTGGAGAAAAGTCATCGCTTCCAAGGTCAGGTATCTCGGAAAGAAATGCTTTGGGTAATGATAGAAGAGATTACAGGGGTTCATATTCTTCTTTTGACAGAGGTGGGAGGGCAACAAACCTGGAGTACCAACAAGAATACTCTCATGGAAGGGAATTTAGTGGAGAACAACTTAAAAACAAATCTGATATGGCAATAAAGGAATATTACAGGTTTGTTGTATGTAAGTTTGTGCACAATATATTGTGCTCTGTGTATATGATAACATGTCTCTCTGACGTCCTTTCATTTCTTTGTGGGTATTTTGCAGTGTTAGAGACATGAAGGAGGCAACTCTGTGTGTGTCTGAGCTTAAATCACCATGGTATCATCCAACATTAGTGTCGCTTTGGATATTGGATTCTTTTGACAGAAAAGATTTGGAAAGGGATGGCCTTGGGGATCTGTTTATACATCTATGCAAAACTGAGCCATCTTTGCTAAGTCAAGAGCAACTCATGAAAGGGTGAGTGGACATTTGTATATTATTGTAGACTGAATAACTTTCGGTTTGTATTTATAAATTGATTTACCCCCATATGGGGCATGTGAGAATGACTGACACCACTTTGGTTTTGTAGCTTGGAGAAGGTAATAGCATCATTGGAGGATTCTGTTGTTGATGCACCAAAGGCCCCTGAGTTCCTTGGTAAGATTCTTGGAAAGTTGGTTGGTGCAAATTTATTGTCGATTCATGACATTGCAGTGCCACTTGAGGAGGGAGTAGAGCCAGGGAGTCGAGTAGAATATGGTCATGCAGTAGATGTGCTTGCTACAATTCTTTCTTTTCTAAAGAGAGAGAAGGGAGAAAATGTATTGTTGGATTTATACAGGTCATCAGGATTGCAACTAGAAAAATTGTTTCATTGTAGTGATAAACGTGGCACATTTGAGTCATATCTCGAGAAGAACAATATTCAATGTTTGTCTACGGCTGGACATCCGTAATTACAAAAAGTTTCAAGATGGCCTAATTACAATTTTGCCTGTTCAATCTTTTATTGTTTATCTGCCCATCTGAAATTTGCTAGGTGAATTTCTGGGCAGTGTTAGCTTTGTTCTGACTAATTGTGCATAGTATCTACCTTTCTGAATATTGTTGGCTTACTCATTAATTATTGATGGATCACGACATTCTCCAGCTCCAGCTAAAGCATTGTACTTCGGCATTATCCCACTGAAATTTATGAGCTAAGCAGCAGTTAATGAAAAATAGGATGTTACATTGATGACCCTGTACCATATCCAGTTTTATGTGGTTTGTCTGCTTTCTCCGCATTCTAAGAGATTGGCGCCATCTGTTTTCAAACCTATCAAACAGTTTGATGGAATTGTTTTGGGCGTTTGGGTTTTCTGTCGTGAAATTAGGACATGAGTTTACTACTGAAAGTCAGTGACCTACACAGTTATGTCTAAATCAACACATCCTTTTGTAAATTAGACCCTTTGAATGATGTCTTATTTTGCTGTATTTACTGCATTGCTAATTTTATCTTGCTCTTTTTTCGCAGAGGATAAAGATAATCACAAACATGTTATGTACAGAACATTTGGACTGCATTTGTATAAATATATGTATATTTCTGTGGGCATGCCTTGATATTATCAGAACATTAATGATGAATTTGCAACTTTATGATATGTTCTCATGTTTAAGAAGAATAAGGACTGACCATGCTTGAGACTGCTATGATGTATATGTAGCCCTGATGATTGAAACATAATCTGTTGGTTTCATATCTTTAGCCTAGAGCTCAAATGGTTCAGTTGGTCTATTAACCCTGTCATAGTTGGTTCTCTTCAACCTCTAAAAATATAATAGACTGTGTATTTTGGTATCCTACATTCATAAAACTTACATTAATGAAAAATAGGATGTTACATTGATGACTGTACTATTTGAATGGTGTCATGATAATATGTAGATTGTGCCCTATGGAGCAACTTTTACGTTATTTTTTATATACACATTTTATCTGCTTCCGTTGATTGTTAAGACTCAATCTGAACAGAGTTTTTTAATGGGAGAGGATGTAGTACTTAATGGGTTTCAATGGTTGTGATAGGAGTTGTTGACTTGATACCTACACTTACCTACACTTGCTAATTTAATATCCATATTTATTATCTTAATGTCCAATTTTTTTATAACATTGCACCGTGACTTTAAAGTTGTTAGTACAATGATGACTATTCAAAATTGAATGAAATGTATCCTTAGTTGTAAAAAGTAACCAGTGATTTGATATCACATCAGCTGTGCAGGGATGGATACCTTTTTGTATGACCATTGGTCTCACTTTTTAATTAGGTTGTTTTGGACAATTTGGCAAAAAACATGTTGATGTGGCATCATAATTGATGATGTGAACTTGAAACCTTAGTTATAAGAAGAAGGCTTGCCAACTAAGCTGCTGTAAAGAAGAAGACTCGCCAAGTAAGCTGCTGTAAGTTTTTTCTTGGAGTGATTTGAAATTTTCACTTAGAATTTTGATAAGCGAGAAGTTGAAGAGTGTTCTGTTAGCAACAACTTAAAACCTTCGGTTTCCATAATGAAGGATCAAATCTGTTGAGATAAATCATGATATCCAAGTCTGGATCCGATCTTTTGGGGAGTCATGTGGATGATACATTTTTAAACATATTTCGAATGTATCAAGTTGGAAGCCAAAAAAAAATCTTTTGCGCCGGTAAAGGAAGACATCTTCGTCGCAAATGAGTTACCCGTAGATGGTTTGCTGTCCGTGGTGCATGGTTTTAATCGATTGGTTAAGATCGAGTGTAGAATTCTTATTATTGGTCATGGTAACTGAAAGCGTTATGGTACACTTGTGAGGTGTTCCATTAAGATATCAAGATCTTTATAAACAATCAGATCCAATGATGCCTAGGATTTGCTGGTAAACATTGCCTTCGGAATCATAACTCGGATGGATAAACTGATCAAATTTGGAAACAGCTGTTTTAAAAAACTCTACCCTAAGAACTCCCGACTTCTTATAACTTTCATGGTGGCGAAACAGAACTTGGCTCTGGTAACTGAAACATCAAGTGCCAGTTTTGGATGGTAATTTGCATGAGATGTTCCAATGAGAGTGAATTGCTTCAATGCAATTTTTTTGGACGAATGAACAGACACTCAACGTTGCCTTATTTTTGTTGTTACATATTGTCTTTGAGATCAAAGTCACTGATATATTAGACTGATTAAATGTGAAAGTAAGAATTGATAGGTAAACGTTTGAATATTGCTGAGAGCATCCTGTAGGTTCAGCCTTCATTATCGTGACTTTCCTCGCCCTTGTTATGCCCAGTATTTTTTTGGGGTACCCTTAGCCGTTTGGGCTTATTCTCTATTTATTTTAGGTCCCGTTTGCACGAGGAAGTGAAAAATTTAGATTTAAATATTTTGCCCTATGAAGGTTGTTCCGTGGTCAATTTTGCATGGTACCCACTGGTTTTCTTTTTAAAGGGTTTCTCTCTCTTTTGTTTTGTAGAGGTCAATCACGTGGATGCTATTCTTTATGGCAAATAGAAGAGATCGAACTCATTCGAGTAGTATCAATCTTCAACAATTTAATTTACATTAGCCATCGATGGAGTTAGGTTTTAATATACACTATGTGAAATTAGGGAGATATTCTCCCATTTCCAGAGGATTCAATTTAAATGAATGTCATGTAGTGTATAAAATTATTGATATCGTTATAATTTGAATCCTCTGGGTATTATAATTTTTGGGCTTGGTTTGGTTGAGCGCACCACACGACTTGTCAAGAACTTGCTGTTTTAGACGCAATGGTGTAGATTGGAATAGGTGTCTAGTGGAAGATTTGGGTTAGAATTAGCAGGATGCAAATATATGTTCTCTCAGAGTCTTTTTTGGCCGATTCAGTACTTTCTCCTTTGGACTATTTTGCATGTGTTTTTGTGTAAAGGTTTGGTGAAAGGTTTTTTACCTAAATAGTTTTTTTTTTTTGAAGAGTTTGGAGGGAAAATTCACTTGCTCTTTGTTATTTTTTATTAGTCCTTTATTGCAATAATGGCATATGTGATCTTATGATTATTTATGGATGATATGCGGATGTCTTGTGATATTTCTTGATTTTTAAAATTTTATTTAATGGAAAGTGTACCTAGTCATTGGATTTCATTTTTAATTTTTTATTTTCTGCTGATTTATTTCTGGCTTTTAGCATCAGGCTTATAAATGTGTTTCCCTTTTCAACTCTCAGTTTTGTGAGCAATAGATAAAGTAAATGTCTTGTTTTGACAATTGGTTAGAGTATGGTCTTAATTCTCTATAAATTATTGGAAGTTGTCTTGGTTATAGCTTCCATATGTATTGAGTTTGCACATATTAGCTACATTTAGGGAGAAGCATATCTAGGATTGCATAAGTTGATGAAGTGGGGAACTATTAAGAATTTAAGCTTGTTTTTACATCTTTAGATGCAAAATAATGTAACAATGGCATGCTATTTAGAGATCTATGATCTAGATAAGTAAGGTAGTGCAAGGGATACTTTCTGTAGTGTTTAGTCATACATTATGATTTTATTTTATTTTCCTTCGATATTTCTATAATAAAAAATATGGTCATAATATTTTTTTCAAGAATAAAACAATTGGTGGAATAATTTCATTTTTTCTATTCTACATGTTTGGATAGGATAACATTATATTTGATTTAGGTGAGATTATTTGTTTAACAGACAACTATATACAAGTTATTTTGCACTTTGGAGTACATGTCTAAGGTGAAATCAGATTGAATACAAAGGTCAGCAAATGATTTCACTCTAGGTCATTGTCTCTTTTTTTAATCTTTTCATCTCATGTCTATACAATGATTTGATTTCACTCTAGGTCATTGTCTCTATTTTTTTAATCTTTTCATCTCATGTCTATACAATGATTTGAAAAAACATTGAATTTACAATCTCACAAAAAAAGTACATCTAAATCTATAAAGTATGTTATTAATCAATGCACTCTTGGTTAGTATTCATATAATGAAACATACATAGAATATATTAAAATTGGTGAAATTTTGAAATAGTATTGTATTTATTTGTATCTTTATTGATTACATTTATTGGTACCGGAAATGACTTACATTGATGTTATTGCTTCTTTTAAACTTATATAGCATTTTCGTTCAATAAGAAACATTATTATAATTACATCAGTTAAATACCAATGCATTTGAGCTAAATAAATACAAATAACATGGAATAACGCTATTCATACCATTCATATTATCCCAAGCTAACAAGTAAACTCATGCTATATGATAATAGCACACATAATAAATATACCAAAAATAATGAGCCTTAGATTACAAACATAATTTTAGTAAAAGGAACAACTTATACATATAATTCTATGTAGATTATAGGTATAGTTATAAAAGTAAAAGAAGTATAGAAGTTAAGTTAAATTTAATCTTATATCAAAACTTCATAGAACTATCATAAGGTTACGTTTAAAAAGAATTAGATAGTACTTTCCAACCTATGTTGCTCGAGTTTGCAATAATAAATATGGAGTTCCCACTTGAAGGCCTTGGTTTTAGGTTTTTATGATCCAAATTGTGGAATTTGGTTATGGAATTGCTGTGAGTTGTTTTTAATATGTTTAAAGTGGTTTATACTCACAGTATCATTTGACCTTATGTGGTCATTGATTTTCTATTGGAAATGGGCCCTTACCACACATGGGATTATAAGTTACAAATCCTTTCGTTGCATTATTTAGAATGGATCTTTATGGTGTTCAATCTTCTTGATGCATTGGCGGTGGTTTCACAGTGCATGGTGATGATTCTCAAAGGAAGAAATTAGGGATTTTTGGATTCTCTACTCTAGAATTTTGAATATTGTTCTTCCTATGCATATGAACGCTATAATCTTAGTCTTGCCACCCCTTTCTAATAGTTTCTATGTAGACGTAGTAAACAAAAATACCTCTATGGTTTATTTACACCATTGTAAATGGAAGTACACATTTTTGGATTCTTTACTCTAAATGGTCGGATGTATTTTGTTCTTCCTATGCCTATGAATGCTATACTCTGAGTCCTTCCATCTCTTTCTAATAGTTGTAATGTAGATGTGGTAAACCAAAAGACCTCTATGATTTCTTTTCACCATTGTTAATAAAATTGACATTTCTCACTTGTTGCTTATATGGAAAATTTTGGGTGATAATTGATTAACAATGAAACCTTGGATACTTAAGTAAAGGTTTGATTATATATTTAATCATCAATGATGTACACTCAATATGCATTATTTTATTTCTACACGCTTTACTCTTGTTGAGGATGGGATAGAGATTTACCCGATACTATAATCTTAGTCATGCCATCCCTTTCTAATAGTTTCTATGTAGACGTGGTAAACAAAAACATCTCTGATTTATTTTCACCATTAAAAATGAAATTAGATATTTTTGGATTCTTTACTCTAGATGGTTGGATGTATTTTATGTTCTTCCTCTACATATGAATATATGATCCCAGTCCCTCCATCCCTTTCTAATAGTTGTAATGTAGATGTGGTAAACAAAAAGACATCTATGATTTCTTTTCACCATTGTTAATTAAATTGACATTTCTTAATTGTTCCTTATATGATAATTCTTGGGTGATCACTGATCAACAATGAAGACTTGGATACTTAAGTAAAGGTTTGATAAAAAATTTAATCATCAACGATGTACACTCATATGCATTATTATATTTCTACACACTTTACTCTTGTTGATGATGGGATAGAGATTCACTCGATACTATGGATTTGTTTTTGGTAGATATTCTATTGATGATAAGAAGGATATAATAGGTGGTTGGATGTGTGGTTTTCAACCCTCTTTGATTTTTCCTTGTTTTCACTTCATTTAACCATTGTAAAAGTTTGTTGATTTTATTCCAAATTTGGGAGAGATTTCTTTACCTACTCCTATAGTTCTAGAGTTGGCAACACTGTAGGTTGCTTTCTAAAGGTTGAGCATGTTTCTTCAAACTTTTCTTACAAATGTTTCACTCTTATTTTGGTAGATATTTAGAGGCTTTACATGGTCATGGTGTTCTTATTCTCAACATTGTTTCGATCTCAAGCATTTAGCTTCAGATTGTCCAAGTAGTATTTTCAAGCCTTTCTCTTCTAATTTATGGAAGAAAGCTCATTCTCACCATTTTATGATGCTTCTTTGATGCTAAATCACTAAATTTAGATAGTCAATGTCACATTCTTCCATTCCACAACCTATCCTCTTTACGATTGGTAAAGTTACTATAACTTTATTGGATCATCATTATTTGTCTCAAAAATATATTTTCTCTATTGCTAATTTTCATCTAGTCATCAAACATTATCACATACTTGAGTTTTCTTTCATTCGTGGTGTGACTGTCATCAAACATTAGTTTTCCCAAGTGAGTAATCCCCTCCTTGTGCGATTTCCCTCGCTAAGATTTTGAAAAGGATATTGCATCCCCTTTCTCCATCTTTTATTGATCTATTTTAAAATAATTCTTGGATTGTGGTATATTGAATAAATAAAGGTTTTCCAACATATGTTTTCCTATCATACCTAGATTAAGCAGATTAATAATAATAAATATAGATCTAGATATGTTTTTCACTCATCCATGATTACTTTGCTACAACAATATTGATAAAGTATATGCAAATTATTAAATAGTAATGAAACTAATGTAAACTAAGTGGTCAATATAAATTTGATAAGTTTACAAGTAAACTAAAATCGTAGAAAAACAAAAAGCCAAAAGTTCCATAATTTTTTGTGGTATTTCAAGGCTCACAACTTTAAATGAGTTCCATAAAAATCCAAAGAGGTTTCAAACCTTGTGAATTTCAAGAGTATGTAAACTCACAAAAAGATTATTGAATAGGATAGTGATATTCACCCAAGTCATTTAATGATTTTTTTGAGTTTGCAAATGTAAAGTGCACCAAAGTCATCTACAAGCTGAAAACTATGATAGAGATGAATTAATTGTCTCATAGGAGAAGTGTGTCAATGAAAGTATGAGAAGAATCAATGATATCTTTATTTATGAGAATCAATATCATTTGATTATTAAGTGAAAAAAAATTTCCATTAAAATTTAGGTAAGAATAATTACTTAAAAATATCAAACTATGAATAAATCTGTAAATGGAATGAACAAATTTCAAATATGGATTTTTGCATATTACTCTGAATGAAATGAACAAATTTAGTATACTCATCTAATGTCATTCAGTTTGATCAAAAAATTCTTTGAAATTAGCTCGGATGATCGAAGTTCTAATTTGAGTGCATCATCTTAAAACAACCTTTAAAATTATAGGTCAAGTAAACATTATAAAACTTTCTCTTGAAAAATGTCAACAAAACCCATTGGAATATTGTGTAAAGAGGTTGTCTTTTGAAGCAACTAACATTTTCTCTTCCATTGAAACATATTTACATAGAATTAAAAGATTATTCTTAATCCCACTCAAGGTTACAATTTACATAAATAATTAAAACAAAATCATGTAGAGTTGAATGTATTTAAGAAAAACATTAGTTGCCTCAAAAGAAAAAGTAACAAAAACTACATGCATTTTATGTATTGAAATATGACCTAGAAAACCAAATTAAACATATCTAAACCATCACTCAAATTTTAGAGAATTCAATATTGTAATGAATACCAACATAACAAATAATGGTTATGGTAGCAATGTTATTATGTTTTTGAATCACTCTACTAACACAAAATAATATTGATCATTTCTCAATTACAAAATATATGCCACTATAGTGAGGCAATCAATAAGGTCTATTGGCAACGTACTTTCCTAGAGGATCATAACTTCATACAACCCTTGTATCATTACTCATTCATTTGATAATAGAATACCCAACACTTGTAGTCTACACAACTTGACTGTAGTGTTTGTAGTCTAAACATGTACAAATGTTTGTAACACAAATGTAATGCCCACCCATATTTTTCTTTTCTCTTATGATTGCCAAACTCTTTTGGGCTTGTTTCATGCAGAGATATTTATTTTACAGTTAGATGGTATTGTTTCATAACTTGGATTATCGATATATTGGTAATAATTGCTTAATTGACTTCATTTCATGTATTGTTTAATGATTATGTTTTCTCATGCATTAATGGTGTTTCAATGACTCCTAGTTGTAATTGTGATTTCTTTCATTATAATGTCATATGATCTGATGCATTATTATATCTGAGCATTCGATGTTGACTTGTGATTTATTATGATACTTACCCCATACTTGCATGTGTATGGTGCATGCGTATGTTTTATATTTCTTTCTGATGTGTTTGATGTGGTTAAGGGAGGGAGTTGTACTCACCTGCTAGTCGGGATCTACACGATGTACCACTCCCTGCCATTGCTTGTTTAGTTTAGATACATTTATATACATGTACATGGTCATCTTTTATGCATGATGTAGGTACAGGGCATCGACTTCCCTGAATTGTCAGGATGAGCATGCCCTATTACAAATACTCAAATGGTGAGAATGAGAAGATAATGATTAGGTCCAATCCTAGACATAGCCTAAATACTTGTCTTGCAAGGAGGGCTTGTAACAAAATGTTTACCCTTTTTAAAACCCGTGAGTCTTTTGTGCATATGTGGTTTGATTCTTGTTTGAGTTGATTTTCCTTATGCATTTTTGGAGGTTTGACTTGGTGAATTGCCTGATAGACTAGTTATTTATGATTCTTGGAACGATAGTTGATATTGATTTATTAAATGTTATTTAATTTAAAAGTGAAAAATGTTAAAATACGATGATCTTATATTTTTGGAATTAAATAGATTTTTAGTTATATTAAAAGATTTAATTTAAAAGTCCTAATCTTAGAAAACTACGTTAAAAGGATTTAGAAATTAAGTATTAAATATTGTGTAGCATTATTATTTAATTAACAAAGATTTAAAATTTAGTGGCATTTAAATAATGCACTTAAGTTATCTTCATTAATTAAATAATGAATAAATACCTTTTTATAAAATTACTTTAAATGTAATATGGAGAGATAAATAAAATAACAATAAACAAATATTTTTAAATTAAAAAGTGATTTAAGTTGCATGAAAGGAATAATAAAATAAAATATTTGCAATTTAGAATGAGTGGAGACAGAAACCCTAAAAGGTAATTAGAGTTCTATATTAGAGGGTTTTTAGGTCATTATTGGACACATAGGTTTTGGGAGCAAATTTTAGAAATTAGAGTAAAAAGATTTGGGTAGCTTCGAAGGGTTTGGATTAGCAAGGTTTTCACTAGATTGTTGGCATCATATCAAGGTAGGGTTTTGTGAAATTGTTAGCAATACTTTTGAATCCCTGTCTTCTTCGTGCATGCCATGTTCAAAATATTGTTGAAAATTTTGTGAATTAAAATTCTACAATAGATGGATTTTTGTCGTGGAAAGTTGGATGAAATTGTATTTAAATTTTGAAAACCTTTGTGTTGAAAATAATAGATCCTTATTATTAAATTTCATGTTTGAAAAATAAGAATGGATTGAACATTAGACATGTAAAAAAAGAGTCATATCTAGAGTTATGAGAACTTATATATATATATATATATATATATATATATATATATATATATATATATATATATATATATATATATATATATATATATATATATATATATATATATATATAATTTTTCTAAATATGACTTTCTATTATCAAAGTTCTTTTATTATAAATATATATTTATATATGTACATTTTAGACAAAAAATAAAAATAAAAATGAAAATTACATATCTATAGTTCTGAATTAATATTAAAAAGATGATGATAAGATTGAATTTAGTTTTAATATTATGCAATTTATTTAAACACATGAATAGTTTGAATTTAGTTTTAATATTATGCAATTTATTTAAACACATGAATACTTTTCTTTATAACTTTGTAGAATTCATTACTAAAACAATATATGTTAATTTGAGTTCCACTTTATATAAATGAAGGTAGTGATGAAAAGCTTGCCCAATTTTAAAATATAATAAAGTGTAAACTATAAGAGAGGGCTCTTAATTGTTTTATTTTATTTAAAAGTAATCATGCACTCCCCACTTTCACATGGGTAAGAGGGCAGTTGAAGGTGGGCCTAACCCCTTTTTCATTTATTATCTTAAAAAAAAAAGTAGAGGGAGGGCATGTAAGTGATAGGATGGTTTCCTTTTTTTAAATAGTTTTAGCATAATTTAATTTGTTTAATTCATTTATATTCTAATATAGTTGTGTTATATATATATATATATATATATATATATATATATATATATATATATATATATATATATATATATATATATATATATATGGGATAAAGTTGATTTGTTTAAAATTTAGTTAGTTAATTTAAAATTAATTTACATTAAAATAAAATATTATGTAATGTTAATTTAATAGAAATTATGGAACTTATTTATAAATTAAAATGTAAATTTAGTTTTTTTAGAATTATTAATAATTATAATATATTGGAATTATAATTAATAGTAATAACACTATATGGTTGGTTTATTCTTTTAACACAATCTTATGGTCAAATCAGACATTTGAAACACACACAAAAAAAGTAAACCATATGATTGAAACTTTATATTTTATATGTGTTCGTTTTCAAGTTTTGTGGTGGTTATATGTGAGTTGTTTAGTTGGTCAACTAGGATGTGCACTAGACACTTTTTTTGTGTGATTTCTTTATGATGTTCTCCATTCCAGATATTATGATGATTTTTGTGATTTATATTGACTATTTCATTTATGAGATTTGCTATGTGGTGCATGTATGTTTACTTGGGTTGGGAGAACCAACTTATTTTCAGGTTGCCTATTAAGGAACCAAGTTTGATCATCATGGGTGTTGTGGTATGGGACACAACAATGTTTTATGTGCTTAGGAGAGGTTGTCTAGGTACATGTCCTTGGGAGTAGCTTACAGTAGGGGTCCGGGACCCAAAATGGTCAGTGCCAAGGTAACCTACTGTAAGTTATGTAATAAGTGGTAATCTAGTAGTTGATATATTGGGGAAACACACTAAAAAGATAAGTTAGAGATATATGCCTTGCCCATGCCTTGAGTGCTTGTATAGGCTAAGGATGGGAATGGGATGACAATATGACTGGTTTTCCTCGTCTTCTTGAGAGGGTTTTCTAGTTTCGCATGTGTCACGTTGAGGGTCTAGGTTTTAGAGTAACCAGTCCAGGGTAACTCAACGCTTGAGGGTGTGGGGTCTATTGAGAGATCGGTCTAGGGTAACTCAAGTAGTTTGACCATGTGATGACATTCCCTAGTATGTAGCTTGAGTCTACTCTATAGATTTTGTTTGTATCTCTGGTGGTGTACTTATTGTTGGATGTGTTTATTGTGGTTATTTACTTTCATTGAGGTGGATATCTTTCGTTGACTTTATCTTATGATTTTGGTGATTTTATCTATTCTTGGTAAATGATGACATTTTGTTATGTGGTGTTGGTGTTGGATTCAGTGTTCTTTCTTTTGGAGTATCTTATCTTCTTGAGTAGTATATGTTACCTTTGAGGTAGTTTTGGCTACTAGGAATTCCTTGCCTAGGAATGTTTCTTGATTGATTAGCCATATGTGGATCGTTCATTGTCTTCCCTGCATAGTGGGAGTGGAAGTCTGACTAGGTGACCATGTGGTTGGGAGGTAGTGTCTTCTTTCCATTTGGGTCCCCCTCGCATTGCCAACTGTTGGATGTTTGTTGCAAGAGATGTACTTTTATCATTCTTATTTCTACCTTGGAGACTTGTATTTAGTTGATGTATATATGTTACCAAGTATTCTGATGTATTGTATCTATTCTCACATACCCTGTGACATGTGCAGTGGATGTTATTTATTGAATGTAATTTCATTGTATTAGTTATACTTATGCATTTGCTTATGCGATTATGTATTTGTTACTTCTTTATGATTATGAGAAATTGTACTTAAAGCTTAAACTAATTAATATAACTTATTAAATGTGACTCAATGCAAAGGAACCCTTGAGCAGTGAAATCTGTATTGTAATTGCTTATGCGTACTTGATGTGAATGTGTATATTGCTTCTGCATTGTTACTTTGATGTTGTTTAAACTTAAAAAAAATAGTTCAGTAAACATTGTTACATGTTAGGTTTATTTCTCTTGGATTCCCCAGTGGGGCATTACATTTGGTATTAGAGCTCGAGTTTCAACATTGGGAACTTTGGGCATAATATGCACCATCACTTGAGCAATTAGTAAACTTGCAATTTGATTAAATGACAAACTTATATTGACATCAAACTCGAAACCAAACAATTGAACAACAAACTTTGAAACGATTCAATCTTTGAACATGGAACTAGAAAACTTATAACACTTCTAGATTTTTGCTTTATTTCAGTGAGTTATGACCTTATGTTTTATGATGAATTTTGAGATACCATTCTTGTGTTTGGATGTTGTAGAAGAGATGACTTTTGGTTCTAGATCATTATTAGGGGTTGTAGCTTAGGACGTGGTAGGATTCGTGGGAGAGATAATCATTGTAGCCCTTCCTTGGTTCATTCAAGGGACCATATTTAGGAAGAGGGTAGAGGGGACGATAGTGTTAAAAAACATGCTGAGGCAGAAGGACCAGTCACTAGAGATTTGGTCAAGGAGATCCTAGAGCACTTACCTTTACAGAATAGAGCTCATCATTCATAACATGGAGAGAGAGATAGGTGTAAGAGTCCTAGAGGGAGGAACTTAGAGAGTAGAAGGTAGTCTAGCTAGTACAGCTAGATGAAGGACCTACTATGGGTCAAAGTCAAACCTCTCAATGAGGAAGGTATATGATATGATGTCGAGAATTGGTTGATCGCACTAGATAGGTGCTTTGCAATGCAAGATTTTGATTCCAATGTCAAAGCAAGATATTCCATCACCCACTTAGAGGTCTTCATAGTAGTTTGGTGGAACATAGAAGGAAAAAAACTTGGGATAAATATGCAGACTATCACATGGGAGTTGTTCCTTGAACACTTCCATGAGAAATTTCTATCAGAGTAGTGGCAACAACAGAGGGCAAATGAGTTTCATGACTTCAGATAGGATACCAAGACTGTGGTGGAGTATGAGCGCAAGTTCTTCGAGCTTATGTCTTATGCAGGAGTCAGTGATAGCTCACAATTAATGGTCCAACATTTCATTAGAGGACTTAATACTAACATCATTAGGGGTGTTAAGGTTTTCCAACCTAAAACTCTTAAGGATGCAATATTGCAAACTGCTTTGGTTGAGATGAGTGTGACTTTGGGTCAAGGTGGTTGAGATGAATGTTGATGATACTACTTTGGGGGAGTATCCTAAGAATTGGAAAGTATTGACATGTTGAATTCATGACTATGTTTTTTATTGATGTCAACATAGTATGGTTTCTGTAAAGATTGGCTAAGTTGGAAGGATGTTTATATGATCTCTGTTTGAGTAGTAGACATAGATCTTAGTCATACAGACAATGGTTTGATTGTTTGGTGATATGCAGTCATGGACATGTTCAACACAATGTCCTGATGATATGGTTAAGTACGTAGAGTCTAAGTCGAAGACGTACAAAAGTTGTACCCGATTTACTTAGAGTAGTATAGAGTCAGAGTATTAGGAAAGCAATTCCTAATGGTTGTTCGATATATTTTATGTGAGATGTAATGAGAAGATGCACACTCAAGCAATGACAGAGGACAATTTTTTGGTGACATCAGCATGTGCACAAGCCCTAGTATCACATGTGTGAAGTTTTGTCTAGATTGTGAGCCAACAATGCTATTGTAATTGTAATTTAGTAATTATCTTATTATAATTAATTGGGAAAGCCTCAAGGTCGACTCAAGGAATTATCTTGAAGATATGGTATAAAAGAAAGATTTTTTCCTTGTTTGTAATATGGTATGGAAGTCATGATTATTGTATGAAGTGTGAAGTGCAAAAAGGAGCAGAGTATTTGAGGAATGTGTGTAAGCGATCCAAGGGATTATTGGATGCAAGATTTGTGATCTGGTTACAAAATCTAAAAGAGCAGAAATTTGGTTGATAGGATAGAGATAGAGGAAGGAATTATATTTCAATTCTATTATTCTGCAAGGAATAATATGAAGATCATTTGGATAGTGGGTCCATAGGTCTTAACCATGAAGCTATTTTGATAGTGGGTCCAGTTGTATTCCATAACTTCTAACAGAGTTGGAACAACTCCTAATAGGGTTGGAATCTCCTAACAGGGTCTCATATGTAGTAAATGTATTCATAGACTCCTAACAGGGTCCATCCTCTAACAAGGAATATTTATATTAGTACATCATCTTGTGGGTACCATCCCCACTGGGGTTTCCCTAGTTAACATATCTAGTGTTATTGTGTATGAGTATCTTGTTGTAGTTTTTGATTATATTGCTCATATGGTTAAAGTTTGATAAGGTTGATAATTATGTTATTAGTTGGATAACTAATTCACCCCCTCTCTTAGTTATATTTGTGGACTATATATTCTAATAGTTGGTATTAGAGCTGCAGGTCCTTGAAGGATAATCTTAACAACTTTGGGAAATCATGGAAAAAAGAGATAGTCCAAAGTCAAATAGAGGAAATTTTGACATCCAGAAGATGGAACTTCTTGATGAGCTATTAGAATTGTGCGCAAAATTGAGCATTGATTTTCCTGATCTAGAATCATTTTGTTGCATACAAAAGAATAGAGGCACAAGTAAAGACAGATCCAAGTCTGAAGAAGACAAGATCAAAGAAGGTATTGATCTATTCATGAAAATGTTGGAAGATTGGAGATATTGTTGGAAGATTGGTTTGATGATATGTTACATTCATGACTGAGTTTGTCATTAATGTTAACATAGCATGTTTGATGTCTCATGTGGTATCTGACAGAAGAATAATAGAAAGATCAAGTTGGTATAGACAGCTAGTTGACTATGATAACCACCCAAGGTTATGAGAGATACTTTTGAGTATTTGGTAAATATAGTTAATGTCGGAAGCAGAAAGGATAAGTCTAGAAGCATTCATGTAAGTTTTGGTGATGTCTATTCTAAGATAGAGTTTATAGAGGCATGTTTTGGTAAACTTGTTATATCTCTTAGCAGATTTGATATCTTAAGGATCAAGGTTCAGGAAATGAAGAAGATGTGTTGAGGATGGCATGGCTAATCTCGCTTGTCATAATATTGTATGTATGAAAAGTTATTCAAGTTGCAAAGTAGAAGATTAAGGTTATTGCTAAGTGTAACATGTTCTTAATGAGGTCCTATAATAATTAATTGAGAAGGACTAACAACCAACTCAGGGAATTGTTTTATGGAATTGGTATAAAGGAAGGACATTTTCCTTTACCATGATGTATGTGCATATGGATGAATACAAATTGTGAATATTCGAAAAGTAGCAGAGAGTGCAAAATGCAAAGTTGAGTAGAGCAGTGCGAAAGTGAAGGAAACTTCATTGTCAAGGTTTTGCTGAGTGATCCAAGGTTTAATATTTGGATCTAAGGTTCATGACCTAGTCTACAAGGTCTAAAAATGATTGGTCTAGTTGACAAGATAGAGGAAAGGATAGAGAAAAAAAGAAGATACCAGTAAATTACTTGTTTGACTAGTGAGCTCTTCTTGTAGTTGAAATTGCATGTTTGGGCAATGGGCTCTTCTTGCATATATTATATCACAACTCCTAAAAGGGTTGGTACAATTCCTAATAGGGTTGGAATCTCCTAATAGGGATTCAAAATCTCCTAACATGGACTCATTGTACTAAATGTTGTAATCGACTCCTAGCAAGGTCCATCCTCTAACAAGGAACTTATATATTAGTACATCATCTTGTGGGCATCATTCCCACTGGAGTTTTCCCTAGTCAACATATCCAGTGTAATTGTCTATGTGCATCTTTGTATGGTTTTTTTTTACTTTGGTTGAATGGTTAAGTTTGCTTAAAGAAGATAAATGTTTTAATTGTTGGATAACTGATTCACCCCCCACAGTTATCTTGATGGACTATTGTTTCTAACAATTGGTATCAGAGCATCAGGTCCTTGAAGAAAAATTTTAACATCTTTTGGAGATCCATGGTGAACATGTTCAGGAAAGATAGTTTGAAGTTTGATGGAACAAACTATGATAGTTGGAAAGAAAAGATGAAGACACATTTGTTGTGTATGGGTCTGGGATATTGGATCTTGACAAAATCAGCTAAGACATTCATCAAAGAACATGAGTTGGAAAGTTTCTCTGAGGTGGAAAGAGATCTTTTCATGTGTGACATGAGAGCTAGGGAAGCACTATTGGCTGCACTTCTTGAATTGAGTACAATAAGGTAAAATTACTTACTACTTCACATTTGATTTGGAAAGATTTGGAAAATAGTTTTGAAGGTGATGTACATTCTAATAAGTTGAGGCTACAAAGTTGGATTTGTGTGTTTCAAGATGCTAAGATGATGGAAGATGAATCTATAAGAACATATATAGGTAGGATATCAAAAATTACTACAGGTATTAAAGCTCAAGGAGGAAATAAATAAGATGATGAGGTTATATGGAAGATATTGTAGACTCTAACACCATCATTCAAGTCAGTAGTTCAAATGATATAGTTTTTGATATCATGTACCAAAGATTTCACTAAGGAGACATTGCTTGGAAGACTTGAAGCAGTTTAGAATGAACTGAGATAGTCCGAAGAATTGACCAGAATAGAGACAACTTTCAGTGCCTTGAATATTCAACCTAACCTATCATGGAGCACAAGTGCTAAAGGAGATTTTGCTAGCAACAACAAATCTGAGGAAGACAGAAAGATTGATGAATCAATAACCCTTCTGATAAGAAGAGAAAAAGGAGGTGAGAAAATATTTAAGTGTTGGACTTGTGATGAATATGGTCATTATGCATCTAAGTTTCCTAAAAGGGAGAAAAAGTATAAGGGAAATCATAAGCCTAGAAAAGATAGAGATTGTTTGTATGCAAATGAAGATAATGACTCTGATAATCAAGTATTAAATGTTAGTGATGATGAAATTGGATTTGTAGCAATTAAAGAAGAAATTCTAGACAAGGTAGCTTTGGTATCACAGGTTGAGAAGAAATCTAATTGGATAATTGATAGTGGTTATTCACATCATATGACTGGTGATATAAAAAAGTTTGTTGACTTCGAAAGTCAGGATGGAGGAATTTTTAGAGTTGGAAACAATGTAGCATTAAAGTAAAATGTATTGGATTTATTACTCTTGATGGTAAAACTAATAATGAGGATGTATACTTTGTTGATGGTTTAAAGCACAATCTTTTGAGTGTTGGACAACTAGTAGACAAAGGTTATTAGTTGCAATTCATAGAAAAGACATGCATGATTAGAGATGAAGATAGAAAGGTAATTGGAATAGAAACTAGATCTAGAGGTAATGTATTTCAGTTGAATCCTACTGAAATGACATGTTTGGTTGCAAAGGCAGATGACAGTTGGTTATGGCATAAGAGATTCTATCATATAAAATTTCAAAGTATTGTGAGTGTAGACACCTAAATTTGATTGCATAATAGGTAATCATATTTAGTCATCTCTTAGGACATTACTGATTAAATATTTATTATTTAATTAATTAATCATCATCCTTTAGTTAATTAATTGATTTAATTAACTATAGTCTAATTGATAAAATCAAATGATAACCCAAAATCAATTTATCAATTAAATCCCTATTCCTCTATTAAATTAAATAAATCCTCAAATCTATTTAATTTAATCCCATATCCCCATTTTATTAAATAAATTATTTAATAAAATATCTAAAACCCTAAAAACATCCCCAAACCCTATCCTAACCCCTAATCCAACCTATCCACCCATACTAAACTCACTTAGCCACCTAACTAACCCATCCCATCAAAGCTAAACCACTTAAACCCTAACCCCCTTTCTAAGCTAATCTTAATCCCCCTCCTAAACATGTGCACAACTTTAAGAAAGGGTTAATACTTGCTAACCTAAGTTAAAGTCAACAAACTCATCCTCACCCTCACCCTCCAACATTTATGACTCTTAAATCCCTCTTACATACTCAACCTCCCTCATTACTCCCTCGACCAACCATTATCCTATCCTCTCACAGTCATCCTCCTTGTGACAAGTGTCACTTCCCTATTGGTTCTAAACAAGCACAATCCATGTGCTCCCCTTTTAGTGCATCTTGACCCTCCCTCACTATTTTGTCATCCTTACATCCTGACCATCCATCTCTCCCCTTTTGGCTTATAAATGAAACCCTCTCCCTTCACAAATATAATCCAATTTTCATACAAAGTTATAATGCTATTTTGAGAGCCTAAAAACTACCAAAATACCATCATAATGCAGAAACCCCTCCATACCTCCATTGTTGAAAACTCTGTCCATACACACATTTGATAATCACCCATCCACTTGAAGCTTGAGCACATAGTGAGCATACATCCCCTCTCATTAGGGACATAGCTTCATCATCATGAGAAGCACTTGAGGAGTTTACCATCCTTGGTCTACTTTCTTCCATATTGTCTTCTTTGGTCCTATCTTAAGTGTTAGCTTGTTTAGTTGTGTGAATGATCTTGTTAGTATTAGTATTCCATTTACACTAACTAATTTAGGTGATATAGTGAGGACTAGTAAAATGTTTTCTATTAGAGATTTATCAAAGATTGTAAAGCCTACAAACATAATTTGCAAGGAGTGTGTTTTGGCAAAGCATAACAGAACTCCTTTTCCCAACAAGAAGTTTACGAATATAACAAAGTTAGAGATTGTACATACAGATCTCAGTGGTCCTACAAAGACTAGAGGATTCTATGGTGAAAGGTATTTTATGATTCTAGTTGATGATTTTTCTAGAATGATGTGGGTTGCATTTCTTAAAGAGAAATATGAGGCATTTGACAAGTTTAAGATATTCAAGAATAAAGTTGAGAATGAATTTGGTGTAAAGATTAAATGTTTAAGATCAGATAGAGGAGAATTTACTTCAAATGAGTTTAACATGTTTTGTGAGGAAAATGGAATTAAGAGATAGCTATCAGCTCTGAGAACCCTTGAATAGAATGACATTGCAGAGAGTAGGAACAAGTCTATTACAGAACCTGCAAGAGCTATTTTAGCAAAGAATGATGTATCCAAGACATTTTGGAGAGAAGCCATAAATACAATAGTCTACACTATGAATAGAGTTCAAGTCAAGGACACAAACAAGACACCTTATGAACTTTGATTTGGTCACTCACCTACAGTTAAATATTTTAAAATATTTGGAAGTAAGTGTTACATAAAGAGAGATGATGAAATTGGTAAGTTTGATGCTAAAAGTGATGAATGTATGTTTCTTGGTTATTCATTGAAAATAAAGGCTTATAGATGTTATAATCAAAGAACTAAGACTATTATGGAAAGTGCAAATATGAGAATTGACAAGAAATTTAGAGTACAAGAGAGAATAGTTGATTACAATTTAGATGATGGTGTTGTTACTAAGCCAAGGAATGATGAAGTATTTTTTGAGACTAACAATGATTTTTCGAATGAAGAAGAGAAAAGGCAAGACAAAGCTCAGAACATTTAGTAGAGCCAAGAGTTGAGATAACAACTCCTACTTCAAGAAGGAACATGATAAAGAATCAACCATCCGAATAGATCATTAGAAGCAAAGACAAAGGTGTAATGATAAGAAGTAGAGTGAATGAAGAACTATGCTTGATATCTCAAGTTGAGCCAAAGAATGCAGATGAAGCATGTAAAGATGATTATTGGAAGCAAGCTATGAAAGAGGAATTAGATGAAATAGTAAAGAATGAGACATGGGAATTGGTCCCTAGACCAACAAATAAGAATGTGATAGGAACTAAATGGGTATTCAGGAACAAGATGAATGAGCAAGGAGAAGTTGTAAGAAAGAAAGCAAGATTTGTATGTAAAGGTTACTCACAACAAGAAGGAATAGATTATGAGGAGACTTATGCTCCAGTGGCTAGAATAGAAGTAGTAAGATTATTCTTAGCCTATGTAGCACATAAGAAATTTAAAGTGTATCAGATGGATGTCAAGTCAGCATTTCTGAATGGAGAACTTGAAGAAGAGGTATACATTGAGTATCCTGAAGGATGTCCTTTGACAGATGACAAGGACATAGTATGCAGACTAAGGAAAACATTGTATGGATTGAAGCAAACACCCAGAACTTGGTATGCAAGGTTAGACAAGCATTTGACAAAGCTCGGATATAACAAAGGTATGATAGATAGTAATCTGTATTGGAAAGAAACTGATGATGGTTTGATGATTTTGGTAATATTTTTTGATGACATTATATTTGGAGAAAATGATGAAGAAAGTGAGAAGTTTGCAGAAGAAATGAAGAAATAATTTTGTAAGAATTTGCCTTAGGGTAGAATTCACCCAAGACCAAGGAACTCAAACACAAGCACAATAGTAGACCAGAGAGAGTATGATCCAAATGATGATATATTCATTCAATATTCCATATAAAAGTACACTAGAAGTCCCTGTATATAAAGGCCTCTAGAAAGCTTCTAGAATATATAGAAGTTAGCAACATGATAAGTCATACAACTAGGCACATGTCCACTAGATATGGGTTATCCTCCATTAAGCACATGAGTAAGTGCGATGATGAGAGGATAAGCCTACAAAGGTGTAGCATAAAAATTAATGTTGTAGACAACATGTGTTAAAATGGGAGTGCAAATAACTATGTTGTCTACCTAACAACTTAGTGAATGATGCAAATTCCAGTGTTGTAGACACCATGTGCTGAATTAGAGTTGCTTACTCCAGTGTTGTCAACATGACAACTCATGAGAGTATGCAAACTCCTATGTGTCTCACCTAAATAAATAATAAAATAGTGAAATATAACAAAATAATGCATTAACCTAAGTAAACTTAAGTAAAGTGTAAATAGTAAATACTTATTTACACCAACACCTCCCCTTAAGTCAACTTAGGGGAATGCACTTAAGTTCACAAGAACTAGGATGAAATGAATGATGGGTCCCAGCTACTAGGCCATGTTAGGTATCCATGTACATAATGAAATGCAATCTCTCATAAAGTAGAGAAGGAGGGAACATCTCATGGGAAAAACCTTCCCCCCAAAAAAGAGATGAAAAAACAAGATGCATGGATGGATGGAGTAATCAAGACCCCCCAATTATGACATACATCAAGTATATACAATAGAGAAATGTGAGAAGAGGAAGAGAGATAGGATAGGCTCCCCACCCTCCTGCCCCAAAGAAGAATACCGACCAATGACTACTCCGATGTAGAAGCTAATCCAAGACTGCAGAATAGTGTTCCTCCCCTTTGGAAGAAACAATACCCTAGGTACAAGTGAGATGCTTCCGCTGTGTGTAGAAAGAATCCTAATGATCACTGATGCCTCTAAAACCTATTCAACTATCCCTATGAAGGAAGAATGTAGAACCTATCCCAAAGAACATACTATCTCCTCAACTGATAAAGAGACCTCCTGCAACTGTTGTACATAAGTATCCACAATCACATCAACCTGTGAAGATCGATCATGTAGAGAATGGACATGAAGGTCAGAGTGAGCCCTCACAACAACTGAAGAAGGATCTTCTCCATCAAAGAGAAGATGAATATGATTAATGATGTCCCCCAAATCCGCTATGTATGACTCCACAAAAAAACTTGAAATATCTGCTATGTAGTCATCCTCTGGTGCTAGAGCTGGAAGACTGGGTGTACCTTGCTATTTTGGACCTATCACTATGGAAATATATGCATGTGGACTAGTTTGATGCCATGACCTTTCACTGCAACTGTTGATAGAACCCCACGTATCTGAATCTGTTGGAGCACTATCGTTGGTGTCACTATCAGTTTCCATTATGTATGATTTGTGGAGAGGATTAGAGGATAAGCTGGGTGAAATTTCCTCAAAGTGTACATCCTTCTCCACAAAAATTTGATGTGTCTCAAGATCCATAAGTCTATATGCCTTCACATTGTCTTCATATCCAATAAAAATACAAGGCCTAGGTGGTGGTGTCTTGCATCCCCTGGAAGAAATGTTTGCCCATGTTGGACTACTAAAGACTCTGAAGTGTGTCACAACTAGTTTTCTGCCACACCATACCTCAAAAGCAGTCTTTCTATCTAAGGTAGGATGAGGAGACCTATTAAGTATGTGATTAGCACTACTAATTACTTTGACTTCAAGTGATGGATATAGAGACTTGGCTTGTATCATGCAACTTGCCATAGACTTAAGAGTTCTAATCCTCAATGTTGCAACATCTGTCTTGTGTGGATTGAATGCTAGTGGATTATGAAGATCAATACCCTCAAGCTTGCAAAAGTCTTTAAGTCTTTTGTTCACATATCTCCTTTCATTGTCCATCCTTAGAAATTTGATGGCTTTCCTTGATTTCTGTTCAACATGAGTCTTGAAGGCTAGAAACTTGTCCAACACTTCATTCTTGTGATGAAGAAAGTAGACCCAAGTGTACCTTGAAATGTCATCAATGAAAGTAAGTATGTAGTGACCTTGGCTGATTGATATCACTGCAAAAAGACCTTGTAGTACCATGTGAACCAACTAAAGAACAATTGGTGCTCTTGAAGACTTCCCTTGATGCAACTTCTCCTCTAGATGCATATCCACTGAACCTATTGAACAATCACCTTGGGAAAAGTTGATTGTAGGTAGACCTTTGACCATTTTGTTTGAGCAAAGTTATTAAAGATAGTGGAAAGCAAGATGTCCATACCGCTCATGCCATAATTGGATTTGAGAATTTGATTGTGTCAACAAGGCTTGTGGAGGAGACTTGGGCACAAAATGGGAGAAAGAATACAACCTTTTGTAATGATTAACTTTTCCCACTGCAACCACTAAATCATCTTTTAGATTTTGCATCTTTACTGATTCAGGAAGGAACTCAACTTTATGACCATCTCCAAGATGAGTGATTTGGTAAATTGAGAGGAGATTAAAACTTAGGTTTGGAACATAGAGAACATCTTTGAACTCTCCATTTTCTATCTCCACATTTCCTTTCCCTTCAACTTCCATTTTTTTATCATCTCCCACAAATATGTGTGGTACCTTTGACTACCTCAATGAAGAACAATCCCCTTTTGAAGAACCCATATGATAGGAGGCACTTGAGTCAAGAATCCATTCTGTTGAAGAATTTGTATTTGCCATGAGTGCTTGTCCTTTTCCCTTTGAATCTGATGAAGACCCTTTCTCCTTGTAAGCATTAGGTAGTGGAACAATATGTTTCTTCATGATAGTCATCAACTCATCAATCTTATTATGATAACACTCATTTCTTCATAATCCAATTTCTTGCAATAAGCACACTTTTTCTTGTCCTTATTATTGTCTCCCTTCTTATTTGAATTCGAAGACTTTTCTTCTTGATTTAATTGTGGTTTTGTCTTTGCTACATCCTCTAATTTATTCTTCCACTTCTTATTCTTGCCCTTTCCTTTATTTGAAGATTGTCCAGTTGAATTTTGAGAACCCTCATTATTGGCCACCAATGCCTTAGACTTAGGTGAATTGAGAATCCCCATTGATTTCAACTTTCTTTATTCTTTATCCAACAAATCAACATAATCATCAAAAGAGACTTTCTGATAGGCAGACCCTAATGTAGTCTTTGAGGTGTTAAGTAGAAACAAATGTGGAGTACTTTGATGGCAACTTATTAAGAATGAGATAGATTAACCTGTCATCTTTAATAAGACTCCCACAATCAGTAAGCTTTGTCCTTAGTTCATTCACCTTAATGATGAAATCCTATATAGAATCAAATGACTTAGGATCTAAGGAGACAATCTCATCTTCAATTTTGAAAACATCCTCTTCAGACACTTTACCATATAGGTTTTGGAGGGTATCCCAAGCTTCCTTGGATGTATGAGACTTCTGAATCTAATATATGATCTTGTCTTCAACCCCCAAACAAATATCACCTAGGGCTTTCCCATCCATAGTTTTCCAATCAATGATTTCATTAGCATATGCTTGATCACCTATTGGTTTAGGAAGTGTATCATCTACATATTGAGAAACTCCTTTATGCATTAAATGACACCACATTTTAATGTACCACGTAGCATAGTTATGTGGAGTTAATTTTGGAAACTTAATATTTTCCATAATGCAAAAAATGAAAGAAAACTACAGAAAAAAGAGGAACAGAACACCAAGAACACCCCCCCTTTTCACTAAATCAAGAACCCCCCCCAAAAAAGATGCTTTGGGCACTTTATATGTAGTGCGATTACAATTGCCACTTGCCAATTTTGGCCTTATTGGAATTCTAATTTTTCTTTTTACAACCTCCTTATGGAGTTCACAACTGGAACATTACAATGTATCTAAGATATACAACAATTCTAAAGATATATCAAAGTATTATAATGTAGAAAAAGACCTAATCTTGAAAGTGACAATTTTGTCCACACAACTCTATAATCGTATTGCAAATCTGGAAAGTAGATGAAAAATAATACACTTTCAAAAAAAGGAACCTATTTTCGTGTCTAGATGAGCCCATATGGAGCATTTGAAGTTGCAAAATGTAGGATTGAATAGGTACAGTCACCAAAAGACATAAATTTTGACAAATCCATGCACCAAAACTAGAAAAAAGTTGCACCACTGAAAGAAAATTCTACCCAATTTCATAAAAAATTGCACTTGATTTGGAGTTTAGATGACTGAGATATGGCCTCCCAAAGTTAGACTACAAAATCAAAAATCAATCTAGAGAGGGGTTACATTAGCAAAAGATGGGGTTAAATTTGACAATCATACGACTATTGCAACAATTCTATTTTGCCCCTGAATGATGGTCAGATGACTGTAAAATTTAGGCTTAGGAATTTGATGACATCAGTGACTCCAAGCCCTATGATGATGTCAACATGACATCAACATGTACAGATGGTACAGACAAGTCTGATGTGTTCGATTGATTGTGCAGGTACAGATCTGTGCTATCATACGAATATGACAAGTAGATTGCTAACTTGGCATGGGAGGTGACATGGCAGTCTATGAGGCAAAATGGCCACGTGTCAAGTTGGTACTGGGTCGTGTGTCCTATAGTCATGTCGCTGTTGAGGCTATGACTATGTCCACCATGGTGGAGAATGGGCACTAACTGTATAATGACTAGGCATACTGCATGGAAGGCTGGTGATTACGGTGTCGCTGGATTAACATATGGCCATGTGTCACTACTATTTGCTATAGGATTTCTAGAGTTTATAAAAGCCTGTGCTGGGAAATATTTGCGACATTGTAGCTATGTTAATTGTCATTGTTGGGAAAGGTTTTTGTGCCTGCTAGAGTTTTGATTGCAAATGACTGCCTTAAACGTCAAATTTTTTTTTTTGACACTAGAAAATATTGTGTGGGCTGCTGGGGATGCGAGAATTATCCCACACGCAATATGTAAAGGGCCTGCATGGTGTTTAATCAAATGAGTTGCTATTGGTGTAGGGGCTAGGTTGGTCCGGTGAGGGCAATGTGCCATATTTTTGGTGATGGAAATTTGTGAGCTGTCAGTTTAATTGGAATATTGAAAAATTATGAATAAAGCTCACTGATTAAAATGTCACACACTGGAAAATTATAGAGGAAGCCTGCCAAATGGAATATAATTTCCTGTGATTAATAAAATATTCCTCCCAAATTGCAGGGCCAAGGTGTGACTTCCCGGTTTTGCAAAAAAAATTTCAATGCTAGCCTGAATGGGTAAAAAAATTTCAAAAGAAAAAATTTGAAAAAGTAAAGAATTATCAGATTTGAAAAAATAATTAAATAGATCTGAAAATGACCATACCTGGTTCGCAAATCGATGCCTTTGGGTGTCGATTTACAATTTTTTTTCCCGTCACGATCAACTTTAGCTCAACATAGGTGAGTTTATAGTTGATCTTCACCAAATTGACATTCCAGATGCAATGGTGAGGTCAGATTTGGCTCTAGACACTCCCAATTTCTACAGATTCTTTAGATTCAAGTTGATGTGCTGAAGCAACTATGGTCTCGAATGAGTATGTGTAGAGAATCTCCCTGAGCTTTGATACCATGCAAGAATTTTCCTTAGGGTAGAATTCACCCAAGACCAAGGAACTCAAACACAAGCACAATAGTAGACTAGAGAGAGTATGATCAAAATGATGATATATTCATTCAATATTTCATATAAAAGTACACTAGGAGTGCCTATATATAAAGGCTTTTGGAAAGCTTCTAGAATGCATAGAAGTCAACAACATGATAAGTCATACAACCAGGCACATGTCCACTAGATATGGGTTATCCTCCATTAAGCACGGGAGTAAGTGCGATGATGAGAGGATAAGCCTACAAAGGTGTACCACACAAATTAATGTTGTAGACAACATGTGCTAAAATGGGAGTGCAAATAACTATGTTGTCTACATGACAACTTAGTGAATGATGCAAATTCTAGTGTTGTAGACACCATGTATTGAATTAGAGTTGCTTACTCCAGTGTTGTCAACATGAAAACTCATGAGAGTATGCAAACTTCTAAGTGTCTCACCTAAATAAATAATAAAATAATGCATTAACCTAAGTGAACTTAAGTAAAGTGTAAATAGTAAATACTTATTTACACCAACAAATTTGAAATGAGTATGATAGGAGAGATGAAATATTTCCTAAGATTACAGATAGTATAGAATAAAGAAGAAATATTTATTTCTCAGACTAAGTATTTGAAGGATTTGCTAAAAAGGTTTGGTTTGGAAACATGTAAACCTATTGGAACACCTACAGTAACTGGACACACATTATATAATAAAGATGAGACACCTACTGTTGAATAAAAGAAGTATAGATCTATGATTAGAGGATTGCAATATCTGACTCACACAAGGCTGGCTATAGAAAATGTAGTTGGAATTGTTGCAGGATTCCATGCTGATCCCAGGGAAGCACATTATGCAGCAGTGAAAAGGATATTTAGATATCTAAAAGGAACTTCAAAATTTGGATTGTGGTATGAAAGATCTAATGATTTTATGCTAAGTGCTTATAATGATGCAAATTGGGCAGGCAATATGGATAACAAAAAGAGCACAAGTGGAGGAGCTTTCTTTCTTGGAGGAAGATTGGTTTCTTGGTTAAGAAAGAAGTAGGATTGTACATCTCAAAGTACAATAGAAGCAGAGTATGTTACAGTAGCAAATAATTGCAATCAAGTAATTTGGATGAAGCAGATGCTGAAGGATATAAGGATAGAGATCAGTGAACCCATTGTTATACATTATGACAACACAAGCACGATAAATATGTCTAAGAATCCAATATTGCATTAAAGGAAAAATCACATTTCTATTAAGTATCATATGTTGAGAGAAAAAGCTGCAGAAAAGGAAATTAGATTGGAGTATGTGAGCACAAAAGAGTAGATTGTGTGTGCTAAAATGTTGTCACACTTCTATGAATCATTACATGTAAGAAAACTCAAGAATGAGCCCTCACAAATCGATCCATAGCTCTCTACTCATAGAGTGCAAGGGTTTGCAATGGAGGCCCTCAGTTTGACCTATTTTTGTGCCCATGCAAGTACACCATGAGATGAGAGATTCAAAGAGGAAAAGCAAGAATGCTAGTCTCCATGATCTTCAAATATGCATGAAAATAAGATCTAATCTATGAAAGCAAAATCTAATCTGTAAATGCAAGATCTAAGCTAAAAGCCCATGATGGGTGCAAGAGAGAAAGAGACAAGAAAATAGAAGTTCTCCACAAAAAGCTTTTGTATTCAAACTCCTTCAAAAATTGGTCTTCAAACCTGCAGCATAACGATAGCATAATCATGGGTCTCTAAAATGAGGAGAGGGCTCTCCCTTATAAAGGAAATTATGGAGGTGAGAGGCTTCTCACAACCAATATGGGATAATAGAGCTTGATCCATGTGAGACAAAATTCCACCAATGAGAAAAGAGGAGTGGTTGAGGAGAAAGTGGAAAGATAAATCCCACTTAGATCACTTTTTTTAAGTGTAGAGAAATTAAATAAAAAGAATTTATTTTATTTCCTTTTTTCATCAAAAGAGATATTTAAGTGGGATTTTTATTTAATTAAAAGGAAGCAAGTTCTTTTTAATTAAATAGAAGATATTTAATTAAATTAAAAGAGAGGTTTTTCTCTTAATTAATTAAATGTGGATGAACTGTTTAATTAAAAGAGAGGTTTTCTTTTAATTAAATGGGGATTTTATTTTATTTAATTAAAAGAGAAGATTTTCTTTTAATTAAATAAGACTTGGAATAAGATGATCAATCTTAGAAATGAAATAAATCGAATTTGATCAAGGAAATTGATTTGAATTGATTTAATAAAATATTACAAACCATTGATTCAGAAAATTTGATAAATTGATAAATTGAATAATGGGGGCCCATAGTCTAGGCGACCATTTTTGGGTGCATACATTTGCCCCTCTTTGACTAATGTGTGATCGATTCGGGAACACATGTAGTCAAAGAAAGAAATTGAAGTGTGAGGTCAATTTGGGATCACAAAACAACCCAGATGTGTGGTCGACTCGGGAACACATCAAGACAAAGAATACAAATAAATTTTAACTTGAAAAAGTCGAGGATAAAATTGATAAAACTGAATCAAGGATTGAAATTGATAATTACTGCCCCCTCGTGATCGAAATCGAAATGAGATAGAGGAGAAACAACAAATTGATAAATTTGATCAAATCGAACAAAAGATAAGGTTCTTGATGTAAGATGAAAGATATAAGAATCATAGAACCAAGGTAGATCATCAAGCATGAAATATTATGCCCCAAAGGTGATTTAGAAGAAAAGAAGTGGGGAAAAAGAAAATGGAAGATAGAAGTTTGAAAGATATGGAAAGAAAAAGAAATAAGAAAAGAAAATGCTCCAAAAATCAATCAACTGTTTAAGATAGAAATTTCGATTGAGATCACGAAAGAAAATAAGGAAATGAAGATCAAAATGTGACCACAATTGATTAAATGTCCACAATAAAGATGAAAGGAGAACCCTCTCAAACTCATAATGCAGCCTAAAAATGCAAACTAACATGAAGTCTAATAATGCAAGCTACATGAAATGCAATGGTGTACTTGCAAAAGAGCAACTGTAACATAGGATTTTGTGTTCATCATTCATTAGAGAATGTAAAAGAACTTATTTTCATCATTGGGCCATTATTAACGGACATCAAAAAATCACACAATCGTCACTAGTCACAAGCGCAACTATGAAGATATGAATGTAATTAATATCGGATTGGAATGTGGAAAGATTCTAACATAAGCATCAAAGACATAAAGATCAAGATGACTTCGATATTAGCTTACCCAATTTAATGTAGCAAAACCATGCTCGCATCAAGGCATAGATGCCAAGATGACCATAAGAATGGTTGTGCAAAAACAATCAAGGATGATACCTCAAATCTCCTAAGTGTTTCAAGGGGACAACAAGAGACACTCTAGAGTTTCAAGACCACACGCACAAGCAAACAACAAATAAAAACATGTCCCATGCCCCAAGTCTTCTAGCAATGCATCATGGAGAGACTTATCAGACAAAGACACTCAACAAAAATCAATAACAGTTAGTACATAGAGAAAAAAAATCATGACATAAGTCAAGCATTAAGTGTTGCGTTTAAAAATTTAAGTGTGTTAACTGATACTGAGTTCTGAGGACAAGGATCAAATGCTTGCAGGAAGGTAAGATCACATGATGATACTAGGTAAGACCAAACCAATAAGTGTTGAAAAACACTCGATGTCAATGGGTGTTGAAAAACACCATTTGCGAGGTGTCCTAAAGACTCACACATCTAAGAAACCAAAGCTAACATAGTTATGCCCCCTAGACAAAGACCAATTCCAAACCAAGGTAACAAGGACAAGGCATGGTGGAGAAAGGCTAAGTGTCGAGGACATGTGCCAAGAAATAGGGGTGCAAAGGCCTCAAGTAGTGCCCGTTTCCAAGTTTTCACCACTTGGATTTTTTTTTTTTTTTTTTTTTTTTTTTTTTTTTTTTTTTTTTTTTTTTTTTTTTTTTTTTTTGCTACCAAGGCGCCTGTTTCCAGATTTTCACCAAGGCACTTTTTCTATTTTTTTTGAATTTTTTTTTTTTTTTTTTTTTTTTTTTTGGAATATATAATTTTTTTGAAGATACATCAAAGTGCCTTTTGCTAGGTTGTCACTAAGATGATCATTTTTTCAGGACATTTTTCAATTTTTAGAATTTTTACAATATATCATTTTTTTGGATTTTTTAAAATATATCAATTTTTTTGAATTTTTTTCAGGATCAATAAATATGTACAAAGATGCCCCTAGACAGAATGGGCATTATGGATAGAACTTCTTCAAGTGCAAGACATTGATAGGATCAGGAAGCTGCTCTCCCTCTGCTGTAGATAGTAAATAGGCACCTGAACCAAAAGCTGCTGTAATAATGTAAGGTCCAAGCCAATTAGGTTCAAACTTACCCTTTTGATCTCTATTCTGTTGATTCTTATGATTCACACGTAGGACAAGATCTCCCACTTGAAACTCTCTAGGGTGAACCTTTTTGTTGAATGCTTTTGACATGCGCTTTTGATAGACTCTCATATGGTCAAATGATGCTTGGCGTTTCTCATCTAAAAGTTCTAACTCTTGAAGTCTCATGGCACGGTAGTCTTCATCTGTAACTAGGCTTTTGAGAGAAACTCTAAGTGAAGGAATTTCAACCTCTAAAGGTAACACTGCTTCAGCACCATATGTAAGAGCAAAAGGAGTAGCCCCAGTAGGAGTGCGAATACTCGTTCTATAGGCCCACAAAGCTGGATTTATTTGTAAATGCCAATCTCTACCATTCTTATGAACTGTTCTGTGCAAGATTTTAAGAATGGTTTTGTTTGATGCTTCTGCTTGACCATTCCCTTGTGGGAAATAAATAGAGGACCAATGTTGTTTTATCTTAAACTTCTTACAGAGTTGCTTAAGGTCCTTATTTTTAAACTGACCTCCATTGTCAGTGATAATCTCAGAAGGCACTCCATATCTACAAATAATATGATTCAAAATAAATAGAGAAATTGTCTTTCCCGAGGCAACAGAAAGTGGGACAGCTTCTACCCATTTAGTGAAATAATCAGTGGCAGTAATAATAAACTTGTGTCCAGATGACGAGTTGGGATGAATTTTCCCAACAAGATCAAAGGCCCACCGTTGAAATGGCCAATGAGATATAGAAGGAATGAGCTCCCTACTTGGAGTATGTATTAGGTTACCATGTTTTTGACATTTTTCACATGACTTTGCAAAAGCTACTGCATCAATCTGCATTGTGGGCCAATAGTATCCCGCCCTAAGCAATCTTCGAGCCATGGCAAGACCATTAGAATGTCCCCCACAGATACCCTCATGGATGTCAACTAACGCTTGATTAGATTCATCCTTTTCTAAGCATCTAAGAAGTGTTCCATCTAGACCCTTCCTATACAAATCACCAGAGATAAGGGAGTGATGAGAGGCATTTCGAATAAGGTTTCTGCGTTCAGATCGGTTAAAGGTTTCAGGTATAATCCCGTCATGAATGTACGAGTAAATGGCACCATAACGAGATGATTCATGACCAACAAGGGTACAAATAACATGACTTTCTTGAGAATCATAGATAGGGTGATGTAGCTCTTCCACCAAGAATTCAAATCTTGATTCATGTTGCTCTAATTGAAGAAGTGAAGCAAGTGTAGCCATAGCATCAGCTGCCTTATTTTCTATTCGAGGAATTTGCTGAAACGAGACAAATGTGAAGTAGAGTCTTAATGAATCAACCATTTTCTTGTAAGGGACCAATTTATCATTTTTTGTTAGAGTCTTAATGCAGGAGCTACCTATCAACGAGCTATGACAACTATTTTTCATGATATGATGCATAAAAACATGGAAGATTATGTGGATGACACCTTGGTCAAGTCTAAGAAAAGAAACACACAAAAAAAATTTCAGAACCAAACTCTAAGTGGTTTAAAAGATATGATTGAATCTTTAAACCAACTAGATTTTTTGCCTGCAAACCAATCTATATATGGGTTGGCCTTAAAACCAAAGTGAAAAATTTACAAGAGCACTTGATTAGATCCAATATGCTACTGTAAAAAACCAGAGATGAAAAATAAAAGTAAATGGAGCTAAAAACTTGATTCAAGCCCCACGGTGGGCGCCAAAAATGTGTGCTAAAATGTTGTCACACTTCTATGAATCATTACATGTAAGAAAACTCAAGAATGAGCCCTCACAAATCGATCCATAGCTCTCTACTCATAGAGTGCAAGGGTTTGCAATGGAGGCCCTCAGTTTGACCTATTTTTGTGCCCATGCAAGTACACCATGAGATGAGAGATTCAAAGAGGAAAAGCAAGAATGCTAGTCTCCATGATCTTCAAATATGCATGAAAATAAGATCTAATCTATGAAAGCAAAATCTAATCTGTAAATGCAAGATCTAAGCTAAAAGCCCATGATGGGTGCAAGAGAGAAAGAGACAAGAAAATAGAAGTTCTCCACAAAAAGCTTTTGTATTCAAACTCCTTCAAAAATTGGTCTTCAAACCTGCAGCATAACGATAGCATAATCATGGGTCTCTAAAATGAGGAGAGGGCTCTCCCTTATAAAGGAAATTATGGAGGTGAGAGGCTTCTCACAACCAATATGGGATAATAGAGCTTGATCCATGTGAGACAAAATTCCACCAATGAGAAAAGAGGAGTGGTTGAGGAGAAAGTGGAAAGATAAATCCCACTTAGATCACTTTTTTTAAGTGTAGAGAAATTAAATAAAAAGAATTTATTTTATTTCCTTTTTTCATCAAAAGAGATATTTAAGTGGGATTTTTATTTAATTAAAAGGAAGCAAGTTCTTTTTAATTAAATAGAAGATATTTAATTAAATTAAAAGAGAGGTTTTTCTCTTAATTAATTAAATGTGGATGAACTGTTTAATTAAAAGAGAGGTTTTCTTTTAATTAAATGGGGATTTTATTTTATTTAATTAAAAGAGAAGATTTTCTTTTAATTAAATAAGACTTGGAATAAGATGATCAATCTTAGAAATGAAATAAATCGAATTTGATCAAGGAAATTGATTTGAATTGATTTAATAAAATATTACAAACCATTGATTCATAAAATTTGATAAATTGATAAATTGAATAATGGGGGCCCATAGTCTAGGCGACCATTTTTGGGTGCATACAGATTGCAGATATATTCATTAAGCCTCTTCACAAAGAGACTTTTGAGTATTTGCGAGGTATGTTTGGGGTTATGCCCCTTTCTACATCAAAGTAAGAAGATGCAAGAGTGCATTAGTCCAGGGTAACATAGCACCATTGTTTGTCTGGATTAGATATTGATGCTTATTATATGGGGAGTATCTGTGATGGATAGAGTCATCTAGGACTCTTGTTGATGATGTTTTGAATAGTGTCTTTTGACACTTGAGCTAAGTAAGTATTAGTTGTTGTAGAGTTTTATGTAGAGATGTTGGTTTCATAAACCTTTGACATTGATGTCAATGGGGGAGAGATTGACATGAAAAACGTTATGCTAAGAAAATGTTCGACATGAGTATGGGAGAGAGTTTGCCATGAATTTGAAATAATAGTTTGGTATAGAGTACATTAAGGTATACCAATGAGGGAGTATGATTGATGAAGATGATTTGAAGACTGTTTGTCTTTTGTTGGTATTCTTGGAACTAGATGTTTTTCATCTATGTTTCTATCAATGCCAAAGGGGGAGATTGTGTTGATCTTAGATTGGTTTGACTAGTGAGTGTCAACACACTTAAGTTATTTACTTATTTCATGTTGAACTAGTAGTACATGCTGAGCACAACATGTAAATGTTAGACCATGCTAAGTTACAATGAGTGCGGAACCACTCATGTGTCGAGTCACTCAAGTGCCGAGCAGATAGATCATGTCGAGTGATTCAAGAGTTGAGTAAACAATGGATGTTGAGCAATATAGGCACTGAGTCATAGTAGAAATATTAGTGTATGTTGAGCATCAAAGACTTTAGATGTCAAGTAAGATGGTTTTGACATATTTGTTTGTAATGGTACAAACAACTATGTAAACCATTTTTGAGCTAACTTAAGGATGAATTACAATATTTTGGAGATAAAGAAAAATCTCTAGTTGGATTCCCCATGCAATTACATGCAACCAATTAGAAAATGGGAAGGATTAAGTAGCAAAATGGATGGATCTCACCTATAGATTCATACCTGACCCTAAGCCACCAAAGTATTCTTAAGGAGGATGAAAACTTAAACTTTCTAAGAGTATTGAAGGAGTGAAGAGGATAATTTGCATGCGCAAACAAAGCATTCATAGCAACTTAGAAGTTATGAAGTGAAAGTACATTGTAGAATCAGATAGAGAAGAAAAAATGATAGAGAAAAGGATACATCCAAGAGACATCCAATCAAGAAGGATCAAGAAGACATTGTTTATAGGTAATCTATTATCAAAAAAGTAAGTGCCAATCACAAGATCTATGTTGAGACATTCTAATAGGTGATTTCAATTAAATCTCTTAACATAATATTCCTAATAGGTTGTATGAAATCCTTTAACATGATGCTTACTTAGTTGTAAGTTAAAGCCCTCTAACAAGGCACACTTTTAACAGGGTGTTAAAATTCTCTAACAAGGTGAGACCTAACAATCTTTGTAAGCCTTTAACAAGGAAGACCTTTCACAGGGTAGATCATATTTCATTGTCAAAACATTATAACCTTCATTGGATACACTTTATTGCTGCAGTAGTGAAGATTTGTGGGTGTCATCCCCACCCCAGTTTTACCTTCTCACTTGGAGGGTTTTTGGGTAATCATATTTGGTGTTATGTGTGTGAATTCTTACATGTTTACATGATTTATATGTATATGCTTTACATGTTATTCTAGTTTACTCATTGAATGCATGAAATAGATGTGTGGTGAAAGATTTATGGGTCAAAGTTTAAACTATTGATTCACCCCCCCCCCCCCCCCCCCCACTTAGAAGTTTACCTTTTCTATTGTAATTCCAACAATTGGTATTAGAGCCTTGTTCTCTGAAAGAGAAGTTTTGCAACTTTGAGGAAAGATTTTGAAATAGAAGTCTACAAGTTGGGAAAGACTATTGAGAACTAGGAGATTGAAATACATCTCATACTACATCAACTGAATCAAGAAAGAGAAGACCTAAATAATTCCTTGAAGAGAAGGAAAAAAATTTCTATTGTAGAGAATGACACACAATAAAAAGAGATACACACTATTAAGCTATTTGTAGATTGAGACTCCAATGAATCTGATGCAGCAGTTGTAGATCTAATGGAAAAGAATAGAGTCCAAGCTGAGGAAATCAGAAATCTCAAGTTAGAGCAAGAATCACAAGCCATACTGCTATGTGAGGTGACTGAACAAAAGAAGAAAGCTATGGAAGACAAAGCCATTATTGAAGAAGACAAAAAAATTCTAGCCAACATATTGGAAGAGAAATTATCAGAGCTAACCAAGATTTCCAACATGCAACTGGACCCTCTAGGTCAAATGATGAATGCCAACTATGAATTGAATGTCAAGGATATTGAGATAACTAGATTGAAGTTGCAGAATGAACAATTACAAAGTGACCTAAAGAGGGAAAAGGAATTTTTTTAAATTTTCAACAAACCAAATGAATCCATCAAATACTTTGAGCAATTATTGAGATCCCCTAGATCCAAGAATGACACATCTGGACTAGGATATACAAGCATTGAAGAAGGAGAATCATCCAAAAATATAGAAGAAAGGAACAAAAAATATAAGAACTCCAAACCTACTTTTCATAATTGTGGTAAGAAAGGAGATACTGCTAATGTCTACAGGAGCAAGCCTACAAATCAGAATGTTAAGCTCAAGAACATAGTTCACTTCCATAATTGCAACAAGCAAGGTCATCAGGCACATGAATGTAGAATTAGGACCATGCATACACAAATATTTGAAGGTTATTGCTACAACTATTAGAAGTATGGACATAGAGCTTTTGAATGCATATCCAAATCCATGTGGTCATAAAATAGGCAAATAAAGGTAAGGAATAATGCAAAATCTTATAACTAGGATTATAATAGAAGATATAGCTATCATTATTGTCAAGAATATGGACATGTTCTTGAGAATTGTATTAGGACACACTTTAGAGGTAACTACCAAAGGTGGTTGAGCCAAACCACATGTTTCAACTATTTGAAGACTGGTCACATCAATAGGTATTGTCCAACTAGGTCAAAAGCACCAAGTTATGAAATTGATAAAGGAAAAGGTAGGGCATATGTTGAACACATCAGAGATGAGATGAACAAGACATGGAAGAGAAAGGATGATTGCAACACATCAAATGGAGAAGGGACCACTTCACCCAATGGGTCAGGTGATCACACCTCATCAAACTAGGCAATCAAGAGGTATGTTGGACTAATATTTAAAAGATATATCATACACTAGTTCCAAAAGGAAGCTAGTACTGAAAAGATTACATTAGCATGAATAAAGATGCAATATGTTGATAGGAATTCAAGATAAATCTTTAAGTTTTTCATGTTGTTGCCGAGCATGAAATATTTCCTATATATGCTGAGTGGAATGCTAGTTGATGCTGAGCTCATAGTGGTTGTTGAGTGATGGAAATATAAATGGATGTCGAGGGAGCCTAAAATTGGTTGATGCCAAGCTTACAACTATGTAAGCACTCAACATTAATTGTAATATTTTCAAAGGGTAGTTGATCGATTTTAGCTCATTTTTCATCATTTCAAATTTGAGGATGTGTGAGCAGAGTAGAAGGTGATCTAGAAATCTATTCTAAGTAGTTGCAAAATATTCTAGCAAAAATCTCACATCGATTCATCCGATTTCACAAGGTATTTATCAAGAGTCGAGCTACACAGTTTTAATTTTTGTAAACCTTAGTTTCATATTATGGCATCGAGTTCAAAGAATGTAGAGGGAAAGAAAGTTTTGAACATTTAGTTAGTAAGTAATGAAGTCAAGTAGCCCATTTTTAAAGCTATTCTTGATATTACATATAAGCAAGACCCTTCTGGTGCATTATTGATGATTCTGCCGAATGTAAAAATGGTGCAAGATGTGAGAAAATGCTACAACTATAAGATAGGAAGCATTGGGGATATAGAAATTAGGGAAACATACAATAAAATTTGTGAAAATGGTTTTTTAAAAGAAGAGTTCAAAATTATTGAGAGGAAGGGATTAACATAAGCCTTAGATTTTCCAAATGTGTTCAAGACAAAATGGATAAGGATAGTGCTTAGCCAAATTCATGATGGTTCATTATGGTTGGAAAATGGACCTATTAAAATTACTAAGAGAATAATTCATAGATTTACTGGTTACCCAACCCTAGATCGGCTTAAGACACTAAGAAGTGATTCAAAGGAAGTGACTGAAAAGAATACTGGAGTTGTCTAAAACAAGAGAGGCATGACAATAGACACAATCACTAATCCTCTAATAAACTTTTTTGTAAGGGTTTAATCACACAAGCTCTATCAATCTAGTAGATTGAATGGTGTACCCTATATAGCTGTGGATGTTGGAAACAAGATTGTTAAGAAAGATCATACATATGATCTATTAGAGCTACAATTACAACAATTGATGGAGAAAATTGGAGCAATCAGGAATACTAAGAGTGCAGAGTGCAAATTTGGTTCAATTTTGATTTGTATATTCTTTTATGTGCAAAACACATTTCCCTCATTTGGTACTGTGGGATGGAAAAAAAATAGATCAATAGCTATACAAATTGGTGAGTATATTGAGCAATTAGGAGAAAATTTTGAATCCTTAATGACAAGCTATTTTGAAGATTTCAAAAAGTCAATGAAGGAGAGACTAAGAATACCAATATCCTTAGTTGAAAAAAATTATAATGATGTATGTTTTCTTGTGGATGTTAATTATACATTTGTACAAGCTGCCACACCAAGGGTAAGATGGTTGAGACCCTTAGGCTATGAGATAAATGTGGATGAAGCCTCTGTAGCTATAACAATTTTACTTGCAGAAGAGGTAGATAAAACTAACAAAGTTTTTGGAAATTATGAGATGGTAAAATCCAAAATTACCATGGATTTTAAGACTACTTTATTTGTCAAGAAAAATGTTAGGCTGGTGAAGAAATTGAAAGCTAAATTTTGAGAAGGTACCAAAGAAGAAGAAGAAGAAGAAGAAGAGGATGAAGAGGAAGAAGAAACCAAAAAACAAGAACCTCTAACATTGACACAAGGTATGGGAGAAGATCAAGAAGATGAGATTGAAGGTTCCAAGGGAGAAGAAGCTGAGAAAGCACCTACTCCTACCTAGCCAAAGAAGAGGAAAGCCAAGGCATAGCCTATGGAAAGGACTAAGAAAATTTCCAAACCAAGTTATCCAAAGCCCACTACACCTACAACAAGAGTTAGCACACATAAAACTACACAAAAGGCCAAGGAAAAGACCAAACAAGAAGAGCAAGGAGGTCAAGAGAAAAAGAGACCAAGAAGGAAGTATGTTGCACAACCAGATTCTGAAGAGGAGAAAATAGAGTCAGATGACAACAACTAATTTAAGGTGGTGAGTCATAATCCTCTCTTAGATCTTGAAAATTTATGTGAAAATGTTAAGAATAATGCAAATCTATCAAGATTTAGTCATGTTAATTTTGATAAATTGGGTAAAGAGGAGAAAAACCAAGTGGAGGAGGCCGCATATGCCATGATGGAAAAATTCAAGACAAAACCACTAGAATTTGCCAACTCTATACCTAAGAGTCTATATGACATAGTTGAGTAAAAATGGCATTACTATTTAAATTTGGAAAGACAAATTAGGGAGACCACACTAGCCCAAGTGATACCTAAATTAACTAAGGGACAAAGTGCTAAGGCTATAAAGAAATATGTAGTTAGGTTCACACCTAAATATAAAATCTTTAGCATTGTACAAAATAATATTGAGGATGTTGTCAAAAAGTCAACATAGATATGGAAACTCATTTATGGGTTAACCAAAATAAAGAAAGGAGAACTTGAACCTTCTGAGGTCAAGGATGATGATGAAGAAGATAATGAAAAAGATAACACTGTTGGAGGAGGAACATAAATGGAAGTAAATGACAAGGCAACAACTGAGCTTGAGCATCCAGAAGAATAGAGTGTGCATGACACACAATTACTGAGTGTCAATCCTCCACATGAAACAACTGAGACTACTAAAATAGTAACTATCAAGGATGTTTATGATCTATCAGCTTAGAACATCAATCCCATTACTAAAGAAGATTTGAAGAAGATATTAGATTAGTCTACAATGTAGGCCAAACTTTGTGGCAATCCTATTTTGGTAAGTGTACATGAACTACAAAAGATAGTGATTGATGTTGCAAGGGAAAAGGTGAATTCGCAAGAACCACCTTCTATCATCCATTCAGTCACTAATGTACAACCTTTGGTCCAAATGCTAGAAGCTACATCTACCAAGGTTGATATAATTGTCAAGATTGATACTACTAAGAAGGAGACAACATAAGAACAAGCCACCACAATAGGACAACAAGAAATAGGTCAGATAAACGTATTTGCACCTACAACATAAGAGAAAGGTGCAAGTCAAGTCATAGTGGTTGAATAGGGAAAGCCTGAAGAGAGTGAGCTGACACCTAAGGTGAAGGAACAAGTTGCAATTCAAGCTCTGGTAGCTTACCAACATCTAGCAATCCTTCCACACAAACTCTTTAGAAGCTGAGAAAAAAAGCGATTCCATTGCAAATCTCAATATGAAGCCCAAGTTCATCAAAGGCTAAAAAGGTAATTCAATATGGAGATATAAGCCTTGATGAAGAAATTGTTATACCCAAATATGATTATGATACCATAACATTAGAATAAATAGGCATATTACAGTAGGCCCTAGAAAGGAAAAAGCATCAAGAAATGGTTAGGAGAGAACATAGGTAGAAGTAGGCACTACAAGACATTAAGGACATCTTTCTAGATGCATTTAGTCTTCCAACTCCTAAAGAGACCAAGCCACTAATGGAACAACTGATAGATATAGTGGAAAAGGTCAGTAATGAAGACCTTTATACTAATGCTAAATTTTTAGAATGGTCAAAAAAGAAGTTCCAAAAAAAGTAAATGAAAAAATATTTGGTGAGATAGCACTAATACAATTTGCATTGGCAACTAAGGTTGAGGATGTGAAGAAGGTACTTGAGAATATATTCTCATTGTACACTAAATTGTGCAACCCATCACTCTTCCCCCAAGAGACTAGAAGTCACATTCTGAGTCTAGAGAGCCAAATTATTGCATCAGATGCAAATCTACCAATGAGTCCAGCTCAGAGTGAGAAGAATTTTAGGACATTACTTCAAACACAGAGTTAGTTAGCTATATTAACAAAAAATGAGGAAAACATAAGGGCCAAACTGACTAGCATACAAGCAACCCTCACACCCCATATGGAAATAATGCATAAGGAGCTAGACTATGCTGAAACTCTACTAAAGAAAGACCCCAATATTTCTGCCTTAGATGGTCTAGTTCACCTTGCTACCGAGCTTGCCATCCAAATCAAGTCATTGGATGTAGCATGTGAGAACTGGGATGCAACTCTTAAGATAATATTGGATGTCCATAAATCTTTTCTGGACAAACACACAATCAGTGTATAGCCCATTGACATAAGTGTCAAAAAGGGGGAGATATATATTTTTAGGGGAGAGAAAGCAAAAAGGGAGTGAATAAGATAAAGGGGGAGATATTATTTTTGGGAGCATAAGAGATTACAAGCAAAATCAGATGAAAGAGTATCAACAAAATAAAGAATTGAAGTCAAAGTGTATCAGTAGAGACACATTTACTGAGGAGTACAAAATTTTGGTTACAAAACAAACTCATCAACTCAGTGGAAGTTATTGAATTTTGAGGTATACAAGTTATTACAAAATTTTGATGTTTTTAAGTTTTGTATATAAGCCGAGTTAAGATATGTTATGCTTGTAAGCTTAAGGATGATAATGTATACTCAAGTGTTTTTGACACTCATGACAAAGGGGGAGATTGTTGATCTTAGATTGGTTTTGACTAGTGAGTGTCAACACACTTAAGTTATTTACTTAGTTCATGTCAAGCACAACATGTAAATATTAGACCATGCCAAGTCACAATGAGTGTCGAGCCACTCATGTGCCAAGTCACTCAAGTGCTGAGTAGATAGAACATGCCGAGTGATTTTGGAGCCGAGTAAATAGTGAATGCTAAGAAATACAAGTGTCGAGTCACAGCATAAAGATTAGTGTATGTCAAGCATCAGAGACTTCAGGTGTTGAGTAAGACAGTTTTGACATATTTATTTGTAATGGAACAAACAACTATGTAAACCATTTTTGAGTCGACTTAAGGATGAATTATGATATTTTGGAGATAAGGATGAATCTCTAGTTGGATTCCCTATGCAATTACATGTAGCCAATAAGAAAATGGGAAGGATTAGGTGGGAAAATGGATGAATCTCAGTCGTAGATTCATACCTAATCCTAAGCTACCAAAGTCTTCTTAAGGAGGGCGAACCCCTAAATTTTTAAAGAGTATTGAAGGAGTGAAGAGGATAGTTTGCATGTGCAAATAGTGCATTCATGGTGACTTAGAAGTTATGAAGTAAAATTACATTACAAAATTAGTTAGAGTAGAACATAGGATAGAGAAAAGGATATAGCCAAGAGATATTCGATCAAGAAGGATTAAGAAGACATTGTTTAGAGGTGATATGTTATCAGGAAAGCAAGTGCCAACCATAGGATCTATTCTAAGACATTCTAATAGGTGATTTCAGTTAAATATCTTAATAGAGTAGTTCTAATAGGCTGTATGAAATCCTTTAATAGGATGCTTACTTCGTTGTTAGTTAAAGTTCTCTAACAAGGCACCCTTGTAACAAGGTGTTGAAATCCTCTAACAAGGTGAGACCTAAAAATCTTTGTAAGCCTTTAACAGGGAATACCTTTCATCAGATATATCATGTTTCATGGTCAAAACAATGTAACCTTCATTGGATACACTTTATTGTTGTAGTAGTGAAGATTTGTGGGTGTCATCTCCACCCCATTTTTACCTTCTCACTTGGAGGGTTTCTAGGTAATCATATTTGGTGTTATGTGTGTGAATTCTTACATGTTTACATGATTTAGATGTATATTCTTTACATGTTATTTCAATTTACTCATTGAAAGTTTTATGGGTCCAAGTTTAAACTATTGATTCACACCCCCCAGGAGTTTACCTTTCCTATTGTAATTCCAATAGATTGTTGGAAGATTGGAGAGATTTTTGGAAGATTTATTTGATGATATGTTGCATTCATGACTGAGTTTGTAATTGATGTCAACATAACATGTTTGATGTCTTCTATGGTATCTGATAGAAGAACAACAAAAAGATCAAGTCGGTCAAGACAACTAGTTAAGCATGATAACCACCCGAGGTTATGAGAGGTACTTCTGAGTATCTTGTATATGTAGTTAATGTTAGAAGTAGAAAGGATAAGCCTAGAAGAATTAATGTAAGTTTTGGTGATGCCTATTCTAAGATAGAGTTTATAGAGGCATGTTCTGGTAAACTTGTTAGTTGATATCTTGAGGATCAAGGTTGAGAAAATGAAGAAGACATGTTGAGGATGATGTGGCTAAGATTACTCATAATAATATTGCATGTACATAAAGTTATTCAAGTTGCAAAGTAGAAGTTAAGGTTGTCACTAAGTGTAACATGTTCTTCATGAGGTCCTATAATAATTAATTGAGAAGGACTAACAACCAACTCAGGGAATTATTTTATGGACACGGTATAAAGGAAGGAAATTTTTATTTATCATGATGTATGTGGATATGGATGAATGTGAATTGTGAATATTTAGAAAGTAGCAGAGAGTGTGAAATGCAAAGTTGAGCAGAGCAGTGTGGAAGTGCATGAAACTTCATTGCCAAGGTTTTCCTGAGTGATCCAAGGTTTGGTATTTGAATTTGAGGTTTGTGATCTAGTCTACAAGGTCTAACAATGATTGGTTTGGTTGACAGGATAGAGGAAAGGATAGAGAAAAGAAGAAGATACCAGTAAATTACTTGTTTGAGCAGTGAGCTCTTCTTGTAGTTGAAATTGCATGTTTGGGCAGTGGGCTCTTCTTGCATACATTATACCACAACTCCTAACAGGGTTGAAATATCTTAATAAGGATTCAAAGTCTCCTAACAGGGACTCATTGTACCAAATTTTTTAATAGACTCCTAACAAGGTCCATCCTCTAACAAGGAACTTATATATTAGTACATCATCTTGTGGGCATCATTCCCACTAGGGTTTTCCCTATGATCAAGGGTTTTCCTAGTCAACATATTTGGTGTAATTGTCTATGTGCATATTTGTATGGTTTCTATTTACTTTTTTTGAATGGTTAAGTTTTTTTTAAGACGATAAATATTTTAATTATTAGATAACTGATTCAGCACCCCTCTTAGTTATCTTGGTGGACTATTGTTTCTAACAGAAAAGAGAGCCAGAAGGTATGGAAATTTTGGTTTGTTGTACATGTAAAAGGTTTGATCATTTTTCATCTAGATATCCTAAGAGAGTAAGAAAATATAGAAAGAGTTCACTTTCTGATGAAGATGAAAAATTTAAAGCAAGTATGGAAAGATTCTTGAATGACTATGATAATAAAGATAACAAGCTTGAATTGGTTAAGAAAGATGAAGTAATAGAAGAGATAGCTTTGGTAACTATTGTTGATCCAAAGGATAACCATGAAAATGTGGAAGTTATCATTGAGACTAAAAATGATCTGTAGAATGATGTATTAACTATTGAGAAAAGGGGAGAGTAGAGATGTGAACCTAGAGATGAGATGTCAACTCCTACCCCTAATAGGAATCTAACAAAGAATCACCTTCCTAAGAAGATAATTGGAAACAAAGACAAAGGTGTGATGACAAGAAACAAATTTAATGAAGAGATATGTTTGATTTCTCAAGTTTAATCTAAGAGCGCAAATGAAGCATGTAAGGATGATCATTGGATTCAAGCAATGAAGGAAGAATTAGATCCGATTGTGAAGAATGATACATGCGAGTTAGTTCCTAGACCTAAAGATAAGAATGTGATAGGAACCAAATGGGTATTCAGAAATAGGATGAATGAGAAAGGAAAATTTGTGAGGAACAAGTCTAGACTTGTATGCAAGGGATATTCATAGCAAGAAGGCATAGACTATGAGGAGACATATGCACCTATAGATAGAATGGAAGCATTAAGGATGTTGTTGGCTTATGCAGCAAATAAAAGTTCAAAGTTTATCAAATGGATGTTAAATCAACCTTCCTGAATGGAGAACTTGAAGAAGAGGTATATATTGAGAAGCCTGAAGGTTTTCCTTTGACAGAAGACAAAGACATGGTATGCAAACTAAAGAAAGCTCTATATGGTTATAAGCAAGTACCTAGAACCTGGTATGCAAGGTTAGATAGTTATTTGGAAAAGATTGGATTTGCTAAAGGTACAACAAATAGTAACTTGTATTTGAAAGAAATTGAGAATGGTTTGTTGATAATAGTAATATTTGTTGATGACATAATATTTTGAGGTAATGATGAAGCGAGTGATAATTTTTTTGAAGAAATGAAGAATGAGTTTGAAATGGGCACGATGGGAGAAATGAAGTTTTTCCTAGGACTATAGGTTGTGTAGAATAGTGATGGCATTTTCATTTCACAAGCTAAGTACTTAAAATACTTGTTGAAAATATTTGGGTTAGAAAGTCGTAAACTTGTTGGAACACCTAAGATAACTAGTCACAAGTTATCCAACAAAGATGAGACACATGCAGTAGAGTAGAAGTATAGGTCCATGATTGGAGGTTTGCAATATCTAACTTACACCATACTAGATATAGCAAAAGTAATTGGGATTGTATCTATATTTCAGGCTGATCCTAAGGAGTACCATTATGCAACAATAAAGAGGATATTCAAATATTTGAAAGGAGCATCTGACTATGGAATTTGATATAATAGGTTGAGTGATCTCACTTTATGTGCATATATTGATGTAAATTGGGAAAGTAGTATGGATGATAGAAAGAGCACCAGTGGTGGAGCATTTTTTCTTGGAGGAAGATTGGTTTCTTGGCTAAGCAAGAAGAAAGATTGTATTTCACAGAGTACAACTGAGGTAGAGTATGTTTTAGTAGAAAATAATGGTAATCAAGTTATGTAGATTAAGAAAATTTTGAAGAATAATAGAATTGAGTTTGTAGAACTTATTATCATTTACTGTGATAACACAATTATAGAGAATATGTCTAAGAATCCTATATTGCATTCTAAGACTAAACTTATATCTATTAAGTATCATGTGCTGAGAGAGAAATCAACAGAAAAGGAGATCATATCAGAGTATGTGAGTAGTAAAGTTTAGATTTCAAATGTCTTTACAAAGCCTGTGCCTGAAGATATATTTGAGTACTTGAGAGGTATGCTTGGGGTTATGCCCCTATTTACTATTGAGTAGATGATACAGTATGTGCATCAGCCCAATGGTAGAAAAAACTATTGTTAGACTGGACTGAATGTTGATGCTTCCTGTATGGGGGAGAATCTGTGATGATCTAAGTCATTGAGGACTCTTGGTATTTGTTTTAAATAGTATCTTTGGACACCTAAGCTAGTTGAAGAATTGGAACAATGTACATTAACAATTGGTATTTTGTAATTGTTGAGGCCTTTGACATTGATGTCAATAGGGGAGAATATGCATTAAAAACCATCTCCTAAGTAATGGGGGAGAAGAAATCCTAAGAAATGGGGAGAGATATCTCTTTAAAGAGATTTAGAAAGATTCATGTGAGGAAGTAGGAGATATGCACCTAATGTGTTGAGAATTATTTGGCGTGTGAACAACTGATGTAAAGATGACAGTTGCAACAACAAAATACTAATTGGTATTCTTGGAACTTAGATGTTTTTCATCTATGTTGCCATCAATGCCAATGGGGGATATTATTAGCATTAATATTGATGATAATACTTTGGGAAAAGACCCCCCTCCCCCCCATTATAGACCCCCCTCCCCCCTAAATTATTGCCCATAAAAAGACCCAAAAAAATAATAGCACATGTACTAATAACTGATCACATATGTACTAATAGTTGATCATTTTTTTAGCTTTCTTGGTTGCTAATTAGTCCATTTGTGCAAAAAGTACTATTTTTTTGGGTAAGCAACCATTGTTAAAGTATAGCTTCAATAGAAGTAAAGTACACTTTACATTTGGTATATGAATTCATGCATATTACACACACACACACGCATATACATAGTTATTGAATAAATATTTCAGTATTAGTTCATATACTTAATTGATTATCTTAGAATATATTATATATATCTTTATACTATCAAAATAAATAAAGGAAATCAAAACTAAATTTTTTTTTAGAGTTAAGCTTAATTATATTACTCAAAGTCATGTCCATGTAGGGACATGACTCTACATGGCCAATGGAAACATAGAGGCATGTCCCTATGGGACATGACCTCTGTTGCTAATATAAATGCTATTGCCAATCGCTGAGATAAACATCAATCACAAGGAAATATACTATCTTCAATAGTGATCAGTGATGAGAATTCGAGTTATAATTTAAAGGACTGCAAAATATACTTGACATTATAATACATACATACAACAATATAAATTATGTATCAAAATTCTATATATAAGAGATACTCAAAATTCTATATTAGAACTTTACCATTATTGATTGGTATATTTATAGAGAAGAAATTAGTATAATTTATCTCCATTAGATATCCTATTACATTTACATGGTATTAGAGCCACACTAATAGATAAATTTTGTTAGCTTTACATCGGATTTAAATATAGTAAAATAATTTCAATATAAAATGATGGTGAATCACGTAAGACTAGAGGACAGACTTGAAGGGGCCTCTAACTTTGCATCATGTAAAATATGAGTAATTATTATTCTATGAGAAATGGAATTAGAAGGATATATAGAGGAAAATAAATCTATACCAGAGAATGATCGAGACAAAACAACCTAGAAAAGATGCAACAACAAAGCTATGAAGATCACTATAGATTCTATTAAAGATCGCATCCTCCCATTTATATCAAGCCTGAAGACAACTTATGAGACATTTTCCACTATTAAGAATAATTTTGAAATTAATAACAGTAGTAGATTGATAACATTGAAGCAAGATCTACTATACATCAAAATGAACAATGGAGAATCATTTACATCTTATTTTTGAAGAATCTTAGAGTTGAAAGATCAACTTGAAACTATTGAAAATCAAGTAGATGATGAAGAACTTGGCATTATAGCACTAAAAGGAATACCTCTATCTTTGGAAACATTTATTTGTAGAATAAGATATTGACCCAACCTTCCAAAATTTGAACAACTTAAAAATGAATGTACTAAAGAAGAGTCAAGATTAATTTCTAGAGGAATCAGTTTAAATCAAGAGGGAGACATTCAATCTCTCCAAGTCAATACCAAAAATAAAGGAAAGAAAGGTAAATTCAAATGAAAAATAAAGGAATTCAACAAACATACAAGAAACAAGATTGGTCTAAAGTACAATGCTTCAAATGTGACAAATTTGGCCATAGTCATAACTTGTATCTAGAATGGAATAAGATTCAAGAAACTATAGCAAAAGTCAAAGATGAAAACTTTGCATTCTACTTAGCACTCTCAAGTGAACTAAACTCTAAAAAAACACATGGCTTATAGACAGTGGAGCATCACGTCATTTCATAGGCTTTAGAGATAAATTTGAAAGCTTTGAAGGATACTCCTATAAAGAAGTAACTATTGGGGATAACTCTACACACCCGGTAAAAGGTATTAGATCATGTTCAATACAACTAAATTTAGGTATCACTCTTCAACTAAAGGATGTTTTTACATCGTTAAAAAGAAATTTGGCCTCCATCTTTGACCTTGTAGACCAAGGGTATCAAATAACATTCCAAGAAGATAAAGTACTATCTTGGCCAAAGAACTCGAACATTAAGAATGCTATATCCATCAAATTTAGAGATGGAAGTATGTCAAACTTTGTAACCATCAAAATATAGCTTTAAATCATGAAATCTCAAACATGAATAAAATATGGCATAAAATACTAGGTCATCTTCATTTTTCGTGCTTTATCATCCATAGAAAAAATAGTAACATGGTTACCTAGTTTAAAACTTGATCATTCTGGTATTTGCAAATGATGTGCCCTAGGTAAAAACAAAAAAGGGTCCTTCCCCAAAAGTGAACACAAATATAAATCTATACTTGAACTCATTGATACTGATCTATGTGGTCCAATGTCTATACCTTCCCTAAGCAGATGTCTCTACTATGTTATTTATATATATGACTATTCTAGGAAAACTTGGATTTACTTCCTTAAACAAAAGGAATCAATTGAAGTGTTATCCAAAGCCAAATTCAAATAATTTAAGGTACTAGTTGAAAACCAATCTAAATAGAAAATCAAAATCCTAAGATAGATAATGGGGGTGAATACATCTTAGAAAATTTTAAATTTTTTTGCATCTCTATTGGGATTAAGAGGGAGTTTTTTGTACCATATAATCCTCAATAGAATGGAGTCACAGAAAAGAAAAATAGATTCATTATTGAATCAAGTAGATCTATGATGCATGATCAAAACCTTCACACCTCCTTCTGGGCTGAAGCCTCTAATATTGCAGTTTATATCCAAAATAGATGTCCTCACTCAATATTGGAAAATACAACTCCTAAAGAAGTATTTACTGGCAACAAACCAAATTTAAGCCACCTAATAATATTTGGTGTCTTGTTTATATTCAATTCATAAAGAAAAGAGAACTAAACTAGACCCATCAAGAAAGAAGGGCATATTTTTCGGATACAATGAATCATCCAAAGGTTACATGATCTATGTCCCTAGACAAAGAACTATTGAAATAAGTAGAGATGTAAAGTTTGAAGAAGACATTGTTTTTAATCTCTCCAAGAACATTAATGAATCATAGAAATTGTTTTTAATCTCTCTAGGAACATTGATGAATCATACTCAGAACCTACTATTGAACTAGATGAGAACCTTCTAGTAGAGAATGGGAGGGAGATTAATACTGAGAATCTTGCACCTCATAATCTAGATTTAGAGAATACTAAAAATCCTAACAATAAAAAGGGACCACTTTGGGCAAAAAATTTATAGAAGAAAATCATAAAGAATTTGATGATGCAGTCAGAGAAAAAAAGAGAACAAGGAACCATTCATACTATGTAGCACTACTCTTTGAACTCATCAAAACATAGCCTACAAATATTGAAGGAGAATTATCATACAAACCTTGGAAAGATGCAATGATTGAAGAATATCAATCCATATTAAAAAATGATGCATGGGATGTTGTACCTAGACCCAAAGATAAATAAGTTGTCTCTTCTAACTGGATATTCAAAATCAAGCATGCACCAGATGGTAACATTGAAAAATGCAAAGCCAAATTTGTAGCTCGCACATTCTCACAAAAAGAAGGAATAGATTATGAAGAAAATTTTGCTCTAGTTTCCTGGTACACTTCTATCAGAACCATTATAGTTGTTGCAACATCCAAAGCGTGGAAGATACACCAAAAAACTGCTTTCCTAAATGGTGAAATTGAAGAAGTATACATCAAAAAACTTGAATGATTTATCACTTATGAAAAAAATTCTCATGTATGTAAAATAAAGAAAGCACTGTATGGTCTTAAACAAGCTCCTAGGGCATGGTACAAAAGAATAGAAAACTACCTCACAAAATAAGGGTGTTCCAAAAATGAAGTTGATCCTAACATATATTTCAAAATAGTTGAAGGTGATATGATTATTTTTGTACTATATGTTAATGATTTAATAATAAAAGGTAAAGAACATCTTATAGCTAAATTCAAATAGGAACTAACAACATAATTCAACATGAAAGATCTAGGGATTCTTCATTACTTCCTATGTCTAGAAGTTTGACAAAAAGAGAATTCCATCTTCCTAAATCAAGGAAAATACACTATTGACATTCTAACTAAGTTTGTAATAATGGATTGTATACCCTTAACTACTCAAATGGAAGAAAATCTACATAAACTAAAGAATGACAGATTTGAATATGAATCTACCGATCCTACTTACTATAGACAAATTATTGGGTCACTAATGTACTTGGTAAACACTCGATCTGATATATGTTATGCAATTAATGCCTTAAGTAAATTCATCTATGAACCAAAGAAGATACATCTTATGGAATCCAAGCACATTTTATGTTACTTACAAGGCACAATTGGTATGGGGATCAAATATGATCAAGTTGAAATTAACCTTCATGAATATTTAGATTCTTATTGGGTAGGCAACTTGACTAATTGTAAGAGTACTATAAGATGTTGTTTTAGTCTCATGTTAGTGATGATCTCTTGGTTTAGCAAAAAAAAATCATTAGTCACCTTAAGCTATACTGAATTAGAATACGTAGCTTCTTCTATGGGAGCTAGATAAGCAATATGATTAAGAAAATTTCTAGTTGGATTATACAAGAAATCCTTGAAGCCTATAGTCATCCATTGTGATAATCAAAGTTGTATCAAGCTTTTAGTGAATCTAATTTTTCACAATCAATTTAAGAATATTGAAATACTGTATCATTAAATTAGAGATATGGTAGATCAAGATTTTCTCAATCAAAAATACATAAGTACAAATGAATAGACAAAAAATGTAGTTACCAAACCTCTTGCCAAGTCCAAATTGGAATATTTCAGAGGAAAACTTGATATGATTAAATTGTAATTGTAAAAACTGAAATCAAGTTTTAGTTTTTTCTTTTATTTATGTATTTATGATACTATATTTTGATTGCATTAGATATATAATGAAAGGTGATAGTCTTTCATTGACATATATATTTAGAAGGTAACCATTGTAAAGCATCGACCTTACAAGTGATAGAGCTATTATCTTGACAAAATTGCATATTATTGAAAATAACTAGAAGTCTTGCTAATGAATGTATTATGATTAGACTTCATTAAGTTGTTGTCTTAGAGTGATGGAGATCATAATATTTGTCATGATAGAGTTCATGAAATTTTGATTTTGGCTATCAAAATACTCACGATCATTGTATCTAAGTATTGTGAATTTGATAAACCTACTCTCTTGATAGATATTATTAAAGATCATACATGTGTGCATGTCAAGAGAATATGAGACACCTTAGCTTGGTGTTTCACTTATCACTTGCTAAGAGGAGTGTTAAAGTATAACTTCAGTAGAAGTGAAGTACACTTTATATTTGGTATATAAACTCATGTTTATCACACACACACATATACATATACATATATACATATATACATATACATATATACATATACATATATACATATACATATACATATACATATATACATATAAATATACATATACATATACATATATACACATGCACATATGTTACTGAATATACATTTCAGTATTAGTTTATATACTTAATTGATTATCTCAGAATATATATATATATATATATATATATATATATATATATATATATACTATCAAAAAAATAAAGGCAATCATGACTCCCATATGGTTTAGTGTTAATTATATTACTCAAATTCATGTCCATGTAGGGACATGACTCTATGTGGCCGTTGGCCATGTAGAGGCATGTACGTACAGGACATGACCTCTCTTGCTAGTATAAATGCTATTGCTGATTGCTGAGATAAACATCAATCATAAGGTAATGTACTATCTTCAACAATGATTGGTGATGAGAATTAGAGTTATAATTTAAAGGATTGTAGAATATACTTGACATTATAATACATACATACAATAATATAAATTATATATCATAATCCTATATATAAGAGATACTTAGAATTCTATATCAGAACTTTACCATTGCTGATCAATATAGTTATAGAAAAGAAATTAGTATAATCTATCTCTATTAGAGATCCTATTACATTTACAACCATTGGGGCGTGAACATAATGGGTTTTGAGCAAACATTTTAAAATAACACTTCTAGACCACCTTCCACTCTACGAGCTCTACAAAGAGCTTCGTAAATGTAAAAAAGCTAAAAGGTTAGCTTTAAGCTCTTCACTCACCTACAAAAGTTTACCAAATTTGACAAACATCAACATATAGATTAGAAATTCTACATGCCCAAAGTTACCCTAGTATACTAGTGGGTCGCTTACCCTATAAGATAGATTTTAGTAATCATATATTATCATTGTGAATCCCACCCTCACGAACCCCCCCCACCCACCCAAAACATATCTGATCCAATATGCATCTTTCTCCAAATTTTTTTTGTCAACGTATCCAAAAAAATGGTTGCAGAATGCTTTTATTTTCTTGATATACCGAGTCACCCTTGTTGGAAATGTAATGATGATTAAGTGATTGTTGGGGGGGGAGGTGTTGAATCAAGAACTACTTAAAACTTCTTTCTCTTAATCCCACTTTATTAGATTATGTAATCTACTTGTATGCATGGAACATAAAGAAATAAAAGTAACAATACCATAACAGTTTGACACAATATTTGGTAGCCTAGAAGCCCTCCAAGGAGAAGGTAAAACTAGGGTGGGGATGACACCCACAATGCTTACTACTGCAGTAATAAAGTTGGCCTTTTAAGGCTTCAATTGATCTAGTAATCTACTTGGTTAAGAGTAAGTAGGATTGCTAGGTCCACCTTGTGAAAGGATTTATACAATGCAATAAAGTATGCACTCGGTTAGGAGATTCTACAAGGACTATTAGGTCCACCTTGTTAGAGGATTTGAGACTTATACACTTATTAGAATGAATCAACAAGTTGATCTCTGTTATGCAACTTTTTTTGCTGATGAAAATCCTTTGAATATTATATTGATCACCTAACTATGATAGATGAGTCTCTACTTTTCCTTTGTACTACTTGATAACCTCCTAATCAATCTAATATTCCATTATCCATATTCTCTTGTGATAATAAAAGTAAATCCATGATATTTCTTGGATGAAACAAAGTTTCTTCCTTATATTTCAACCCAAATAGTAACTCTGCATTAGGTCAGTAATAATAGCAATTTAGTAATTTCAATTTTTTTTGCCAAGTTAGCTCAATGCTGATACTTGGGTCTAATAGCTTGCTCATGTGATATGGAGACACTTAGGCAACACTATCAACTCAATTATCTCTAGCACTCAGTTGATTCTAGATTCTTGGGTTGATTATGGATACTTGGTTCACATTGATCACTCGACAAACTCAATTGGCTTAGTTTACATTGCTCTGCTTGCTCAATTCTCATTTTGAAACTGGAATGCTAAACCAACTTAGTTTACACTAGATCTTAGTTGACATTGTTAGCTCCATTAATACTTGATCTTGGTTAAAACTCTTTTGCTTGGTAGCTTGGGCTATACTAAATTCCTTGATGACTAAGTATTTTGGCACTAATTGACAATATGTCTTTCCGTAGGGTCAACGACCCTTAGCTTCATATTTTCCATAGCTTCAATCAAAAATGATTTCTTTCCTGCATCTTTATTATTCTCTACCAACTCTAATTCATCTTTTACAAGAGCTTGTTTAATTTCTTAAACATTCTCATTTTTAGAAAAATAATCCCACACTACATTAACTAAAGTAGATCCAAACAACATATGGGCAAGCCTAAAATTAATCCTTATCTCTGACCAAGACTCAATTATCTCTTGCTAACAAACACCAAAGTTTAACTTAGATTTCCTTAGAACCTTTGAAAACAAAAGTTAATTTTTGAGCAACAAGTGCTAAGTCATTTTAGTGTGCATATGCCATGAAAGAAAAACCTCAAATAGTGTACATCTTAAATCCTCACAATGCCAAGATAAATAAAGTATTTTCATTTACATTGCAAATCTTGATTCCTATTTTTGTGATTTTACTTGAACCATTTATTTCACTCAGAAGATGAGTGGAAAAATACATTTTTTATGTGTTTGGTTGTTCAAATTAGAATTGGAATTTGGACAAACCAAGACATTTTGGATTGACAAAGTATGGGAAAATACATTGGACTTGTCTTGCAAAGGGGATCTCTCTATAATATATGCTTTCCATACATGCCATGATAGTAGATAATTCATTCAAAATCCTTGTGGTTGAAATGAAATCTCTTTTAATTCATTCAACACTATCACCAAAGTTAATCTCACAGATGGTTTTATTCCAAGCAACTTGCTAGATGGGCGTATTGCTAGATAAATAATAATTTCTCTAATGATGAATTTTACTTATCATTTTATTCTGGGAGGACTCATGGGATGGACTTCATCCCACAAATATCTTGGAGATTCCTATAGAGCTCAAAGAGAAGTTAATCTCCTTATGGGGTCACAAGGTTAGTAATTATAAATCGAAGATCTCAACACATGGCACTTCTAGCTGGGTGTGGAAATCTTTGGACAATATAGACTTGGAACCCCTGGTAAAAGTGAAATATGAAAAGATCATGAAAAGTAGAAAAATCAAACAAGTAGAGAGGAATGATAAACTAGTCTGGGTAGTGTCTAAAGATAGAAAGTATAGTGTGAAAAATGGATATAAAGCTCTTATTAACTCCAAAATTGGGATGAAGTGGATCTCCCACTCAATCTATGGTCCTATCTACCAAAGGCTAGGTTCTTTCTATGGTTAGCATATCAAAATAGGATCCTCACGCAAATATATTTTGCAAAAGATGCATGTTATGCAGACAAAATAGTGAAGATAGAAACCATATCTTATTTAGTTGCCCTTACACCCAACATTGTTGGGATTTGATCATAAATATGTTGGGTTGGTATGCCCCTTTGCCAAATTTGCTAATTGATCTTCTTAAAGGATGGCCTACTAATATCTATAGAGGTGTTTACAATAACATTTGGAATATTTTCCCATCTATCCTCATATGGGAGGCATGGAAAGAGAGAACTAGAAAATTGTTCAAGGACTAGGTAACACAACTAGAAGAGATTGTTAAGAGGATAGAAGAAAGCATAGTCAAGACTCTAAATTCCTATCCCAAAAACTCCCAGAAAGAAGAAGGATCATTCTCATGTTGGGATGGCCTCATTAAGAAAAATTGGCCTATCTCATTAAACCCCCACTAATTTATAAAAAGAAGAACAAGGAGGCTAGGGAAAATTGTAGATGGACTCCCCCTCCTAATGGATCGTCCAAATTAAATTTTGATGGTGCCTCTAGAGGTATCCCAGGTTTAGTAGGTATTAGCCACATTATTACTAATGATTCAAGGGAGTGGATAGCTAAAAGGGCCAAATCTATCAATCCTACTATTAACAACTTAGCTGAGCTAGAAGCTCTACATGAAGGGCTCCAACTCTGCCAAGAATTAAAACTCTCCAATATTATCATTGAAGGAGACTCCTAGATCATATTGAATGCCTTAAGAAGGAGAGCTACGCCCAAATGGGTTTTGAACTCAAAATTAGAAGAGGTTCTTAATATTCTATATAGGTTTGTAACACTAAGATTCAACACATCTTTTAGGAAGGAAATAAGAAAGCTAAGCTATTGGTGAACGAGGGGGCAAATGGTAATACCCACTTGTTTATTAGAGATAGGTAGTATCACCTTAATTTTCACTCAAGGGTTTTGTTATTTTTTTCCTTTTTTCTTATCTTCTTATTTCCCCCCCTTTAAGTACATGGTAGACTAGTACTAATTGTGCTCATATTTTTAGTTATGTCTAGACATTAATTTCTTACACCTGTTCTATGCCATAGGCTTAGTTGTAGGCCCCCTTCATGTGAACCCTTGTTTGGCTTTAAATACTATCTTGTAATGATTTCTTTGTTACTTATCTTCTCTAACTTGCATCATCAATCAACCTTCAACCTCCCTCATGATTTTTTCCCTTATGGTGTCATCAATGCATGATGTCACTACCTCTAGGTGCATCTAGATCCTTCCATGGTTTTTTCTATTTAAGCCCTACTGTCATTTTCCTTCACTGGCATCATGATTTTCCTTTTGAAATATATTCAAACATTTGTCTCTTTCATACCACAGAGGAGAGGACAATGGCTTTCCATGACAATGTTAAGCCAAAAAGATGGAGTAGAGTTTTTAAGCCAGTTGATGACATGACTAGGATAGTAGTCAGTAGGGCTATCAATGAAGGTTATTTCAACTATAGTTATACATGGAGGACCAATAGTGATATTATTGGGGCATTTATCGATTGTGTGGCCAAAGCCAGGGTGGAACCATGGGCCATAATTAGGCTTTGTTGTAACATCTTTGACCTAGTATGGAAAAAGGGAGTCAAAGAAGCCATTTGTGGCATTGATGATAAATATAGGATCCCCCTCTCAGAAAATTATATGTCACACTCATCGGGTAGTCCAAAATTGGAGGTAGCTTATCGACATCCTGCTCTAGTCATCCATGAGAACTTTTCCTTCTACAAAGAATGGCCATGAATGGACGCTAGTATACAGTTCCTCCTCTAGTGGAGAGGGATTATTGAAGATGTCAGAAAAGAATGGCTAAGGAACTACCTTAATATTTCAATGTCTACATCCACCTGTGTTGGCTCTGGATAACATTGAGGCCTTGAAATTTTGCACTCCAAATGTAGAGAAGACCAACAAGGAGAAGAATGAGTTTGAATTCCCACCTTTCTTCCAACCAGAGAAGCCTAACAACATCTCTAAGGTCATCATGGTTTATTAGAAGTAAGCTAGCTCTCATGTGCTATTTTGTGTCTCCTTTTGCTAGGTTAGGTATGGGTTACCCTATTCGTTCCCTATTCTCTCTACGATAGTTTCTTAGTTCTTTGTCTCTGGCTTAGTCTGGTCACAGGGTTGTTGGTTTTAGTTTTAATGGGTTTACATTTGTTATCTCTTTCTCTCCTTCCTTTTTGTATCTAGCTACTATATAGCTTGGAAGGATTTTCTATTGGTTGCACCCTTCAGTTGGGTTCCTTTTTGTAATAGTTTACTCTCAAGGTTTTTCTTTCTCCTGTATCTCTTTAGATTGTAAATAATGCTTATATATATAGATGGTAAATAAATTTAAGATTATGGTCTCTCAATTTTGGCCCTTTCAACCTCTATTGATGGTGAGGTTCTATTGTTCCCTTCTGTTTCAATAAAAAGCTAAGATGTTTGTTTCTTTTAGTATAATGGTGGTTGTTGGAATTTACAAGTGGTAAGATTTACTTCTAAGCGGTGGGGGTGAATCAGAAGTAACAATATTTAATCCTCTAAAACTTTTAACTGAGATCATTCATATGCAACTACCATATCTAATTAACATAAAAGTAAAGACATGAATGAAAATAGATAACACAAGATTTTGTTCACCCAGAAACCCTCCAAAATGAGAAGGTAAAATTGGGGTGGGGATGACAACCACAAATTATCACTGCAGCAATATGTAACTATTTAAGGTTATAAAGTTTGACCACTTCCAATGATCTTCCCTATGAAAGGCCTACCCTATTAAAGGCTTTACACCCTATTAAAAGTGACTTGGTTAGAGGATTTACAAACACTCACTTGGAATGTTACCCTGTTAAAGGATTTATCACCTTGTTAAAGGTTTACAACATGGTTGCTAAACCAACATATCTCCATAGGATTTTCATTCCTAATACAATGGCTAGAGAGTATTAGAATGTATTGACCTAAAAACTTAAAATCTTTAATTGCTGATTCCAGATCCTTGTTTCTCTCAATTTGATCTAATCCTTCCTAATCTGATATGTCTATGCTTGAAGTGCTAATGCTATGTTCTAACCAACTGAATTATGCAGTGCTACTCTTTCTCTAAGTCTTTACACCCTTCTAAACTTTTCTAGCATTCACCCATATAAATCTCACTCTCTCTACTGAATTATGGGGTTTTGACCTCCTTATAAGTCTTTGAAGACTTAGGGTTAGGTATGAATCTATGATCAATATTCATCCATATTTCTCGCTCAAATATTTACACTTATTTTATTGGTTGCATTCTTTCTCCATTTTTCTGATTGGTTGCATGCTGATTACATAGGGAATGTAATAGAGTTGATCTTATCTTTAAGTTCTTTGAGATTCATCTTAAGTCAGCTCAAAAATGGTTTACATCTGAGTTTGTGAAGGCACAAACTCATATGTTGATTCTGTGTTACTCAACACTTACTAATTGCTGATGCTTGACACATATAGGAATTTTGTCTCACTCAATTTCTATAGTAACTTTGTCTCACTCGACATCTATACTTTACTTGGAACCTATAGTGACTCAACATCACTTATCACTTGGCACTTGATACTTGCTCGACACTTGAAGTTCACTTGACACCTATTATATTTCTGACTTGACACATACTATAGCTTAGCATCTGTATCATACTCGACATCAACTTTGGAATTTTTTAAGTGTGTTGACACTCAATTATCAAAACCAATCTAAGACCAACAATCTCCTCCTTTGACATGAGTGTCAAAAATACTTAACTAAGCATTATGAATCTGATCTCTATAATACACATCCTGTTCAACATATGTACAAAACTTCAAAAAACTTGTTCAAAATTTTGTAGAAGACTATTGTACCTCAAAAACTTGTAACTCCCCTTGAGTTGATGTGCCATTTCTGTATCCAAAATTCCTTATGCTAAATTTGTCTCTTGCAATTGTTTCTAATACTCTTTACCTTGTCTGCTCTATTTGTACGCTATTGTTGCTCCCCCTTTTTTACACATCTTCCTTGTAGTTTTGTATCCTTTTGGCTATATCTTCTTATTTATCCTCAAAACTCAAAATTTTATTATCTCCCCCTTTGGGTATATCTCCCCCATATCTACATAGATGATCTCCTATCCCGCATTCTTTATTTCTCCCCCTTTTTTAATACTTATGTCAAAAGGTCCTACAAATGAATGGAATACTTAGCCAAAAAAAAAATTATTTACCTCCATGATGATCTTTAGAGAAGCATCCCAATTGTCTAGTGCTATTTCTAGTGCTTTGAGCTGGACGACTATCTCTGCTGTAAGATGTACTAGGCCTTCTAGTGTAGAAATATTTGGATCTTTCTTCAAAACATTCTCTACAAAGGCCATCTCTCTGTGCAATACTTCCATGTGTGGGGTGATGGCAGACTGGATTTGTATTAATTTGGCCTTAATATTAGCCTCATCTACTATTAATACAGCTAATTCCTTTTGAGTGTGAAGCATTGTGACAAAATGCTTCTCACTTTGAGTTGGATCCTTTGGTAGCTACATACTTGATACCTTAAGATTCCTCTCCAAGCTCAATATTCTTTGGCTAGTCTCTTGTGTGAAATATGAAGAGTCACATAGTTTGGAGTATAATGAGAATATGTTCTCAAGTACTATTTTAACCTTCTCAACCTTCTTAGCTAGTTCTACTTGTGATAGTGCTATTTCACCAAGTATCTTCTCATTCACCTTTATTTGAAACTTCTTCTCAAACCATTCTAATAATTTAACTTTAGTATCTAGGTCTTCATTTTGTACCTGGTCCATTATGTTGGACAAATGATCCATGATGGGCTTTGTTTCATTAGGTACTGGCAGGTTGAATGCATCAAGAAAGATGTCTTTGATTTCTATTAATGCTTGCCTTTGCCTGTACTCATTCCTGAGTATTTATTGCTTCTTCTTCCTCTCTAGTACCTCTTGCACTTCATTGATCTATATTAAGTTCATTGTCTTGTAGTCATAACTTGGTATGACTATTTATTCATCAAGTGCAAGGTCTCCATAATGAAGTACCTTTGCTACCTTTGTGGAGCTTCAACTTGGTGCTGATCTTTATAGTGGTACTGCATCAGTGCTCAACTACTTAGTAGGAGTCCTTGTAGTAGGCAAGTTAACCAACATTTTTATTATCTCTTTCTCTCTCTCCTTAGGGGTTTTATCCTCTTCCTTGTCTTCTTCTCTTCTACCTTGATCAATTATGGTGATTAGAGGAGGTGCACCTTGGCTTTGTGATGTAGGAGCAGAGGTATTGTTTTGTCCTGTCTTCTACTTAGCTTGCTCCTTGACAGTTACTGTGACTATAGTGTCAACCTTAGCAAATGTGTCTTGTGTTGCTTACTCTTGTGGTTGATCACATGTAGTTGTAGGAGGTTGTGAAGGTGGTTCATGTGTGTTCACCTTTTCCTTGGCAATTTTAGCTACAGCCTTTTGAAGTTCCTCTACACTCACCAAAACAAGGTTTGTACACAACTGTGATTATAAAGTTGTTTGGTGAAGGATCTTTCTAAGATCCTCTACAGTTAATGGATTGATGTTCTGACTTGAGGTATCAAGAACATCCTTCATAATGACTTTCTCTACAGATGTAGGTGTAGCATGTGGAGGACTAGATGGTGGAAATTGTGTGTCTTGGACACTCTGTTCTTGTTGCTGCTTCTCAACTGTTGCCTCATCACCTTTCTATGCTTCTTTCTCCACTATTACATTCTCATTTTCCTCTTCTTCCTCATCATTTCTTCCCTCAAAAGGATCTTCTTGTCCTTCTTTCACTCTAGTTAACCCATAAGTCAATTTCCACATTTGTGTGGACTTTTTCACAACACCTGCTATTTTATTTTGCAAATTACTAAAGGCTCTGTATTTGGGTATAAAATTGCTCCCATGTTTCTTGCGAGCCTTACTTATTTGACCTTTTGTAAGGTCAAGAATTACACAAGCCAATTTTGACTCCCTTATTTCCTTCTCCGTGTTTAGGCAATAATGCCATTTATTTTCAATAATTAAACTTAGCTCCTTAGGCATAGAATTATCTAGTTCAAGTGGAGTAGTCTTGAACTTGGCCATCATAGTGCAGATAGATTCTTCCACTATGTTATGCTCTTCTCTTGTTAGTTTATTAAAATCAATGGTTTTCAATCTAGTTAAATCTGCATTATCCCTAATGTTATCACAAACATTTTCAAGGTCAGATTTGGTGCTGTGACTTACCACTCTGAATTGTTCATTGTCAGATTTTGGTCTCTCTTCATCTGATTCTAGGGATGCCACATATTTTCTTCTCTTTTTCTCTATTGGACCTCCTTGATCTATGGATTTTTTCTTCTCTTGTTCCTTTTCCACCTCAGTTGATGCTCTTGTATCTATCCTTGTGGTAGGCTTTGTTGGGCTTGGCTTGGCTACTTTCTTCTTGCCTTTGGGCTATCTAGTAGGTTGTTTTTGTGCCTTCCTCTTCTTGGGTTCTACCTTTGGTGCTCCCTGCTCAACACCTTCTTCTTCCTCAGCATCCTAGTGGCTTTTGCCCTTGTTTTTCATTATCATCATCTGCCTCTTCATCTTCTTCTGCCTCCTCTACCTCTGTTGTGCCTTCTCCAAATTTTGCCTTTAGCTTTTTCACTAATTTATCCTTTTTCTTTAATGTTGAGGCAATTTTCAACTCCATATCTACCTTTGACCTCACCACATCATATGTGCCAAAATGTGGTACACTCTTGTCTACTTCTTCTGCTAATAGTGTTGTTATAGTTGTAGATGCCTCATTTATGTTAATTTCATAGCAAGAGGTCTTAGCCATCTAACCCTTGGTATGACTGCTTGTATGTACATATAATCAATATCCATAAGAAAACATACATCATTTACATGTTGCTCAACTAGTGAAACAGGTATCCCCAGTCTCTGTTTCATAGATTTCTTGAAATCTTCAAAATAACTAGCCATAAGTGTCTCAAAATTAGCTCCCACTTGTTCAATGTATTCATTTACTTGAGATACAATGGACCTATTGGTTTTCTAGCTAACTTTACCAAAAGGATGAAATTCATTTTGTACATAGAAAAATATACACATCAAATTTGCATCAAATTTGCATTGTGCTCCCTTAGTTCTCCTTATTGCTCCTAAATTCTCATTGATTTGTTGCAATTAAAATTTTGCAAGATCATAAGTATGATCCTTTTTGACTAATTTATAGCCAACATCTACTGCAATGTATGGAACACTGTTGAGGCTACTAGATTGATAGAATTCGTGTGAAATGAATCTAATAAAAAAATCAACAAGAGGATCTTGAATGATATCTATGGTCATGCCTCTCTTGTTCCATTTTTCTCCTATGTTTTTCTCAATTGCTTCCTTTGAGTCACTTTTGAGGGTTTTGGGCCGATCTAGGGTTGGATACCCTATTACTTTGTGAACAATTCTTCTTGTTATTTTGATTGGGACATCTTCCAACCATAAGATTCCATCATGAATCATGTTGAACACAATTTTGATCCATTCAATTTTGAAGATAGTGGGGAACTCTAGGGCATGAGTTAAACCCTTCCTTTCAATGATTTGGAACTTTTTCTTCAAAACTCTATTTTCACACAACCTATCATAAGCTTCTCCCATTTCCATGTCTCCAATAGCACCAATATTACAATTATAACATCTCCTAACATCTTGGACCATTACTACCTTAGGAGGAATTATGGATAGGGCTCTGGCTAGGTCATTTTTGTATGCAACTTTAGGGATTGACTGAAAATTTGGTTGCTTAACTTCATTTGACACTAGTTGGACCTCAAATGACTCTTTCTCCTGAGGTTTCCTAGAAATGGAGGCCATTTCTTCTATCTAGGGTTTAAACTAGAAGAAATTTAAAACTGCATAGCTTGACACTAGTGTAAATACCTTGAAATCAATGAAACTAAGCTGAATCTCTATTGAAATTGGCTCAAATGCTGGATTCTCTGCTTGAGAATATTTTTGCACTCTTCTTCATCTTTTCTCTTCATTAATGATGAAGAAAAATGGTTCAAAATGTGATTATATACCCTTATTTCATAGCATTTAATACTTAGTGCATTTACATCTATCCACTCAGCTTCTTAAGCATTTCTGCATTACTCGACTTTCATTGGTTTATAAACACTTGGCATACACTAGAGTTTCCCTTACTTGGATTCAACTATAATTTTCCTTTGCTTGACTTCCACTATCAATTCAACTGAAACTAACCATTCAACTTCTACTAATTTTAACAAACAACTCGACATGTGCTAAAATTTTAGTTGGCATCTAAAGGCATCTTTTCTTAGTTGGCAACACTGGTGAAAACTTGAAGCTTTAACTTTGCATCTTTATTCATGCTAATCTATCCTTTTCAGTACTTGCTTGTCTTGGAACTGATGTATGGTAAAGCTTTTCTACATCAGTCGCATATACCTTCTTTTTCTTAGTTGGATGAAGTGTGACCACTTGAACTTTTGGGTGAAGTGATCCCTTCATTAGATGTCCTACTTCCATCTTTCTTCTTCCACATCTTATTCATTTCTCCTCTGATGTGTTCAACATCCACCTTTCCTTTTCCTTTATTGAACTATGAGTTGGGTGCCTTTGACCTTGTTGGGCAATTTCTATTGATATGACTAGTTTTCAAACAACTAAAACATGTAGTTTGACTCAACCATCTGCTATAGTTTTCACTAAAGTGTGATCTTATGCAATTTTCAAGCATGTGTCCATACTCCTGACAGTAGTGACAGCTATGCCTAGCATTGTAATCCTAATTGTAGTGATGTCCATGATTATTTCCCCTTTTTGGTTGATTAGGTGTCCACATTGGCTTTGATCTACATTCAAAAGCTCTATGTCCATACTTCTTGCAATTGTAGCAGTGACCTTCAAATCTTGGTGTCTTGATAGTCCTAGTCCTACAGTCATGTGCTTGATGTCCTTGCTTGTTGCACTTGTGATATTGACTCATATTCTTAGGATTGTCATGCTAATAGGCATTCTTACTCTTGCACACATTAAAGGTATGTCCCTTTTTCCCACAAAAATGACAAATAGGTTTAGTATTCTTACCTTTGTCACTTATTTCTTCTGTAGTCTTGGATGACTTCTTTTTTAGTGCTGGTGCATCCTAGTCTTGAAGTATCATTGTTGGCTCTTGGTGATTTTAGTAGCTGTTCAAAGTACTTGATGGCCTTATTGGGTTTGTTGAAGCTCTTTGTAATCTCCTTCTCTCTTTTTAGGTCATTTTGCAAGTGTTCATTCTATATCTTTAGTGTGGAGATCTCAATGTCCTTGATATTCAGTTCATGATGTGCATTCATCATATGACTTAGGGTGTCTAGCTACATGTTGGAAATTCTTACAAGCTCAATTCACTTTTCCTCCAATTTTTTGGTAAGGTTTCTCTTATCTTCTGTTCAGCTACTTCACAAAGCATCATGGCTTGTGATTCTTGTTCAAGCTTGAGTGTTATGATCTCTTCTGGTTGAGTTCTATTCTTCTCCATCAAATCTAATATTTCTGCATCAAACTCTTTGGAATCTCCATTTGCAAACACTTTTTAGGTGTCAATCTCCTTGTATTGTGTATCATTCTCAGATATGACAATCTCTCTTCTTCTTTTTAAGAATTTTCTTAGTTCTTCTCTGGCTTCTTTCAAGTTTTGTAGAATAAGTTGTATATCAATCACGTGATTCTCTATGATCTTCCCAAGTTTGTAGACTTCCACTTCTAGATCTTTTGTCCAAGCTATGAGGCTTCTTCTTGTGAGAATTTAGCTCTGATATCAATTTTTGGGATTCACAAGTGGGAAGATTTACTTCTGAGAGGGGGGGTGAATTAGAAGTAACAATATTTAATCCTCTAACTTTTTTAACTAAGATCATTCACATGCATCTACCATATATAATTAACATAAAAGTAAAGACATGCATGAAAATAGATAACACAAGATTTTGGTCACGTACAAAACCCTCCAAAATGAGAAGGTAAAACTAGGGTGGGGATGACACCCACAAATTATCACTATAGCAATATGTAACTACTTAAGGTTATAAAATTTTACCACTTCCAATGATCTTCCCTATGAAAAACCTACCCTGTTAAAGGCTTTACACCCTGTTAAAAGTGACCTGGTTAGAGGATTTACAAACACTCACTTGGAATGTTACCTTGTTAAAGGATTTATCACCTTGTTAAAGGTTTACAACATGGTTGCTAAACCAATCTATCTCCATAGGATTTTCATTCCTAATACAATGGCTAGAGAGTATTAGAATGTATTGACATAACAACTTACAATCTTTAATTGCTAATTCCAAATCCTTGTTTCACTCAATCTGATCCAATCCTTCATGATCTGATATGTCTTTGCTCAAAGTGCTACTGCTCTATTCTAACCAACTAAATTTTGCAATGCTGCTCTTTCTCTAAGCCTTCACACCCTTCTAAAATTTTCTAGCATTCACCCATAAAACTCTCACTCTCTCTACTAAATTATGGGGTTTCGACCTCCTTATAAAGTCTTCAAAGACTTAGGGTTAATTATGAATCTACGATCAATATTCATCCATCTTTCTTGCTCAAATATTTACACTTATCTTATTGGTTGCATGCTTTCTCCATTTTTTTGATTAGATGCATGCTGATTACATAGGGAATGTAATAGATTCAATGTTATGTTTAAGATCCTTTGAGATTCATCTTAAGTTAGCTAACAAATGGTTTACATCTAAGTTTTTGAAGGCACAAACTCGTATGTTGATTCTGTGATACTCAACACTTAATGATTGCTGATGCTCGACACATATAGGAATTCTATCTCACTCGGCTCCTATAGTAACTCTATCTTTCTTGACATCTATAATTTACTCAGCACCTATAGTGACTCGACATCACTTATCACTTGGCACTTGATACTTTCTAAACACTTGAAGTTCACTCGACACCTGTTATATTTCTAACTTGACACATACTATTGCTTGACATTTGTATCATAATTGGCATCAACTTTGAAATTTGTGAAGTGTGTTGACACTCAATTGTCAAAACCATTATGAGACCAATTGTGGTAATGTGATCAACTTCGAGTAATTACTAAATGAATCATAATCTCCAAAATTTCATTATTTGCTGATAATTTAAGTTTATCAAATCTTAGTATTATAGTTGGAATAATAGTCCTATCCATTTTTTTCCTACCATAAATGAAGGCTACAACACTGCTAGCTGGAAAAAGCTTTGTTTGAGGTTGCAATCAAGATATTGACTATACTAATTCACCAATTTTTTTGGATAAGTTCTTACCAAATTAAGACCAGTTCTTTATTTCTTTCTTAAAGGAGTTTAAATCTTTTCCAAGAAGATCTATGGTCATTGGGCTTTGACCAAGACATCCTTCTCAACAATGTCCTACTTTATCTTCTTTGTGGTCTCCATAGTTAAATTAAACTTAGTCTTAGTAAATATCAATCATATTCAAACTTATTAATGATAGGACCATTGTTTTCTAAATCTTGTCAAGTTTTAATCTAGCATGAATGGTTTCTCAGTTTAATCCGGTTGCAAATCTCTACATTATCCACCAAGGAGGTCAATTTTTTAGTTTCCATATTAAGCTTACTAACTATATTCTCTTAGTAATCTATTGTTTAAGTAGATCAATAAGGTATGTGTGATATAGATAATTCAGGAAAGCAGTGATGCCCATCGATCTAATACTCTAGCTAGAGAAGTTTTCTTAGATCATGAATTCATCATAAGTGGTTTAATTAGAATAGATAAAAGGTAGAAAATGATTGATGTCGAAGATTTTATAATAAATTTTGAATTTTAAATTGGGGTATGCCCCTTTTATTTTGTAATAATAAAGAACTTAAAACTTGGGCAAGACTAAAGGTTTTCTTCTCCATTCTTTCCTACCAGTGCCCATTTGAACGAAGACACTCCTTTGTATTTATTTTCATTTAATTAATATAATCAAAGGCTTCAATCATTTACTAATTAAAAAATAAAATAAAATAACTTATCATTTGTGTATGAAATCTAGAAGGTAGTGAAAATTAGCATACCAACATACATATCCTATTGGAAATCTAATAGGGAAAGTAAGATGTTGGGGGGGGGGGGGGGGAGTTAATTAGGATCTATAAAAATTCTATCACTTCAACCATGAATCAAATTCATACTTGATTCATCGTACATCTCAATCATAACCATGACCATGCATCATCATATAACATGTAATATCATATCTAACATCTAATAACATGAATAACACATATAAGAAATAGATCAACACATGACACCATTCATGGTAACACAAAAACCCTCCAAGGTGAAGGTAAAACTATGGTGGGGATGACACCCAAAAAATCTTCACTACTATAGCAATAAAGTGTTCCTATTAGGGCTACAAAGTTTGATCACTTTTAATGACCTACCTTCTGAAGGTTCTGCGCTTCTAAGATCTTACAATGCTATTAAGTCTACATTGATTAAAGGATTTTTATATCACAATAAAGTGCTCAACACTCTATTAGGAGATTTACAATAGGCCTATTAGGACCATTATGTTAAGAGATTCACCTGATAAGATGGTTAGAATGTAATTAGTACCATGATTCTTCAGTTTGCACTTGATTGCTAATGATAGATCTTCTCTCTCCAATATTCAATCACCTTTATGCAACAAATATACTTTATCTCCTCTCTACACTGCTCAATTTCCTTAGTCATATTTCAACCTTTGATTGACCCTCAACTACACAATCCTCTCTCTTACAACTTCAATAGCACAAAATCTTGGCTTAAAACCTTCTTTTATAACAATATGATGAAGTTTATAGATCTTGATCAATGATTAGGATTCATTCTTTTTGCCTCTTGACCTTTCCATTTTTTTGATTGGTTGATCACACAACACAGTTATTAATGATCTATAATTACATGCATAATTACCTCCATGATTGACTCCTCAATCATATGAACATCCTTCCAACTCAAAAAAATGGTTTACCTATGAGTTCATACCATTCCAAACACAAATACAAAAAAATTGTGTTACTTGGATCATATAGCTTCTGGCACTTGGCTCTACTTGTTTTTTCATGTTGTTCCTTGACATGAACTTGACTCGACCATAATTGAATCTACCTTTTGAATTGCGCAATGCATGTTTTCCTCTTGAATCACTTGACAACCACTGAAATGATCGACAACACTTATGTGTGCTTGGTAACTTTAACAACCTTAGCTCACACTGAACTTCATATTCACTTCATTACTTGATAGCTTGACGTATATAGTAGATCAATTATAGTGATAATCGACCAACATTGTGTTGAAAATTGGCTATATTTAGTGATGTAACACATGATGTACATGTTGTAGAAAAACTTAGAAATAAAGATACCTAGCTTTTGGTACTCAAAAAAGTGTCTAAGTATGAAACTGGTTTACAATAGTGTATTTTTATATATGTATAACTTGTTTATATGATGTTATCTAAGAGAGAGAGGTTAGATGGAAGTAGTATACATATTGATGATGATGTGTATAACCTTAGACATTAGTACAAACTATACGAAAGAGAGATATTCATGATTTACTAGTGAACATAACAATGAACTTAAAGGTAAAAGAATTATTTTGTTTACAAAATAATTACTTAACCAATTAGGGCTGACATCCTAGATTTTTACTCTAAGTTGGAAAATTATATTGTGGCCTTAGCTGACCAAGCAACAATTTGAGAAAAGACATGGTGTTCATGCAAAGGATATCTTGTGAGATTAAGTGTGCATTTTTTATGTGTATTGTAAAGCGATAAAGTTATATGTGAACCTTTTGTGAAGCGATATATGCAAAGTTTATGAGAACCTATTTTTGTGATCTGAGATCAAGCTGAGGTCAGAGATCAATCAAGAAGAAGTTACACCATCTATACATATGTATTTGAGGAACCTAATGTTCAGTTGCTTGTTTAGGAAATGAGCTCTTCTTATAATTGAAAGTGCATGTTTGGGCAGTGAGTTCTTCTTGCATCCTTTGTACTACAATTTCAAGAATCTCCTAATAGGGATTTAAAGTCTCATAATAGGGACTCCTATGTACTGAATGTTTTTATAGACTCCTAATAGTGTCTATCTTCTAACAAGGAACACCTATATTAGTACATCATCTAGTGGGTATCATCCCCACTAGAGTTTTCCCTAGGTAACAAAATATGGTGTTATGAGTTCTCTTTATTCATGGTAATTATTATTATTCAACATTACTTGTTTACTTTCTTATGCATGTTTCAAAGTAACAAATAATATCTAGTTGGCAAAAAAAGTTTGTAGAATACTGATTCACCCCACCCCCCTTGCTTAGTATTTCCTATTTCTAACAATTGGTATTTGAGAATAGTTACTCAGAAGAGGCTTAAGAACTTGAGTAAGATCCCCATGGATATGGAACAGTTAATAAAGAACCTTGAAGAGGCACTTGCACAAATTGATCTCCTTACTAAAGAAAGAGATAAGCTAAAAGATAGGTATGAAGACTCCAAAGTATATAGTGGACAATTGAAGGACAAGATTGAACATATCAAATCCAAGCCTGAATCTACTGAATCTGAAATTGGTGATGATGAATATTCAAAACTAAAAATGGAGTACAAGATCTTGAAGCATGAATTGAAGATAACCAATCTAAAGTTGAGTTTGAGGAATGATCCTAGAAAAGTTGAATCTGAATTGAAGACTAAAAATTTAGATCTTAGAGAAAATCTAGTAAAGTTGACATCTGAGTTTGAAGCATTAAAATAAGATCATGAAGAACTTCAAAAGTACAACAATATTGTGAAAAGTGAACTAACTCAAAGTAAGGTATATCTTGAAAAGCTTTATTCGAGTACAGAAAATCTTGATGAATCAATGTCTATACAAAGACCTACCTATTATAAGACTAGTCTTGGTTATCTATTAACATGTCTAAAAAGAAACCTAAAAGTAAATCATATCTTAAAGAGAAAGATAAATTTGATGATAAGATTGAATCCAATCAATCTTTTGATAAATCCAAAGAAGTTGAACAAGAGAAGGAAACTTTGAAATTGGATGAATTTAAGCAAGTGGAATCTCTTAAGGAAACCAGGTATGAATTTTGAGGTAAGTGTTTTTCATGTAATGTAATTGGTCATATGAAAAGAGATTGTAAAAATAAGTCATTTAATCATGTTATGAATTTTTATTGTCATAATTGTCATGGTATGGGTCATAAAGAAATTTATTGTAAGAAGCCTAAATATGACAATGATAGAAGAAATGGTAGAATATTGAAAAATACTAACCCTATAGATAGAAGAAGATCTAATGAAAGAACATCAAGAGAAATAAGACCTTTCGATGAAAGAAAACATATCATTTGTTATAAGTGTAACAACTTTGGACACATAGACCAGAATTGTCAAGCACCTATTGTTTAGTAAAATCCTAGAAGCAGAACCTCAGTATGTTAGTTATGCAACAATGTTGGACACACAAAAAATTACTATAGAATGGATAGAAAGAAAAATGGAAGGAACTTTGGGAAGGGAATGACAGAAAGAATCATGAAAGAAACTTCAAAAATAGAAGCAACAATGGAAGAAACTTTGGAAATGACAAAAGGAATCATGGAAGCAACTCCAGAACTAAGAAAGACAATGAAGATCAAATGAATGTAGTCAGTGAACTTCAAGAAGAACTTAATGAGGCATTTGTTAAAGGATTAGATATCTCAGAAGAAAAGTTAGATGATGATGAGACATCAAAAGTGAAGTCAGAAATTGAGTTTGATTCAACCAAGTTAAATTAAGCTTGTTCACAACACTAGAATCTATTGAGCTATGAGTAGTGAGGTTGAGAGAAGATGTATCTTGATGAGTTTAGATGAAATCTATGTTTCTACAAAAAAATTCATGGAGTGAAGTTTTGTGGAGAATTTTCATGATGAAAGGAAGATATGGTGAACCTTAGATAGCATTTGAAGATCGAGCAGAAGATCAGATAGAAGATCTTGAGCAGATATTTGATTTCAGAGAAAAATTAGCAACTTTTTTGAGTTAGAAAAGTACAAAATAAATGCAAGTTCTAGCTGAATAAATGGAGTATGAACTTGATTATTTCCACATTGCAATTATCTCAAAATCTTAGTGCACCCAGAAGTGAATTGACAAAGTGATTTTGAGCAAAGCCCTACTTCAAGAAAAAAGTATTTTATCATTTTCCACACAAAAATTCTTTGATAAAATTCTATTTGGTGTAAACATGGATATTTCTATAGTTTAGAATGTTGATAGACCCAAATTAAAGGTTGTTCTTGTGAAAGCCCTAGAGGAAAACCCTAATTTGGCTTTATCAATTAGTTTGGACAACATAGTTTTCTTGGAAGACTTAGGAAGCTACCTATGTAGTAAGTTTGAATCTATTGGAAGTGAGTTTATGAACAAAGACATGGAAATTATTTTCAATCATGATATGATTTTTAAGCCTGGATATGAGCATCTGAAGGATTTAGACTTAGTCAGATATCACTTTTATTGCGAACTTGATACTAAAGAGCGGACTCAAATTATATTAAGTAGAATCCATAATGGAAAGATTTGGATGGGAGAAAAAGTAGTTGAAATCTCTTCCAACCTTATTAATGAGGTCATTGGTCTTAGCAAATAAGGCAGTGTACCTATTGGTGAGAAATTAGTTAAGAAAAAGGTTGAGAATTATACTAAGATAGTATATAATGGTAAGGCAATGGTGATCAACACCATCAGACAACATGATGTAAGATTTTTGAGCAGAATCATTACATACTATATTTGTGCAAGTTCTAAGAATGATGAGTTGTTAGTAGGTTTTATCCAAGCAACCTATAAGATTTGTGTTGAGAAGGAGAAAGTGAATTTAAGTGAGATTCTAAGAGTACAACTCTATGAGAATTTGGAGAAGGTTACGAGAACTAAGAATGGTGTATTCGGATTCTAATCTCTAATTAATTATATTTTCTTTCATTTACTTAAGAGATTTCCATTTTTATCAGTTATTGATATTATGAGCAATGGAAGATGCACTATGGATAAGATAACAAATGTGTACAAAAGGCATCTTGTAGAGAAAATCTTGGACAACAAAAATTTGATTATGAGGACATTTCAGAATGAGATGAAATAGAGATTCAGAATTGTCCCTACAATTTTTGACATATTTAAGAATGATATATTTTTATGGTGGATATAGACCTAGCATATATTGAAGCAGTTGAATCTTGGGAAACATTTCTTGAGAATTTAAGTTATGAGATTAGTGATGTTATACTATTGGTTACATTGATTTATTGCTGAAATTTGATATAGATCAAGCATTATATGAATTTGGAACATATGAGGAGGTAACTTACTTAGCTTACCAGACATCATTAGAGAAGGAATCTCATAAGAAGATTGCAAATATAATGAAGAAAGCACTATTTGAGGCTGGTATGTCAAAAGAAGCATCACAGGTAGTTAGAAAAACAATCTTTGGATTGAAACAAACTAGTGAACAAGGTGTAAGGTATATGACACCTCTATTAGTTGGCCAAGAATCTAATGTGTCTAATGTGGAAACTCCTACAGAATATAGCATTACATATGCTATTGTATTAGCTGAGCAAACAAGTGGATCTAAAAGGCAGTAAAAAAGAGTTAAGCAACAAGCCACTAGACTAGAGAAATGAAAGAGACATTGCTAACTATTCATGACTCCAGTGATGATGAAAAAGCAGAGGAACAAGAAGACAAAAAGCCAAAGAAGGTAATTATTTCCAAGTAGCCAATAGGTAAAATAAGGCAACCCTAAAAACCAAAGATAGAGAAGATTAACACAACCATTGTTAATGAAGGAAACTTTGTACAGATGAATAAGTTTAATGATTTGTATAATGATATTGAAAAAGATCAGATTGATATCTCTATTGTGAGATATATGATTCTTAATAACTTGAAACTTGAAGGTATTAAAGGTTTTGTCAATCAAGAAGTCTATAATAGGCTTATAAAAAAGAAGGCACTAGTTTAGGAAGAAGATATGGAACTTCGAAAATCAATGATAAGAACTATGTGCAAGACTGAAGATGAAGAAGAAATAAAGAAACTGATGGGTAAACTAGTACCCTATCTACAAAAAAAAATTAGGCCAATTCTATTTATGGGCAGTGATAAGGATGTAATAAGAAGTGAAACTATTGTAGCTATAAATGAAATGATGATTGAGGTAGATACAACTCCTACCATTGCAAAGAAAACTTTGGAAGTATCAATAAGTGGTGATACTATGCAAATTGATCAGACTAATGTTATAGATAACATTGATGATAACCCTTTTGTAAGCTATGATGAACCTGAGCCCCTTTCCAAAGATATTTATGATCAGTTGAGACCGATTGAATATGATAAAAGACAACTTTTATAAGAGAAGAAGAAGGATCAGTTGAGACTGATTGAATATGAGAAAAGACAACTTTTATAAGAGAAGAAGAAGAGAGAAGAAGCCAAGCTAAAATTGTTGAAGAGTAAAATAAGAAGAAAGAAGAAGAAAAGAGGAGAGAAGAAGAAAAAGAAAAGAAAGATAAAGAAAGAAAAGAAAGAGAGAAGGAAGACAAAGAGAGAAAATCTAAGAAGGTAGCCGAGATAAACAAGAGGAAGATGAGGTGAAAGAATCTAGCTCATCCACTCCTATATCTCTTACTGACCTTACAAGTGATGATGATGATCAATCCAACTTGATCTTATCCTTGACAAAATTTATTGAGAAGAACGAAAAAGTAAAAATTCTATAGAGAGCATTAATGGAGGTGATTGACATATTGCACAACACTCTCATAGCTAAGCATACAAAAGAAAACCCTGAATAGAGAACTCAATTAGTTGTAAAATTATTTGATGACAAGTTTACAAATTTTTTGAATGTTGCTGAGTCTAAAGCTCAAATTTCACACAATGCTAATCTTTTTAGCACCATTTTTCAAAACATTCAGAATGATTTGTTGAGTCTTGATACTTGTATCAAGGAACTCCAGAAATGTCAACAAGTTGGCAGGGTACTATACATCAAGTTTACTTTATCTCATATGTTGACCAAAGATTTGGATAACAAGATTCAAGGGAAGCTAAGTGAGCTGGAAGCTCTAACTAGTCAGATACAACAATCTTCTTGTAGAATTGATGAGTTTGAAGGACAAGTTGCCAGTGTTCACATAGACATCAAGAAATTGGAATTTGAAAAAGAGCATGTTTTGAGGAGATTATTAGAATTCAGAGTGTTTATTACTCTAAAGATATTAGCTATTGAGAGACAATTGGAAGAATGTGTCAAAGCAAAGGACACTTATGCCAATTTTACCTACTCTAACCTTACTATAGTTGAGATTGTATCATATGCCTTATGTGCAATGCTCACTATTACTAAAGCAACTAAGGATTCATGGGAGAAAGGTACGAATAGTTTGAAGATAAATTTTGATGATTGCATAAAGATAATAGTAGTTTGAGGCAAAAAAACAAATTTTTTTATAGTTTTTGAAAGTTTTTAATAGTTTTTTGGACTTTTTGACCTTCGTCATTGATGTCAAAAGTGGAGAAGTATAGAAGAAATTTTTTTAGAAAAGAAGAAGTGTAAAAGAGAATTGTGTAGCAAAGAAGAAGTGTAAAATAAATTGTGTAGTAAGATATGAAATATATGTAATGCAATAGATGTTATGTATTGTAAGTTTTGGTAAAGTTAATCACTTAGCCAATTTTCCTTACTTTGCTGCCATCAATGACATATGTGGAGATTGTTGACAATTAGCTATATGTAGTAATGTAATTATTGTCATTAATGGAAACACATGATGTACATGTTGTAGAAAACCTCAGAAATAAAGATACTTAGCTTTTGGTACTTAGAAAATTGTCTAAGTGTGAAACTAGTTTACATCCGTGTATTGTTTTGATGTATAACTTGTTTATATGATGTTATCCGAGAGAGAGAGGTCAGATGGAAGCAATATACATATTGATGATTACGTGTATAACCTTAGACATAAGTACAAACTATACAGAAAAGAGATATTCATGATTTACTAGTGAAAAGAACAACATAATTAAAGGTAAAGGAATAATTTTGTTTACAAAATAATTACTTGAATAATTAGGGCTGACATCCTAGATGTTTACTCTAAGTTGCAAAAAGTATATTGTGGTCACAGCCAACTAAGCAACAATTTGAGAAAAGACATGGTATTTATGCAAAGGATGTCTTGCCAGATTAAGTATGTATTTTTGATGTGCAAGTGATGTGTATTGTAATGCAATAAAGTTATATGCAAACCTTTTGTGAAGCGATATATGCAAAGTTTATGAGAACCTATTTTTGTGATCTAAGATTGAGCTGAGGTCAAATCAATTGAGAAGAAGTTACATCATTTATACATCTATATTTGAGGAACCTAATGTTCAGTTACTTATTTAGATGGTAAGCTCTTCTTGTAATTGAAAGTGCATGTTTGGGTAGTGAGTTCTTCTTGCATCCTTTGTACTACAACTCCTAATAGGGTTGGAATCTCCTGATAGGGATTCAAAGTCTCCTAACAGGGACTCCTATGTGTTGTGGTTTCACAATGCATGCCCCATTTCAAGTCACAAAATTGGGGCCCCCTACTTTTAAAATTCACTATAAGGCATCTAGTCTAAAACCTTGGTCATTTTGGACTCTCCCTTGGGTCTAGGTCAAAATCTAGTCTCTAATTGGGAAGGGTTGGGTAGTCAAACAGATAAAAAGGCATCCTTAACTTGTCAGGGTCATAACTTTTGACCTAGAGCTCAAAATTCAAAACTGTTTACACTATTGGAAAGAAGAACTAAAAATATAATTTTAGTCTCTCAAATAGTGAGCCTTTAGGTTCCAAATTTTAGATATTGATGAAAGTTTCAACTTGAAATTTTGAGTAGAAGACCTTTGGAAAAGCCAGTTAAAAATGCCTAGAAAAACTTGTTAAAAAAAGATATGGAAAAGTTTCAAACATTTGATCGTTTTGGATATTTTGGATCACCTGGCCTCTAACCGAGAAGGATCAGGTAGCTAGAGAGAAGAAAAAATCAAGGAATAGACTTCATAGTGCATGAAGATGTCCATAACACGAAGGTGTGGTGCATAATGTGTAAGTGCACAGATCATGATAGTATCTTCATTATCAATAGCAATAAAGATCTCATCTAAGCTGGTAACCTTCACATTCAAAGGAGTCACAGGTACGTTTTGATTCATGAATTCACACTGAAGATCAAATATGCAAAGGTTGGACACATGAACTAGAATAGGTTCCTCATCTTATGAAACTATTAATGATAAGATTCAACACATGTACTTTGGAAGTTCAGATAGAAGAAGCAGAAGGAGTTACAATTTTGGGCTATAAGAGGGTATAAATCATCAAAAAGAGAAAAATAAGTGCATAAGAGTTCTTCCAGACCTCATTTGAGAAAAACCTAGAAATAGTTTTCAAAATAGAAAACTTTGATTTTTTGATGAATTGAGCACCTAGCACAATTCCATGAATGTGTGCAGGTGCACAATTTGAAGGTTTGGTGAATGAATTATCTCTTAAGGTGTGTAGGTGCACATATCCAAAACATCTAGAGGCCCCTTGAGGTCCTCAACATTACTATGGCTTCCTTTTCTTCTGTAGCAGCTAAGATCACACTCAAACCCATGAATTTCAAGTTCCGGGAAATGCCCAAGAAGTCACACTTCATGATTTCCATAAAGAAGTGAGGGTAAAGTATGAAGATTTAGACCTATTATCTCCTCAATAAATCACATTTTCTATCTAAAATTTCAAAGGGAAACATCCAGACATCATTTTGGTTGAAGGTCAACAAGACCTAGATAATGGAAATTGGAAAATTTTGAAGTTGAAAAAAAATTCTAACTTTGGAAAATTCTAAAGTTGAAAAAAATCTAACTTTGGAAAATTTTGAAGTTGAAAAAAATTCTAATCGTGGAAAATTCTGAAGTTGAAAAAAATCTAACTTTGGAAAATTCTAAAGTTGAAAAAAAATCTAACTCTGGAAAATTCTGAAGTTGAAAAAAATGCTAACTTTGGAAAATTCTGAAGTTGAAAAAAATTCTAAGTTTGGAAAACTGCGATGTTAAAAAAAAATCTAACTTTGGAAAATTTTGAAGTTGAAAAAAAATCTAACTCTAGAAAATTGTGAAGTTGAAAAAATTCTAACTATGGAAAATTGTGAAGTTCAAAAAAAATCTTTGGAAAATTGTGAAGTTGAAAAAAAATCTAACTTTGGAAAATTGTGAAGTTGAAAAAAAATCTAACTTTGGAAAATTGTGAAGTTGAAAAAAAATTCAACTCTAGAAAATTGTGAAGTTGAAAAAAAATTTTAACTCTGGAAAATTGACACTTAGAAGAATTTTTGGGTTTTTGGGTCATGTCATTAAGGTGCACAAGGTACATATGTGCACAATGTGTGCCAGGTGCATTGCTCCAAAGGTGTGTTACTCCAAAGGTGCACCGAAATTTTTGAAGAAGTCAGAGGTGCACCGATAGTTAACTACCAAGTCCAAATTTAGAGCTTTCCATGCATCAAAAATACATTTTGATGGCAGTTCAACTCCTACAGACATCCAGAGAATGTGAGCTTCTATTTTTGGCATCTCTAGAGACTTCTACATCATCTGTTGGCTTCCTTCTTATTTTCTCATGCTTTTTTTGTTTTAAGACATCTAAAGACTCATGTACTCATTAAATGATATAAACAAGGGTGGAGTCCTACTTAGCACCTCCTAGAGAGTTAGTTTGTATATATTTAGATTTTTTTTATTAGTTTTAAGCATATATTTGTGTGAAGGAATATCTCACTCTCAACAAAAATTGAGGAGAAGATTGCCTATAAATTGAGGAATTAAATATGTATTCGAGGATGTTATTTTGATGCAATAATATATGCTCTTGGTGCTCTCATTCTGAGTATAGTCATTCTTTCTGGAGTGTGTTATTTTTGTGGATTCTTATTCATGATAATAATGGAGCCAATAGTTTTCTCGTGTTGATCTGATTGTGCAATATTTTAGTTTTGGTGTTTGTTGCATGTTGAAAAATTTCATTGATGTACTGAGTTGGAGAGGAGATCACCCTATTGTTCTTGCATAGCTTTTTGTCTCACATGAGTGCACTTTCTAGTGGCCTTGTGATCTGATGAAAAGTGAAACATCTTACGTTTACTAAATTCTTATCAACAATTGTGTCAGTGGAATTAAGGAAGTGAGACTCCTATTTTCATTGGTTACCTACTGATCTTTTCAAAGGATTAACTTGTACGCATGTTGTTTTAGTGGCTTATGTCCATTAGGGATTTAGTTTTCAATTCATTTTCTTAAACTTTTTGTTACTCTATCTTCATTATTTGCTTTTACAAACACTTGGTTAGTTTAGGAATTCATATAGTCGCATAGTTAAAACTACATTCATTATAAATAGAAAAAAACAAAAATATATTTATTTTTGTGTGGTTACCTTTTTTGAGATAACAAGTAGATTCAACATCTTATTTGAAATTGGTTAGAACCAAAAAAGGCCTCCTTGTGAACACTCACATTTATCTTCTACTGAGCGAACTCTAGTAGGTCGCAAGATCGCCTGGAACCTTGGAGTTAATCCTAGATTAGCTTTTCAAGAGAGGAGTTCGAAAGGATTCTTGTTGTTAGGTATCATGAAAAATGACAACTCAACAATACTAAATATTTTTATAGACTCCTAATAAGGTCCATTCTCTAACAAGGAACATCTATATTAGTATATCATCTAGTGGGTATCATTCCTACTAGGATTTTCCCTTGGCCAGGGTTTCCCTAGTTAACAAAATATGGTGTTATGAGTTCTCTTTATGCATGGTTATTATTACTGTTCAACATTACTTGTTTAATTCTTGTGCATGGTTCAAAGTAACAAATAATATCAAGTTGGCCAAAAAAGTTTGTAGAATACTTATTCACCTCCCCCTCTCAATACTTCCTATTTCTAACACATTGCCTAGTAAATAACTAAGTGTTTTGAACTAACAGATAATTGCATGTACGGCAACAATCTCCCCCCTTTGGTAGTAGTGGCAAAAATACTTATCATTATCAATAGTGCATACATAAAAAAACTTCAAAACTAGAACCCCCCTTTTTGTATACTCCATACCTTAGCTTGGTAAAAATATACGTTACTGTGTTCCTCAGATCATACAATTTTTTTCTAGTGAACTTTGATCTCTATACAATATCTCCCCTTATTTTTGTCACAGTTGCCTCATGGTCATATTAAGCTGAGGATCTAGAACTATACCATATTTAGCCAAAAATGGGTGGCATCATTTTATCGCAATAGACATTGTCTCATCTCAATTTGTCTTGAGTATCTCAAGAACATGACATTCAGTCTCTAATCTTGCAACTAAATCCACCATATTATCTACAATGGATAAATTTTGATTACTCTTAATCAAATCCTTGACAATTTGCAAATGTCTTTACATTACCTCCAAATGAGGTGTCAACAAAGATTTTATCTTTGTGATCTCCACTATTACTTTACACTCTTCCTAAATCAACTTAGATTGCCTACCTTGCAAAAATCTTAACTTGGAATAATGAACTGAACTTGAAATTGCATTCAAGGTTAGTGTATTTCCACTCTATTGTAAATCACCATCAATCTTGTCCATTTTGTCTCTTATATCTTTTTTAAATGATAGGACATGATATAGCTTCATAAATAATGTATTTACATTTTGAACTATCTTTTCAAAATCATTAACAAGGGTAGAAAGTTCAACATGTTTGAGTGCAATTTTTGTTGCAACTTTCTCCATCACCTTATTCACAAATTTCCTCTTTGAACTTTGCATAATATTTTCCCTTATGTCTATATTAGGGTCATTCAACTTCTCCACAATTTGAACTAATTGTTCAATGATTGGGGCATGCTCATTTAAGTTCTCAACATCAAAGATTTCAAGAAACATATCCTTGATCTCATGTAGTACCTATTTCTAGTGATGTTCTCTTCTAATTTCCTCTTTTTTAGCCATCCTTTCTAAAAATTCACTTAATGTATTCATCTGATCATAGGTCAAATTGTTTGTGTCTCGATTGGGGATCACCATCACTTCATCTAAGGTAAAAAGCTTACCTTGAATTCCCATTGGTGACTTTATCTTCTTTTTCTTTATTCTCTTCTGCTTTGAGTTTGGGGTGCTAGAGCTTGACATTTTGATGTTTAGACCTTCAATTTGTACATATATATGCTTGGTCTATGTGTCTCCTTAGTTTGAGTTGTTAGAGTAATAAGATATTACCTTATTTATTAAATCATTTTGATTTAATTTTTTACTTCACTTATTATCTCTAGTTTACATAAGCTAAACTTTAGGCATATAATAATTAATTATTTTATTAATTAAGTGCGCTCAGGCTGGAGTAGTACTGGGATGGGTGACCTCCCGGGAAGTCCCGGTGCTTCACCCCTGTGAGCATCACTTAGATCCAATGAGTGCTAAGTGTTCCATTTATTCTTATGAGAGATGGATTCATGTTGAATCACTACTCATGAAACATGAGTCATCGAGTTTGACTCAAAATCACACAGTTAAATCCTGATATTCACATCACAATTTGACTAGCTGTGGAAATCATCTCCTACTTATCAATTGATGAGCTTAAGGGGCTTTCTAATGAATGGTTCATAAGGCACAACACTTGGTGAAGGTTTTGCAAATGGGGTTGCAAGCTTTGGGTTTAACTTTGGAGGAAACTCCGTAGTTAAGCGCGCTCAGGCTGGAGTAATACTGGGATGGGTGACCTCCCGGGAAGTCCCGGTGCTTCACCCCTGTGAGCATCACCTAGATCCAATGAGTGCTAAGTGTTCCATTTATTCTCATGAGAGATGGATTCATGTTGAATCACTACTCATGAAACATGAGTCATCGAGTTTGACTCAAAATCACATAGTTAAATCCTAATATTCACATCACAATTATTATCATGCAACCTAGTTTTTACCCTATTAGGGTTTTGATCTCCTTTTATAAGGATTGATCTCTTTGTAATTTATTCATTCACTTTTGATAATAGTAATTTCTGTTTTTGCTCATTAAGAATGTCTCATATGTGGATCTAGGAATTCTAGCCTTGTTAGCTTTTTCTTCTCTCTTTCTGTGATAGGTGTTTGCATGCAAGTGATTCTTAGGAGTTGTGGGGTTAATCTTTCTTCAACTTCAACATGGTATTAGAGCTCCAGATCTTCATGCACTTGTTCTATTTATGAGAAGTTTGGCTTGGCTTTGAGATTTGTGTTTTTCTTTCAAAGGGTTTCCATTTTTCAAAGTATTTTTATATTAGATCTAGAAGGGTCAATTTTTTGGGTGCATTTTGAGCCTAAATGGACCTCACCGTTAGATTTGTAGCACCCAAAAACACCTATTTCCATTTAAAATTTGTCCAATTTGGGCACAGTTGTAATTTGAGGCAAAACAATTTGCCCCCAAACTTGGGCATGCTTCCCAAGGGGAGATGATTTACTTTTTCCAATTAAAAAAGTTTTTAAAAAAGTGATTTATTTTTAAAAAATCCTATGGTCATTGTTTTTAGGAAGTTTGGAAAACAAATAAATCAAATAAATCTCCTTTAAAAAAAATAAAAAATGCATGCACTTTTGGCATTTAAAGTGATAACATCAGTAGGGTAATGCCTGCATAGTCCTGACATAAGAAAAGTATTGATGAAGGAAGGTACATCTGACAATAGCGCAGGTCGTGATGTGAGCCAAAATTTGATGACCTTCAAACCATCACCATTTAAAAGTTTTTTTTGTCATAAAAAGCACTTGGCGATATTTTGGTCATATCTTTGTAATATGGATATATTTTTTGACAAATCTTATATCGTCAAAAATCTCTTTCCGAGCCTGTCATGATGGTCTAGGTTATTTTGACTTTTGGTGCTATTTGTTTCTTGTTTGTTCAGTCAAAGCTAAAAGTTCTATTTTGCACTCTGAGAGATATCTTGAGCATCTGATCTCTAATTTGGAAATTCTTAATATTATTGGAGAGGTCTTTCCAATCTCTTTCTAGTGATTCTAGTTGTTTTTACAAATTCTTCTCTAGGCACATTTTATTCAATCTTTTACATTTTTGCATTCTAGTGGATATCGTGGTTGTTTCAGGTCTAGGGATCGATTCTGTTGCTTCAGATAATTATTCATGGGTTATACTATCTATTGTATCAGCCTTATGACTATTTTAATCTTTTTTGACATCCTTTTGTAGTGTTTTTTCAAATGCACTAAGATAAAGTGCCACTCTATTGCATTTTGAGATCTTGCACATCTTTGTGTTTTTTTGTACTCGCAATACATTATAAAGTGCCTTGGGGGGTTTCATGTTGGTGATATTCACCATCTTCCTTTTTCAAGTGAGTGTTCCTTCCATGACATTAGCCTCATGATATGTCAATGATATGTGTCATTATAGGTGTTTGTACTTCTTTTGCACTCTCGATGTTCTTGGTTCTTCTTTCTATAGGAGATGTTGCATTTAGTTTCAATGTTCATGTCTTACCCCTCAACATTATAGTGGGGTTATGTTGGGTCTATTGATTTCTTGGATCAATGCAGTGAGCTATGTATTTAGTATTCAATCCTATGTACTAGGCAATTGCAATGGTTGGATACCTATGCATATCAGTGAGATGGATCAGTTACCATATATACATTCTTTCATTCCTATTTTTGGAGGCCATGAAGATACCTTCCATCTTTGATTGATTAGCTCTTCAGACTTAGTCTTCTCTACTTGGTCATGTTCTATATAGTGGAGGTTCTTCAGATCAACATTTTGATGGTATTTGTAGTTTCATGCTTTAGTGGTGTTCTTCATGATCATCTTTTGTTCTTATCTTTTGGAACATTCTTTCCATCTCTTTTTGGAGTAGAGTTTTTCCCATGTGGTTTTCTCTATATCTCCTCTTTACAAAGATTTGGTTATGCTTGGGTACCTCATCAGGCCTTGTTGTCGGGACCCAAATTTTCTTTTAGCAGTAGTTTCTAGGTTTTTAGCTACTGCATAAGTTTATCTTAAGGGAAGTGTTAGAGTAATAAGATATTACCTTATTGTAAGAATTTGTCTTAGGCAAAAATTTACCCAAGACCAAGGAACTTAGACACAAGAACAAAATAGACCAAAATAGAGAGAGTATGATCAGAATGATGATATTCACTCAATATGCTAGCTTTAGAGTACACTAGGAGTGCCTGAATATAAAGGCCTCAGGAGAGCTTCTACAATGCATAGAAGTCAGCACTATGATAAGTCATACAACCAGGCACATGTCTGCCAAATATAGATTATCCTCCATTAAGCACCAAATTAAGTGCGATGATGTGGGGATAAGCCTACAATGGTGTAGTACGCAAATCATTGGTGTAGACAACATGTGCTAAATAAGGAGTGCAGATAACTGTGTTGTCATTATGACAACTCAGTGAATGATGCAAACTCCTGTGTTGTAGACACCATGTGCATAATTAGAGTTGCATACATCTATGAGAGTACACAAACTCCTAAGTGTCTCACCTAAATAAATAATAAAATAATGCAAAATAATTAAGTAATGCATTAACCTAAGTAAACTTAAATAAGTGTAATAAGTAAATACTTATTTACACCAACACTTATTAATTAAATCATTTTGATTTAATTATTAATTCACTTATTATCTTTAGTTTACTTAAGCTAAAATTTAGGCATATAATAATTGATTCTTTTATTAATTATTATCATGCAACCTAGGTTTTACCATATTAGAGTTTTTATCTCCTTTTATAAGGATTGATCTCTTTGTAATTTATTTATTCACTTTTGATAATAGTAATTTCTCTTTTTGCTCATCAAGAATGTCTCATCTGTGGATTTGGAAATTCTAGCCTCCATAGCTTTTTCTTCTCCTTCTCTGATAGGTGTTTGCATGTAGGTGATTCTTGGGATCTATGGGATTGATCTTCCATCAAATTCAACATGAATATGGTCCACATTTTTTGGTTTCTCTTCAGTAGTAGTCACCTATTGTTCAGGTGCATTCTTCATTTCCTTTTCAACATTAGTAGTGAGTTCACTTGTGAAACTCAGTTGTACAACCTCCTTTATTCCCTCAATCTAAGGTCCTAAGGCACTCAGTCTCTCACCTATAGTGTACTTATCTACTTTATCATTCTAGCTCTTTTAATTCTTCTCTTCTTCAATGTTCTCATTGTCACTGCCCTCATTGGCATCATTTTTTGTTCTGTTACATGTGCATCTTGATTTTCATTGACTATCACATTCTATTGCTTGACATGATTATCACATAAATCTCCTTATCCTTGATCTTGACTAATTGTGATAGCTAGAATAGTAGGAGTAACATGCTTAGATTCTATCTATTGTGTGGACTCATGTGCATCAATCTTGGGGTAATATTTTACTTGCATGATCACATAATTAGGGTCCATCAATTTATCACAAACTAGCATTTTTAATGAATCAGTCTACATGTGACTGCTTCTCAGGCATAGCTATAACATTTTCCTCACTCAAAACATTTATGTCAGGGATTGCTTCATGTTTATTATCTATTACAATTGTTTCAATTTTCTCTTCACTATGTTTTACCATATTGTGAATTATATCAACAATATTTTCTATGCCCTCATTTATATCTTCTATGTTGTCCAATTCCACATGCTCTTGTTCATCCTTTTCTTCCTCATCTTTTTTTTTATCATAAATAATTAATCCATATGTTTTCTTCCACATCACTTTTCTCTCCTCTACAACATTTTCAACTATGTTCTTCAAAATTAGGAAAGCCCTTCTCTTAGAAAAAAATCTATTATTGAATTCTTTCATGGATTTTGAAATTTTTTTCTTGTTCAATTAAGGCATCACTTGGGAAAGTGTTCCCTCTCTAGTTTTACTTTCATTCATCCACTTTTCATCTACTCTACCATAGAGCTCATTGGTTATCATATTTCCTAACTCTAATTGTGTATATTTTAATTCTTCCATCATATCTAACAATGCCTCTTCTACTTTGTCCTTGTCCTCCTTACTCAATTTATCAAAATTTATGAAATGAAATCTAGATAATCCCACACTTTCCCTAATATTTTCACATGTCATGTATCTATTTTTTGGGGTTTCTTGTGTACAACAACCTTAAACTAACCTGTATCCTTAGATTCAGTTCTTTCTTCATCATCATCTTCCTTTGCAACCACAAGCCATCTCCTTGGCTTCTTCATAGGTTTTCTTGGCTTGACCTTATCTAAAGTTTCCTTTCTCTTTTCTAAAATCTTTCCTTGAGTTGGTTAAGTGACTTTCACCACTCCCTTCTTCTATGGCTTGGATATGTTGGAGTAGTTTCCTTGGTTCTATGTTTGCTTATTCTATAAGTATCAAGTGTAGGCTTGGGATCTTTCTTCTTGCCTTTACTAGTATGTGGCTCGAACACAACTATCTCTTTACCTTTTCCTTCAACTTCTTCTTCTTGTTCTTCATTTTTTTGTTCTTCATTTCCTTCTTCATCCTCTCCATCACTAGATAAATCTTCACCTTTGACTTCCATAATTTTTAGGGGTACCTCTTGCTCAAAACCTTTACCCATAACTCTGTCTAGATTCTTTATCATCCCTTTTCTCCTATCTAGCTTAGGGACCTTTGTCTCCATCAATATTTTAACTTTTTCAGTTTCATATGTGCTAAATGGATCGACATTCTTGTCTATGGGTTCATCTAGCAGTGTTGTGATTGTTGCAACTACTTCATCAATGTTCACTTCATAACCTAATGGCTTTAGCCATACAATTCTATGAATAACAACCTAGATGTAGGTCCTGTCTATATCTACCAAAAAACCAATGTTATCGTAATATTTTTCAAGAAATGACTTAGGTATTCTTGATTTATTCTTCATTTTCTATTTGAAATTCTTCAAAATAACCATCCAAAATTGATTCAAAATTATCACCCAACTAGTCAATAAACTTATTATTTTTTTGGGTAATTGACTTTTTCTTACTCTGTGTAATATTTCCCATGGTAGGAAAGTAATTTTGTACATAAAAGAATATGAAAACTAACAAGGAACCAAACCTACACATTGTATTTTTGTCCTTTCTAATACTTCTCAAATTCTCATCCAATTGCTGCAATTACAGGTTTTCTAGGTTGTAGGAATGACCTTTCTTCACAATTTCCTAAGTGATGTCATTTGCAACACATGGGATACTATCTGGCCAACTTGATTGATAAAACTTGTGATCTTCTATTGAAAACAATTGTGTATTGTCTTTGATTTTACACAAAATTTCATATCATTACCAGCCAGTGTATGTTGAGCTCACTCGAGCAATGAAGGCAGTCTTTTGTATCTACCAAGCATTCTAGAGTTTGTCAAGTTCATAAGATAGTGTCTACTGAGTTCACTCTATCATCAAAGGAAATTTTGAAAAAGTTGAGTGTTAACTGAGCTCACTTGGTTAATGAAGGAAATGTTGGATGGAACTAGTGTTAACTAAGCTCACCTGGTTATCAAATGAACTTTGTGAATATGTAGTGTTAACCTAGTTCACTTGGTTAATACAGGAAAATCATTTCTAAGTTAATGTCTACTGAGCACGGTCAGCAAAAAAAATATTTTCTTGTTTTGGCATATTGAGTGCAATTGATTTAATTGTTGGTTCTAGCCAAATGACAAGATGAATATTAAGTATTATAAGCCGTATTCAAGCCGACTTGACAATATGTAAGATATAAATATAAGGTCAAGTTGTGGATTGAGTGTATGGAATAAAAAAAAGATTTGATGATGCTTAGAGGAAGTGAATTAGAAGGATAAGGAGAATATCCTTGTTGAGTTGCAAAGATACTTTCAATTAGGAAGGATCAAGTATTCAAGCTAGAATTGAGATCTGTAATCAATAATTTAGTTGCATCAAAAATTAGGTCATTTCATTGTTACTTTCTAACCATTGTAGCAGTGATCAAAATCTCTTAACAAAGTTCACTTAAAAACTATTTGTAAATCCTCTAACAAGGTAGAATTTCTAGATTGAAGTGTCTAAAGACCTCTAACAAGGCCACTCCTAACAAGGCAATTATATCCTCTAACTGTGTCACACCTAATAGTGTGTTTTGTAATCTTTAATAGGATTGGATCTTAGCAAGGCTCACTTCAGAAGAGTAGGAGGTATTCCTAGTCTAAGGAAACCTAATGTGGGTCTATGCAAAAATTGTCAAATTGGTAAGATGAGAAAGACAAGTTTCAAAAGCATAGACTATCATTTAGAAGAAGTGTTGGAGCTAGTATATATAGACTTATGTGGACCTATTAGAATAAAAAGATACAATGGAGATAAGTATTTTATTCTATTTGTTGATGATTATTCTAGAATGATGACTATAATGTGTCTAAAAGAAAAATCTAAAGCTTTTCAAAAATTTAAGTGATATCTGGCAAGAGTAGAGAAAGAAATTGGAAAGAAGCTAAAATGTTTGAGATTAGATAGATTTGGTGAATTCACTTCCAATGAGTTCAATGAATTCTACATTTAAAAAAGAATTAAGAGACAAGTATCATCCACTGGTACACCTCAACAAAATGGTATAGCAGAAAGAAGGAACAGATCCATCATGGATTATGCAAGAACCTTAATGATAGAAAAGAGTGTTGCAATCAAATACTAGAAGGAAGCAATCAATACTATAGTGCATAACTTGAACAAAGTACAATTGAAAAAAGATTAAAATTAAACTCCTTATGAAATATGGTATGGCTACAAACCTAATGTAAGTTACTTGAAAAATATTTGGTAGAAAATGTTATATCTTGAAGGAATCTAGGAAAGGTAAATTTGATGTAAAAGGTGATGAAGGAATATTCCTAGGACACTCCTGCAAAAGTGAAGCATACAAGTGTTTGAATCTACCTATTCATAAGATCATAGAAAGTATACAAGTGAGAATTGATGAATTTGCAAAAAAGAGTAAAGAAGAAAGCATCAAAGAACCTGAGGATTACAGAAGGTTTGTTTATTATGAACCTAATACTTTTCCAAATCTATTTGGAAGTTAGGAGGCCTCACATCCTGAGTCCCAAAAATATTCAAAAGCTACCAAGTTGCAACCCAAGTCATAGTCGAAAGGACTCGAGTCGTAGTTGAAGCTACCAAGCTATTGCCAGAGAAAATTGAGTCTAATGAAACCAAGTCATAGATAATGGGACTTGAGCCTGATATAGAAGACCATGAAGAGGTTAGTAGAACATGTTCTAAATCCAAAGCACCTATGTTAGAAAGATATGTTAGAGGCACCATGCACCTAATCAGATCATCAGAGACAAGTCATATGGAACAATGACAATAAGAAAATTGAAAGGTACATGTTTGCTTGCTGAATTAAAACCTATAAATGTTAAAGATGCCTTGGTTAATGAAAGTTGGGTTGAAGCTATGAATGACAAAATAGAATAGATAGAGAAGAATAAGACTTGGACTCTTGTTCCTAGACCCAAGGGTAAAATGTAATTGGCACAAAGTGGGTATTCAGAAATAAGTTAAAAGAAGATGGAAAAGTTTCAAGAAACAAAGCAAGGTAAGTTTGTAAAGGTTATTCTCAAGAAGAAGGTATTGATTATGGTAAAAATTTTGCTACTATTGCAAGATTAGAAGGTGCTAGAATTTTACTAGCATATGCAGCACACAGAGGATTTAAAGTTTATCAAATGGATGTAGAATCTACATTCTTGAATGGAATTCTTTATGAGGAAGTCTACATAGAACAACCTAAAGGTTTTGTCGATCCTAGCCAAAGAGATATGATCTAAAAATTACACAAAGCTTTGTATGGTCTTAAAAAAGCTCCCAAAGCTTGGTATGAAAGACTTCATAACTACTTGATAAAGATTGGTTTTCAAAGAACAAATGATAACAACGACCTATATATCAAAGAAGGGCCAAACAAGAAGATTATGTTGGGAGAAATTTTTTTGGATGACACTTTATTTATAGGAAATGATGACTTATGCAAGGCATTTTTAGAAGAGATGAGTAAAGAATTTTAGATGTCCATGTTTGGAGAGATAAAAATCTTTGTTGGATTGCAGATCCAACAAAAGAAAGATGACACCTATATTACTCAATCCAAATATATCAAGGAGATACTAAAGAAGTTTGGAATGGAAGGTTCAAAACCTATTGGATCACCTATGTCTACTGGACATAAACTTTTCAAAAATGATGATTCCAAAGATGTAGGTCAAACCACATACAAATTAATGATTAAAAAATTGTAGTATGTAGTGCATGCAAGGCTTGATATTGCATTAATAGTTGGTATGGTGGCAAGATTCTTAGAAAATCTAAAAGAAAATCACATGATGGCAATCAAGAGAATCATGAGATATCTTAAAGGTATTGAAGACTATGGATTATGGTACAAAAAGGGAGGAAATTTGGATTTGAAAGCATTCACAAATGTTGATTGAGTAGGAAGTATTGATGATAGAAAGAGCACAAGCGGTGGAGCATTCTTTCTTGGTAAAAGACTAGTGTCTTGGACAAGAAAGAAGCATAATCGTATTTCTCAGTCCATAGCGGAGGCAAAATATGTGGCAGCAATAGTTTGTTGTTTGGTTCAAGTAACTATTGGCAGATATGAAGATAGAGATCAAGGATCTAGTGGTAATATTATGTGATAACACCAGCGCAATTAATATATCAAAGAATCCTGTGATGCATACCAAAACCAAGCACATTACTATAAAATATAATTTTTTGAGAGAATTGGTACAAGATAAAGAGGTAAGATTGGGATATGTGAAAACTAATGTAATGTCCCTTATCTGGACATTAGTTTATAAACCTAACTTTGCATATACATTTTTCCCTTTCTCTGAGATAGTCCTTTATCAAGTTTTTATTCTCTCTATATATTTAATAGTAAGAGTCATGTCTTTTCATAATATAAAAATATATATTAATTATATAATTAAATTAAAAATGATATATATTATATCAATATATAGATTATATTATATAAGTTTAATTATACATTACATATATTATATCTATATTAATGATATTATCATTCTTAATAGTGATAAAAATATTATTTATTTTATTATTTTTAATACATTATAGTATTAAAATAGTTGATCTATATAGTTATTTATTATTAATATTTATTATCATATGTATTATGGAGCTTATATAGAATAGTATATATTAATTATCTATAATTGATTATAATTATAATTATTTTTTATGTTATGGTTTAATAATTAGTTTTGTTAGTGATATTACTTATTAATATTTTCTTATAATATTTATTAAACATGGGGACATGACAACTAAAGAGAAAATTGCAGATATATTCACTAAGTCATTACCTAAAGATGCATTTTTGTATCTAAGAAGTAAGTTAGGGATCATGCAATTTAGTGTTGCATCAACCAAAGCATGTTGAAGATCAAATAGTTGATGCATTATTGACAAGGTATATTGCAAATGAATCAGTACATGACATACATTGGTATTCACTAAATATTTTCTTTGGCATGAGATGTCAAAGAGGGAGAAGTTTGTTGTCATATCTTACAGACTTTTTTATTACTTCTAGCAATGTCAAAAAAAAGAGAACTTGGTCTAATATCAAAGAAGGAAAGTTTTCTATTAGAAGAAGATGTTGAAGTCAAAGTTTTGTTGACAGAGGGAGGAACTAAAGGCAGAGGGATTTCACACTGATAGAGGAAGCTCTCATGGATGAGAATCATAATGAAACTAAGGATATGTTTCTTACTTTATTCTTGCTCTAAAAAATTCATTGTATTATGACATGCTGTGTTGCCATCAATGCCAAAGAGGAAGATTGTTGAAAATAATTGATTAATTAGGTATTATCTTTGATGTTACACAAAATTTCATAACATTTCTAGTTAGTGTATGCTAAGCTCACTTAGGAAATGAAGGTAGTTTTCTGTGTCTTCTGACCAATCCAGAGTTTGCCAAGTTCAGAAGACAGTATCTACTAAGTTGACTCGATCGTCAAAAGAAAGTTTGCAAAAGTTGAGTGTTAACCAAGATTACTTGGTTATCAAAGGAACTTTTTAAATATGTAGTGTTAATTGATTTCACTTGGTTAACATAGGAAAATCATTTCTAAGTTAGTGGCTAATGAACATGGTTAGCTAATGAAGGATTTTCTTATTTTGGAATATTGAGTTTAATTGATTTAATTGTTGGTTCTAGCCAACTGAGAAGATGAATATTAAGTATTATTAGTTGTATCCAAGCCAACTTGATAATATGTAAGATATAAATATAAGGTCAAGTTGAGGATTGAGTGTGTGGAATATAACAGAAGATTTGATGATGCTTAGAGGAAGTGAATTAGAAGGATAAGAAAAATATCCTTATTGAGCTGCAAAGATACATTCAATCGGGAAGGATCAAGTGTTCAAGTAAGAATTGAGATCTAGAATCAAAATTTAGTTGTATTAGAAATTAGGCCATTTCATTGCTACTCTCTAATCATTGTAGCAGTGATCAAAATCTGTTAACAGGGTTGGCTTAACAACTATTTGTAAATCCTTTAACAAGGTGGCATTTCTAGGTTGAAGTGTATAAAGACCTCTAACAAGGTCACTCCTAATAGGGTGATTAAATACTCTAATAGGCTTACACCTAATAGTGTATTTTTTAACCTTTAACATGGTTGGCTCCTAACAAGGCTCACTTCAGAAGAGTGAAAATTTGTAACTAGGTGCAATTGGTGGTTTTTCCCCAATTGGGTTTCCATGTTAAATATTGGTGTCACTTGTGTTCATGCTATTTATTTTATATGTTTGCAACTAAGTTAAATAAGGATAATCATACATAATATCTTAAGATTTTCATGTTAAGTAGTTCCTGAGTTATTTCAGTGTTTACCAAGTTACAACATTTGTTAGTATAAACCAAGTGCATGTGTGTTTGATGAGTTACAACAGAATATATTTTAATCAAAGTTTTGATTTGTATTGACATTTAAGGGATCAAGGATTTATTTTTGTAGTAACTAATTCTCCCCTCCTCTTAGTTACTCCTCTTATATTTCCAACATCTTCAATTATGTCTTTTCTTTGATATTGAATGATCTTCACCTTATTTTTCATAGGATAACTAGTCACTCGATGAACAATTTATTTTGTGATCTCAATTGGTCCACCCTCTAGCCACATCTTCATTTCATGCACTCATCTTAGAACAACCTTAATCCACTCTACCTTGAAAACCTTGGGAAAATCTAGGGCACAGGTGAGTCCTGCCTCGAGTGATGTGCTTATGCTCCTCTTTTAGTTTCCCATCAATACACAACCTCTCATATAAATTCCTTAGCCCAAAATCATGTACTTCATTGATATAGCACACATAACATGACCTAACATCATGAATAATAATAACCCTAGGAAGGATTGATGATAGGGCACCAGATGCATCACCTTTCATGACAATCTTTGGATGTTTTTGGGGTTTAACAACGTCATTACGAATCAATTGCACATCACTAACCTTTGATGATTTTCCCTTCTCTAAATTCAAACTTGGTGTCATTTTTCACATTCAAGGTATGAAACTTTGAACTCTTCTTTTATTTGTGTCAACACAACCTTCAAATCACTATCAATCATCAATGGCACACAATAAGATCTTCTCACAAATTGGTTAACTTACTCTGAAATCACTCTAGATCTTGAAATCTCAAATGCAAGGTATTCAAAACTATTGACAAAATTCATTATAAGGGTCAAAAATTCAATTTTAGGGGCCTCATAAATGTCTCATACACAGTGGGTATATTACAGTTGTCTCAGGCTTCTCTACAACAATCAACAATCATACTTCCTTTAGTCTTCAACTTGGCTAATGTACTAACTCAATCAATACTAGAAATCTTACTTAAATGCTTAATACTTTCATCACCAACTATTGATACTCAACAATTATTGACTTTTCAACTCAACTTCCATACACATTACTTGGTTTAAACTTCAAATATTCCCTTATTCATCTAACAATTTAATAATTTGGAATTTTGTACTTTCTATATTAGGAACTAATGTATGATTTGGAAATTTAAAATGCAGTTCCATACATACCTCTTTATTTAGTTTGAGGTGAGGGAATCACCTAATCCATTAGATTGGGTGATCACAACTTCACCATTTTAACTATTGCCTTCATCGGTTTTCTTCTTCTAGGTTTGATTCATCTAATTTTTCACTTCTTTAGCATTAACCTTTGCTTTTCCATTATTTACTTCATTATTGGATATTGGTGCTTGGTTCATACAATCTCTGCTTAGATGACTAACCTTCTGACAGTTAAAACATACTAGATCAAAATTTCTCCAATTTCCTAATCTTCCTCTAAAATGTATTCTTGCACAATTTTCTGCAATGTGTCCATACTTACCAGATAATTCACAATTGACCCAAGTATTGTAATCCCAATTTATAGTTTTTCCTTTCCTAGTTTCTTTTCCTTGACCTTTAGGTGTCCAACTATTTTTTGCATTAGATCTACAATCTTGTGCCTTGTGATCATACTTTTGACATGTGTAACAATAACCTTCAAATCTAGATGTAGCTTGTTTCTTATTGGTCTTTGATCTATATTCATGTGCTTGATGTCCATGTTTTTTACAATTGAAACAATTACCATTGAACTTAGACTTAGTATTTGATATACCAATTTTGCTTCTATAAACATTTTCTCTATGGTCCAATTTTCCACAATGATAATATGTAGGCTTCTTATTCTTTGGTTTTGTTTCCCTTTGATCTCCATGCTTTGATGACTCTCCCTGATCAGTAGATGATACGAAGTTGGTGTAGCCTAATACATTAGTGTCATTAAGTCTTCGTTGTTCTTCTTGTTGTTCAACAAGTTGTCTCATAGCCTCTCTTGATCTATTCATCCTTTCAATGATTTCCTTTTCAGCTCTTGACTCAACTTTCAATTGATTGTTCTTAGATATTAGATTTTTAGTCTCTTCCACCTTCCTAGCAATATCATGATTGTCACTTAATAACTAATTGAACATGTCAAATTGATTGTGATTCAACCTTTGTACCTCATTGATCCTCTTATCAAGACTTTTAGTCATTTGCCTTTTATCTTCATCAACCATTATATTATCTTCTTCATCATTTTTCTTATGTTCAGTAACTTCACATAGCCTCACTAACTATATTTCATGTTCTCTTTTTAGTGCTCTTACTTCTTCATTCAATATGTTTCTCTTCTCCAATAGATATTCTGTTGTTTTATATGTTTCACTAGATATGCCTTCATCACATAAGTCCTGAATGCTTTCTTCCTTGTATTGTGTATCATTTTGTTGAATTTCCATCTCCTTCTTTCTCTTCAAGGATTTATTTAGTTCCTCCTTTGCATCCTTGACTTGGTCAAATGCAATTTGCAAATGAAGCTTTTGATTCTTAATCACCTTTCCTAGTTTATAGGATTTCATCTCCAAGATCTTTGACTTTCAAGTGGTTAAAACTCTTCCTTAGAGAACTCTTCTCTAATACCAACTATCAGAATCTAATAGGGAAAGTAAGATGTTGAGGGGGTGGGGGTGAATTAAGATCTATAAAAATTCTATCACTTCAAACATGAATCACACTCATACTTGATACACCACACATATCAACCTTAACCTTGACCATGTATCATCAATAAACAACATGTAATATCATATCTAGCATCTAATAACATGAATACCACATTTTAGTTATAGATCAACACATGGCACTAGATGTGGTAACAAAAAAAACTCTCCAAGCTAAAGGTAAACCTACAGTGGGGATGAGGCCCACAAAATCTTCACTATTGTAGTAATAAAGTGTGTTTGTTAGGGATGTAAAGTTTGATCACTTCTGATGACCTACCTTGTGAGGGGTCTACCCTTCTAAGATCTTCCAATACTATTAAGTCTACCTTGATTAAAGGATTTTTACATCTCAATAAAGTGAGCACTCTATTAGGAGATCTACAGTAGTCCTATTAGGAGCACTATGTTAAGAGAATCACCTGATACAATAGTTAGAATGTAATTAGTACAATGATCCTTTAGTTTTCACTTGATTGCTAATGAAATACCTTCTCTTTCCAATATTAAATCACCTTTATGTGACATATATACTTTATCTCCTCTCTCACTTGTCAATGGCTTTAGTCCTTTAACCTCTTATTCACCTTCAATTATGCAATCCTCTCCCTTACAACTTCAATAACACACATTTATGGCTTACACCCTTCTTTTATAACTATCTAATGAAGTTTCTAGATCTTGATCAATGATTAGGATTCATTATTTTTACTAGTTGACCTTTTCATTTTTCTGATTGGTTGATCACACAACATAGGGATTAATGATCCAAACTTACAAGTGTAATTACTTCTATGATTGATTCCTCGATTATATAAACACGCTTCCAACTCGACAAAATAGTTTTTCTATGAATTTATGTCATTCCAACAAAAAAATACAAAAACGTGTGTTACCGAACTCATATAGCTTATGACACTCAACTCTTCTTGTTCTTTCATGTTGTCCCTCAACATGAACTTGACTTGGCCATAACTAAATCTACATTTTGAATTGCTTAGTGTATATTTCCTCTTGAATCACTCGAAAATCATTGAAATGCTCTATGGCACTTATGTGCATGTGAAAACAACAATTGCGTTGGCACACATTGAACTTCTTATTCACTTTGTTACTTGATAGCTCAGCCTATATAGTGGCTTAGTCATAGTGATGACCGACCAACATTGCCTAGTAAATGACTAAGTTTTTTTCACTAATAGACAATTGCCTTTAGGTTCAACATATCCTACATAGAATTAACAACTAAAGACTAGAGCTAAAGAACATCTTATGATTCCCAAAGAAAATTTGGATGGGTAGATATGAATGTCCATAGTTCTAACACCATACACTATCTATCTTCCAAATTACCCAATTTAACATTATACTCCACTTCCATTATCATTTTAGCAACTCCCTTTGTCTTCTATCCAGTATCAACAAAATCTAATACACATATAGTTTCTTAATAGACCACTATTGGGACCCTCCTCATTTGATTCAGACTATATTTTATTAGCTTTCAATAATCTAAAATGATGACAAATATTTCTTTGAGGAGAGTAAACTATGGTCTAGCAACCATTGAATTATGTTCATTGTGAATCAGTTCTCAATCAAGCATATAACAACATTAGGGCACTTGAATCTCATTCTGATTCTTGCAATTCCTCAATACTTCAATTACGTATGCAGATACCCAAAAAAAATCATACATCCTCCATAATTACGTGCGCAAACACAAAAAAAAAATCCATTTTCATTTTCATCTACTCCCTAAAAAGTGTAATTGGGTTTTAAATTTCAATTCCTAGTCCAGAGAGGGAAGAATGATAACTTGGTTTTGATGCAAAATTAGAAGTTAGATATTCTCATTCTATTTTGCTGATTTTGAAACAAACACAATTTTTTTCAAATCCAGATTATGAAAAAGCCAATTCTCATCATCTTCCAAAAACCAAACGGACCCTTAACGACCAACTCCAATGAAGAATTCACATTTCTAAATATTCATTTATTGCTTTCCCACCAAATTTCCCAAATGAAAAGGGCAGGAGAGCATTTCTAGATGCAAGCAAAATATGATTTACAAAAAAGAATTAGCCAAGATTGAAACAAATCCCATAATGTATTTGGGAAAGGCATCATAAGATTTAACTTTTCTGTCATAAAATTCCAACATTTTTGAGCAAAGTAACATTAAATAAATAGATAATCCACACTTTCCACATATTCACTACATAAAACACACTAACAAGGTTGTGATAGTTTGAGTAGATGGAGCTTATCACTAGTTAAAGTCCTTTTCCAAAGCATGAGCCAAGCAAAACAACTTGTCTTAGGCAACACTACTTTATTCAAGCATAGAGAGAACACTTGTTTTGCTTCACAATGCTCCATCAATTTCAATGATCTCTCTCTCTCTCTCTCTCTCTCTATATATATATATATATATATATATATATATATATATATATATATATATATATATATATATATATATATATATATATATATATATATATATATATATATATATATATATATATATATATATATATATATATATATATATATATATATATATATATATATATATATATATATATATATATATATATATATATATATATATATATATATATATATTACCATTATTAATCAATTTGAAAAATATGTAGATTAAATCACATTAAAAAAGATTATTTTGATCATGTCACCAACATGGTCTAGTAGCTAGGGTTCATCATTTATTATGATTTTAAGTGTATCCCCCTAAGTTTTAGTTGAGGGGATGTTTATATAATTAAGTATTTTCTAATTACACTTTTCTTAATATTACTTAGGACAATGCATTGCATACTTATTTGCATAAGAAATGCCTAGGAGTTTTCACCTTTATTTTTATATGGCATAGAAGAAATTCAACTTTAATAGTGATAGTCGTTATCATATTCCACTTTATGTGTTTTCTCCACCTTTATTTCTTGAATCACAATATCATCCTTCACATGTCACATATACTTCATTAATGGAGGATGATCCATGTTTGGTGGACATGTGATTCCACCCTATGTGGGTGATGTCTAATTCTTATCATAGTCTCTTAGTGCCTTGCCTATATGAGAAGGCACGTCTAAATTGTAAATTACTATAGTTGAATCAATTCAATCCATCAATTCTAGTATTGTAATCCATTGAATTTATATCAAAAATATTATCATTTGTTCATATTTTTGAAAATGCATTTCCATTCCCTTATGGAAGTTATCTTGGTCTCTTATTTAATCTTAGGGGTGTTGAAGAGATAACTATAACTCTAACAATTTTAGACCTTATGAAATAATTAGAAAAATAATATACTATAACACATGAGAAATCAACTCCTTACCATCCTCAAGAAAATGGTAAGATTTAGGAAACTGTATGAGAGGAAAATGGAAATGATCCACCCTATACACAAATAAAGGGGAAGACCAAGATACACCCCTTTAATTGGATTCAATTGATACAAAAGGAAGTATCAATGCATAACTTGATGTAAATGGAGTGAATAAGTGGATTTATTTAACTCTTACCTGCACCTTAATAGGGTTTAAGGAAAAATGCATTATAAAGTTGAAGTATAAGGAGATAATAAGATGATAAATTATATTAAAATGGAAAAGAGGAAAATGATATACCTTATGAAATAAAAACATGAAAATGGGTTGTTGAATGAGCTCCAAAACTATTGATTCTTACTTAACTAGAATAAAAATGACAAGATCTAGAAAACCCACAAATTGTTTGGCGATCCAACATGGGTGAATTCATCTTGTGACGGTGACCTTTGTGACCCTGCAAAACTATATCCAACCTTGATTCCAATTTTGCAGTTCTGAAGAAGGCCAAAAAGGGTATTTGAATATGCAACCTATTTTCCCATATGAGATCTGAAACCTACAAAATAAAAGGGTTTTTGTTTTGCTATGTTCCCAAGGTACTCAAGTCAATTCGATCTGATGTAGTATGTTGCCCCTATTTAATATTATTGCTGCATTGGAATAATAGGTAGGCCAATTTGCATCATATACAGAATAAGGGTTGGTGGAAATGAGCAATCATTGCAGTAATTTCCCTAGGCAAGCAGTGTAGAGCAAGTCAGGAGGGTTTACCTCAGTTAAATCCTAGTTAAAGTATTAACCTTGAATTAAAATAGCAATGGAATGCTAGCAAGTAGTAGTGATAGATCTAACATGAAGCAGTTTAAATCTATGAATATACTCTTGAATTTGTAATGTAATCAAGTATGTAGATGCAATAACTTTGACTCAAATTCAAAAATGAATATTCTTGAAATTTTCCTTGAGAATGAATGTGGATCTTGAAGAGGATGGATGAAGAAGATGCAACAAACGATCTTGAATGTTGAAAGAGATAGATCTTGCATAAACTCCTTGGATGGCTTGAATGCTTGAATCCTTGATCTTTAATGAAGAGATTTCTAGAATGTCTTGACTTCTTGAAGAGTTCTTGAGAACTTGAGAGCTTGAGCACATGAATATGTAATCATAGAATCCTTGGATGAAAATGGAGAAAATGGATGGGTTTATAAAGGGAATAGAATTGGCTTACTCTCATAGGTCGACCCACCTAAAAGTTAATACCCCAAAATAATCCAAATATGTCACCTGATAAATGGACCAAAAATAGGGCCCAATAAGGGACACACTACATCCTCGATTGGCAAGGGCACATTGAATCTTTTCCAACCAAGGCCCAGAACCTTTGGGATTTACTCAGTATCCTGAAATAGGTCCCAAATCCCAAAAATTAGGTTCAAAACTCAAGATATATCCACTTCTATGAGGAAAAGAGATTTTAAGTGATTAGATGAGAGAAAGGGAGGACCTAGGTGGTTAGATCCTACATCGATCTTTACGTTGTAAAAATAGGAGATTCAAAGATGGTCAATTAGATCTTACCCGAATTCCACCTAGGAAGAAGGAGAGGAATGCAAATAAATGATGAAATTACATTAAATGAGTTCTAAATCATCATTAAATAAAGGTGCTTCCAATTTAAGATGATACATTTATACCCCACTTTAGCGAGAGTGTGGATCAACCCATAGTCATGGTAAACTAGAGAGAAGAAGAAAAGAGGAAAATGGTGAATAAGAAAGACATAGAACATCACTTAGTCAAAGGGAATAAGCCCCCAAGACCAATGGTCTTAACTTCACATCCATGCGCAAGAGTGAAAAAGAAAAAGAAACATAAAAAAAGACAAAAAGATAAAGACACAACAAGGGGTTAGTACTAGAATAAACCCAAATCAAAAGTGAAAGGGACCTCAATAGAAAAAATGTCTTGCCCACTAATATCATATTCAGAAAGCTATCAAAAGAGCATAAATGATGACATGAGAAATACAAGATCAACATTATTAATAACATAGCTTTAGGATCTATCTCTACTAGAATGAAATAAAAAGAGAGAGAAGGAAGAGAAACGTGATTACCTCATCCAGTAAAGTGTCCATCCTACTATGAATCACCAAAATAGATGCTTGCAAAAGATGGCATTGAAAAGTCTAATGAGGTGGTAACCTGCTAGTCAACCCATCAGAGTTCCATCCATAGATCAAAATCCTTTGTATCAGCATGGCATGATTCTATAAAAATCCATTACTCGTGTATGGGACTTAGCATGTTGTTCTTGAATGTGTTACCTATATCTGAGATTTAGCAAGTTTATATGCTTTACCCATATATAATATTTAGCATATATGTCTATAATACGTTACTCATGTATGGGAATTAGTAAGCTTTTATGTGTTATCCATATACAAGATTTAGAAATTTTATTTGTCTTTCCCATAAATGATATTTAGCAAGTTTATCTTAATTACTCATTATGATATTTAGCATATGTGCTTATGTAAAGAGAGATGAAGTAAAAATGCATAGATTTGAGAATAACTTAGAAAGTATAACAAGTATGTTGAGCTAAAGTACTCTAAGCCATACTCAAAATTTGTATTTGCTACACCATGACTGTGAAGTTAGAGCAACAATATGGACTACATTCATAGTGAAGAGCCTCAACTCTTAAAATCTAAGAACATAGACAAACATGAAAAAGATATATAACTTGTGGAGAGAGGATTCTCAAAAGGGAGAAATATTTAATGACAAGACATCTACCTAAGAGGAGTACATGATCAAGGTAAAATCTCCAAAAAGAGGGGAAGAAGAAAATGACACACCTATTTGGTCCCTTGTATGTAGGTAAAACATGGATCCTTTGATGAAGTATGACAATATCCAAGCAAGGGAAAGTGTATATAATGGACATAATTGTTCTTGATAAAGAAAAGGTGATGACTTAGGATATACACCTCTTGTAAAAGAGAGAATCTATAGTCAAGACACAATTCTTCATAAAGAAAGAATAACATTGCATAAATAACAAGTTCCACTTAAGCCCAAGGAAAGTATATCCTTAGAAAAAGCAAAAAAAGAATATACAAGGATTCTTGCCCCTATGCATGAGATAAGAAAAAAGGAAATCTATGGTGGATTATATATAAAAGTCTTAGAAGATGTAAGGATGAATTGGTCATACACAAAATACAAACATCCCATCACCAACAAGAAGTATTATAGAATCATGATACACCATAGATAAAATGAAAGAAATAAAACATCATAGGATAATCCATTATAAAATATTAGCATGAATATTGATTACACTACTTTGGGGGAGTATCCTATGCATCGGAGAGTATTGACATGTTGCATTCATGGTTGTGTTTGTCATTGATGTCAACATAGTATGGTTTTTGTAAAGACTAGTTGAGTGGTAAACAAATATCATAGTCATATGGATAATGGTTTGATTTTTTGGTGATGTACGATTATGGATATGTTTAGTATAGTGTCTTGATGAAGTGGGTCAGCACGCAAAGTCTAAGTCAAAGATGTATGGATGTTGTACCTGATTTATAGAGAGCAGTTTAGAGAGAGGGTATTGGGAAAGCAGTTCTCAATGTTTGTTCACTATCTTACATCTAAGATGCAATGAGAAGATGTGCAGTCAAGCAGTGATAGAGGATAGTCTGTTGGTGACACCAACAAGTACCCAAGTCCTAGTATCACACATGTGAAGTTTTATATAGATTATGAGCCGACAGTGCTATTATAATTGTAATTAATTAATTATTTTATTATAATTAATTAGGAAAGCCTCAAGGTTGACTCAAGAAATTATTGTGAAGATATGATATAAAAGAAATATGGTTTCTTTAGTTGTAATGTTTGGTGATACATTGAAGTTTGAAGTGTAAAAAGGAGTAGAGTGTTTGGTAAATGTGTGTAACTAGTCCAAGGGATTATTGGATACAAGTTTTATGATCTGGTTACAAGACTAGAAGGAGCAAAGGTTTGGTTGACATGATAGAAGAAGAGGGAGAAACTAACTTTCATTTTTATTATTTTACAAGGAATAATACAGAGATCATTTGGATAGTGGTTTCATTGATCTTGCCCTTGAAGTTGTTTGGATAATGGGTCTAACTATCTTTCGCAACTCTTGATAGGGTTGGAATCTCCTAACAAGCATTCAAAATCTCCTAACATGAACTCATATGTACTAAATGTATTCATATACTTTTAACAGGGTTCATCCCCTAACAAGAAATATTTATATTAGTACATCATCTTGTGGGTGCCATCCCCACTAGGGTTTTCCTTCTGATCAAGGGTTTCCCTAGCTAACATATTTGGTGTTATTGTGTATGACTATCTTGTTGTGGTTTTTGATTATATTGCTCATATGGTTAAATTTTAGTAAGGTTGATAGTTGTGATATTAGCTAGATAATTGATTCACACCCCACCCCCCCCCCCCCCCCCCCCAATTATATTGGTGGACTATATATTCTAACAATTGGTATCTGTAGACACTCAAAAATGGTTCGCATCTACAACCTCATCACTTCTTCATACTAATTTGTCCCATTTTCTCATTCTACTAACTTCGATCTTTTGGCTAGATTGACCATATTTTGTCATTTGTATCCCCTTTCGCATCAATTTCATATCACTCGAAATCAGTCCTAATCAACTCGAAGCATATCAAACATCTCAAATCAATCATCATTTATCTGCTCCTAGGCATTGTTGTGGCTTTCAGTGCCTTGGAAACCTATCAACTTATCAATCTTATCAATTTGACCGTAGGATTATCGTGGCTCTCAATGCTAGGTCGAACTATCATTCATGTCATCCAATCTTTGACATTATTGAGGCTTTCAATGTCAAATCATGGCATCATCAACCATTTTAATAATATTGACAGTGTCCGTCAGTGTTATTATGATCAAACCTTATCAATCAATTTCAATCCTGTAGCATTTACAATGTCGGTTAAATGTTACATATCAATTAATTCATGTCATGTGTCCTTGGCATGTTATCAATTTTGATCTATCAATTAATTTGACCATGGCTTTGGTCTACCTTTTCATCATCTTATTCGATATCCATCGTCGTCACATTTTCATGAAAGGATATGGTCGCATTCATTTAATCAATTTGGCCAATCATCTACTAATTTTCTCTATAGGATTAAATAACCCATAATTTAATTCTATTATTCTCACTAATTATTCTTCCTAATTATCATCCTCAATTAATTAATTTTATTAATTAATTGATTCATTATCTGCAAACCATGGAAATTTACAATTTCCTAAGTTCTATTTTCCATCATTAATTCCATTTTCTACTAATTCTTATTTTGTGGAATAAAAGGATTTTTAATTCAAATATTCCATAAAATATTGCGTCATCATGACACTTGGATGTGACACCTCGTGGATTCTCCTTTGACACTTGGCTGAGATTTGTCATAATCAAATATTCTTATCTCTTATGCATGTCCCTATTTGGCTTATTCGTCATAGATTCTTGGCTTTAAGTGGGTTAAGGAATCTTATGACGCGTCATAGATTCTCTTCCAAATTTGACTCTCATGTGTCATAGAATCTTACTTTTGGCATATTCTGTCATATGCGTCATAGGAATTATTATTACCTCTTACGCATGTCCCTATTTGGCTTATTCGTCATAGATTCTTGGCTTTAAGTGGGTTGAGGAATCTTATGATGCGTCATAGATTCTCTTCCACATTTAGCTAAGTTTGACTTGCATGTGTCATAGAATCTCACAATTGGCATATTTTGTCATATGTGTCATGGATTCTCAAAGGAATCTCTTGCCACATTGCATATCTATGGGTGACAAATCCAATGCTCTCATCCTCCATGTCAATTATAAATTGGACACTCTTCCTCTCATTTTTGGGTCCTTGGCTCTTGGAGCTAGAATGCTTAAGTCTTGAATCCTTGAATCTTTGAGTTTTTGAGTCTCTACTAATTTGCATTTTGCATTCTCACTCTCACAATAAAACCACACTTCAAGTATTCTCATGGCATTATCACTATCATAGGCTTTTGCTTCAATTTTGTGTGCACTATAAGCAACTTTGGAGCTACAATCATTTGGAGAAGAAAGAAGGACATGGGAGCTACAAACGAAAAAGGGAGTTTTTGATTATGTTTCCTTTCTTTTGTTTAGTTTGGCTTTCATGGTAGACTAGTGGGTGCTAACACATGATTATTGAGTTTTGTGATTTTCTCATAGTGTGTTATGCATTTAACCCATTTTTCTAGTCCTATAGTATCAAAGCATTAGGTCATTGAAGGATAAGTTTAACAACTTTGGGAGATTGATGGAAAATCTTTTTAGAAAGGATTGTCCTAGATTTGATGGGGCCAACGATGATAGTTGGAAGGAGAAGATGAAGAATCATTTTTTGTGCATGTGTTTGGGTTATTAGATCTCAAAAAAGAGTAAGAAGATGATTGTGGAAGAGGAACAACTTGAACAATGTACTAAAGCAAAGAGAGATTTGTTCATGTGTAACATGAGAGCTAGAGAAGATCTACTATGAGCTCTTCCAGATAATGAATACAGTCAGGTAAAGTCACTTTAAGCATCTCATGAAATTTAGAAAGCATTAGAATCTACTTTTGAAGGTGATACACATGCAAAAAGAATGAGATTGTAGAATTGGATATGTGCATTTCAAAATGCTAAGATGATGGAAGATGAATCTGTAAGAAGTTATAATGGTAGAATATTAGAAATTGTTGTAGGAATTTGGTTTCTTGGGTGAACCAAGGAAGAAGATGAAGTAGTATGGAAGATATTGAAAAGTTTAACACTACCATTCAAGCAAGTAGCTCAGATGATTCATATATTAATGCCCTGCACTAAGGATTTCACAAAAGAAACATTGCTCAGAAGATTAGAATCTACAAAAGTAGATCTGAGAAAGTCTAGAGATTTAGCAAGAGTCAAAAAAACTTTCAGTGCCCTGAACAATCAACCTAATTTGGAAAGGGGTGCAAACACACATGGAGATTTTGTTGGCAGCAATAGATTTGAGGAAGACAAGAAGATTGAGCAAGGTATAGGCCTTCTTGTGAGATGATGCAAGGAGGGTAAGGAGAACTAGGGCAAAAGGCACACCCAACAATCCAAAACACCTTGTAGAGTTAATACAACAGAAGCAAACACATAAAGAAAATAGCACCATAGAGAGAGGGAACCAGATTCTTTTATTGATTCATCAAATGATCAGCATACATGCCCAATTTTAAGGCCTTCTGGGTTATGGCTAGATACAAAATACATTCAAGCTCCAAGATCTAGCTTCAAATTCACACTTCTAGACACATATGCAACAGACTTTCTCAATCCTTTGAAATCTCTACCAAAAATCTTTGCCTAACTCTAAGCCTAAACACCCTATTTATGCTTGTCAAAATGACTTACAAAAGATTCTATAAAATTACAAAATAGAAAAGTTGACCCTAAAATGTTTTGCACACATCCCAATACAAGATCTTATCATAAAAGTCATGATCATAATTAATCTTGCAAGTCAACTCCCATTAAAAACCAAAACATAGAAAAATCATCCAAAATGCTGACACTCGGTATCAATAGGAACACTCGACACATGAAGGATCACTCCTCGACACACATTGTAGAACTCAACACATACTAGAGAATGAGATGGGATAACACACAAATTTGAATGTTAACACGACATGGGATAACTTCAACTCAACTTATACTGCAAAATTACTAGCACTTGACAATTGTTGCAACTCAGTAACGACTACAACTGAGCAACAACTGGCAAAATGAACACAAATGAGTAGGATATCACATCAACCCAAGATGCTCCTGCATCAAACAACCAGGGTAGATATAAATGATTCTCCTGGATCATTTAGATTTCACAATTTGAGATGGATCCAACTCAGATTGAGAAATCCATGTAGCATCCTCAATTGGTCTGTTCTTCCATTACACCAAATATTCATAGTAGTCTTTTCCTTTTGTTCTTTTACCATCTCTTTGAGCCAATATCAATTCAACCTATTCAATATGCTTCTTAGGATAATCATCACATATAACAACTTCATCATCTAACTCATGATACTTATATAGATCAACAACATTGAACATAGGAGATATATCCATGTCCTTAGGTAACTCAACTTCATAAGCATTACCACTGCCAAACTTCTTCAAGATCTTACAAGGTCCAAACTTCTTCATCTTCAACTTATTGTATGTTCCAATAGGAAATCTACTTTTATTAAATGAATCATCACCTCATCACCAACTTAAAAAATATAATGTCTTCTAGACTTATCAACATTCTCCTTGTACTTCTGATTACTTTGTTCCAACTTCAACTTCACTTCCTTATGCAAAGACTCCATAAAATCAGCAAATTCTTCTCTTGCAACACTTCTCTTCACCAACAACATCCCTTAAATCTGATACTCCTCTAGGCTTCATTCCAGTAACAATCTCAAAAGGTGCTTTCCCTATACTCCTATTCATAGAATTATTATATGCAAACTCAGCTTATGCTAATACCATCTCCCAATTATGTGGTTCATCTCCAACTAAGTATCTCAACAAATTACCCAAGCTTCTATTCATAACTTATATCTATCCATCAATCTACAAATAGAATGTAGAACTAAATTTCAACTCAATACCAATCTTCTTCCACAAAGTTCTTGAAAAATAACCAACAATGTTATTGTCTCCATCAGAAATAATGCTTCTTAGTAATCCATGCAATCCAACAATCTCTTTGAAGAAAATTTCAACAATATGCTTAGAATCCAATTTCTTCTTACATGGTATAAAATGAGCCATTTTAGAAAATCTATCTACGACAAAAAAATATAGAATCATACCCCTATGTTGTTTTAGGCAATCCATACTAATGTCACTCCGAGGTTTCTCAGGAATAAAAATAGGTGTATACAATGCAATATATAGTATTACTCCTTTTTCAACTTTACAAAGTCCACAACTCTTCAAAAAAATTTGAACATCCTTATACATCTGTGGCCAATAATACTTCTTCAAAAAACTCAATGTCTTATCAATTCCAAAATGTCTAGCCAATCCACCACTATGTTTTTCCTTAATCAAATTAACTCTCATAAAACTTTGAGGGATACACAACTAAATACTTTTGAAAAAAATACCTTCTTGAATAAAATATTCATCATACTTTCTCATTTTATTTGTTGGATTTGGTGCTCTACACTCTCTCCACACCTCAGAAAAATTAGGATTAGTATCATACAACTCTTTCATCTCATCAAAACCAAGAACTTCAACCTTCACCTTACTCAAAAAAGAATGTCTTCTGCTCATTGCATCAACAACTCTATTACTAACTCCACTCGTATGTTTAGTCACAAATGTAAAACTCTATAAATACTCAATTCACTTCATGTGTCTCTCATTCAATTTATGTTGACTTCCCAAGTACTGTAAAGCTTTATGATCAGTACACAACACAAACTCCATAGAATCAAATAATGTCTCCACTTCTTCAATGCTTGAACAATAGAATAAAACTCTTGATCATACACAAAATAATTTCTTTTAGCATAATTCAACTTCTCACTAAAGAAAGCAACAGGTTTACCTTCTTGACTCAATACAACTCCTATTGCACTACCACTTGCATCACATTCAACTTAAAATACCTTATTGAAATTAGGAAAAACTAAGATAGGTAACTCAACAACCTTTTGTTTCAAAGTCTCAAAATTATTATCAGCTCCATGTGTCCATTTGAATTCATTTTTATCTCCACTCATTGTCTCAATCATAGCATTACAAATAGCATTGGAATTATTTATAAATTTCCTATAGAAACTAGCCAAACCATGAAATGATCTTACCTCACCCACATTCAGAGGTATAGGCCATTCCAAAATTATTTTAACCTTCTCAGGATCCATCCTCAAATCATCCGCTGAAATAACAAATCCTAAATACACAATCTCCTCTTGCATAAAAGAACACTTTTTCAAGTTAATCATCAATTGCTTCTCTTTCAATCTCTACAATACTTGTCTAACATGCTCAAGATGTTCTTCTTTAGTCTTACTAAATATTAGAATATCATCCAAATAAACAATCACAAACTTACCCAAAAATATTTTTAGAACTTCATTCATCAATCTCATGAACGTACTAGGTGCATTAGTCAAACCAAAAGGCATAACTAACCATTCATATAAACCATCTTTTGTCTTGAAAGCAATCTTCCATTCATCCCCTTCTCTGATTCTAATATGATGATAGCCACTCTTCAAATAAATCTTGGTAAAATACTTTGCTCCACTCAAACAATCCATTATGTCATCCATGCCCAACATAGGAAACCTATATTTCACTGTGATCTTGTTGATAGCTCTAGAATCAATACACATCCTCCATTCTCCATTCTTCTTAGGTGCTAATACAACAGGTATAGCACATGAACTCAAAATTTCTCTAATTAATCCCTTATGTTATAGTTCATGCACTTGTCTATTAAGTTCTTCATTCTTTATAGGTGTCAATCTATATGGTGCTTTGAATCAGATCCATTAAATGACTTATACTTCTTATTGGCGGTAAATCAAGAATTTCCTTAGCAACAAGATCCTTATACTCATTCAAATTTTTTGTAATTTCTACTATTACTTGGTCAATATCACCAATTTTTGCTACTTACTCATTACTACCAACACTCGGTCCTCTAAGAACTATAGAAAAAAACTTGATTCTTCTTCACTTCTCTTTCAAATTATTTTCCATTAACCATTCAAATTCTCACAGTATTACATTTAACCTCATCTGGACTTTCAATCAAAGCCAATAATATTTTCTTCTTCTCATTCACCCAAAGAGTATATTGATTCAATCTTCCATCATGTACATCATATCTATCATATTGCCAAGGTCTACCCAACAAAATGTGACAACAATCCATAGGCATAATATCACACAAAACTTCATCAAAGTAATGTTCAATCTTGAACTTCACAACACATTATTCACTTACTAATATCTTATGCTCATCTTTGATCCGTAAAACATGATTGTTAGAGTAATTATTTTTTTACACTTATTAATTAAATCACTTTGATTTAATTAAATAAGTTTCCTATAACTTTAGTTTACTTAAGATACTTTTAGGTGCATATAATTAATATTTTATATTAATTATAATGTGTAACCTAGTTTTTTTTAGCTTTAGGTTACTCTTTTTTGGTTTCAATCTCCTTTTATAAGGATTGATCTCTTTGTAATTTTATTCATTCAGTTTTGATTATAACAATCCCTTCTTTTTTGCTTATCTAGAATGTCTCATCTATGGACCTGAGAATTTCTTCCTCCATAGTTTTTTTGTTTCTCTTTCTATAATAGGTGTTTGCATGTAGGTGATTCTTGGGAGCTATGGGGTTAATCTTTCATCAACTTCAACATGGTATTAGAGCTCCAGATCTTCATGCCCCTATTCAATTTATGAGATTTTTTCTTGGCTTTCAGATCTGTGCTTTTTTATTTTAGAGGGTTTCAATTTTCAGAGTTATTTTGTATTGGATTTGGGGGGACCATTTTTTTCAGTACATTTTGAGCCCAAACATGCCTCACTGTTGGATTCATAGCACCCAAAAATCCATATTTCTATATAAAGTTTGTCAAATTTGGACACAGTTGAAATTTGAGGCCAAAAAATTGCTACTAGATTTGGGCATGCTTTTCAAGGAGATGATTTTTTTTTTAAAAAAATAAATAAATCACTAAAATAAAAGAATCTATCAAAAAAAAAGCTCATGATTTTTTTTAAAAAGCGTATGTTTTTTTTTTTTTTAAAAATCTTCAAAAGAGTTTTGCTTTTTCGCAAAAAACCTTTTTAAATCTTCCTAAAAAGGATGCCTACATCATTCAAAGTACTAACACAGTAGTGACATTAGCAAAGTACTGATGCAGCAGGTCTAACAACCACAAGTGCTGACATCATCATTTTTGGAGCAAAAATTTGACGGCTTTCAAATCGTTATTTCTATGATTTGTTTTGTCTTAAAAACTATTTGTGATTTTTTGGCCATATCTTTGTCATGCAGATGTATTTTTTGATGAATCTTATATCATCAAAAAGCTCTTTCTAAACCTAACATGATGGTACTGGTCATTTGGAATTTTGATGCTATTTGGTTTCCTATTTATGCAGTCAAAGATAAAAGTTCTATTTTACACTCCAGGAGGTATATCTTGAGCATCTAATCTTTGATTTGGGACTTCTTTATATCATTGGAAAGCTATTTTTGTGCTCTTTCTAGTGATGCTAGTTGTTGTTCCAGATTCTACTCTAGGCACATCTATTCAATCTTCTACTTTTTTGCATTCTAGTGGATATCTTAGTTGTTTCAGGTCCGAGGATCAATTTTGTTGCTTCAGATGATTCATTTTGGGTTGTACTATCTATTGTATTAGCTTTTTTTCTTTTTTGATCATTGTTGATATCATTTGCAAGCATCTTTATGCAAACACACTAAGATAAAGTGCCACTCTTACATTTTGGGTTCATGAATGTTGTTTTGAGACAGTTGTACTCGCACTATTTTATAAAGTGTCATGGGGGGGGGGGGGATAGTTATATGCCGCTTTTGTGCCCTATTCCTTTTTTGCCCCATGATGTGTTGGTGAAACGTGCCTTTATAGGTGTTTGTACCTCTTATTCTCTCTCGTTGTTCTTGGTTCTTTCTGCAGAGGATTTTGGCCCACCTTTTCAATTGCCTATCACCTCACCCCGTCTGCATTAAGGGGGGTTATTCTATTGTTTCTAATGCTTCCTTGGTTCAATGGTTTGTGTAAGAATTTTCCTAAGGGAAAAATTCACCCAGGAACTAAGAACTCAAACACAAGCACACAGTAGACCAAAGAGAGAGAGAATGATCAGAATGATGATATTCATTCAATAACTAGATGAGAGTACACTAGGAGTGTCTGAATATAAAGGCCTCTAAGATACATCTAGAATGCCTCGTAATCAACACCATGATGTGTCATACAACCAAGAACATGTCCACCAGATATGGGTTATCCTCCATTAAGCATGGAAGTAAGTGCGGTGATGAGAGGATAAGCCTACAAGGGTGTGACATGCAAAATAGTGTTGTAGACACCATGTGCTAAAATAGAGTTACGTACTCCTGTGTTGTCTACATGACAAATCAAAAGGTGTGAAAACTCCTAAGTGTCTCACAAATAAAAATAATAAAATAATGCAAAATAATTAGGCAAATTCTTACATGGTATCAAAGCTCAAACACAAGCACACAATAGACCAAAAAGAGAGTATGATTAGAATGACGATATTCATTCAATAACTGGATGAGAGTACACTAGGAGTGCCTGAATATAAAGGCCTCTAAGATACATCTACAATACCTCATAATCAGCACCGTGATGTGTCATACAACCAAGCACATGTCCACTAGATATGGGTTATCCTCCATTAAGCACGAAAGTAAGTGTGGTGATGAGAGGATAAGCCTACGAGGGTGTGACATGCAAAACAGTGTTGTAGACACCATGTGCTAAAATAGAGTTGCGTACTCCTATGTTGTCTACATGACAACTCAAAAGGTGTGCAAACTCCTAAGTGTCTCACAAATAAAAATAATGCAAAATAATTAGATAATGCATTAACCTAAGTAAACTTAAGTAAGTGTAATAAGTAAATACTTATTTACACCAACAGTTTGATAGTGTGATCTATGTATTTAGTATTTGATCCTATATGCTAGGTGATTGAAGTGGTTGGCTACCTATGCATTTCAATGAGATGAATTATCTACCATATAGACTCTCTTAGTTCATGCCTTCTATTTTCGTGGATGTTCTATAGATCAACAATTTCTTTTTGGATAGAGTTTGCAGCTTCTTCATACTTTAGTGGTTCTCTTCATGATCACTCTTTGTTCCTATCTTTTGGAAAATTCTTTGCTATCTCTTTTTGGAGTAGGGTTTTTACCATGTGGTTTTCTCTATTTCTTTGTTTGATAGAGATTTTGTTGTGATTGGGTACCTCATCAGGCCTTGTTGCTGGGACTCATTTTTCTACTTTCATAGTTGTGCTAGGTTAACATACCTCCTAAGCTTTGCTTAAGGGGTGCTATTAGAGTAATTATTTGTTTACACTTATTAATTAAATCACTTTTATTTAATTAAATAAGTTTCCTATTACTCTAGTTTTCTAAAGCTATCTCTTAGGTGCATATAATTAATATTTTATATTAATTATAATGTGTAACCTAGCTTTTATTGGCTTTAGGTTACCCTTTTTGGGTTTCAGTCTCCTTTTATAAGGATTGATCTCTTTGTAATTTTATTCATTCAATTTTGATTATAGCAATCCCTTCTTTTTTTCTTATCAAGAATGTCTCATCTATGGACCTGGCAATTTCTTCCTCCATAGTTTTTTTGTTTCTCTTTCTGTGATAGGTGGTTGCATGCAGGTGATTCTTGGGAGCTATGGGGTTGATCTTTCATCAACTTCAACAATAGGGTTTAGGATGCTTCTATTGGATAAAATTGATTGATTGTGTGTTGTTTTTGATGTTACACAAGTGTCATATCAGTTGACAGTCAGTGCATGTCAAGCTCACTTGGTCAATGAAGACAATTTTCCTAGTCTACCAAGTGTTCATGAGTTTTCTCTATGTTACCGAGGTCACTCAGGTGTCAAAGGAAGTCAAGTAGAGAAGATTATTAATCAAGCTCACTCAATTAACAAAAGGCAAGTTAAATAGAGTCAATGTTAATCGAGCTCACTTAGTTACCAAATGATTTTTGTAAGTTTGCAGTATTAACCAAGCTTCTATTGGTTAACAAAGGGAAATCACTTCAGAATCAGTTTCTACCGACCTGGGTTAGCTACCAAAGGATTTTCTTATTTTGGCATGTAAAGCTTAATAAATTTACCTATTGATTCTAGCTGACTAAGGTGATGAATATTGGTTATTCTAATTTGTATTTGAGTTGACTTGACAATCTTGAAGGTATAAGTAAAAGGTCAAGTTATGATTTCAAAGTGTGTGAGATACAAGTTGAATAAGTTGAAAGAGATAAGAAGAGGAAAGTGGACTTGAAGGATAAGCAGATATCCTTATGGAGCAAAAAAGTATTATTCAATCAGGAAGGATCAAGTATGAACCAAAGCAAAGATCTGTAATCAAAAATTTAGTTGCATCACAATCAGATCATTTCATTATTACTCTCTAAACATTGTAGCAATTGTAGCAGTGAACTAAAATCTCTTAACATAGTTGGTTTAATAGCCATTTGTAAATCCTCTAGCAAGGTAAAAATTCCATTGAATTATTTCAAGACCTTTTGCAAGGCCACTCCTAACAGGGTGATTAAATCCTTTAATAGGTTCACACCTAACAATGTGTTTTGTAACCTTTAACAGGGTTGGCTCTTAATAGGACTCGCTTCAGAAGAGTGAAAAATAGTAACTAGTTACATTGGTGGTTTTTCCCGAATTGGGTTTCCATATTAAATCTTGGTGTCTCATTTGTTAATGTTATTTCTTTCATGCTTGCAAGTAATTACTAATAACATCTTAAGATTTACTAAAGTAATTTGCACTCTACATTTATCAAGTTTCAACAACTTTCTATGTGTTTATCGAGTGTCAACAGTAACCATTTTTGTTAGTCTAAGTTTTATAGTTGGCATCTAAGGGATCTAGAATTTATTTTAGTGGTAACTGATTCACCTCCCCCCCCCCACTCAGTTACTCCTTTTGTATTTCCAACAATTGGTATCAAAGCTTTTGGTTCTTACAGAGAAGGTTTCAAGGACCTAAGCCAAAGATCAAGATGTCTTACAAGAAAAAAACTCCAGAGCCAAACATAAACAACTTTGTAGCATAGCAAGGACTTATGAGGCTTCACTTGGCTACCATTGGTGATTTAGGATGCAAATATCTTGATGACTAATATAAAACTCCCACTAGAACATTATCAGTTGATGATATTGCTAAGAAGAAAAACCATAACATCATGATGATTGACATAGTTATGCTAAATTTGATGAGGTCAAAGACTATAAAACTGCTTTTGATATGTGAACAAGATGAAAGAAATATATGAAGGATATGACAATGTAAGAAGAGCCAAATTAGAAAGCCTTAGAGGATAATTTGATCAAATGAGGATGAGAGAAGATAAAAATGTTGCAAAATATGTAGAAAGAATCAAGGCCAGTATTAGTGTAATTAGAGCATTTGGAGGAGAAATCAAAGAAGAAACGGTTGTAAGGAAAGTTCTTAGAAATTTGCTTCTCATCTATGCAATTAGAGTGTTTGCTATTCAAGAAAAGAGATGTGATCCAAATAACAAGATAGGCTTGGATGCCCTAGTAGGAAGATTGACAGCTTTTGAACTAGACAACTTTGACAACTATGTTCATGCTTCCAGGAATATTGAGTTTGCATTTGAAGCTAAACTCTACCTCAAAGAAAAAGACAAGAAAATAAAAGATAATCAATCAAAAAGTGAGGAAGAAACTGAAGAAATTTTTGATAGTGATCTTGAAATTGTTGAAGCTCTAATTGTAAAGAAATATTCTAGGAGCAAAGGAAAGTACAAAGGTAAAATCCCTCTATATTATTTTTCTTGTGAATAAATTGGTCATATTGCTACTAGGTGTCCAAACAAAGAAGGCAAGGAAGAGAAGAAAAGCCACAAGTAAAAATGCAAGAAGGAATTCAAAGGTCACAAATCCTATAAAGACAAAGGTATGAAAACTTGTTTTACAACTAAAGATTCTGATAATAGTGAAGATGAAATAGTGTATATTGTTGTCAAAGATGAATTTGATGATGAAGGAGATAAGATGGTACTTGTCTCTCGTGTTAGAAAAAATGACACATGGATCATAGATAGTGGATGTTCTCACCATATGACTAGAGACAAAACTAAGTTTCAATATTTTGAACACTATGATGGAGGTAGTGTAAGGTTTGGAAACAATGAACCTTGTTGCATAAAAGGGAAAGGCTAAATCTCATTAACCAATGAACTTGTATGTGACAATGCCTATTGGGTTGAAGGAAGAAAGCATAATTTACTAAGTGTGGCATAGCTAAACAATATTGTATTCAAGGTAGAATTCACAAATGGCAAGGCAAGACTGCTGGATAACAAAGGAAATTTGATTGGATCAGACAGGCAAACAAAAGGTAACCTATTTTATCTTGATCTTGGTGATTGTTCATGTTTTATTGCTCAAGTAGAAGAAAGGTTACTATGGCACAAAAGACTATGTCATTTGAACTTTGATAAGATGGTCAAGATTAGCAAACTCAGGAGAGTAAGAGGTCTTCCTAGTTTGAAGAAACCTGATGTTGGATTATGCAAGAATTGCCAAATTGGTAAAATGGGAAAGACTAATTTTAAGAGGAAAAACTATCAGTCCGAAGATGTCTTGGAAATTGTGCATACTGATTTATGTGGACCCATTAGAATAGAAACTTATAGTAGAGAAATTTTTTTCATTCTTATTGTTAATGATTATTCTAGAATGATGGCTATTATGTATCTTAGAGAAAAATCAGAATCTTTTGAGAAATTCAAATGGTATCTTGCTAGAGTAGAAAAGGAAACTGGAAAAAGATTGAAATTCTTAAGATCATATAGAGGTGGTGAATTCATCTCAAATGAATTCAAAAATTTCTACATTTAAAGAGGAATCAAAAGACAAGTATCAATCCCTGCTACTCCTGAGTAGAATGGAATATCTAAAAGAAGATACATATCCATCATGGATTGTGCAAGGATACTAATGATTGAGAAGAATGTTGCTATCAAATACTAGAAGAAAGTTATCAGCACTATAGTTCATACTTTGAACCAAGTTTAGTTGAAGGACTCAAACAAAACTCCCTATGAACTATGTTATGGCTACAAACCCAATATAAGTTACTTGAAAGTATTTGGTAGCAAATGTTATATCTTGAAAGAATCTAGAAAAGAAAAATTTGATGAAAAAGTTGATGAAGGTATATTTCTAGGATATTCTTGTAGAAGTAAAGCATACAAATGTTTGAATTTATCCACTCACAAAATCATAGAAAGTGCACATGTGAGAATTGATGAATTTGTAGAAAAGACTAAAGAAGAAAGAAAAAAGGAACCAAAAGATTACAAAATATTTGTCTACTATGAACTTGATACATTGCCAAACACATTTAACAAAAAGGAGACTTCATCTTCCGAGCTCTCCAAATATCCATCAGCTATCGAGTTGCAAGATGTGCAAACTGAGTCATAGGGACTTAGTCACATTCAGAGGCTACCAAGTTAGTGCACACCAAGTCTAAAGAACCTAATCCATAGATAGAAGGAATCGAGCCAAAAGTTGAAATTCAAAATGAAGACATTGTAGATCATTCAAAAGTCAAAGAACTTGTATTGGCTAAATATATCAGAAGGCATCATGCACCTAATCAGATCATTGGAGACAAGTCGGATGGAACAATGACAAGAAGAAAACTAAAAGGTACATGTTTACTTGCTGAACTTGAACCTAGAAGTGTTAAAGATGTATTAGAAAATGAGAGTTGGATTGAGGCTATGAATGAAGAAATAGAACAAATAGAAAAGAATAAAACTTGGACTCTTGTACCTAGGCCCAAAGATAAAAATGTGATTGGTACAAAATGGGTATTCAGAAATAAGTTGAATGAAGATATAAAAGTATCACGAAACAAAGCAAGATTGATATGTAAAGGTTATTCTCAAGAAGAAGGTATTGATTACGGTGAAACTTTTGCCCCTATTGCAAGATTAGAAGGTGTTAGGACTTTACTTGCTTATGCAGCTCATAAAGGATTCAAAGTATATCAGATGCATGTTAAATCTTCATTCTTGAATGGAATTCTTGATGAGGAAGTCTACATTGAACAAGCAGAAGGTTTGATCCAAACAAAAAGGACATGTTTTACAAATTACACAAAGCTCTATATGGTCTCAAACAAGCTCCTAGAGCCTGGTATGAAAGACTACATAACTATTTGATGTAGATTGGTTTTCAAAGAACAAATGATAACATCAACCTATATATCAAGGAAGGACCAGATAAGAAGATTGTGTTGGTAGAAATATTTGTAGATGATACTCTATTCACAAGAAATGATGACTTATGCAAAGAATTTTTAGAACAAATGAATAAAGAATTTGAAATGTCCATGTTTGGTGAAATAAAATTCTTTTTTGGATTGTAGATAAAATAGAACATAAATGGTATCTATATCACTCAATCTAAATGCATCAAAGAGATACTCAATAAATTTGGAATGGAAGATTCAAAACCAATTAGAACACCCATGTGTACTGGACTCAAGCTTACAAAAGATGATGACTCCAAAGATGTAGATCAGACCTTATAAAGATCAATGATTGGAAAATCATAGTATGTGGTACATACAAGGTTTGATATTGCCTTAGTAGTTGGGATAGTAGCAAGATTCTCAGCTAAACCCAAAGAAAACCACATGATGGCAATAAAAAGAATCTTGGGATATCAGAAAGGTACTAAAGAATATGGTTTATGGTACAAACCTTGAGGCAACCTTGATCTAAAAGTATTTACTGATGTTGATTGGGCAGGAAATCTTGATGATAGAAAGAGCACCAATGGTGGAACATTCTTTCTTGGTAAAAGGCTAGTATCTTGGACAAGCAAGAAGAAAAAATGCACATCTCAATCCACAACAGAAGTAGACTATGTAGCAGTAATAGTGAATTATTCTAACATTGTTTGGTTCAAACAGTTTTTGGAAGGAATGAAGGTTGAAATCAAACAGCCAATAGTGATGTATTGTGATAACACCAATGCAATCAATATATCAAATAATCTAGTGATGCATTCCAAAACAAAACACATTGCTATCAAATATCACTTTGTAAGAGAATTAGTACAGGACAAATAAATTAGATTGAAATATGTGCATACAAAAGAACAAATTGCAGATATATTCACCAAGCCATTACCTAAGGATGCATTTTTGTATCTAAGAGGTAAGCTAGGGGTTGTTCCCCTATCTAAATCTCACTAAATAAAAGTTTAGTGATGCATCAACAAGAACCAAGTTGAAGATCAATCAGTTGATGTAGTATTGACAAGGACATATTGCAGATGAATTTGTATTCAAAGTATATTGGCACTAATTAGAATTTTCTTTGGCATGTTTTGTCAAAGAGGGAGAAGTATACTGTCATATCTTTCTAAAATTTTGTAGAGGAAGAAGTTAAGAAGTTCATTCATAGAGGGAGAATACTAAAAGAAAAGTTTTCTATATAAAACCAAAGAGGGAGAAACTTTCTAATAGAGGGAGTCTTGTTCTCAAAAAATTTATTGTGCTATGACATGTTGTGTTGCCATCAATGCCAAAGAGGGATATTGTTGGATACAATTGATTAATTGTGTGTTGTCTTTGATGTTACACAAATGTCATATCAGTTGACAGTCAGTGCATGCCGAGCTCACTTGGTCAATGAAGACAATTTTCCTAGTCTAGCGAGTGTTCCTAAGTTTACTCTATGCAGAAGGCAGTTTCTATCGAGCTCACTTAGGCATCGAAGGAAGTTAAGCAAAGAAGAGTGTTAAATGAGCTCACTCAATTAACAAAGGGTAAGTTGAATAGAGTCAGTGTTATTTGAGCTCACTTGGTTACCAAAATAATTTTGTAAGTTTGCAGTGTTAATCGAGCTTCTATTGGTTAACAAAAGGAAATCACTTCAAAATCAGTTTCTACCAAGCTGGGTCAGCTACCAAAGGATTTTTTATTTTGGCATGTAAAGCTTAATTAATTTACCTATTGATTCTAGCCAACTAAGGTGATCAATATTGGTTATTCTAATTTGTATTTGAGCTGACTTGACAATTTGGAAGGTATAAGTAAAAGGTCAAGTTGTGATTTCAAAGTGTGTGAGATACAAGTTGAATAAGTTGAAAGAGATAAGAAGAAGAAAGAAAAATTAAAGGATAAGCAAATATCTTTGTGGAGCAAAAAAGTATTATTCGATCAGGAAGGATCAAGTATGAACTAGAGCAGAGATCTGTAATAAAAAATTTAGTTACATCACAATTAGGTCATTTTATTGTTACTCTCTAACCATTGTAGTAGTGAACTAAAATCTCTTAACAGAGTTAGTTTAATAGCCATTTGTAAATCCCCTAACAAGGTAGCAATTCCATTGAATTGTTTCAAGACCTTTTGCAAGGCCACTCCTAACAGGGTGATTAAATCTTTTAACGAGGTCACACCTAACAGTGTGTTTTTTAATCTTTAACAAGGTCAGCTCCTAACAAGGCTCACTTCAAAGGAGTGAAAAATAGTAACTAGTTACATTGGTGGTTTTTCCCAAATTGGGTTTCCACGTTAAATCCTGGTGTGTCATGTGTTCATGTTATTTCTTTCATGCTTGCAAGTAATTATTGATAACATCTTAAGATTTACTAAAGTATTTCACACTCTACATTTGCTGAGCTACAACAACTTTTTGTGTGTTTAATGAGTGTCAACAGTAACTAGTTTGGTCAGTCTAAATTTTATAGTTGACATCTAAGGGATCTAGAATTTATTTTAGTGGTAACTGATTCACCCTACCACCAGTTACTCCTCTTATATTTCCAACAACTTTAGCCTCTACAACTACAACTTTGTAACCAACTCTTCAGATGCCAAATTTGTTGAACTTCCACTATCAATGATCACCTTGCAACATTTTCCAGCCATCTTACATCTAATCTTGAAAAGACTTCTTCTAATGATAGGTTCCTCATCACTTCCCTTATTACATAGGGGTTCTTCTCACCATCATATTTTCTCTAGCCTCAAGTCCACTAGGTGAACCCTCAGTATCTTCTTGAATCACAATATTTCTATTACCTTTCTCACTTTTAGAGGATCTACATTCAAAATATCTATCCCCTTCTTTACCACATTTAAAAAAGTTACCACATTAACCACATCTAGAATAAGAATTACCTCTTCCTCAGTAAGAACTAGTACCTCCTTGGTATGAATTACTACCTTTCCACTTGATCTTGTCTTTGGCATCATTCTTCCATTTAGATTTGCCTTTATCTTGCACAAAACTATCAGATCTGCCACCTTCACCATAAGATCTACCTCTACCTCTCTAGAATCTACCAGCTCTACATCTTTGTCTTTGTTCATGCTTCTTTTTCAATATCTCTTAAACTTTCAAGGCATATCGATATGCTTCTTCCACACTTTCCAATTTTACAAAAACTTATTTCATCTTGAATTCTAGATCTCAATCCATTTAGATATCTCCCAATTTTCTCAACATCATAATCCATATGTCCAAATCTTATGTCCAATTTATAGAATTCTTTAGTATTCTCCTTCACATTCATGTCTCTTTGTCTTAAATGTTGCATTTTCCTCAACAAGATAACTTGGTAATCAACAAGAAGGAATTTTTTCTTTACCTTGTTCACAATTTTCACCCAAGTTTTGATATTTTCCTTTCCTCTCCTTTTTCTATCAATTTTTAAATGCTCCCACCATAGTGAAGCATGACCTTTTAACCTAGTAACAACAAGTTTCACCTTCCTATTATAGGGAGTGTTTTCATACTCAAACAACTTCTCCATATCAAAGATCCAATCCAACACAGTATTGGTATCCAAATTTTCATCATAAGGAATAAATTCTACAATAGGCTTCAAATGTGCCCTAGAAAATACTCTCAACAATCTTTCCTCATCTTAATCTTCTTCCAGTTCTAGATTAGGGTTTGGTGATACCGCTTCATCATCACTCACATTATCAAGATGTGCTCCTCTCCTTTGGGCTATCTCCACATCATCTAATCTAGTTGCAATTTTTCTCAATGCATCCAACATGACATTATCTAAATTTCCTATACCTCAAACCATCTTTACAAATCAAGTTCCTGCAAGATCATAACCCTCTGCAAGTTATAGGTCAAATCCATAGATCTGGAACCCTATAACAAAATTTGAATTAGGGTTCTACATGATCCAATCTCCACATGGATAAACCTTAAGCTCTGATACCATCTAATGCAAGGAGAGTAAGAAGAACTAGGGCCAAAGGTACACCTAGCAATCCAAACCACCTTATAGAGTTAACACAATGGAAGCAAGCACACAAAGAGAACAACACCATAGAGAGACGAAACAAGATTCTTGTATTGATTCATCAAATGGTTAGCATACATGCCCAGTTGTAAGGCCTTCTAGGTTATGACTAGATGCAAAATACATTCAAGATCCAAGATCCAGCTTCAAATTTGAACTTCTAGATACATATGCAAAGGACTTTCTTAGCCCTCTAAAATCTCTACCAAAAATCTATGCCTAACTCTAAGCCTAATCACCCTATTTATGCTTGCCAAAATGGCTTACAGAAGATTCTAGAACATTACAAAATAGAAAGGTTGACCCTAAAATGGCTACACACATCCCAAGACAAGATCTTATCATAAAATTCACGTTCAAAATAATCTTGCAAGTCAGCTCCCATTAAAAACCAATACACAAAAAACTCATTAGAAATGCTTACACTTGGCTTCAAAACATGAAGGATCACTCAATACATGAAGGATCACTTAGCACATGAAGGATCACTTGAAACACACTGTGGAACTTGACACATACTATAGAGTGAGATGGAATAACATGCAACTCTAAATGTTAACATGACATGGGATATCTTCAACTTGGCTTATACTACAAAATTATTGGAACTTGACAATTGCTATGACTTGGCAATGACTACAACTTGGCAACAATTGGCAGAATGAACACAAATGAGCAGGATAGCATGTCAAACCAGCTCCTACATCATGAGAAGAGAAAAAGATGGTAAGAAAATATTTAAATGTTAGACTTGTGATGAATTCAGTCATTATGCATCTAAATGTCCTAAATGAGAGAAAAAGTATATGGGAAGGTTTAAGCCTAGAAGAGATAGAAATTGTTTATATACAAATGAAGATGAATCTAGCAAGAGTCGAAACAACTTTCAGTGCCATGAATATTTGACCTAATTTGACAAGGAGTACAAGGACATGTGGGAATTTTGCTGGCAACAAAAGATCTGAGGAAGACAAGAAGATTGAGCAAGATATAGCCCTTCTTATGATAAGAGAAAAATATGGTCAGAAAATCTTTAAATGTTGAACTTGTGATGAATTCGGTCATTATGCATCTAAATGTCCTAAAAGAGAGAAAAACTATAAGGAAAATTTTAAGCCTAGAAGAGATAGAAATTTTTTATATGCAAATGAAGATGAAGAATCATATGAGAAAGGTCAAAGTGAAAGTGATGATGAATTGGGATTTGTGGCTATCAAGGAAGATGATCTTGATAGAGAAATTAGAGAAGAAAGAGCTCTATTTTCCCAATTAGAAAAGAAATATGATTAGATAATTGAAAATGGTTGTTCACATTACATGACTGGTGATATGAATAAGTTTGTCAAGTTCAAGAATTGTGATGGAGGTATTGGTAGAGGATTCCATGGTGAAAGGTACTTTATGATTTTTTTTTATGATTTCACTAGAATGATGTGGGTAGCATTTATTAAAGAGAAATATGGAGGTTTTTAGAATTTTAAGATATTTAAGGATAGAGTTGAGAATGAATCTAGTGTTAAGATAAAGTGTCTGAGATCAGATAGAGGAGGAGAGTTCACCTCTAAAGAGTTTAAATATTTTGTAAAAAGAATGGAATTAAAAGTTGGTTATCCTCACCTAGAACACCTGAGTAGAATAGGATTTCTGAAAGAAGAAATAAATCAATAGTAGAGGCAACAAGAGTGATGTTTGAAAATGATGTTTCTAAAATATTTTGGAGAGAAGTAGTCAATACAATAGTGTACACTCTAAACTGAGTACAGATCACAAAAGGTATGAGAAATGCATCTTATGAACTATGGTTTGGTCATTCACCATCAGTTAAGTATTTCAAAATATTCGGGAGAAAATGGTACATTAAGAGAGATGATGAAATTGGTAAGTTTAATCCATGAAGTGATGAAGGTATGTTTATTGGTTATTCATTGAAAAGAAAGACATACAAATGTTTTAACGATAAAATTAGGACAATATTTGAATATGCAAATATAAGGATTGATGAAAATTTTGGAAGTAAGGAAAAGATGGTAGTTTATAATTTAGATGAAGAATACGATAATTCTAGAATTGTTAGACAAAATGTAGAAGTTTTCTTTGAGACTAACAATGATTTGTAGAATGATGTGTTAATTGTTGATTAAAGAGGAGAGCAGAGATTTGAACCTAGAGATGAGATAAGAGTTGAGATGTCAACTCCTACCCCTAACAAGAATCTGACAAAGAATCATCCTCCTAAGCAGATAATTGGAAGAAAAGACAAAGGTATGATGACAATAAATAGAGTAAATAAGGAGATATGTTTGATATCTCAAATTGAACCTAAGAGCACAAATGAACCATGTAAAGATGATCATTGGATTCAAGAAATGAAGGAATAATTAGATTAGATTATGAATAATGATACATGGGAGTTAGTTCCTAGACCTAAAGATAAGAATATGATAGAAACCAAATGGGTATTTAGAAAAGAAAGAAAAAAGATGAATGAGCAAGGTGAAGTTGTGAGGAACAAAGCTAAACTTGTATGCAAGGGATATTCATAGAAAGAAGGCATAGACTATGAGGAGACATACACACTTTTAGCTAAAATGGATGTAGTAAGGATGTTCTTGGCTTATGCAACAAATAAGAAGTTCAAGGTTTATCAGATGGATGTTAAATCAGCCCTTCTGAATGGAGAACTTGAAGAAGAGGTATATATTGAGCAGCCTGAAGGTTTTCCTTTATCGGGATACAAAGACATGGTATGAAAACCAAAGAAAGTTCTATATGGTCTAAAGAAAGAACTTAGAACCTGGTATGCAAGGTTGGACAACTATTTGGCAAAGCTTGGATTTGCTAAAGGTATGACAGACAATAATTTGTATTTGAAAGAAATTGAAAATGGTTTGTTGATACTAGTAATATTTGTTGATGACATCATATTTGGAGGTAATGATGAAGAAAGTGATAAGTTTGCTAAAGAAATGAAGAATGAGTTTGAAATGAACATGATAGGAGAAATGAAGGTTTTCCTAAGATTGCAGATTGTGCAAAGTAGTAATGGTATTTTCATTTCACAAGCTAAGTACCTAGATTGGGATTGTAGCTAGATTTCAAGCTGATCCTAAGGAGTATCATTTTGCAGCAGTAAAGAGAATATTCAAATATTTGAAAGGAACATCCAACTATGGAATTTGGTATGATAGGTCAAGTTATTTCTCTATATGTGCATATACTGATGTGGATTGGTTAGGCAATATGGATGACAAAAAGAGCACCAGTGGTGGAACATTCTTTCTTGGAGGAAGATTGGTTTCTTGGCTAAGCAAGAAGCAAGATTGCATTTCAAAGAGTACAACTAAGTAAAAGTATGTTGCAGTAGCAAATAATTGTAATCAAGTTATGTGGATGAGGAAAATGTTGAAGGATATTAGAATTGAGTTCAAAGAACATGTTATCATTTATTATGATAATAAAAGTACAATAAGTATGTCTAAGAATCTTGTATTACATTCTAAGACTAAGCATATATCTATTAAGTATCATGTGTTGAGAGATAAAGGAGTAGAAAAGGAGATCAGATTGGAGTATGTGAGTACTAAAGATCATATTGTAGATACCTTTATGAATCCTTTTCCTAAAGATACATTTGAGTACTTTAGAGGTGTGCTTGGGGTTATGCCCCTTTCTAATTCTATGTAGATGATGCAGGGAGTGCATCAGTCCAATGATATAGAGCATTATTGTTAGACTGGACTGAATGTTGATGGTTCCCATATGGGGGAGTATCTATAATGAGCTGAGTCATTGAGGACTCTTGGTATTTGGTCTTGAACAATTTCTTTGGACACTCAAGCTGGTTGAAGGCTTGGAGCATTATCTTAGTAATTGGTATTTTATAATATTGAGGCCTATGACATTGATGTCAATGGGTGAGAGAATATGCATGAAAGATATCTCCTAAGTAATGGGGGAATAACTCCTAAGTATGAATGGGGGAAAGATATCTCTTTAGGGAGATTTAGAAAGGTTCATGTAAGGAAGTACAGATATGCACCTATTGTGTTGAGAATTTTTAGCATGTGAAAAACTTATGTTGGTCAGCAATAGCAATAGAATCTTTTTTTGGTATTCTTGGAACTTAGATGGTTTTTGATCTATGTTGCCATCAATGTCGAAGGGGGAGATTATTAGCATGAATACTCATGATACTACTTTGGAGGTGTATCCTAAGCATTGGAGAGTATTGAAAGATTACATTCATGATTGTGTTTGTCATTGATGTCAACAAAGTTATGGTTTCTATAAAGAATGATTGAGTGGTAGACATAGATCTTAGTCGTACAAACAATGGTTTGATTTTTTGGTGATGCATGGTTATGGACATGTTTAGTATAGTATCTTGATGATGTAGTTTAGTGTGCAGAATCTAAGTCGAAGACGTATGAAATTTGTACATGACTTACAAAGAGTGGTTCAAAGATAGAGTATTGAGAAAGTAGTTATTGATGTTTGTTCACTATCTTACATCTGAGATTCAATGAGAAGATGTGAATTTAGGTAGTAACAAATGATAGTCTATTGGTGATGTTAGCAAGTATGCAAGCCTTAGTATCGCATATGTGAATTTTTGTATAGACTATGAGCCGACAGTGCTATTGTAATTGTAATTAATTAATTATCTTATTATAATTAATTAGGAATGCCTCAAGGCCAACTCAAGGAATTATTGTGAAGATATGATATAAAGGAAAGATATTTTCCTTGATTGTAATGTGTGGTGATTTATTAAAGTGGGAAGTGCAAGAGTGTTTGGTAAATGCATGTAAGTGATCCAATAGATTATTGGATACAAGTTTTGTGATCTGGTTACAAGATGAGAAGGAGCAAAGGTCTAGTTAACATGACTAAAGAACAGGAAGGAAGTACATTTCATTTCTATTATTCTACAAGGAATAATACAAAGATAATTTGGATAGTGGGTTCATTGATCTTGCCCTTGAAGCTATTTGGACAGTGGGTCCAGCTATCTTCCACAACTGCTAATAGGGTTGTTACAACTCCTAACAGGGTTGAAATATCTTAACAAGGAGTCAAAGTCTCCTAAAAGGGACTCATATGTACTGAATGTATTCATAGACTCCTAATAGGGTCCATCCTCTAACAAGGAATGTTTATATTAGTACATCATTTTGTGGGTACCATCCCCACTAGGGTTTTCCCTCTAATTAAGGGTTTCCCTAAATAACATATATGGTGTTATTGTGTATGAGTATCTTGTTATGGTTTCTGATTATATTGCTCATATGGTTAAAGTTTAATAAGGTTGATAATTGTGATATTAATTGGATAACTAATTCACCCCCTCCCCCCCCCCTCTCAATTATATTGGTGGACTATATATTCTAATATAAACAACATAAGATGTTAGGAAATATATCACATATGAAGTAATCTATAGATGATCATTAAATGAGAAGCATTGAAATCCATGCATGAAAACACTTTTTCTAGGAAAAAACACTTGATCATGCATGTAACAAAGGAATACATATCTGTAGACAAGAATGTTCCATAAAAAATACATATCTATATAGAAATGAAGTAAAATATATCACCCACTTGTATTTTACATTTTTGTAAAATATATACATGAACTTTTTCTATAATATCGTCGAGATAATCGTCTTCCTCCTCCTCGAACTCCTGAAAGCATCTCACATCGATAACTTGACCTTTTACACCTTTAGGGACTCTGAAACAATTTTCTTTTCCAGTAGGTACCTTAATATCAAATAAAGCTTGTAATAATTTTCCTTCTGGAGTATTTATTAGTGAGTCTTTTTCTGCTTCTAGTATTAATTTACCTACTAATATATCACCTATTTCTATCCAAGATCCTATCATTACAATGCCATTTTTGTCTAGATGACGGAGTAAGTAAGCATTTAAATGAGGTATTTCTCTAGCTATTACTTCAGGGCCCTGGTCCGTAAAATAAACTCCAATTTTGTATCTTACGATCTAGAAAGAAGTAAAAATGTCTTCATATACCAGACGTTCACTAATAAGTATTGCATCTTCAAAATTGTATCCTTCCCATGGCATATAGGCCACTAAAATGTTTTTTCCCAAAGAAAGTTCTCCCCCTGCTGTAGCTGCACTGTCTGCTATAATTTGTCCCCTCTTTACATATTCCCCTTGGCGAACTCAGGGTTTTTGATGCATACAAGTATCACTATTAGAACTTTGATATAGAATCAATTATGTTTCTATATTCTCTCGAGCAACAGATGAAGTTATGATTATATTTTCACCATCAATATACTTTATTTTTCTCCCTTGCTTGGCTATAGCTACACTTCCTGAATCTAGAGCTACTTGACCCTCCAATCCAGTTCCAACAATACACTTCTTAGGTTGAACAAGTGGAAGTGCTTGACGCTGCATATTAGAACCCATTAAAGCATGATTCGCATCATTATGTTTGATAAAAGGAATAAGACAAACTCCAACGAAAAAATATTGGGAAGGGAAAATACTTCTGAAATGAATTTGGTCCCATGCAAAAAATAAAAATTCTTGTTGAAATCGAGTTGTAGTCAATTGTTCCTCTGGAACCCCTTGATTTAATGCTAGAGAATTTCCTATAGCTATCTGATAGTATTCATCTTCTCCCAGTAATAGATAAACCATATGGTCTTTGTTTGATCTCTCAGATAGCCTATAGAATGGACTTTGTAAAGAGCCGTAATGACCAAGCGTTGCATAAATAGATAATGATCCAATAAGCCCAACATTTATTCCTTCAGATGTCGTAATCGGAAAAATACGTCCATGATGAAAGGATGTCATTATAATATCTAAATAGCATCTTAGAAACATAAGAAACATAGTGAAGAAAGAAACACATGTGTAATGTAAAGAGATATAACATATAGAGATAATGCCTTCAAAGAGAAAAAGAAGAACATCACTATGCAATGAGAAAATACTATCAAGAACACCAAAATGCAAGAAGACAAAGGAAGAAAGGAATAAAATTATGAAGAGAGCAAACAGATTCAAGAAAAAGATAGAAAATATGCGATAACAAACTCCTCCCACATAAGATTTCATAAAAATGTCTATGTATAGGAAGGAATTATTTCCCCCAGCGAAGGGAGAAGGAGAAGAAACCTATTGGGAGATTCTTAATACACATTATAAAATAATGGGGAATCTACTCCAATAGGTGAGAAAAAAGACTATGTTAATTAATGAAGAAATTGTAACACCTCGTGCGTATAAGGAATAATTTCCAAAGAAGATTTTTCCTTAACATGCAAACAAAAAATTATACAATCAAAGAACATGTGAGAATCATCATAGTGAAAATATGTGAAAAATTGAAAATAACATCTTCAAAAGGAATGCTAAAAAATAATTTCTCAACAACAACTACTTGAATATACATGTTTAAGACCAAACCTTGATGAGTATTTGGATAGTCAAGATTAGAAGTAGGTATGAGAAGATGGAGAGGAGTTCCTATAGGATATTCTTGCACTATTTCAAAAAGACAATAACCAAGATAGTGTTTATCTATCTTAGGAGATATATGAATAGGATTATTAATGCCATGTTCATTAATACCAAGTCCTAAGCCATTGTAACCTTTTTTACTAATAATGTAATATCCTCTAGTGTAGTTATTTTTCAAATCTTTGATAGGAGGATATTTTTCACTAGAATCGTGAGAAAAGGTAGTGTAAGGAATAATAACACGGGATAAATAAAAGGAGCTTCTCATTTCCCCTTAATATCATCACTACATAGAAGAGGAGGAAAAGGTTCATCAAAGAACACTATAATTTCCTCATAATGAACTAAGGTTTAAGCTTGAACATATGTTTGAGAAGTGCTAGGAGATGAAGAAGGAGAAGGAGGGTTAGGAGGCTTAGCAAAAGGATTAGGAGGTTTAAGAGGATGATAAGGAGGATCATCAACTAATTTTCTCACATAATAAAAAGAAGAAATAAGCCAACCACATAAAGACTTAACCAAGAGCTTGAAAGAGGACAAAGATGTATTCATTAATAACATAAGCAAGAAAATAATGAAGATCTATAAACATTGTGAAATGCTAAAAACTCTCATATACATCATAAGTGTTATAAAGAGATGCATGAAAGAGTATATTGAAAAATATATCCATACACCAAAATATCATCATAATGCAAGATGTAAGCTAACCAAGAGCACACAATCATCTAACTCCAATATGAAAACGTAGAAATGCGGATTTACTAAGAGACGTAAATACCCATTGTAAAGAATCTAACTTCAATAAGAAAAGGATGCAAGTTGGGTTCACCAATAAATGTATGGGAGGAAAAGAGAAATGATCTTCCCTATACAAAAATGAAGGGGGGAGACTGAGATCCACCCCTTTAATTAGATTCAATTGACACAAAGGGAGGTATTAATGTGTAACTTAATGGAAAAGGATTAAATAACATGGATTTATTTCCCTCCCACCTCCACCTTAAGAGGGTTTAAGCAAGGAAATATGCAATATAAGTTGAAATATAAAGAGATAATAAGATGATAAAGTGTATTGAAATGGGAAAGAGGAAAATGGTATACCTTATGAAATACAAACATGAAAATAGATTGTTAAATGAGCTCTAAAATTGTTGGCTTGTGTATTCCAAGAAGAAAACAATGAGATCTACAAAACCCAGAAAGGGTGACTTCCTCTTGCGATGGTGACCTCTATAGCCTCACTCGGAAGTGTGACTAGGGCATTGCAATACTATACCCAACCTTGATTTTGATTTTTCAGTTTTGAAAAAGCCCAAAAAGGGTATCTGAATTTTCCACATGTTAACCAATCTAAGATCCAAAACCTACCAAAAAAAAATTGTTTGGGGGGAGGGGGTGTAGACACCTAAATTGTCCAAATACCCTTAACTTGACCAATTAAATAGATATTTATTAGTTATTTAATTACTCTGCCTTTAATTAAATAAATTTTCATTTGTTTAATTATATTCATCTTTCCTTGATTTAAATAAACTAAGGTTTATTTAAATACTAACCTATTCCACTTTCATCCTAACCCATTCACTTTAATTAAGTACTTTGTTTACTTAATTAATCCTTTGCTAAACCCACTTGGAATTAAATATTAAATTTAATCCTATTTGAGCACATGGCTCCTAACTTTAACCCACACCTAACCTCACTTTCCTAACCTAACCCGTCCTTTTAAGCCTAGTCACTTCCTAATCCCACTTACTTTTCCTAATCACCTAGCTAATCCCCTTTTAATCCTAAGTGTGTGCTCACACATGTGTGAGGAATGCTCACACTTTCCACACCCTTCATGCATTCCACACCTCTTGCACACTTGTCCTCTTGCATTAGAGTCAAGGTGTCTCTCACATGTGTGAGAGACCATGCTTCTCACACCTCTTACACTTTTCATTGATCATGTCACCATCAAAGGTTTCTCATACATGTGTGAGCATATTTCCCCCTTTTAATGGTCAAAACCCTAATCCACATGGAGTCTACTTGGCCTCCACCTCATGGACACCTCATTGATCCTGAGAGATCCTAGCCCTTCATCTTGCATTGAATCTCAACATCCATTTCATCTCATTTCCTATAAAAGGAGAGCTCTCTCCTCATTTCATACAAGCACTATCTACCTCATTGTTATGTTGCAGGAATTATGAGCAACCACATCCCATAATGTGAAATTATCAACACTTGGTGATTTCATAAGGTTTACATTGGTGCTATTTTGAGTAGATTAAGCTCTTGTTATTTCATGTCATCTTTATTTCACATTTTGTCTTGCATATTTTGAGGTTTGCATGATCAAGTAGGAATATGTATTAGTTGTTTAGTGTTTATTCCATTGTTACATTTTTATGCAATACATTTTGGCACACCCGGTGGGACCTACTTCACGGGTTCGAACTAACCATTTAATGTGTTTTTGAGTTTATGTGTGAGTGTTCAAGCTTGTAGGTTGAAGGCTTGCATTTGGAGATCAAGTTTCACGAGGAGCCTCTAATCAAGCCATAAAGCCCATCATCATGTTTGGAGCACATAAGGGAAGTTTTTTGACATGAAACACTCTATATTTTGCTTATTGCTCTATTTCCAAGTCATAGAGGTACATATACGTTGAATATACTCTTCATTAATGGGAAAAATAATAAAAAAATACTCCTTTGTTGATAGATAAATAGGTAGAACAAAAAAAAGGCGGGGAGGGTGGGGGTTTTGTTTCATTTTGTTTATATACTTTTTAAAAAAAATCATTTATATTTACATATTAATAGGGAGAAAAACTTTATTTTTTATTTATATAAAAAAAAAAGTGTTAGAACTTAGTCTAGGTAGAGAAACATTTAAAAAATTTAAAAACCAAAAAAAAAGACCAAAAAAAATTTCAAAAAAATAAAATAATAAAAATTAAAAATTAAAAAATTAAAAAAAATTAAAACTGTTCATTTTGAAGGGTTGGGTACCCACAGGCACCACCACTGGCAGCGCCACGAGCGCTGCACCCACTCCTACCCTGACGACTCCCTGCAATTTCTTCCTTGCTCCTACCCTAGCGGCCCCTGCTCATCCACCTCCCTGCATCGACCTCTGCCCATGCCAAAAGCCCTTCCTCCCTCTACCCGCAAACCTTTCCTCTTTGCTACTCCTCCCTACAAACATCGCACCTCCCTCTCCATTGCCCAAAACCATGCGCTGCTTCCCTACTGTTGCATCACCACTCCTCCTGTCTGTGGCTACCTGTAAACTCACCTCTACCTCCGTCGGCCAATCCTCCCATGTGCTGCTTCCAAAATCCGCTCCACCCTTGTGGTTCTCTGTCGCTTGCTACCTACAACACCCATCGCTCAACTATCTCCAAACTTCCCCCATGACCAACCATTCCCACCACCGCCAAAACCCAACACTCTACCTCCCTGCATTGCCTCTGCCCACCTCTACTCCTTCCTCCTCCACCACCTCCATCCAAAACCCTAACTCAGCTACTTTCATTTTTAAATTTTCAATATTATTTTTCATTTTAAAACACAAAACCAGCACACACACACACACAAAAAAAAAAAAAAACTTTTATTGTCTTTTTCCACTTTATTCTTAAAAAAATAACATTTATCTCTTTTTTATATAAAAACTGCCTAGATTTCTTTTTTTTCAAAAAATATCAAAAAATAAATAAAAATTGCTTGACGTGCCTCTAACCATCAAATTTAATCTTACAAATCACTGCATTAGCAGTCCACATGCCCTTCTAGGCCATAAGGAGTAGCCTTTCATTTTTTGCTCATAACTTGAGCATACAAACTCCATTTTCGAAAAACAAAATATTGCCAGAAAGCTAATTTTGAGCCCGTTGTGATGGTGTTGGTTTCATCAGATTTTGATTCTATTTAGATCCCTTTTTTTTAATCAAAAATCAAACTTTTTGTTAACATTTTCATTGTAGGGTTATTTCGTGTTTGTCACACATTTTCAATGCCCTAACTTGTGGTTTTGTAGGGATGTTTTCTCACTTGTGCATTGAAGGTTGGAGAAAACTCAAAATCACTAACCATATTGCTTGCAGATTTTGCTTTAAATCTATTTTGGGAATGAACTTGTATGCTTAAACACTTGTCTTTGAATGCATGGTTAAAGCTAAAACAATCGAACGCAATCTTGAATGCCATAAGGAAATTGACATGCATGTTTAGGATAGCAAACATTTGGGCTTGGTGCTTAAAACAAATTCACACACTCTTGAATGCCTTAAAGAAATTGACATGAATGCTTAGGCTAGCAAACATTTCAACTTGGTGCTTAAAATGAACACTCACTCAATCTTGAATGCCTAAAGGAAATTTGATTCCTTCCTTATCAAATTTACTTATGCACACGCTCGATTTACTTTCTTGTTGATGAATCTGCACTTTTTATTTATGTTGATGATAATTTCAAGTTGGAAAGAACATTGTATGTTATAAACACGTATGTCTTCAAAGTAGATTACAAAACCTAAAGCTTCATTGGGAAAGAACAAGTGTCTTTTAAACCCTGAGGCCACTTATGTATTCTCTCCCCTTGCGCCTTCGGGTGATCTTGGGTGCAAAATAAATAAGTGGTCTTGTTTTTATCTTTTTACGAGGCCTGCTTGAGGATTTCATCACCCCTTGGGGTGACCTCAACTCTAGTATTCTGGTGGAGTATAAAAATTGGGAGGTGAATCGAAAGACACCTCTCTTGGAAGTAAAATCTTGTGACTCTTGGCTAAGCCCCAAAGAACTTTATACCTTTGGGAAGTGGACGAGATTTGGGTTACCGTCTCCCCCTGACTATGTGGCATTATTTTCTTTCATCTATAGATTTGGGCCTCATGTACCTTGCGTATATCAAGGATGCCCTCTAGTTGATCCTTCTACATCCTAGTTGAAACCTTATAGGATTGTTGGTGTGTTTGGCGTTCTTGAGTGTTTGAAACACACTTGCCTTGTATATATCTCCTTGTTTGATTTTGCATTTCAAATTTGAAAAATCCAAAAACATCATAAAACATAAAAATCCAAAAAAAATCATAAAAGTTCAAAAATCAAAAAAAAAAAAATCAAAAAATCTCAAAAACAACAAAACAAGTATTGGTTTTAGTCCTCTTCGTCAAGCTGTCCACATCAATTCCACACCACTCCTTCTTTCCATCAAATTCATCACCCTCATACATCTCTTGTCTTCATCATTCAAACCATTCCTCCAAGTCTTAATCATCTCTATTCATCCAAATCATTTCCTCATCTTCCTAATCATTCAATCTAATTCATAATCTTCAACCCAGTCATGGTGCATAATCCACATCATGCTTCAATTCCCTCATCCAATGCTTAATCATCATCCTTCTAATCTAATTCCTTGTCACATTCATTCATTTCTAATCAATTCTTAATTCGATCTATTTACATCTTCATCCACAATCAATCTTTCTAATTTCATCCATTCAAATCTTCTTCTAATTCAAATTTTCATAAAATCTTATATTTTGGACATAGGAGCATTGTCATAGACATCGAACTTTGATTCAAATCCCACATTCACTTGTTTTCAAGGTTTTTATCAAAGCTATATCAAACCTTCATCAATATCAATATCCAATCAAATCAAATCAAATCCAATCAAAATCATATCAAATCAACTCAAATCAAATCAAGTCAAAACAAAGTCCAAAATTGCTCCTAGTCCTAAGGTCACATTCCATCCCTCATTGAATCTTTCGTCACTCTTCTTCTAGCATCTATGGATCTGAATTGGCTTAATCAAATGGTTGACAATCTTCAAAGACAATATGGAGTTATACCTCCTGTTCAACCTACATATCAAATCCATCCTCAACACTTCATAGCCAACTCTAATCCATCTCATGTTCGTTATTCTTCTACCTTTGACAAGGGAAATCCACTTCATTATCCTTCAACTACATACAATTCCATTCATAGCCCACACAATTCCTCAAGCACAAATGACCTTGCCAAGGAAATTGAGGAACTAAACAATACATTCTTGCATGTAGCAAATTTGCAGCAAAAGGCCACCTTCCTTGCCATGTGTTCTTCATTGTCTAGTCCTCATGTCCCATCCAACCCCCACCCTCCATGCAATTCGCCATACTTTGAGCCTACTGTCAAAAACCATCATCCTAATCCCCTATCCATAGTTCCACCTTCACCCAATCCTAATCCTTCAAAAACATCATCCCCACCTCATACGAGGTATTTCTCATCCTTCTTGGCTAAGTGTGAAGAACAAGATAAAGTGCGCCAATCACCCAAAGTCATACCTCCAATTCCATCTCAAGTTCTTCCTCTAAAGCATGGCATTATAGATTCCTCTTTTCCTCTAGATCTGAGCATTTCTCCATCCCATCATTCCCTTATCCCTCAAGATCCATTTATCCCCCTTAGTCCATCTCATGATTCCCTTCCTAATCAAGATCAATACATTCTATGTATCACACACCTCACTGATTCCACTCCATGTCAAGAGTCAGCATTTGTCGATCCTCCACTTCATGAAGATGCTCCTTCCACTCCATCCACTAATACTCCTCCATGTCAAGATCAAATCACTCCATCTCATGATCCTATGCCATCTCATGATCCACTCATTCCACTACATTATCCTCTTTTAAGTCAAGATCAAAGAACTCCTTCCTTTTCCTTTCATGATCCCACTCCATCTCACAATCCTATTATCCCTCATAATCCCCCTTGCGATCATAATCCTCCATACGATCCTATCACACCTATCCAATCCACTCATGAACCCCATATACCTGGACTCACATCTTGTGTTGAAAATAATAAGCATCTCATTGAAGAAATAATGTCTCAAGATGTCGGTATACCTTCCACTTCTTCCAAATCCAAAACTACTCCTTCCAAACCCAAATGTTCCCATCCTCCATATTCCAAGTTCGGGGCCCTTATATCAATATTCCCATTCATTCCTCACTTCCATCCATTCTAGGTCCTTATGTTCCACATCCAAACCCTTCATCCCCTCCATCCATTTGGGGTCCTTACATACATCCATCCACCATATCCATATTTTCCACTTCATCCCTTCATAGTCCTAGTAAAGATCAACAAAGGCACACATCCTTGAATTCCTTCCAACATTCACCATCTATACACTCTCCACCCCATTTACCTTCATGCACCCATACCATGGCGAATGGAAACAAATTCAATACCAAAGAAAAAGAGAATAAAGTCAAAAATCCACAAAAGCCCAAGGATCAACATGTCCCCTCTAAATGACATGTCCATGAAAAGAAAAATATGATCAAAAGAAAAATCAAAAGGCCACAAAGGCTAAAAATCAAAAATGCAAAAAATTTGTGGATCCCAAAGCTACTTAATGTAGCAATGAATGTCAAAGAAAGATTCCAAATGACATCCAATTTTGCTAATCCAAAGGCTTCCCCCATTCATAAATCATCCATGCTTCCATTTTCCAAATCCATTTTGGGTCCTTATATACCCAAATCCACCATCCCAAATCCATCCTCTCCTTCATACATTTTGGATCTCTATATCCCAAAATTTAAACTCTCTCCTACATATCCTCCAAAATTTCCTCCTTTCCATCACCCTTCAAGGTGTGTGCCAATGATGATCTTTCCACCTCCTTCATCCACCAATTCACAAGTCTTACAACCTAGCATCCATGCACCATGTCTTCCTCCCACCCATTCCACCCCCTTAATCCAAAAAATTTCATAGGTCATTTTCCTTCATTCCCCAATCCACTTCATCCTTCTTTTCACTATCCTACCAACACCTATGAGCAAATAGTCAAAATCCTTTGAAAATAACAAAGAAAAAAAAGAAAGGAAAATATATCAAGGGATCCCATCCATGTAACTAGATGCTTGAGTCTTCCCTTCATTTTCCTATCATGTATCCAATGTCTTCCAATTCCACTTATCCATCCATTCACTTTTCCTCTTGCACTTGCATGCTATACTAGGGGAAAGCTCCATCCATACCACTCTGCCTTCAGTATCTTCCATACTTCCATATACCATTCATCACCCTTTTACATCTTTGATCTTCACTTTCACTTTCTTTCCATCCATCCACATGAACTTTCCATATCCCTTGCGCATTATCCATACATTATCCTACATACTTCCATAATCTTTTCATATCTTTGATCTTGACATGCTATCCATTTCTTGCCTCCCATAGTCCTTGTCATGTTCATTTCATCCCTTTTCCATCCATACTCCTACGTACTTCCATCCTTCTTTCATATGTCCTTGTTCTTGGTTAACCCTTCCATTTCATCTACTTCATATCCCACATTTCATCCATACCTTTCATATTCACATCTCTTTTTCATACCCTCCCTCCATATCCCTAATTCATTCCACTTTCATACCCATGCTCATGATCACTACTAGAGGCACAATACCAAAATGTTCATACATGCTTTGGAAGAGCACATACCTTCCCTTCCTCCATATGCTAGCCTTAATACCATCTTTCCATTTTCATACATCCTTTCCCACCATATTTCCTTCCATTTTCCTATCCTTGGTATGGAGCATTTTGACTCCTTCAAAACATGGTCATTGGCTCTGCATTTTTTGACACCATATCATTTGGCCCCTCATATCCTTTCACCATTCCTTTCATCCACCGAATCACATTGATTTTCCTCCATTTACCATGCCTTGTCTCTCCCTTGTGATGGAGACACAACCCAAGCACAGAATGGACACAATAGGAAAGGGAAAATTTTATTAACTTTGTAAATAAGCTAATACATTTAGTACAGAGAAAATAGACTTCAAAAAATTCCCTATGGGCTTACAATAGTATAAATCTAGAGATAATTTCTCCTTTCAATACCTCTTCTTAAACTCCACTCCGAACTACCTTTTACAATGCCAGAAATGTTCTTAAATAGACCCCAGAGGGTTAAGGATTAGGAATACATTCTAGAAAGTGATAGTTGGCATCCACCAACCAAATATAAGGATCTAGAAGTTGCATTAGAAGTCAGCACAAAATTAGAAAAATCTAGAAATGGTAACTGAACTTCCGGGAGGCATAACTTTTGAACCCTAGCTTCAATTGACGAACCGTTTACATTTTCAGAAAGCTCTTGAAGTGCTCTATAGCCTTATGGACAAGCTTTGATCATCCCACATTTTTTGGCCCTATTTGAGTTCATTTAACACCCCTAACCTGACTTTGAAGCATTCTTAGGATGTCTCTAGAAACTGAAAAACTGCAATAACTTTCAAACTGTGGGGCCTTTTGACCTGATTCTTTTTTTAGAATGCTCTAAATTACAATATAAATCATTTGACCAATTTACACATTCTAGTTCACTGAAATTATGGCTCAATTACATACTCCTATTTTTTTGGCATTTACACGTATCTCAAGGTGATTAAAAACTCTAACCCAGAACACTAATAGTGGAACTCTAAGAGCTAGAACCTTTATTTGACCCAAATGGGTATCCAAAAATGAAAACACATGAAACAAAAACTAAGTCTAAGTACATTTTTTTGGATGACACAGGATTGCCCTTATACCTCTAGATGCTCCTGCATCACCTTGTCATTAGTCCCAATCCATTCTATCCCACATTCATTCATATCACATTCAATCCACTTCTTCCACTCACTTCAATCAAATTCATTTATCCTCTAATTCAATCAATTTTCCCTTCTTCTACTCCTTTCAAATCACATTTCTATTTTAATCTCATCATTCTTCATCCTATCACCATCATTCTTCCAATCTCATCTATGTTCATTCTTCTAATTTCATTTCAATTTCATCCATCCAACTCCCCATAAAATCTAAAATCAAAAAAATCAACGTGCAATCAATACTAATCCAATCAATCTAATCTTGCGATCTTGTACATCAATCTTTAATCACTTCATCAATTTGACCCAATCAGTTGATAATCCATTGACCATATTCAAAAATTATCATGGGATGAATCTTTCTCAATCCTTAGATGTGCATTATGCTTATTATTAGCCTTGTCATCCTTAATCAATCATCATCAATCAATCCATTAATTAGTTTTCAGCTTGACTAGGGGCAAAATGTTGATTTTCTTTTGGTTTATTGTGCATGATTTCTTGTTACTTGTATGCATTAGTATTTTCTGCATTTATCATGGTCTTCCATATCATGGTTTCATAAGGCATATGGTTGTATTAGACCTTTTTTTTCATGTACTTGACACATTGTCATCTTGGTTCCTCATACCTTGGTGCATAGTGTTGAATACAATATCAAACTTAGGTTGTTCACACCATTGCAACATAACTTTATCACTTTTTTCCCCTCCTTTCCATACTCTCATCCATTTCAAGAGAACATTCATGTTCTCCTAACCTACATGTCCTCTTGAGGGGGCATACCTTTCCACCCTCGTCATCCTTCCTCATCCTTCCATGGCTGGGGCATCACACTACTAGTCTATCCTCCCAGCCACTATATTTTATTCTTCTTTGATATAACATTACTAATGCTATATCAAAGAGGGGCAAAATTTAGACACCTAAATTGTCCAAATACCCTTAACTTGACCAATTAAATAGATATTTATTATTTATTTAATTACCCTACCTTTAATTAAATAAATTTGCATTTGTTTAATTATATTTGCCTTTCCTTGATTTAAATAAACTAAGGTTTATCTAAATCCTAGCCTTTCCTTGATTTAAATAAACTAAACTTTATTTAAATCCTAACCTATTCCACTTGCATCCTAACCCATTCACTTTAATTAAGAACTTCATTTACTTAATTAATCCTTTGCTAAACCCACTTGGAATTAAATATTAAATTTAATCCTATTTGAGCACATGGCTCCTAACTTTAACCCTCACCTAACCTCACTTTCCTAACCTAACCCATCCTTCTAAGCCTAGTCACTTCCTAATCCCACTTACTTTTCCTAATCACCTAGCTAATCCCCTTTTAATCCTATGTGTGTGCTCACACATGTGTGAGGAATGCTCACACCCTTCATGTCTTCCACACCTCTTTCACACTTGTCCTCTTGCATGAGAGTCAAGGTGTCTCCCACATGTGTGAGAGACCATCCTTCTCACACCTCTTACACTTTTCATTGATCATGTCACCATCAATGGTTGCTCACACATGTGTGAGCATATTTCCCCCTTTGAATGGTCAAAATGCTAATCCACATGGAGTCTACTTGGCCTCCACCTCATGGACACCTCATTGATCCTGAGAGATCCTAGCCCTTCATCTTGCATTGAATCTCAATAGTCAATTTCATCTCATTTCCTATAAAAGGAGAGCTCTCTCCTCATTTCATACAAGCACTATCTACCTCATTTTTATGTTGCAGGAATTGTGAGCAACCACATCCCATAATGTGAAATCATCAACACTTGCTGATTTCATGAGGTTTGCATTGGTGCTATTTTTAGTAGATTAAGTTCTTGTTATTTCATGTCATCTTTATTTCACATGTTGTCTTGCATATTTTGAGGTTTGCATGATCATGTAGGAATATGCATTAGTTGCTTACTATTTATTATGTTGTTACATTTTAATGTAATACAGGGAGGTGCCTTGGTCAAACCCCAGTTTAGGAATTAACCTTGAATTAAAATAGAAATGTTAATCTATGAATATGCTTTTGAATTTGGAATGTAATCAAGCCTATGGATGCAATAGCCTTGACTCAACTTCAAAAATCCTAGGAGAGGAAATCAAGTGAAACAAAAAACTTCATGTATGATTATGCTTAAAATATTCCTAAGGAATTAACGTGAATCTTTAAGAGGATGAATTTAGAAGACATAACAAAGGATCTTGAATGTTGAAATTGTTAGATCTTACATAAAGTCCTTTAATTGCTTGAATGCTTGAATCCTTGATCTTCAATGGAGAGATTGCTTAAATGCCTTGAATGCCTGAAGAGTGTTTGAGAACATGAGATCTTAAGCATAAGAATACTTGATCATAGAATGCTTGGATGAGAAATGGAGAAAAAGTATGGGTTTATAAAGGGTTTGGAATTGACTTACTCCTTCAAGCCAACTCACTTAAAAGTTAACACCCCAGAACAATCCAGATATGACACCTCAGAAATGGACCCAAAATGGGGCCCAAGAAGGGATGCATTGAGTCCCTAATTGGCCTAGAAGGGGCACACTCCATGCCTAATTGGAAAGGGCACACTATTTCCCTACCAACTAGGGCCTAAAACCTTTGGGTCCTAAACAATAGGTCCATAACTCAAGATATAGTTGTTTCTGTGTGGAAAAAAGATTCTGAGTGATTGGATGAGAGAAAGGGAGGACCTAGGTGGTTAGTGTTAATTAATTTCACCCTCATGTCAAGATGGAAATATTTGAATTTAAACTCAATAATGGTCACATATATTTGAAATATTCAAATATTAGGGCATGATAAAATATATTTTATGATCTTACATTCGATTTAATATCTTTGCGTGCCCATATTTTGTCCACCGTTAGATGCAAAAGGATTGAGGGTTGTCACTTTATCAATATCAAAAATTGCAGTCACTTTTGTCATAGTGAAAAAGTGATGTTGTGCCATGTGTCCGGGGGGGCATTCTTTCTCGTGGCTAGTGCAGTTGTTAGAGCAGAGTCTATCTAGCAGTTTTTTATTCATTCTTCCATCATGGATCTAGTTTTCCTTATGGGTCATAAGTGATGTGGTGGAAGGTTGTCAAATGAGATGGTTGTTGACATATCAATCAAGTTTTTTATTAGCGATACACACTTATTCAGATTTTGTATGGCTACTAAGCTCATTGAACAGTCTACAATGTTTTCCATGTAATTTAGTAGCCACCAAGCTCTACAGTTGCTATTGAGTTTTCTAGACTAATTACAGTAGCTATCAAGCATTTTAGTGGTTACCAAGTGTATTCAGTTAGTGTAAAGCCCAGTAGTTTAAACTAAGTAGATTCAGTCTAGCAGTTCAACCCAAGCATTTCAGTGGTTATCGAGCATTGTAGTTTCTACCGAGTTCACAGTTCATGGAATGCAAAGCTAGTGTAAACCAAGCTTATGTTGTTTATCGAGTGATTTAGTGTATGCCAAGTTACACGGTATCTACTGAGTCACCAATGTAGATTGAGTTCAAGACTACTTTGAAGTGATCAGTATGGACCAAGCTTCTATTTCTACCAAGTGCACGACAATGTTGAGTAATGATAGTGGGCATCGATCATCAAAACTTCACCAAGTCAGTCTTTAGAACTTGAGTGTCTTCATTTGGGCCAACTTTGTGATATATGTGTTAACCTATATGATGGTCAACTTTGTAACTATGTAATTTAGATTGGTATATATATGTAATGTATTGTATCACATCCATATGTAAGATAATGAGTGTGTAAAAATGTGAATGTGAATAGTTGAAGCTAAGTAGCAGATAAAGAGTGAATTGTGAAGGCCATATCAAAAGAGGAGGAGCAGAGACATATTTATCACAAAAAGGTGATCAGTACAATCAAGGAATCTCTATCAAAAATCCAGTTGTAAGTCATGGATCTATTGTTTCATCCTAACAGGTGAACCACTCAAAATCCTTTCATAAAGTAGACTTAACAGTCTTTCTTAAATATCTTAATAGAGTACATACTTCATTGTGTGTTTTTAAAACCTCTAACAAGGTGGACCTAGCAGTCCTAGTTTCTCCTAATAGGGAAGATCATTAGAAGTGATCAATGTAAGCCTTAACATGCCAACTTTATGTTCTAGTATTGAATTTTTGTGGGTATCATCCCCACCCCAATTTTACTTTCTATTTGGAAGGTTTTTGGGTCACCAAATCATTGTGTTCAAGTGTTATGAATGTTCATGTTTCCAGTTTTTCATGCATGCAATTAGATCATATATGATGAACTATATGGTAATTGGATTACTACAATTAAGATCTATAATTGATAAAGTTTTTTATTGGTTACTTATTCACCCCTCCCCTCTCAGTAACCTAGCATAGTCTTCAATATTTCTAAAAATTGGTATTAGAGCTTTGTGGTTCTCAGGAGAAAGTTTAACAGCTTGAGCAAAGATCAAGGATATGGAGATATTTAGACTTGATAAGGCAATTGAAAATGAAAAGTTGGATCTAGAAATGACCATTGCACAAATCAAAAAAGCTAAGGAGCAACTTTCCCAATCCCTAAAAAGAAGAAAGGAACTTGCAAATAAAATGAATGACCATCTCTAGATTGAAGAAAGAATTGAAGACCTTTTCCCTTCAAGTAGTTTAGATGAAGCAAATGATGCAATCAAAGAACTCTTAGAGAAGAATGGTTCCCTACAAGAAGAAATAAGAAAGCTGAAAAGAGAACAAGAAATTTAGTCAATAAGGCTTTGTGAAATCTTAGAATAGAGGAACAAGATAAAAGAAGAAATGGATGGAAGAAACAATGAGATCCAGAACCAATCCCTTCAGCATACAAATCTTATGGATCAAATCTCCAATACAAATGAGGAAATCATGAGCAAAGACAGATCAATGAAAGATTAAGGAATTATCTAAATTTAGAAAGACAAATCAATGAAAGAATAAGAAATGAGATGAGATCTGAAAAGAAAATCAATGAAAGATTGAAAAATGACCAAAACACTGAAAAGAAAATCAATGAAAGAATGATGAAATCTCAAGCAGACATGGTTCAACTAAATGAGCAAAACCTCTATAGACAAAAGGGAAAAGTAGGAATCAGATATAAAGAGGAAGGTGAATCCTTCAAACAAGGTGCTCAAAAGAATTAAAAAGCTACTTGCAATCACTGTGGTAAGTTAGGTCATACATCAAACAAATGTTGGAGTAATGGTAGAGAAAAATTTAATGGAAAATGCTACAATTGTAGTTAGCATGGTCATAGGGCTAATGAATGCAAAGAGAAACCAAAATTTGAGGGCAAGTGTCACAAGTGCAAGAAACAAAGTCACAAGGCATCAGAATGTAGAACTAAGTCATTCAATCCAGCAGAGAAAATTGTGAAAGCAATATTTGGTTGGGACTACAACACTTGGTGTAGATGTTATTACTGTGGAGAATTTGGACACATTGGCATGAATTGTGTTAAACATCAAACGAGGAGAAGAGATACGACCATAAGATGTTCCACTTGTACCGAACTTGGTAATCTAGCCAAAAATTGCATGAATACAGCTAAAATTGAAGATGAAAAGAAGGAAAAAGTAGATAACATTTGAAAGAAGATGAGGCAACAATGGATTCCTAAATCTATCGAGGATGCTAGTTCCAATAATGATGGTCATGTCACTCAAGAAGTGGGTGACTCCACCATTTTCAACTAGGCTTCCAAAAGAGAACTGGAACTGTGTTATCAAGATCACATTCAAATAGTTCCAATTGAAAGATGACAAAGATCCAAATTAGTATTCAAGATAAAAAAAGGATCACTAAGGAAGATCAGTATCAGTTAACATCGAGTTATCTTCTCTACCTAGTAAGGTCAGGTTATGGACTCTACCGAGCAAGGTTGGGAGTAAAAAGAAACACATGGTTACCGAGTCACAAAGCCTTCATCAAGTAATCAATAGAATAGTGGATGAAAGCTTGTCAAGCATGATGTGAACTCAACTACCTTTGTACCAAGCATTAATTGCAAAGCTTTAACAAAAAGCATGAAATCAAATTCATTTCTCACCATGAAATCTAAGTGCTATTGTGAAGAAGCGATTTATAGTGCGATCAAGTGACTTTAAGAAAATTTGTAGCAAGCTATCAAGGTTCTCATAGTTTACTAAGTAAAATGGCATCAAGCAACAATAAAGTGAAGAGAAGGTCAAAGACGTTGGTTCGAGGAGTCGAGTGGAAAGTGTTGGATTTCAAACTTGTACCTGCAATTGCAAAAACCCTTGACTCAAGTGGAGCTCAATCACAAATCCCTCCCAAGGTACTCCTTATTAATGATATTCGTACTCATTTCAAGTGTTCTATTCAAGAAATTGGTACCCTAGAAATGGATGATGCCTTAGGTGAATTGTGTGTTAATGGAATTCTTAAACCTGAGCATAAGCATTTGGAAGACAAAGGTTTAACACATATTCTCCACATGCCTTGAGGTTTTCAAATTAAATGGATTAGATACATTCTAAGTCAGGTGCATAATGGTCAACTATGGCTTGAGCAACTATTTGTGATTACAAAGAAAATGATTCATCACATCACTAGCCTCCCCAAGCTCACCAAAGCCAAAACTACCAAAACCATAGGTCAAGTTGAGTTGGAAAAGAAAACCCTAACAGATTGGGATGGTAGAGGCATGAAAATTAGTAGTGTGAAAAATGTAGAGGTAAAATTTGGGATTTATGTTATAGCACATAAGATATATAGTTTGAGCCATCTTAGCAGTGTATTGTGTGAAGCTGTGGACATAGCTTATAAAGTGGTGAAAAAAAATCTATCTTATGACTTGGCAAATCTGTTTTTGAAGCAATTCAATAAGAACATGGAAAGTATCAGGACATCCAAGAATAACCCCTATAAATTCAGTTCACTTTTGACTTGTTTGTTCTTTTATGTTTTGAAGTTCTTCCCTTCCAAAGGCATGGTAGTATGGAGAAAAGATGTACATGTATTATACTAGATAAATGAATACATTGCAGAGATGGGAGAGAACTATGTTAGCATTATGGATAGCTACTTTGATGTGTTCAAAGAGAAAATGAACAATAGGTTCAGGATACGTAAGAAGTTAGTTGAGGATTACAAAGATAATGTGTGCTTTATGGTAGATTGTGACAGAGTTTACATCTAGGTAGTGAAGCCAAGAATTGTGTGGGTAAAACCTCTTCCTTATGAGGTGAATATTGATGAAGCAAAGGATATTATTGAAGCTCTAGTTAATGAACCTATTGATCCAAAGGAAACATACTTTGGAACCTATGATAAAGCCAAGGCAAGGATAGAACTAGAAATAAAGCTCCCTTAGGTAGTTAACAAAGGAAAGAGGAGGATAGCTAAATTGAAATCTAGCACACCTCTCATGTTAACTAAAGGCAAAGGAGAAGATGTAGAAGAAGTAGAGGATGAAGAGGAATCTAAAAAGGAAGAAGAATTTGTGAAGAAGAAAGGCAAGGTGATCATCACCAAGCCACCTAAGCCATCCACTACAGTTTTCACTAGAAGGACAAGGAAGAAGGCAGATAAAGAAGGCAGTGTCATCATATTTAGCCGACCACCCACATTCGAGGACAAATTGAAGGAATAGAGAGAAGGAGCTAGTGTAACCAACTTCAAAGCTCTCAAATATGGGACCAGAATAGAGGCTAAGTGGAAACGGATTAAAGACCTGGTCATGGATAAAATGGGCCAATGGAAGTACTCACCTGATCAGTTGGCCTCATAGATTCCCAATGTCTTATTAGATAAAATTAGGATAATATGGGAAAATACCAAGTAAACTATCAAGGATATATATGCACAAAAATTGAGACAGTTGGTACCGAGCATGATAGATGCTGAGGTGAACAAGTCATTGAAGGATAATGAAAGAAAAGTGACTCTCAAATTCAATACTTGTTTGGTTTTGATGAAAGCCATTGAATATGTTGTGAAGAAAGACATTGAATATGTTGTGAAGAATTCCACAAACACTTGGAGATACATCTATCGCCTTCACAAGCCAAGTGAACAACCAGTGGAAATAAAAGATGATGATGATGACAGTGATAATGATGAAGAAGAAACTTATACTGAGCCTACACATTTTGACAATGAGGAAGATGAAGAAGATAAAGAGGAGGAAGCTACCAAGGAATCCAAGCAAGATGATGAGGAGACTAACCTAGTTAAGATAGTTGTGGCAGTCATTGCCTCACTTCCTTACTCTCTAGGCAAACTAGTAGCTATATCAAACTCAGAGATAGCTTCAACAAGTTTGATTGTGACAACCACAGACACTTAAAATGTCCAATCACTCTTTTCCCCCACTCAACTCAATGTATCATTAATAGAAGTGACTTCCACTTCATCTACCAAGTTGCAACTTCTCTCTTCTTTAGCTACCGAGTTGTTGTCATCAATCATGAATACAATGTTTTCTACAATTTTGAGTTCTTCAGCAGTAAATACTTCAATTTTGGATACTTTAGTTATGACTTCTTTAGTTTTGGACTCAACAAGCATTCTTGTTAGTATTCCATTCGTTAGTACTATATCAATTTTCACTACAAGTCCTAGTATATCAACTATTGTTTCCATTCTGGACACAAAAGCATTAAGTACAAAGATAGTTGAACCTAAGGCTCAACCGAGTACAAATTTTTTGAGTAAAGGAAAGGACATAGAGAATGACATAGGCTTAGATAAGGAAATAGAAATCCCCAAATGGGATATTCATAATCTTTTTGTAGATCAAATGCATGAGTTTAGTGAAATTCTTCAGAAAAAGGAAAAGCGGCAAAAATTAAGAGAAGAAAGAGATAGAGAGTATAAGATTATAGATGATGCTAAAAATATTTTGTCTAAGGCTATAGGAATTGAGGTTGATACTTCTCAACCTATTTTGTTTCAATTAGCAAAATTAGTCCACAAGTTCAATGAGGACACTAGTGGACAAGACAAGCTAATTGAGAAAGCTGAAAAGAAATTTGATAGTAAAGTGTTGGAGCACATTGCTTAACAAATTGCTATTCATCAAGTTGAGCTTTCATAAATTTTGATCAATCTTGAGACCTCCTGCACCAATGTGACATCACTTTTTGGGAAGTTTTGTAATGTTTCCAAGTTTAAAAAGGAAATAAAGGGCAAACTATCAAAAATTGATGAGGATCTGAAAACTAGTGCTCAACAGTTGCAACTTGACCATAGTTCAAGCTCTGCACATCACATGAAGATCAGATTTTTGTTAGACATGCAGGCAGAGTTGTTAAGAGAAGAAGCAAGGATCTGGTCAACACTAATTGATATTTAGAATATGATCCTTCCTATCATGGATAAAATGCAGAAACATATTGTTTACTCAAAAACCTTGATCCATGACAACAACTTCTCTATTGCAGATCACATGATAGAACTCTCTATAGAAGTACAAAGTGCCCTACATACATGCAAGATTTTGCAAGAAAATTGGGATAAAACCTTAGCACTTATTCTTAAGGTACATTCTAATTTTTTATATCATTTTGGTGTCTCCATGTAGATAAGTTCTGGATAAATCTTTGGCATTACTGTCAAATAGGGGGAAATTATTGTTGAGACACATGGTATGATGTATATGGACAGACACATAGTATGGGGGAGAAACATGCTATGAGGAGAATGTATATAATAGATGATGTATAGTACACCTTACAAAGATAAATTTTGAAAAATCTCAAAATAGTTTATACTACCGAGCTAGTATCACATGGTGATGTATATAAGATTTTGGCTAATAAGTGTTTTTGTCACTAATGCCAAAGGGGGAGATTGTTGACATATCAGTCAAGTTTGTTATTAGTGACACACACTTATTTAGATTTTGTATGGCTACTAAGCTCATTGAACAATTTACAGTGTTTTCCATGTAATTTAGTAGCCACTAAACTCTACAATTGCTACCAAATTTTCAAGACTAATTCCACTAGCTACTAATCATTTCAATGGTTACCAAGTGTATTCAATTAGTGTGAAGCCCAACAATTCAAAATGAGTAGATTTAGTCTAGCAGTTCAACTTGAGCATTTCAGTGGTTATCGATCATTGTAGTTTCTATCGAGTTTGTAGTTCATGAAATGTGAAGCTAGTGTAAACTGAGCTTATGTGTTTACCGAGTGATTCAGTGTATGCCAAGTTACATAGTATCTACCGAGTCACTAGTGCAAACTGATTTCAAGACTACTTTGAAATGATCAATATGGACTAAGCTTCTACATCTACCGAGTGCATGATGATGCTGAGTAATGATAGTGGGTGCCAAGTATCACAACTTCACCAAGTTAGTCTTCAGAACCTGAGTGCCTTCATTTGGGCAAACTTTTTGATATATGTGTTAACTTGTATGATGGCCAACTTTGTAACTATGTAATTTGGATTGTTATATATATGTAATGTATTGTATCACATCTATATGTAAGATAATGAGCGTATAAAAATTTAAATGTGAATAGTTGAAGCTAAGAAGCAGATAAAGAGTAAATTGTGAAGGCCATATCAAAAGAGGAGCAGCAGAAACATATTCATCACAAAAAGGTGATCAATACAACCAAGGAATCTCTATTAGAAATCCAGTTATAAGTTAGAGATCTATTGTTTCATCCTGATAGGTGAACCAGTCAAAATCCTTTCACAAAGTAGGCTTAATAGTCTTTCTTAAATCTCTGAATAGAGTGCATACTTCATTGTGTGTTTTTAAAACCTCTAACAAGGTGGACCTAGAAATCTGAATTGCTACTAATAGGGAAGATCATCAGAAGTGATCAATGTAATCCTTAACAGGCTAGCTTTATGCTACAGTATTGAAGTTTTGTGTGTATCATCCCCAACCTAGTTTTACTTTCTATTTGGAAGGTTTCTGGGTCACCAAATCATTGTGCTCAAATGTTATGAATGTTTATGTTTCTAGTTTGTCGTGCATGCAATTAGATCAAATATGATGAACTAAATGGTGATTTGATTATTTCAATTAAGATATGTAATTGATAAAGTTTTTTTTTTGGTTACTGATTCACCCCTCCCCTCTCAATAACCTAGCATAGTCTTGAATATTTCCAACAATGGCATGGGACCAACATTCCTATTGGTTGATATGTTGATGGGATTAATGAACCTTTAGAACTATCAGATGGGATAAGATCTATGGTTGTCGTTTTGTCTCTTTGCAAAGATGCAAGGTATTTATTTCATGCAAAAAAGTGAGAGGTATACACGGTAGGTCCAGTTTGAAAGGCAACAATGTCAGTCACCTCATGGTTAAGGTTGGAAATTTCATGAGTAGTTGTGGTTAAGTTTAAAAGGTGGTGAAGGTTAGATGGTAAGGTGATCAAACTCATGAAGACTCTACAAGTTGGTAGAAATAAACAACATCATTGGTCCACGTGGCTCATTGTGGTTGCTTGACCTAGTTGACTGCCAATTATTGATGATTTGTCAAGCCAAAAAATTGTTTTTTGCACAATCTGATCTCCATGATTGATCCCAACTACTCCTAAATGAATGACATGCTAGTGACAACACAAAGGACATCCCTCCACTAACTGGTTATCCATCTACCTAGTTAGGATGATTAATGGCACTATTTCTATCACTTCATGTTTTTGTTGTCACAAAAGCTTGCACCCTTGTCAAAAGTTTTTACCTAAGGACAACCTTGTGAAACATGGAAACAACCTCCAAGCTGTGGGACCTAAACTATGAGGTTGAGTCTCTGAAGAAGGCTGATTTCCTCTACCATTAGGATGCACTTAAACTATACTTGAAGAGAAAATGAAGAAGGAATACATAAAAGTTACTACCTAATCTATTCTAAGTAGGTGATGGACTAAAATAGGGTGTTCAATCCTATCTCTGCCCATAAATGCACAATTAACTAGTTATAACCTCAAAGGATATAGATACAGACCTTGCTTACTCTAACAACCACATGCAGATCAAACAACAAAAGAATTATATAGGAAGAAACTTCACTCAATATCATTCAAATGCCAAAATAGATATAATCATGCAAATTGTAGAATATAGACAAGAACATTAACCAGAGGCAAAGAAGCCTTGCACGGTGTGTTAATGGCTAAAAGAGATACAGTAGAGAGTTATAATGACTCAGAGGCAAAGGAAATTTACAATGTGCATGTAAAACATGCCAAGGAAAATAGAGAAGAATCTACTAGACTGAGAAGTTATAAAAAATGTGCTTTTATAGCTTAAGCATAACTAGATATTTCTAACAAAACCACTACATCCAACCACTATTGAAAATTTGGAAAATATCTAATCTCAATACAAAACTGGATGTTGGCAATTCACTTGTCCAAGTCCAACAAACAAATATCTTAGAGGTCAAGAATGACGGTCATTAACTTTTGACTGAATAGATGGATCAACAGGTGGCGATGGAGTGTTCCTTTGCATTTATCAGACCTAGGAAATGATGAAAGTGGTTGCAGGATATCAAAAAGATCAAATTCATCATCAAGGAGTTGCCTCCACTATCATAAGTATGCTAAATTAATTGTGTTATTTAGTCAACTAGAGTCAACCATCAAGCCTTGCCACGTGGACCAAACATCTTTTACCATTCTACCACTCTGCCAACATTCAACCTTATATTTTATGTTTAACTACCCATGATCACAACTTCACCACCACCTTTCTACAATAACAGCTCTTGCTTGTGAAACCACAACCAATTGGTTATCATTTCTTTGTAGCCTACCCTTGACATATTTCATTAACTGCCACAACCTTGTGAAGACTGAGATCCTAACCACATTCACACCATTTCCACTTTGCCCTAAGGTTCACCTTCTAACCTTGTGACCAAGTGAAACAAAGAAATCACTTGATCGCAACTCTAACAAAGCTTCCCTCTTAACATGTTGTGATAGCATGCTTGCCATAGATCTAAAAGATCTAATGGTGTGAAATGCATCCTTAAAACACTAAAGATTTTTCCCTTGCTGCATTGTCGCAATTTAAACCATAGCATGTCAAACTCACCCTGTAACTAGGTGAAAATAATGCAATCACCCTATTAGAACCCTGACTTTGGTTGAGCCAACTAATTCTGTGATAATGCAAACATAAAGAAATTGTGCCTTTACCACCTTGACCTAAGTTAGTACTTAACCCAATGTGACTGTGCAAATTGCACAGTTGCAACTTGAAATGTTTCAAAGGTACACATGAAATAAAGCCATGATACTTAGGATAAAAGACATGGCCAAAGTTTAAAATAGATCCTTGTGTAACATTTGATCATTTGAATATTTGAAAAAAGTATGATTGTTAGATGGCTCAACATTTGAAATCAAGTTTTTGGTGGAAAGGCATTTTTGCCTAACATTTATGGCGACCTAGAGGGGATGCAAGCCTGCTTTGCATAAGACCAATGACCGCTAAAAAATCCATTATGCTATAGAGTCTCTAAATTTGAGAACATATTCATTCATCACCACATCACATCTTGAGCCATAAAACAAACCTTTTTGTCTTTTCAACTCTATAAAACTAGAACCAAAACTCTCTGCTACAAAAACACAACATGTGCCCATGCACTTCTTGGAAAATAGGAAAGAATAGGAATAAAGCTAACTAACTATATACAAGAACAATTATTTCTATCAAGAACAAGGCTTGAGATATATTCCATTGACTAGAAGAGGCAATATTTCACCATTAGGCCTGCTTAACTGGAAAGCATTGTCTTGCCTGCAACTAATGATTACATAGGGACCACTCCATAGTGCATAAAATTTTGAATGTCTTCCTACCTTTGCTCTGTCTACATCCCACCTTAGCACAAGATCACCCTCTCTAAAAATTCTAAACTTAGCCTTCTTATCAAAGTTTTTCTTCACCTATTGCTAATGTATTTCTAAGGTTTATATTGCTTGATGTCTCTTCTCTTCTAGCTCCATCAGTTATGTCATTCTTATAAACATGGCATCATTTTCAATGAGCTCCAACTGGTGAGCTAGTTCAATAGTAGGAAACTCTAATGAGATAGGAACCTTTGCTTCTCTACCATATACCAACATGAAAGGAGAGTTCCCAATAGCCCTTTTAGGTGTTATTATGTCAGCCTAAAAGGTAGCTCTCAATTTCTAGTGCCAACACCTTTGATTATCTTCAATAGTCCTCTTGATGATTCTGATCAAATTCTTATTGGAGGACTTGGCCAAGCCATTACCTTGGGGGTAGTAATTAGAAGAAGTGCTCAGGTATCTGAGCTCCTACAAATGATTTTGCATTATCTGAAATTATGGTGGAAAGGGCACCAAACCTTGTAACAAGTCCATCTAAGAATTCAACAAATGAATTCTCAGTAGCATATTTTAATGCAATTGCCTTTTTCCACTTGGTAAAGTAATTTGTAGTAGCTAGAATCCATTTGTGACCAGAGCTGGAAGGTGGATTGATGGGGCCAATAAAATCTAATCCCCATTGAGTAAAGGGTTAATCCACTTGAATGGGATGCAATAGAGGCACCACAATGTTAGTTTTTGGTGACTGATCAAGGAAGTACTATACATACTCCATAATTCCTTGAGGGGGTTCAGAGTGCTACTATATAGGCATTTTATGGTCGACATATTGTAACTAATTGTAACCTTGAAGCAACAAAAATTGTTTCATTGTGGGTGATGCAAAAATTGCTTCTTGTAGTGGTATTGAGCTATAATAAATTACGGATTATAATCAAGTTGTAATCACTGGATCGTAATAATATTGGACTTGTTTTTTGGTGGATGTAGCCCAGGGATTGGGTGAACCACGTTAAATCTTGGTGTCTTATATTCCCTTGTGTGGGATCTATTATTTTCTGATATTGTTTATGTTTGCATGTAATTTTTATTTATGTCTGAGGTTTAATCCTAACAAGTGGTATCAGAGCCAGATGGTTGTCATTTTTTTTTAGTAATCCTCTGTAAGAAAGTCTCATAATTGAGTGAGAGTCTCATGGTTGAGTGGGAGCGATGGAAAATGAGGGTAAGTTGAGGGTTGACAAGTTTAATGGGCAAAAATTTTAGTTATGGAAAATGCAAATGGGGGACTATCTCTATCTGAAGGATTTATGGAAGTCATTGGAAGGAAAAACTAAGAACGAGGGAACTATGACAAATGAGGACTAGGAGATTTTAGATAGAAAGGCACTTGAAAGCATTCGATTATGGCTAGCACCATCGATGACATTTAACATTACAAAAGCAAAGACAATGGAAGAGTTGATGGAAATCCTAGCAAAATTGTATGAAAAGCCCTCCGCTTCAAATAAGGTATTTCTCATGAAGCATTTATTTAATATGAAAATGGAAGAAGGTGGATTTGTTGTAGATCATTTAAATGAATTTAATATTGTTACTCATTAGTTATCTTCTATGGGTATTAATTATAATGAATAAATTAGGGCTCTCTTGATTTTGTGTTCTTTGCCTAAAAGTTAGAATGGCTTGGTAATGGTGGCGAGTAATTCTGTTTCTGGATCTAATACCCTAAAATATGATGATGTGACCAGTGTTATTATGAGTGAGAAAATTCGTAGGAAAATCTCAGGTGGATCTACATCACGAAGTGCTTTGAACGCACAAAGTAGAGGCAAAATGACTGAAAGAGGAAATAATTCTAGAAATCATGGGAAATAAAAAGGAAACTCAAAGGGGAAGAGGTCTCAATCTAAAGGACCAAGAAATTGCTAGTATTGTGCTAAACCAGGGCATAAGAAGAAATATTGTTGGACTCAAAATAATAATGAAGGAGATAAACTAGAAGGGAACAAGGAGTAAGTGTGGTAAGTAAAAAATCCAATGAGGATGCTTTTCTTCTTTCTTTAGAAAGTATTGATGATTCATGGGTTTTAGATTCTAGTGCTTCATTTAATGCTACACCTCATAGAGGTTATTTTATTGATTATGTCCAAGGAGATTTTGGGTTTGTTTATTTTGGGGATAATGAAACCTATCAGATTGTTAGAAAAGGAAAAGTTAAGATTAAGTTGTAAAATGGGAATCATTGGCTACTACATGAGGTAAGACATGTTCCAAGGCTAAGTAGGAATTTAATTTCAATAGGGCAACTCGGTAATGAGGGTTGTGTAGTTACTTTTAATGATAAAAATTGGAAGGTTTCAAAAGGTTCCCTTGTAGTAGCAAAAGGTGTGAAAGTAGGCACCTTATATCTTTGTACATGTCATATTGTTCCTTCTACTTTGATTGTTTTAGAGAAAAATTAATGTTTAGGAATAGTTGTTGTGGTTGAGCAAGGAGAACAAATAGTTGTTGTAGATTCTAATACAACATTGTGGCACAACAGACTTGGACTCATGCGTTAGAAAGGTATGAAAGTACTTCATTCAAAGAAATTTTTACCAGGTCTAAAATGTGCCGATATGGATTTTTGTGAAAGTTGTGTGTATGGAAAATAAAAGAGAGTAAGTTTTGTGAAGACTGGGAAGGAAAATAAAACTAAGAAATTAGAGCTTGTGCATATAGATGTATGGGGACCAGCTCAGGGATCTTCCCTTGGTGGCTCTCATTATTATGTTACATTTATTGATGATGCAACTAGAAAAGTATAGGTTTATTTTCTTAGATAGAAATTTGATGTATTTCAAACTTTTAAGAAATGGAAATGCTTGGTCGAAAATGAGACTGGTAAGAAATTAAAATGTCTCAAATCTGATAATGGTGGTCAATATTGTAGTCATGAATTTGAAGATTATTTCTCCACTAATGGTATTCATAGATAGAAAACTATTCTAAGGACTCGGCAAAAAAATGGAGTGGCTGAATGCATGAACAGTACTATAATGGAGCATGCAAGGAGCATGAGGTTGCATGCAGGGTTTCCCTTAAACATGTGAGTGGAAGTTGTCAATATTATTGTATATTTGATTAATAGAGGTCCCTCTACTCCTTTGATTTGTGGTAATCTAGAGGAAGCATGGACTAGTAAGAAGGTGACTTATTCTTTTCTCAAAACCTTCAATTGTGAAGCATTTGCTTGTATAGATTCTAAAAATAGAACCAAGCTGGAAGCTAAGTCAAAGAAATGTTCATTTGTTGGATATGACATTGATGAATTTGGTTATAGGCTTTGGAATTTTGAAAATTGTAAAATTGTAAGAAGTAGGGATGCCATATTCAATAAGAAAGTGTTGCACAAAGATCTATTGCAGAAACATGAGAAGAAAGAAGATGATTATGTAGTGTTGGGTGATACTCCAAAAGATGATGATCCATCAATTCCTCATGATGTGCAACAACAAATACCACAAACACCAATGAATGTTAGATGGTCAACAAGGCTAAGTAGACCTCTAGAAAGATTTTCTCCTTCTTTGTACTTTATTTTACTTACTGATGCTGGTGAAGTTGAATGTTATGATAAAGTTGTTCAGGTGGATACAAAGATTCAATGGGAGTCTATAACGAAAGAAGAAATGGACTCTTTGTTGAAAAATAATACATGGGATTTATGCAAGTTTCCTATAGGTAAAAGGGCTTTACAAAATGAATGAGTTTACAGGTTGAAAAAAGAGGATGGAGGTAAGAAATGATTTAAAACCAAGTTAGTTGTAAAAGGATTTGCATAGAAAAAAGGTATTAGTTTTGATGAGATATTTTCTTTTGTTTTTAAGATGACTTCTATTCGCATTGTTTTAAGTATTATGGCTATTGAAGATTTGCATTTGGAGTAGCTTGATCTTAAAACAACCTTCATTCATGGTGATTTGGATGAAGATATATATATGGCTTAGCTATAGGGATTTGAGGTCAAAGGTAAGAAATTAGTGTGCAGATTGAAGGAAAGTTTAGATGTCTTAAAGCAAGCAACTCGGCAATGGTATCTAAAATTTAATTAGTTTATGCATAATAATGGATACAATAGGTGTCATTTAGATCATTATGTTTATTTTAAGAGGTTGGATGATGATAGCTACATTATTTTATGTATATATGTTAATGATATTCTTGTAGTTGGGTCTAACATGGATCACATTAAGGGGTTGAAACATCAGTTAGCACATGCATTTGCTATGAAGGATTTGGGTGTATCAAAATAAATCTTTGGAATGAATATTTGTAGAGATAGAAAGAACATGAAATTGACATTATCTTAGGCTGATTATATTGTGAACGTGTTGCAACATTTCTCTATTGAGAATGTTAAAGCTATCAACGCACCTTTACCTAGTCATTTGAAGTTGACTAAGGAGACATGTCCCAAGACATGAGAAGAGGAGGATAAGATGTCCAAGATACCTTACGCTTCAACTATGGGAAGCTTGATGTATGCTATGGTATGTACAATGCTAGATATTATACATACAGTGGAAGTTGTTCACATGTATATGAGTCATCTAGGAATTGAGCATTAGAATATAGTAAAATGGATTCTCAGATATCTGAGAGGAACATCCAATAAGTGTCTACATTTTGGGGTCTCTACTAATTATTTATAGGGATATGTAGACTTACATTTGGCAGGGGATATTGATACTAGATGGAGTACTATAGGTTACGTATTTACTATTGGTGGAGTAGCAATGAGCTAGGTTTCTAGATTATAGAAGGCTAATGATTTATCCACTATAGAAGTAGAGTATTTTGCTACTAGAGAAGTAGCCAAGGAGATGATATGGCTTTAGTTCTTCTTGGAAGAATTGGGACACCCTTATAGGGATAATTATTTGTTTACAAATAGTCAGAGTACCATTCATCTTGCGAAGAATTCTACTCTACATTCAAAGACAAAACTCCTCTTCAACTTCAGATGGTCTTCTAGACTAAACTAAATAAAAAGAAGAGTAGGGTCCAAGGTGGTTTTGTTGGAAGATTGGAGAGATTGGTTTGATGATGATATGTTAAATTCATGACTAAGTTTTTCATTGATGTCAACATAGCATGTTTGATGTCTTTTGTGGTATCTGATAGAAGAACAGCAGAAAGATTAAGTTGGTACAGATAGCTAGTTGAGTATGATAACCACCCAAGGTTATGAAAGATACTTCTAAGCATCTAGTATATACAGTTAACATCAGAAGTAGAAAGGATAAGTCTAGAAGAAGTTATGATTATGTTTGTTCTGATATAGACTTTACAGAGGCATGTTCTGCTAAACTTGTTATTTCTCTTAGTAGAGTTGATATCTTGGCAATCGAGGTTGAGGACATAGAGAAGACATGTTGAGGATTGTGAGGCTAAGCTTGCTCATCATAATATTATGTGTACAAAAAGTTAATCAAGTTGAAAAGTGGAAGATTAAGGTTATCACTAAGTGTAACATGTTCTTAATGTGGTCCTATAATAATTAATTGAGAAGGACTAACAGCCAACTCAGGGAATTGTTTTATGGACTTGGTATAAAGGAAGGACATTTTCTTTTATCATGACATGGATGAATGCGAATTGTGAATGTTTAGAAAGAAACAAAGAGTGCAGAAGGAAAAGTTGAGTAGAGCAGTGTAGAAGTCAAGGAAACTTCATTGCTGAGATTTTGCTGAGTGATCTAAGGTTTAGTATTTGGATCCAAGGTTCATGACCTGGTCTACAATGTCTGACAGTGATTGATTTGATTGAAAGGATAGAGAAAAGAAGAAGATAATATTAAATTACTTGTTTGACCAATGAGCTCTTCTTCTAGTTGAAATTGCATGTTTGGGCAGTGGGTTCTTCTTGCATACATTATACCACAACTCCTAACAAGGTTGGCACAACTCCTAATAGGTCTAGAATCTCCTAACAAGGATTCAAAGTCTCCTAGCAGGGACTCATTGTACTAAATGTTGTAATAGACTCCTAACAAGGTCCATCCTCTAACAAGAAATATTTATATTAGTACATCATCTTGTGGACATCATTCCCACTAGATTTTTCCCTCTTATCAAGGGTTTCCCTAGTCAACATATTTGGTGTAATCATCTATGTGCATCATTGTATGGTTGTTGTTTACTTTGGTTGAATGGTTAAGTTTGTTTAATGAAGCTAAGTGTTTTAATTAATGGATAACTAATTCACCCCCCTCCCCCCCCACTGGTTATCTTGGTGGGCTATTGTTTCTAACAATTGGTATGATAGCATTGGGTCCTTGAAGAAAAAGTTTAATAGCTTTGGGAGATCCATGGCAAACATGTTCAGGAAAGATAGTCTAAAGTTTGATGGAACAAGTTATGATAGCTGGAGGGAAAATATGAAGACACGTTTTTTGTGTATGGATCCAAAATATTGGATCTTGAAAAAATCAGCAAAGACAATCATTGAAGAAAAGGAGTTGGAAAGTTACTCTGAGGCAAAAAGAGATCTTTTCATAAATGACATGAGAGCTAGGGAAGCACTATTGACTGCACTTCCTAAAATTGAGTACAATTAGGTAAAATCACCTGCTACTTCACATTTGATTTGGAAAGCTTTGGAAAATAGTTTTGAAGGTGATGCACATTCTAAGAAGTTGAAGCTACAATATTGGATTTGTACATGTCAAGATGCTAAGATGATGGAAGATGAATTTGTAAGAACATATATAGGTAGGATATTAGAAATTGCTGGATGTATTAAAGCTCAAGGAGGAACCAAAGAAGATGATGAGGTTATATGGAAGATATTGAAGACTGTAACACCACCATTCAAGTTAGTAGTTCAGATGATACAGTTTTTAATATCATGTACCAAAGATTTCACAAAGGAGACATTGCTTGGAAGACTTGAAGTAGTTGAGAATGAACTTAGACAATCTAGAGAATTGACCAAAACATAGACAACTTTTAGTACCTTGAATATTCAACCTAATCTATCAAGAAGCACAACTACTAGAGGAGATTTTGCTAGTAGTAGTAGATATGAGGAAGACAGAAAGATTGATTAACCAATAGCCCTTTTGGTAAGAAGAGAAAAAGGAGGTTAGAAAATCTTTAAATGTTGGACTTGTGATGAATATGGTCATTATGCAGCTAAGTGTTCTAAAAGGGAGAAAAAGTATAAAGGAAGTTATAATTCTAAAAGGGATAGAGAATGTTTGTATGCAAATGAAGACGATAATTCTGATGAACAAGCCTTAAGTGTTAGTGATGATGAAATTGGATTTGTGGCAATAAAAGAAGAAATTCCAGAGAAGGTAGCTTTGGTATCATAGGTTGAGAAGAAACCTAATTGGATAATTAACAATGGATGTTTACATCATATGACTAGTGATATGAACAAGTTTTTTGACTTCAAAAGTTAGGATGGAGGAATTTTCAGAGTTGGAAACAATGCAGCATGCCAAGTAAAAGGTATTGGATCTATAACTCTTGATGGTAAAACTAATACTGAGGATGTATACTTTGTTGATGGTTTAAAACACATTCTTTTGACTGTTGGACAACTAGTAGACAAAGGCTATTAGTTGCAGTTCATAGAAAAGACATGCATGTTCAGAGATAAAGATGGAAAGGTAATTGGAATAGGAACTAGATCTAGAGGTAACGTATTTCAGTTGAATCCTACTGAAATGACATGTTTGGTTGCAAAGGTTGATGACAGTTTCTTATGGCATAAGAGATTATGTCACATAAACTTTGATATTATTGTGAGGACTAGTAAAGTGTTTGTTGTTAGAAATTTTTTAAAGATTGTAAAGCCTACTAACACAATTTGCAAGGAGTGTGTTTTAGCAAAGCATTACAGAACTTCTTTTCCCAGCAAGAAGTTTACCACTATAGTGAAGTTGGAGATTGTACACATAGATCTCAGTGGTCCTACAAAGACTAAAGGATTCTATGGTGAAAGGTATTTTATGATTCTAGTTGATGATTTTTCTAGAATGATGTGGGTTGCATTTCTTAAAGAGAAATTTGAGGCATTTGACAAGTTTAAGATATTCAAGAATAGAGTTGAGAATGAATCTTGTGTAAAGATTAAATGTTTGAGATCAAATAGAGGAGGAGAATTTACTTCAAATGAGTTTAACATGTTTTTTGAAGAATATGGAATTAAAAGACAACTATCAGCTCCGAGAAACCCTGAACAGAATGGCTTTGTAGAGAGAAGGAATAAGTCTGTTACAAAAGTTGCAAGAGCTATGTTAGTAGAAAATGATGTATCCAAGACATTTTGGAGAGAAGCTATGAATATAGAAATCTACACTATGAATAGAGTGCAAGTCAAGAAGGACACAAACAAGACACCTTATGAACTGTGGTTTGGTCATTCATCTACAGTTAAGTATTTCAAAATATTTGGAAGCAAGTGTTACATAAAGGTAGATGATGAAATTGGTAAGTTTAATGCTAGAAGTGATGAGGGTATGTTTCTTGGTTATTCATTGAAAATCAAGGCTTATAGCTATTATAATCAGAGAACTAAGACTATTATGGAAAGTGTTAAAGTGAGAATTGATGAGAAATTCAGAATTCAAGAGAGAATAGTTATTACAATTCAGATGATGATGTTACTAAGCCAAGAAATGATGAGGTGTTTCTTGAGACTAATAATGATTTTTAGAATGAAGGAGAGAAAACATAGGAACAAAGCTCAAAACCTTTAGTAGAGCCAAGAGTTGAGATAGCAACTCCTACTTTAGGAAAGAACATGATAAAGAAACACCCATCCAAATAGATCATCGAAAGCAAAGACAAAGGTGTGATGACAAGAAGTAGAGTGAATGAAGAACTATTCATAGTATCTCAAGTTGAGCCTAACAATGCAAATGAAGCATGTAAAGATGACTATTGGAAGCAAGCTATGAAAGAGGAATTGGATCAGATAGAAAAGAATGGAACATGGGAATTGGTCCCCAAACTAGCAAAAAAGAATGTAATAGGAACTAAATGGGTATTCAGGAACAAGATGAGTGAGAAAGGAGAAATTGTAAGGAACAAAGAAAGATTGGTATGTAAAGGTTACTCATAGCAAGAAGGAATAGATTATGAGGAGACTTATTCTCCAATGGCTAGAATAGAAGCAGTAAGATTATTCTTAGCCTATGCAGCAAAGACGAAATTCAAAGTATATCAGATGGATGTCAAGTCAACCTTTTTGAATTGAGAACTTGAAGAAGAGGTATACATTGAGTAGCCTAACATATGTCCTTTAATAGATGACAAGGACATAGTATGTAGATTGAGGAAAGCATTGTATGGATTGAAGCAAGCACCTAGAAGCTGGTATGCAAGGTTAGACAAGCATCTAACAAAACTCAGATATAGCAAAGGTATGGAAAATAGTAATCTGTATTGGAAAGAAATTGATGATGGCTTGATGATTTTGGTAATTTTTTTGATGACATTATATTTGGAGGAAATGATAAAGAAAGAATTTGAAATGAGTATGATAGGAGAAATGGAATATTTCCTAGGATTGCAGATTGTATAGAATAAAGAAGGAATCTTTATTTCTCAGACTAAGTACTTGAAGGATTTACTAAAAAGGTTTGGTTTGGAAACATGTAAACCTATTGGAACACCTATGGTAACTAGATACAAGTTATCTACAAAGGATGAGACACCTACTATTGAGTAGAAGAAGTATAGATCCATGATCAATGGTTTGCAATATCTGAATCACACAAGGCTAGATATAGCAAATGCAGTTGGAATTATTACAAGATTTCTAGGCTAATCCTAGAGAAGCACATTATGCAGCAGTGAAAAGGATATTTAGATATCTAAAGGGAACACCTAAGATTGGATTATGGTATGACATATCTAATGATTTTACTCTAAGTGCTTATACTGATGCAGATTGGGCAGGCAATATGGATGATAGAAAAAGCACCAGTGGAGGAGCTTTATTTCTTGGAGGAAGATTGGTTTCTTGGTTAAGAAAGAAGTAGGATTGTACATCTCAAAGTACAGTAGAAGTAGAGTATGTTCTCACAGAAAATAATTGTAGTCAAGTAATTTGGATGAAGCAGATGTTGAAGGATATAAGGATAGAGATCAATGAACCTATTGTTATTCATTGTGACAAAACAAGCATAGTAAATATGTATTAGAATCTAGTATTGCATTTGGGGATGAAGCACATTTCTACTAAGTATCATATGTTGAGAGAAAAAGTTGTAGAAAAGGAAATCAGATTGGAGTATGTGAGCACTAAAGAGCATATTTAGATATATTCACTAAGCCTCTTCCCAAAGAGACTTTTGAGTATTTACAAAGTATGCTTGGGGTTATGCCCCTTCCTACATCAGAGTAGAAGATGCAAGAGTGCATCAGTCCAGGGTAATAGAGCACCATTGTTTGACTAGACTGGATGCTGATGCTTCCTATATGGGGGAGTATATGTGATGGACAAATTCATCTAGGACTCTTGGTGATATTGTTTTGAATAGTGTCTTTTGACACTCAAGCTAGTAAGTATCAATTGTTGTAGAGTTTGATGTAGAGATGTTGGTTGCTGAAACCTTTGACATTGATGTCAATGGAGGAGAAGTTTGGCATGAAAAACATCATACTATGGGGGAGAAGTTTGGCATTAAAAAAAACACTATGGGGGAGAAGTATCGCAAGAAAACATTATGCTAAGGAGAGAAGCTTGGCAGTATGTTCAAGAAGATGTTTGGCATGAGCATAGTATGTGAAATGATAATTTGGTATTGAGTACATTGAGATATATCAATGGGGGAGGATGATTGATGAAGAGAATTTGAAGACTGACAGTCCTTTGTTGGTATTCTTGGAACTAGATGTTTTTCATCTATGTTTCCATCAATTCCAAAGGGGAAGGTTGTTGGAAGATTGGCGAGATTGGTTTGATGATGATATGTTACTTTCATGACTAAGTTTTTCATTGATGTCAACATAGCATGTTTGATATCTTTTATGGTATCTGACAGAAGTACAATAGAAAGATTAAGTTGGTATGGATCGCTAGTTGAGCATGATAACCACCCAAGGTTATGGAAGATACTTCTGACTATCTCATATATACAGTTAACATTGGAAGTAGAAAGGATAAGTCTAGAAGAAGTTATGATGATGTATGTTCTGAGATAGAGTTTACAGAGGCATGTTCAGGTAAACTTGTTATATCTCTTAGCAGAATTGATATCTTGATGATTGAGGTTGAGGACATGGAGAAGACATGTTGAGGATACTTGTCATAATATTGCATGTACAAAAAGTTATTCAAGTTGCAAAGTGGAAGATTGAGGTTATCGCTAAGTGTAACATGTTCTTAATGTGATCCTATAATATTTAATTGAGAAGGACTAACAACTGACTCAAGGAATTGTTTTATGGACTTGGTATAAAGGAAGGACATTTTCCTTTACCATGACATGGATGAATGCGAATTGTGAATGTTTAGAAAGTAACAAAGAGTGCAAAATACAAAGTTGAGTAGAGCACTGTGGAAGTGAAGGAAAATTCATTGCCGAGGTTTTGCTGAGTGATCCAAGTTTTGGTATTTGGATCCAAGTTTTATGACCTGGTCTACAAGGTCTGGCAGTGATTGGTACAGTTGATAGGATAGAGGAAAGGATAGAGGAAAGAAGAAGATAACAATAAATTACTTTTTTGAGCAGTGAGCTCTTCTTGTAGTTGAAATTGAGTAGTGGGTTATTCTTGCATACATTATACCACAACTCCTAACAGGGTTGGCACAACTCCTAATAGGGTTAGAATCTCCTAAGAGGGATTCAAAGTCTCCTAATAGGGACTCATTGTACTAAATGTTGTAATAGACTTCTAACAGGGTCCATCCTCTAACAAGGAATATTTATATTAGTACATCATCTTGTGTGCATCATTCCCACCGAGGTTTTCCCTTTGATCAAGGGTTTCCCTAGTCAACATATCTAGTGTAATTGTCTATGTGTGTCTTTGTATAGTTGTTGTTTACTTTGGTTGAATGGTTAAGTTTATTTAATGAAGATAAGTGTTTTAATTGTTGGATAACTAATTCGCCCCTGCTCCCCCCCTCTCAATTATCTTGGTGGACTATTGTTTCTAACAGTTTTGATCTAGTGAGAACCTCATGGAGTAGCAGCATAGCTCTAGGATCAGTCTCCAAGTGGGAGATTGTTGTTTAGTGTGGAGCTTGATAAGTTCCCAAGTAGGAGATTGTTAGTTTTTGGTGACTGATCAGGGAAGTACTGTACATACTCCATAATTCCTTGATGGGGTTCATACTGCTACTATATTGACATTTTATGGCCAACATATTGTAACTTATTTTAACCCTAAAAGTAAAAATACTTGTATAAAGGGGATTAGGGTTAGGGATTGTTTCATTGTGGGTGATGTGAAAATTGCTTCTTGTGGTCGTATTGAGCTATAAGGGATTATAGATTATAATTAGGTTGTAGTCACTAGATCATAATAATATTGGACTTGTTGTTTGGTGGATGTAGCCTAGGTATTGGGTGAACCACATTAAATCTTGGTGTATTGTGTTCTCTTATGTGCGATCTATTATTTTTTGATATTGTTTATATTTGCATTTAATTCTTACTTCTGTCTAAGTTTTAATCCTAACACGCAAGTCTTTGCTTGCCTAAAAAGAAGGCACATTTTTCACACTTCCTTGCATATTTATGACAATCATGGAGCAAGGATGGCCAGTAGTAACCAGCCCTCATAATCTTCATTGCAGTTGTCCTTTCTAAAAAGTGGCCACCATCAGGACCATCATGAAGATCTTTAATCATTATTTCTACTTGGTCTGCATCAATACATCTTAGCAAAGCTCCATCGAAGTCCTTCCTAATAATAACACCATCAACTATAGCATAGGGGATTGATTGTAATCTGAACTATCTCCTTTAAGCCTTATCCAACCCTTGAGGATATCCATTTATAGCTAAGAAGGTCTTTATGTCACCCATCCAACTCCTTAGATTGTTATTTCTCACCTCCTATTGTTTTATCAACACCAAGGAAACTTCCTCATTAGGTTCATGAGATGAGATCATCTACTTACACAACCCTTTCCCTCTTACCAATTTGGTAACCTAGATGTCCACATCATACTCCATCACCTTACTGATCCAACTTGCTCTTTTATCATTGATATCCTTGCTCAACTAGAAATCTTTAACACTTGCATGAGGAACCAATAATGGATCTTATTGTGGGACAGGAGGTTCCTCAACTTATTCAAAGCTCTTATGACTATGAAGGCTTGCTTCTCTACATAGTTATACTTATTTTCATACTTCTTTAGCCCTTCACTAAAGAAAGAAATAGGCTACTCTTCATTCTTATCATTCAATTAAGTCAAAACAACAGAAATACTTGATTCACCACCCAAGGTGTAAAGGATGAAATCCTTCTCAAAATTTGGATTGATGAGAGTGGAAGCTGAAGCTATGGTTGCTTTGATCTCTTCAATACTTTCTTTCCCTTCCTTGTTCCATGAAAAGACCATATTCTTCTTAAGCATATCTATAAAAGATTTTAGCATGGTAGCTAAATTAGGAATAAACATCCTTACAAAATTTATTCTACCAAGAAAACTTTGTAGACCTTTCTTGTGGTTAGGAAGAGAGAGAGAAAGTATGGCTTTTTTTCTCTCTGGATTAATAGTTAAACCATCCTTGGATACAATATGTCCTAAAAAATTCCCTTAATTAGTGCCAAAGACACACTTGCTTGGATTCAAAGATACTCCATACTCTCTACATTTTATGAATACTTGTCTAAGATGGCCAAAATGATATGCTGCATCTTTTGAATATATTGTGATATCATCAAGGTAAACCAACACAAACTTTTCAATTATGTCCTTAAAGACCATCTTTATTGCCTTTTTAAATGTGGCACCTACATTTGTTAGTCCAAAAAACATTTTACTATAGGCATAGGTGCCCCATTTGGTAGTGAAAGAAGTCCTATGTATGTCAGCCTCTTTGACTAACACCTAATTGTAACTAGAGAATCTATCAAGGAATGAAAACCTCTCTAAACCACTAATTTTGGACAGTATTTTTTCCATGGAAGGGAGGGGATGATGATCCTTAAGGGAGGCTCAGTTAAGATCTCTGAAGTCTATGCATAGTCTAATTTCCCCATTCTTTTTCCTAATAGGGATGAGGTTTACTACCTAATAAGAATGCTTAATAGGGAAAATAATATTGGCCTCAATTAATTTGGATAGCTCTTTTCTCATTAATGGCTCAATCTTGGGATTTACTAGTCTCTTCTTTTGTCTAACAAGTTTGACATTATCAACTAAATCTATAGTATGTTGAAACAAATTTGGGTCAAAACCCTTTAAATCATCATATGTCCAAGCAAATACATCATTAAATTCTTGTTATAGATGACCAAAACTTTCTTGCTCAATTTTAGAACATACCTTCCCCATGTTTAGCATCCTTTCATCAACAACTACAACTGGCATATGATCATCTTTGTTTGTAGCAAGATTCATGCCTCTATCCCTTGTTTGATCATCAAGATTGAAGATGCTCTCTAAGGTAATAAGACCCTTATGCAACTTATTGGAGTTGAGGTTGATGATTTGATCAACATACTAGTCATGCAATCTCGACTAATTTCTTTCTGAGAATTTTGCTTCATTCTGAAAGAAACTCACAATTTGTGCATCAGATTCAAAAACTTGCCAATTGATAATATTATCAGGGACAGCAGGTCTAACCACCACTTTAATCTGTTGCTTCTTCTTATCTTCAAGGCTTTTTGGCACATCATAAGATGCACCAACTATTGCAAGTCTTTCAACATGATTGTGTCCTTTCCTAGGGATGCTTTGGATATTAAAGGCATTGAAAGTTTCAATAAAATCCCATACTCTATGTTTATAAGACTTGAGCAAACCATTCTTGGTGATATTTTGATTTCTCACTTAATTAACCACTGACTCACTATCTCCATATACTCTTAAGACTTGGATTCCTCTTTTTTGAGCAAGTAGGAGACCCTAATTAATGCCTCATACTCGGCGACATTATTGGTACAACTAAATTGTAGCCTAAATGAGAAATAGTACCTTTCTAATGCAGGGGAAACCAACATCACACTAACTACTGATCCATTTTTATTTCTTGATTCCTCAAAGTACATACTCCATATCCCACCCATATCTTCTTTGGTCTTCATAAGGTTAGGAATGAGAGCATCCTTCTCTGATATACAATAAGTAACCAAGGCCTGTCTCCAAGGTTTCTGATATAGGATCAAACTGATATGCATTAGCCCATTCATCTAAGAGAAAATTAGGTATCTCTACTAGGGAAGTAGCAAGTTCATTTTCTCTATCATTTTCATCTATCTCTAGGATAATGTAGTTCATATTGATGAGATTAGGAGTGTAGGGCTTAATATGATGGAGGGCTAAAGGCTCTACTCTGATTGAAGCCTTGGTTCCATATCTCATTCTAAAATATATGTATGACCAATCAAAGATATGTAACCACCTATTTGGGCAGTGAAATCTCTTGAAAGACAAATGGAAAAGTGTGGTTTAACCACATCAATTGATATATCTTAAATTACAGTATAGCTAGGGCATGCATGTAGGTCCATTTCAACATTCCTAAGGATTCCTACAATTTTCACAGTATTACCATCTAACCACAATACATCGCTAACAATGGGTTTATATTTTAACACTTGGGCATTACTGAACTACTAGCTCCTGAATCAATCATTCAATTATGGACTAGCTTATCTCTTATAATTAGAGGAACTAAATGCAATAGCAATAGCAATAAACACACACAAAGAGATACTAGCACCAGAGAGAGAGAACAATAAACTTCTATTAATTCATCAAATTTCCAACATACATGTCCAACTGTAAGGCCTTCTGGGTTATAGCCAGATACAAAATATATATATTCAAGATCTAAGATCCAACTTCAAATTTGCACTCTCTAGTTCTACTCTTAAATCAGCTCTCAAACTTTCATGTTCTACTCTAGACTTCCTCAGAGATACCAAATTGTTTTTACCTCTACTGATCCCTACTAATCTCTACTAATCTCTGAAAAACTTGCCTAACTCTAAGCTCAAAGACTCTATTTATACTGGCTAAAATGGCCTATAGAATATTCTAGATTATTACATAATAGGAAAGCCAACCCAAAAAGATCTCTTGCCCAAAATAGCTTACAAAACATTCTAGATCATTACAAGATAGAAAAACCAACCGAATAATGGTTTGGACACATCCCAAGAAAAGATCTTATCATAAATGTTGTGATCAAAATAAATCTTGTAAGTCAGCTCACACAAAACATGCATAAATCATGTCCAAAATACTAACACTTAGCATCAATAGGATAACTTGGCACATGAAGAGTCACTCATCATGCACTAGGTAACTCGGCACATGAAAGAGAGTTTAGCACACACTATGGAACTCAGCACACATTGTAGAGCAAGATAGGATAACATGTGAACCTGAGTGTTAACATGACATGGGATAACCTAAACTCTACTTAAACTACAAAATTACTACTACTCAATAATTGCTACAACTAATTGCTACAACTCAGCAATTACTAGAACTTGATAACAACGTAATGCATGATGGACATATGTACATGTGGAAATGAAATTAAAATTTTAAAAATGCTTTATGTGGGTGCTCCTGTACCATACACCCGGGGACAATAGAATCCAAGTCCCTTGGATTGTTCTTCCTCTTTCTTGTCTTTCAATTCCTTGGTATTTGTTGTATGTACTCTTGCCAAGTACACAAGTCTATTGATATATGATTGAAAAGATCATTTGAGTAGAAAGATTGTTGAAAGAAGACTGTGTGTTTTCAATCATTGTTTTGTCACTGATGTCAAACTTGCTATATGCTGGTAAGACAATTGCTTATATGTTTCAAGCACTATCACTTAGTTGATTGATGAGGAGGATTTGATTAACAAGATGTAACAAAAGAACCTAGAGGAAAGGTTGAGTTATGATTATATATTGGAGTGTAAGAATTAGTTAAGACGGTGATAACATAATGTATTTATGATCTACTTGAGGTTATAAAATTATTGGTTACACTTAGAAAGTTTAGAAGAATAAGGTTGAACAAATTTCATTTGCCAAGCTTGACCAAGTTGATAGAAGGTGTCGAGCAAAGTTAGTGCCAGCCAAGAAAAAAGTTAGTTGGAGCCGAGTGAAAGAAAATTCTAGTGGATGTCGAACAAGTTAGCAAGTGCTAAGAAAGATAGTTGAATTCGATTGATTTTTAGTTGATGTCGAGCACCAATAAAAATCCAAGTTGATGCCAAGTGATTTTACAATAGATGTCGAGTAACACAGTATGTGTCGAGCATTAGTAAATTGATAATGCCGAGCTGTTGCATTATGAAAAAGATTGAAGAGTCACCAATTAAAAGTCAACAAGTTTGTTTTCTTGGAATTTGTGAATTAGGAGGAAGATAAGATTGATGAGCTTGAGGCACAGAATCTTATGTAAACTATTTTGGAGGCAAACTCAAATGGATTCTAGGAGAAGTTTCTAGAGAAAACAAGATATGGGGTAGATACATTATATCCTACCTAATCTATTGAAAACCCTTTTTTTTTTTATGGATAATGAGTGGGAAAAGAGTTCTAATTTTCTATATGTAGGGATATCTGATCATGAAGCAAAGAAGTTAGAGAGTTTTGAATGCAAAAATCTAACAAGGAGAAGGAAGAGTTTTTGCTTCATCAAGTGACCCAAGAGAAGAAGTTTGCAATGAAAAACTAAGCAAGAAGGCTTAAAAATGATAAATGCTTGAAGGGTGAAAAAGTTGTCAGAGTTGCAAATATTGAAAGCCAAGTAGAGTTGAGGATTGAATAGTGATCTATAATCTGCAAGTAAGGTTGTAAGTTGTATCAGATTAAAGCTCTACTATTACTTTCTAACAATTGTATTAGATTAGGGTAAATCCTTTGGAGAAATTTTGACTTAACAGTCATTGGAAAATCCTTTAATAGGGTGGCATTCCAAGTGAATGGCCTAAAGTCCTCTAACAAGGCTCACTTTTAATAGGGTGATTGAAATCCCTTAACTAGGTCACAGTTAACAGTGTGTGTTGTAACCTTTAATGGGGTTGGCCTTTAACAGGGCATCACTTCAGAAGAGTGAAAAAGGAGTAGCATGTTATTGGTGGTTTTTCCCAAATTGGGTTTCCACATTAAATCATTGTGTCAAGAGTGTTGATGGATGTGTTGTGTTTTATGCTTTACATTTCTACATGTTAATTTTATAGTAACATATCAGTTTTGGTTAACACACAATGAATGCATGCATGGTTAAGAATGTTATATAGGTTCACTAAATTGTGAAAGTTTTATTTGTACATTTGGACCTTGAATAACTGATTCACCCCCACCCCCCGTCCTCTTAGTTATTCTAAAAGAATTCCAACAAAATAAACTTTCATATTTTCATAAACCTCTTCTAGATAAGAATTCAAGTAGAACTCCTACAAACCTACAATAAATGGATTAGAAAAATTAAATTGGACCTCATCAAATATCAATTCATCAATTTGGTTCACTCTAGGAACATTTGCATCCTTTTTTACAATGTTTTTATGCTGCAATATCTCCATACTTGGAGACAAATTCATCACTATTTGAGCCTTCTCTATTATCTTGGCTACATCATGAGTCTTCTACCTTGTTGCAATTATTTACCTTTTGATAGGCCATAACAACTTCTTTCTTAACTTCAAATTCCATCTCTTGGTTCCATCAAGAGCCATCACATCCATCTCTTTTCCATCTTTATGAACCTTTTCATCACCAGGCTCATCAACAACTACCACTTCAACCTCTTTCCTATCTTCAAGAACCTTTTTATCATAAGGTTCATCAACAATTATTTGCTGCAAAATTTTTATGTCAGCATCAATTTGTTCATTTTGTCCTTCCAATGGACAACTCTTCTCTTCTTTGGTAACCAAGTTCTATGTTCCATCTTCACAAGCTTTTGTAATCTCAATGGACTGTTTCTCCATATCATTATTTTCTTTTTTCATATTTTTCTTCAATTCCTCTTTTAGTCTCTCTAAATTTTCTTCCCCTTTTTTAAGTTCCCTCATTAGGAATCTTATTTTCTCTTCTATCTCTTGATTCATTCTAGCTTCCTCTTCTTTTTTCTTTTTTTTCTCTTCCTCTCTTTTCTTTTTCTAAAAATCACAATATGAAACCCATGCATCTAAAAATATCTTCTTATCATGAGATAAATCTCCTCTTGTGACCATTTTCTCCTATCTAGGTTCTCTCCACTCAACCTAGTCTTTTGGCCACTTTACAAGTTCTCTTCCCAACCTATCACAACAAACACAAACTCACAATTCACCTTTGTCCAAACTTTTTATTGAGCTCGAATACCAATAATGATGCAGAGAAGGAACTAAATGCAACAACAATAGTAACAAACACACATAAAGAGAAACTAGCACCAAAGAGAGAGAGAACAATAATCTTCTATTGATTCATCAAATTCGCAACATACATGCCCAACTGTAAGGCCTTTTGGGTTATAGCCAGGTACAAAATATATCTATTCAAGATCTAAGATCCATATTCAAATTTTCACTCTCTAGTTCTACTCTTAAATCATCTCTCAAACTTTCGCATTCTGCTCTGGACTTCCTTAGATCTACCAAATCTTTTCTGCCTTTAGTAATCCCTACTAATCTCTACTGATCTCTGGAAAACTTTCCTAAATCTAAGCTAAAAGACTCTATTTATACTTGCTAAAATAGCCTATAGAACATTCTAGATTATTACATAATAGGAAAGCTAACCCAAAAAGATCTATTGCCCAAAATGACTTACAGAACATTCTAGATCATTATAAGATAGAAAAACCAACCCAACAATGGTCTAGACACATCTCAAGACAAGATCTTATCATAAATGTTGTGATCAAAATAAATCTCGCAAGTTGGATCACACAAAAAATCTAGAAATCACATCCAAAATACTGACGCTCAACATCAACAAGATAACTTAGCACATGAAGAGTCACTCAGCATACACTAGGTAACTCAACATATGAAAGAGAGCTCAGCACACACTATAGAGCGAGATGGGATAACACATGAACCCAAGTGTTAACATGATGTGGGATAACCTCAACTTAGGTTAAATTGTAAAATTACTGGTACTCGACAATTGTTGCAACTAATTGCTACAACTCAGCAACAACATAATGTGTGATGGACATATGTACATGTGGAAATGAAATTAAAATTTTAAAAACTCTTTATGTGGGTGCTCCTACACCATATACTCGGGGATAGTAGAATACAAGTCCCTTGGATTGTTCTTCCTCTTTCTTGTCTTCCAATTCCTTATTATTTGTTGTGTGGACTCTTGCCAAGTACCAAAGTCAACTTTCATATTTTCATAAACCTCTTCCACATAAGAATTCAGGTAGAACTCCTACAAACCTACAATAAATGGATTAGAAAAATTAAATGGGACCTCATACAATATCAATTCATCAATTTGGTTCACTCTAGGAACCTTTTCATCCTTATTTACAATGTTTTTATGCTGCAATATCTCCATGCTTGGAGACAAATTCATCACTATTTAAGCTTTCTCTATTCTCTTGGATACATCACGAGTATTCTACCTTGTTGCAATTATTGACCTTTTGATAGGCCATACCACCTTCTTTCTTAAATTCAAATTTCATCTATTGGTTCCATCAAGAACCATCACATCCATCTCTTTTCCATCTTTATGAAACTTTTCATCACTAGGCTCATAACTTGGCAATGTCTAAAACTTGTCAACAACATAATGCATGAAGGACATATGTACATGTGGAAATGAAATTAAAATTTTAAAAACTATTTATGTGGGTGCTTTTGCACCATACCTCCTTTGATGGTTATACCAAACTTATGGCACTCTCCATGTTAGGTGGTTGATGCTTTGATTCAATGCTCTCCAATTCCTGTTATAGTAGCTTCTTTTGTGATGGTATAGTAGCAACAACATCCCACATAGAAATATTCACATTTGTCCTCTTCATTTTCTCTACCACATTGAATAATGCATTAGGTGCTTTGATAGGAAACTTGGGAGTTTCATGCATAGGAAGTTGATATGGAACAACCTGAGGGTCGTTCACATCCCCTCTTTATTGTTGAGGAGTATCAGTAGGCTACTTAGCATTGTGTTGTTAATCCAATACCTATACACAAGGTGTTGCACTTGATGTTGAAGCTTGATTGGAAAGGTGAGGAGTAATATCTTCAATAGCTCTTCTCTTGCTCCTAGTATTGTAAGCATAGGAATCCTGGCTTACATTACCACGCTCTTCCACCTGATGGTTCATGAAAGCACAACCACCCTTCTGAAAAGTATTAGCAAGTTGATTAGCATTGTGTTGTTGGGAAGCATTGTGTTTTTGGGAAACTACTCACTCTGGTATAGTTAATGCCAAGTAAGATTTTTCCTTCTAACACATGCAATATCCATAGGAGTAGTTACAAGAAAGGCAAAAATCTTGATCTTGGGAAATATTGATCTAAGGGACTAAAGCCCTATTTAGGTTGGTGTTTGTAGTCTAGGTGTGGTTGATAGGTCTATTATGATTGAAAGGGTGGTTGATAGGTCTATTCTGATTATAGGGGACATGACTCTAGTTTGGAGGTCTATTATGATTGGGACCTTGATACTGGAGTTGGGAAGGCTTATTATTTTGAGCTTGTTGCCTCTTCATAGTCCCCAACTCATTTCCCATTTTCTATACTACTACAATGTTGTCCTCCATCTTCTTTTCTTGATCCTACATCCTCTTATCCACATTTTGCATTAGTTTTTGCATCATGGCCTCAATCATATCAACTCCATTGGAGGATGTAGAGGCTATTGGGACCACAAGAAGAGGCTAACTTGTAGAAGAAATATGAATAGGGGCTACAGTAGGCTGATGATTGGGTATGTCAGGAAAGAAAGGCATTGGAGGCCTTGGAGCTAACTTTCCTCCTTTTATCAAGATATTTTCTACTCTTATGAAAACCTCATAAGCATTTGGTAGAGTGTCCCCTCCCATAGATTGTAGAGTGGTAGTAATATCACTATTGAAGGTTCTAAGGTAATACAAGAATGCATTACTAGGAGAGGGCTTCACTATAGTAGTTATTATGTCCCTTGTCTTCTAAAATCTATAGTTAAAATTAGTCATACATTCATGGGGTGCCCTCTTGATAGTTGTTAGTTGTTCTACAAGTGATAGGTGATCACTTTTGTCCTCAAAATGCTTGCATAGAGTGCTCTTAACCCATCCTAATCATCAATAGAGTTACGAGGAAAACCTCTATACCATTGTAGTGCTTTCCCCTCCAAACATGAAGCCAGCAACCTAACAACAACAACATCCTCAGATATTCTCTACATATTATAAACATTTGCAAATTCTTGGATGTTTTCTAAGGGGGAGATGGAGGTTTCATCAGTAAACTCAAGTATTATTTTAAGAGGTGATACTAGTATGTCATGTCTTTGGGCTAATAAGAGAGGACTTCCACCATTAAAGGTGGTGAAAGCATGAGCTCTAGCCATGTAAGAAAGTGATCTATTGACATGAGTAGATGGTATTCTAGGCTGAGATCTAACAATAGGAGGAGTAAAGATAGATCTTATAGGAGTATGTGTTACTATTGCACTCCTAACTAGTGATAGAGATGCCCTAGCCTTTCTTCTTGGATTAGAAAATGAAAGCTCCTAGTATTGGAACTTACCTCTAGAAGATTCCCTTGTTACAACTTTGGGCATGAATCATAATAGCTTGGTCTAGAAACTAGATGTGAAATGGAGTAGAGTCACCAACTGCTTGGATATGAGCCTCTTGAAGGCCTAAAAATACTAAGAACAACACTATCTTCTCAACATGAATTGAAAATTTTCTTCTCTGACACCAGTGAACTTGAAATCTTTTGTATAAAGTCCCACCGGGCGTGCCAAAAACTATTGTCAAAAAATCTTGCACCCTTGTCCAAAGTTTTTATTTAAGGACAACCTTATGTAACATGGAAACAACCTCCAAGCTATGGGATTTAAACTATGAGGTTGAGTCTCCAGAGAAAAGGTAGAAGGAATACATGAAAGTAACTACCTAATCTCTTCTAAGAAGGTGATGCACCAAAATAGGGTGTTCAATCCTATATCTACCCATATATGCACAGTTAACCAGTTATAACCTCAAAGGATACATATCCAGACCTTTCTTACTCTAAAAACCACATGTATATCAGACAAAAATAGAATGTTATAGGAAGAAACTTCACTCAATATCATTCAAATTAAAAAATAGATACAATCATGCAAATTGCAGAATATAGACAAGAACATTAACCAAAGGCAAAGAAGTCTTGCACAGCGTGTTAATGGTTGAAAGAGATACAACAGAGAGTTATAATGGCTCAGAGGCAAAAGGAATTTACAATGCATATGCAAAACATGCCAATGAAAACAAAGAAGAATCTACTAGTCTCAAAAGTTTTTAAAAATGTGTTTTTATAGCTTAAGCATAACTAAATATTTTTGACAAAACCACTTCACAACCACTACATCTAACCACTATTGCAAATATGGAAAATATCTAATCCTAGTATAAAACTAGATGTTGGCAATTCACTTGTGCACCAAACAAAGCTCTAAGAGGTTAGGAATGACAATCATTAACTTTTGATTGAATAGATTGATCAACAGGCAGCGATGGAGTGTTCCTTTTCATTTACCAAACCTACAAAATGATGAAAGTGGTTGTAGGAGATCAAAAAGATTGGATACATCATCAAAGAGTTTCCTTCACTATCATAAGCATGTCAAATTAGTTGTGTTATTTTGTCAACTAGAGTCAACCATCAAGCCTTGCCACATGGACTAAACATCTTTTACCATTCTTGTTACAAACAATAGTCCACCAAGATAACTGGGGGAGGGGGGGATGAATCAGTTATCCAACAATTAAAACATTTATCTTCTTTAAATAGACTTAACCATTAACCATTCAACCAAAGTAAACAACAACCATAATAAGATGTACATAGACAATTACACCATATATGTTAACTAAGGAAACCCTTGATCAGAGGGGAAACCCCAGTGGGAATGATGCCCACAAGATGACATACTAATATAAATATTCCTTATTAGAGGATGGACCCTGTTAGGAGTCTATTACAACATTTAGCACATATCTGTCCCTATTAGGAGACTTTGAATCTCTATTAGGAGATTCCAACCCTGTTAGGAGTTGTAGTACAATGTATGCAAGAAGAGACCATTGCCCTAACATGCAATTTCAACTACAAGAAGAGCTCACTACTCAAACAAGTAATTTACTATTATGTTCTATTTACTTTGTTTTGTCAATTGAACTAATCACTGTCAGACCTTGTAGACAAGGTCACAAACCTTAGATCTAAATACCAAACCTTAGAACACACAAAAGAATGTCGGTAATGAAGTTTGCTTCACTTTCGCTCTACTTTTCTCAACTATGCATTATGCTCTCTATTGCTTAAGATCACTTCTGATTCATACAAATTCCATACTATATGATAAAGGAAAATGTCCTTCCTTTATACCAAGTCCATAAAACAATTCCTTGAGTCAATTTTTGGAACTTCTGAATTAATCATTATAGGACCACATTAAGAACATGTTACACTTAGTGATAACATTAATCTTCAGTCTTGCAACTTGAATATCTTTTTGTACACATAATATTATGATGAGAAAACTTAGCCACATCATCACCAACATGTCTTCTTCATATCCTTGACCTTGATTCTCAAAATAACAACTCAGCTAAGAGATATAACAAGTTTACCAGAACATGCCTCTATAAACTCTATCTTAGAACAACATCACTAAAACTTACATAACTTCTTCCATAATTATCATTTCTTCATCTGACATTAGCTGCATAGACTAGATACTTGAATGTATCTCTCATAATCTTGGATAGTGAGAATACTCAACTAGTCGTCCATACCAACTTGATCTTTTCATTTTGCTTCTATCAGATACCACATAAAACTACTATGTTGACATCAATGACAAACTCATTCATGAATGTAACATATCTACAATACTCCCTCATAGGAATATCATCAGTAATCATGCTTCCAAAAATCTCCCCCTTTGGCATTGATGGCAACATAGATGAAAAACATATACTTCCATGAATACCAAAAAAGAATGTTCATCTTTCTTTTTAAATCCTCTTCATCAATCATTCTCCCCCATTGATATACCTCAATGTACTCTCTGTCAAACTATCATTCCATGTTGTACTTCTTCTTGCTTGTCTTTGCTTTCTCCCCATGATGTTCTTCCTCATGATCTTCTTGTGATGTTTTTCATGCCGAAATCCTCCCCCATTGACATCAATGTCAAAGGTTTTAGCAACCATCAAACTCTGCAACAACTGATTCTTACTAGCTCAAGTGTCCAAAGACACTATTCAAAACAACATTCAATAAGAGTCCTAGATGACTCTATCCATCATAGATACTCCCCCATATAAGAAGCATTAGCATTTAGTCCAGACAAAAATTGTGCTTTATTACACTGGACTGATGCACTCTTGCATCTTATACTCTGATGTAGGAAGGGGCATAACCCCTAACATACCTCACAAATACTCAAAAGTCTCTTTGGGAAGAGACTTAGTGAATATCTCTACAATCTGCTCTTTAGTGCTCACATACTCCAATCTAATTTCATTTTTTGCAACTTTCTCTCTCAACATGTGATACTTGATAGAAATGTGTTTGGTCTTCAAATGCAATATTGGATTCTTAGACATATTTATTGTGCTTGTGTTGTCACAATGTATGACAACAGGTTCACTGATTTCTATCCTTATATCCTTCAACATCTACTTCATTCAAATAACTTGATTGCAATTGTTTGTTGTTGCAACATATTCTACTTCCATTGTACTTTGTGATATACAATCCTACTTCTTTCTTAGCCAAGAAACCAATCTTTCTACAAGAAAGAAGGCTCCACCATTTGTGCTCTTTCTATCATCCATATTGCCTGCCCAATCATCATCAGTATAAGCACATAAAGTAAAATCATTAGATCTATCATACAACAATCCAAAGTTAGATGTTCCTTTTAGATATCTAAATATCCTTTTGACTCCTGCATAATGCTCTTCTCTAGGATCATCTTGGAATCTTGCAACAATTCCAACTGCATTTGTTATATCTGACCTTGTGTGAGTCAAATATTCCAAACCTCCAATCACAGATCCGTACTTCTTCTGCTCAATAGTAGGTGTCTCATCCTTTGTAGATAACTTGTGTCCAATTATCATAGGTGTTCCAATGGGTTTGCATGCTTCCAAACCAAACTTTTTCAATAAATCCTTCAAATACTTAGTCTGAAAAATAAATATTCCTTCTTTATTTTGTACAATCTATAATCCTAGAAAATATTTCATTTCTCCTATCATACTCTCTCAAATTCTTTCTTCATCTCTTCTTTTCTATATGCAAGCTTTGTCAAATACTTGTCCAACCTTGCATACTAGGTTATGGGTGCTTGCTTCAAGCCATACAATGATTTCTCTAGTTTGCATACTATGTCCTTATCATCTATTGAAGGACAACCTTCAAGATGCTCTATGTACACTTCTTCTTCAAGTTCTCCATTCAAAAATGTTGACTTGACATCCATCTAATATAATTTGAATTTATTTTGTGCTGCATAGGCTAAGAATAATCTTATTGCTTCTATTCTAGCCATAGGAGCATAGGTCTCATCATAGTCTATTTCTTCTTGTTGTAAATAACCTTTACATACCAATCTTGCCTTGTTCCTTATAACTTTTCCTTGCTCATTCATCTTGTTCCTGAATACCCATTTAGTTCCTATCACATTCTTGTCTATTGGTTTGAGGATCGATTCCCATGTCTCATTATTTACTATTTGATCTAATCCCTCTTTCATAGCTTGTTTCCAATAATCATCTTTACATGCTTCATCTGCATTCTGAGGTTCAACTTGAGATATCAAACATATTTCTTCACTGACTCTACTTCTTGTCATCACACCTTTATCTTTTCTTCTGATAATCTATTTAGATGGGTTATTCTTTATCATATTCTTTCCCAAAGTAGGAGTTGCTATCTCAATTTTTGGCTCTAGTGAAGGTTCCAAGCTTAGTTCCTGCCTTGGCTATCCTTCATTCTACAAATCATTGTTAATCTCAAGAAATACTTCATCATTCCTTTGCTTAGTAACAACATCATCATCTGAATTGTAATAAACTATTCTCTCTTGTATCTTGAATTTATTATCAATTCTCACATTTTCACTCTCCATAATAGTCTTAGTTCTCAAATTATAGCATCTATAAGCCTTTCTTTTCAATGAATAACCAAGAAACATACCTTCATCACTTCTAGCATAAAACTTACCAATATCATCATCTCTTTTGATATAACACTTACTACCAAAAATTTGGAAATGCTTAACTATAGGTGAGTGACCAAACCACAATTCATAAGGGGTCTTGTTTGTGTCTTTTCTAACTTGCACTCTTTTCATTGTGTATATTGATTTATTCACAACTTCTCTGCAAAATATTTTGGATGCATCATTCTCAGCTAACATAGCTATTGACCTATTTCTTCTTTCAGCAATCTCATTCTATTCAAGAGTCCTCAACTCAACTCTTTCTTCTACTCTAGGGTTGAATCTTTTCTCTTCAATTCGATTCCCATCTTGCAAATCATTGTTAATGATAACTTCCACATTTACACGGTTAGCCTCTGGATCAACAATAGTTACCAAAGCTATCTCTTCTAATACTACCTCTCTCTTAACCAAATTATCCTTATCACAATCATTCAAGAATATTTCCATACTTGCTTTAAATTCTTCATCTTCATCAAAACTCAAACTCTTTCTAGTTTTCCTTGCTCTCTTAGGGCATGTAGATGAAAAATTACCAAACTCATTACATGTCCAATAAGAATAAACTTCCATACCTTCTTTCTCTTTTTTCACAAGAAGATCAATACCTTCTTTGATCTCCATGTCTTCTTTGGATCTGAATCTCTCTTTACTTGAGCTTATGTTCTTTTGTATACAACATAAGGATTTTGGATCTAAAAACTCAATGCTCTGTTCTTTACATAAATCTGATAAATCTGATGCTTTGATACCAATTTTTAGAAACAATAGCCCACCAAGATAACTAGGGCGGGGGGGGATGAATTAGTTATCCAACAATTAAAAAATCTATTTTCTTTAAACAAACTTAACCATTCAACCAAAGTAAAGAGTAACCATAATAAGATGTAGATAGACAATTACACCACATGTGTTAACTAGGGAAACCCTTGATCAGAGGGAAAACCCCAATGGGAATGATGCCCACAAGATGATGTACTAATATAAATATTCCTTGTTAGAGGATGGACCTTGTTAGGATTATATTACAACATTTAATACATATGAGTCCCTGTTAAGAGATTTTAATCCCTGTTAGGAGTTGTAGTACAATGTATTCAAGAAGTGCCCACTACCCTAACATGCAATTTCAACTACAAGAAGAGCTCACTTCTCAAACAAGTAATTTACTATTATGTTCTTCTCCCTTTGTTATGTCAATCAAAGCAATCACTATCAAACCTTGTAGACTAAGTCATGAACCTCAAATCTAAATACCAAACCTTGAATCACAAAATAGAACCTCGGCCATGAAGTTTCCTTCACTTCTACTCTACTCTACTCAACTTCGCATTCTGCTCTCTCTGTTGCTTACAATCACTTCTAATTCATATAATTCCATACTATATGATAAAGGAAAATGTCCTTCCTTTATACCGAGTCCATAAAACAAATTCGTGACTCAATTGTTAGACCTTCTCAATTAATCATCGTTATAGGACCACATTAAGAACACGTTACACTTAGAGATAACATTAATCTTATGTCTTGCAACTTGAATATCTTTCTGCACACATAATATTATGACAAGTGATCTAAGCCATGTCATCATCAACATGTCTTCTTCATATCGTCAACCTTGATTCTCAAAATAATAACTCTGCTAAGAGATATAACAAGTTTACCAGAACATGCCTCTGTAAACTCTATCTCAGATCAAACATCACCAAAACTTACATAACTTCTTCAAAACTTGTCATTTCTTCATCTGACATTAGCTCCATATACTAGATACTTAGATGTATCTCTCATAACCTCGGATAGTGAGAATACTCAACTAGTTTTTAGTACCAACTTGATCTTTTTTCTATTCTTCTGTCAGATATCATAGAAAACTGCTATGTTGACATCAATGAAAAACTTAGTCATGAATGTAACATATCATCATAGTAACATATCTACAACACTCCCCCATAAGAATATCATCAGCATTCATACTTCTAACAATTCTAGCACTCTACCAATTTTCAAACTTATATCTTATGTTTGATTGCCCATGATCACAACTTTGCCACCACCTTTCTACAATAACAGCTCTTTCTTACAAAACCATGACCAATTGGTTATCGTTGCTTTGTAGCCTACCCTAGACATCTTTCATTAACTATCACAACCTTGTGAAGACTAAGATCTTGACCACATTCACATCATCACCACTTTGACCCGAGGTTCACCTTCTAACCTTGTAATTGAGCGAAACAAAGAAATTGCTTGATCACAACTCTAACCAAAGCTTCCCTCTTAACATACTACAATAGTGCACTGGCCATATATTTGAAAGATCTAATGGTATGAAATGCATCCTTGAAACACCAAATATTTTTCCCTTGCCACACTATCATGACTTAAACCACAGTATGCCAAACTATCCCTATGACTAGGCAAAAACAACGCAATAGCCCCATCGGGACCCTGACTTTGGTTGATCCAACCAACTAACTCTATGATGATGTAAACACAAAGAAATCATGCCTTTTCCACCTTGACTTGAGTTAGCACTTAACCCACCATGACTGTGCGAATTGCACGGTCACAACTTGAAATGTTTCAAAGGCACACATGAAATAAAGTTGTGATACTTAGGATAAAAGATATGAACAAAGTTTTAAATAAATCCTTGTGTAACATTTTATCATTTGAATATTTGAAAAAGTATGATTGTTAGATGGCTCAACATTTGAAATCAATTTTCTGGTGGGAAGGCATTTTTGGCTAACAGGTTTCTTCCAAACAGTGTTGTGATAATTTTTATGCCTCTAAAGATGAACAAGATCATATCTATTGATTAGATCATGTATCTAATCAGCCTTTGATTTTTCTTTGAAACTTTAAATGTATTTGTTATGTTTTACCTTAGGGTTAACATTTTATGAATCATACCTGAGCTATAAAGGCACATTTTGTAACCTTTCTTAGGGTTGGTCATTTTCTCTGATCCTCTAGCACTGCTTTTTGTTGTACTCCTATGATTCCCCTTTGCATTTGGATTATTATGATCTTTTTTGTATCTCTTTCTGCCATTAATATACTATGCAAACATTCCTTGCCTCTTGTTAATGTATTTGTCTCTTTCTCTCTAAATTGCTCACACAAGGAGGGCAAGAAGAACTAGGGCCAAAGGCACACCCAACAATCCAACCAACCTTGTAGAGTTAACACAATGAAAGAAAACACACAAAGGGAATAGCACCATAGAGAGAGAATGAAACATTTTCATTGATTCTTCAAATGATTAGCATACATGCCTAGTTGTAAGACCGTTTGGGTTATGGCCAGATACAATATACATTCAAGATCCAAGAGCCAGCTTCAAATTTGCACTTCCAAACATATATGTAATAGACTTTCTCAATCCTTTGAAAACTGCTACTAAAATCTTTGTCCTAACTCTAAGCCTAAACACCTTATTTATACTTGCCAAAATGACTTATAGAAGATTCTAGAACATTACAAAATAGAAAGGTCGACCCTAAAATGGTACACACACATCCCAAGACAAGATCTTATCATAAAAATCACAATCAAAATTAATCCCACAAGTCAGCTCCCATTAAGAACCAAAACATAGAAAACTCATCCAAAATGTTGACACTCAACATCAACAGGTTCACTCGATACATGAAGGAATGCTCAACAAATACTAGATAACTCAGCACATGAAAGATAGCTCAGCACATACTATGGAACTTGGTACACACTACAAAGTGAGATGGGATAACATGCAACTCTAAATATTAACATGACATGGGATAAATTCAACTCGGTAGATACTGCAAAATTACTAGCACTTGGAAATTGTTGCAACTCGGCAACAACTAGCAGAATGAACACAAATGAGAAAGATAACACGTCAACCTAGAATGCTCCCGCATCACACAACCTTGGTAGAAATAAATGATTCTCTTGAATCATGTAAGTGTCACAACTTGAGTTGAATCCAACTTAGAATGAGAAATACATGTAGCATCTTCAATTGGTCTATTCTTCCACTTCACCAAATATTCATAGTAGTTCTTTCCTCTTATGCTTTTACCAATTCTCTAATCCAATATCTGTTCAACCTCTTCAATCTACTTCTTAGGATAATCATCAAGTACAACAACATCATTTGACTAATGATACTTATATAGATCGGCAACATTGATTATATGAGATATATCCATGTCATCAGGTAACTCAACTTCGTAAGCATTTCCACTATCAAAATTCTTCAAGATCTTACAAGGTCCAAATGTTTTCATCTTCAACTTACTATATGTTCTAACAGGAAATCTTCCTTTCTTCAAATGAACCATCACCTCATCTCAAACTTCAAAAACATGATGTCTTCTAGACTTATCAGCATTCTCCTTATACTTTTGATTACTTTGTTCCAACTTCAACTTCACTTCCTTATGCAAAGACTCTATAAAATCAGCAAATTCTTCTCCTATAGCACTTCTCTTCTCTTCACTAGCAACATCCCTTAAATCTGATACTCCTCTAGGCTTCATTTCAGTAACAATCTCAAAAGATGTTTTCCCTATACTTCTATTCACAGAGTTATTATATGCAAACTCAGCTTGTGCCAATACCATTTCCCAATTATGTGATTCATCTCCAACCAAGCATCTCAGTAAATTATCCAAGTTTCTACTCACAACCTATGTCTATCTGTCAGTCTATGGATGGAATGTAGAACTACATTTCAGCTTAGCACTCATCTTCTTCCCCAAAATTCTCCAAAAATAACCAACAAACTTACTATCTCTATCAGAATTAATACTTCTTGGTAATCCATGCAATCTAACAATCTCTTTGAAGAAAAGTTCAACAACATGCTCAGCATCTAATGTCTTCTTAAATGGTATAAAATGAGCCATTTTAGAAAATTGATCCGCAACAAAAAATATAGAATCATACCCCTTTGTTGTTTTAGGCAATCCAATAATAAAATCCATACTGATGTCACTCCAAGGTTTCTCAAGAATAAAAATAGGTGTATACAATCAAGTATTTTGACTTACTCCTTTTGCAACTTGAAAAACTCCACAACTCTTCACAAACTTCTAAACATCCTTATACATATGTGGTTAATAATACTTCTCCTTCAACAAACTCAATGTCTTATCAATTCCAAAACATCCAGCCAATCCACCTCTATGCTTTTCCTTAATCAAATTCAACCTCATAGAACTTCTAGGGATATACAACTGAATACCTTTGAACAACATACCTTATTGAATAAAATATTCATCATACTTATTGATGTGATCTAATAGATTTGGTGCCCTGCACTCTCTCCACACCTCAGAAAAATCAAGATCAGTATCATACAACTCTTTCATGTCATCAAAACCAAGAACTTCAACCTTTATCTCAGTCAACAAAGAACATCTTCTACTCAATGCATCAGCAACTCTGTTAGTAACCCCACTTTTATACTTAATCACAAATGTAAAACTCTGCAAATACTCAACCCACTTCATATGTCTTTGATTCAATTTATGTTGACTTTCCAAGTACTATAAAGCTTTATGATTAGTATACAACACAAACTCCTTAGGAATCAAATAATGTCTCCACTTCTTCAAATCTTGAACAATAGCATAAAACTCTTGATCATACACAAAATACTTCCTTTTAGCATCATTCAACTTCTCACTAAAGAAAGCAACAAGTTTACCTTCTTGACTCAATACAGCTCCTCTCTCACTACCACTTGCATCACATTCAACTTGAAATACCTTATTGAAATTAGGCAAAGCTAATACAGGTAACTTAGCAATCTTTTGTTTCAAAGTCTCAAAACTCTTATCACCTCCATATGTCCACTTGAATTCCTTTTTATCTCCTCTCATTGTCTTAGTCATAGCATTATAAACAACACTAAAAAGCTTTATAAACTTCCTATAAAAACTAGCCAAACCATGAAATGATCTTACCTCACTCAAATTCTTAGTGTAGGCCTTTCCAAAATTGCTTTAACCTTCTTAGGATCCATTCTCAAACCATCAGCTAAAATCACAAATCCCAAATACACAATCTCCTCTTGCATTAAAGAACACTTTTTCAAATTAATCATCAAGTGCTCCTCTTTCAATCTCTACAATACTTGTCTAACATGCTCAAGATGTTCTTCCTTAGTCTTACTGAATATCAGAATATCATCCAAATAAACAATCAAAAATTTACCCAAGAATTTTTTCATAACTTCATTCATCAATCTCATGAAAGTACTAGGTGCATTAGTCAAATCAAATAGGATAACCAACCATTCATACAAACCATCTTTTGTCTTGAAAGCAGTCTTCCATTCATCTTCTTCTCTGATTCTGATGTGATGATAACCACTCTTCAAATCAATCTTGGTAAAATACTTTGCTCCACTCAAACAATCCATTATGTTATCCATCCTCAGAATAAGAAACCTATATTTCATACTGATCTTGTTAATAGCTCTGGAATCAGTACACATTCTCCATTCTCCATTATTTTTAAGTGCTAATACAGTAGGTACAAAACATGGACTCAAGTTTTCTTTGATTAAACTTTTATGTAGCAATTCATGTACTTGTTTATTAAGTTCTTCATTCTCTATAGGTGTCAATCTATATGGTGCTTTGTTTGGAAAACTAGCTCCAGGAATAATATCCATACAATGACTTATACTTCTCACTGGCAATAAACCATCAAGAATATCCTTTGCAACAATATCTTTATACTCATCTAGCAAACTTCCAATTTCTTCTAGTACTCGGCTACCACTATCTACTATCACTCAGTCACTACTAGCTTCTGATGTCACCTGGTCATTACATTACTACCCAAACTCAATCCTCTAGGAATTATGACAAAATATATTTGATTCTTCATTACTTCTTTTTCAAATTGTTTTCCATTGACCATGAAAACTTGAACAATAGTACAATTAACCTCATCTGAAATTTCAATCAAAGGCAGCAATATTTGCTTCTTTCCATTCACCCAAATAGTATATTGATTCAATCTTCCATCATGTACAACATATCTATCATATTGCCAAGGTCTACCCAACAAAATATGATAATAATCCATATGCATAAATATCACAAAGAACTTCGTCAAAGTAATGTCCAGTCTTGAACTTCACAACATATTGCTCACTTACCAATATCTTATGCTCATCTTTGATCCATGAGACATAATAGGGTTTAGGATGCTTTAGCCCCCATAACTGCAACTTTGTAACCAGCTATTATAATGCCAAATTTGTAGACCTTCCACTATTAATGATTACCTTGCAACATTTTCCAGCCATCTTACATCTTATTGAGATAGTGGGTGTTGCACACATTGCATAATATTGTTATATTGTATGATTTTATTATGTAATGTAGCACCTAGATTTATGTGCAACATGTAAAGATTCTAATGGGATATGCTTGATGATTTGTATAGTAACATTGTGATAATATTTCATGTAATTATTTAATATTGGGGAAAAGAATTATATTTCCAATATTAAATGTAGGGTCAATGGGTTAGGTAGCACATGGTTTTAGCACATAGTTTATGTAATACCACTTGGTGGTTTTGTGGGACTTGCTACTGTATAAGCAGCCACAAAGGTAGTTGTTGGTGTGAGAAGATAAAAGGAAAAAAGAGAAAGAGTCAAGCGAGATAAGGCTTGACAGGTTAGCCAAGGAAACATTTGAGAAGGTTGGAACCATGGCATGGGATGTGTGGATTCACACTTGTTCACATGGATTGCTTGGTTGTGGCTATGTCTTTGAAGGCTTCCATGGTTGTATTGCAATGGTGTTTTTGTTGAATAATACATGGTGATGGATGCTTTTGGAGGCTAGGCTTTTCCCTCAATGAGGGTTTCTAGGGTATATCTTGTGTCACAATTTTTGTGGCTACGTTTTCTATTCTCTTTCATGTGGATTTAAATTACATATTTATTTCAGATCTATTATGGGTTTTGTGAAAATGGTTATATCCTTTGTTGCAAGTTTCCTTACACATCTGGTTTTAAAAAGACTTCTCCTTAGGACAGGTTCCTCATCACTTCCCTTATTACATAAGGTTCTTCTCACCATTAGATTTTCTCTAGCCTCAAGTCCACTCAATGAACCCTCCGTGTCTCCTTGAATCACAACATTTTTGTTACCTTGCCCACTTTCAGAGGATCTACATTCAAAAGATATATGCCCTTCTTTATTACAGCTGAAACAATTACCATGAAAACCACCTCTAGGATAAGAATTACCTCTTCCTCGGTAAGAACCAATACCTCCTTAGTAAGAACTACCACTTTTCCACTTGGTCTTTTCTTTGTCATCATTCTTCCATTCAGATTTGCCTTTATCTTGCACATAACTATGTCAGATCTACCACCTTCACAATAAGATCTACCTTTTCCTCTCTAGAATCTACCACCTCTACCTCTTTGTCTTTGTTCATGCTTCTTTGTCAAGATCTCCTTAGCTTTCAAGGAATATTGATATGCTTCTTCTACACTTTCCAATTTTAGAAAACTTATTTCATGTTGAATTCCATATCTCAATCCATTTAGATATCTTGCAATTTTCTCAACATCATCATCCACATGTCCAAATTTGATGTCCAATCTATAGAATTCCTCAGTATACTCTTTCACACTCATGTCTCTTTGTCTCAAATTTTGCATCTTTCTTAGCAAGCTAACTTGGTAATCAACAAGAAGGAATTTCTTATTTAGCTTGTTCACAATTTTCACCCAAGTTTTGATCTTTTCCTTTCCTCTCCTTTTTCTATCAATTTACAAATGCTCCCACCATAGTGAAGCATGATCTTTCAACCTAGTAACTACAATGTTCACCTTCCTATTATTAGGAGTGTTTTCATACTCAAAGAACTTCTTCATATTAGAGATCCAATCCAACATAGCATTGGTGACCAATAATACATCATAAGGAACAACTTCTATAATAAGCTTCAAATGTGCCTTAGATAATACTCTCAGAAATCTTTCTTCATCTTGATCTTCTTTAGGTTTTGGATTAGGGTTAGGTGCTACTACTTCATCATCAGTCACATCATCAAGATGCACTCCTCTCCTTTGGGTTGTCTCTACAGCATCAAATCTAGCTATAATTTGTCTCAATGCATCTAACATGACATTATTAGCATTTCCTCTACCTTGAACCATCTTTATAAATTAGGTTCCTTAGATCTAGGTCAAATCCTCAGATCTTCATCCCTACAACCAAATTTGAATCAAGGTTCTACAAGATCCAATCTCCACAAGGATGAACCTCAAGCTCTGATACCACCTAATGTAAGGAGGGCAAGAAGAATTAGGGCCAAAGGCACACCCAACAATCTAACCAACCTTGTAGAGTTAACACAATAGAAGCAAACACACAAAGAGAACAATTCCACATAGAGATAATGAAACACTTTCATTGATTCATCAAATGATCAGCATACATGCCCAGCTATAAGGCCTTCTGGGTTACAGCCAGATACAATATACATTCAAGATCCAAGATCCAACTTAAAATTTTCACTTCCAGATATATATGAAATAGACTTTCTCAGTCCTCCAAAAACTACTACAAAAATCTATGCCCTAACTCTAAGCCTAAACGCCCTATTTATACTTGCCAAAATGGCTTACAGAAGATTTTAGAACATTACAAAATAGAAAGGTCAACCCTAAAATGGTCAACTCATATCCCAAGACAAGATCTTATCATAAAAGTCACAATCAAAATTAATCTCACAAGTTGGCTCCCATTAAGAACCAAAACACAAAAAACTCATCCAAATGTTGACACTCAACATCAACAAGTTCACTCGACACATGAAGGAACACTCAAAAAATATTGGATAACTTGGCACACATTGTGGAACTCAGCACACACTACAAAGTGAGATAGGATAACACGCAACTATGAATGTTAACATGACATGGGATAACTTCAACTCAACAAATACTGGAAAATTATTAGCACTCGACAATTGTTGCAACTCGGCAATGACTACAACTTGGCAACAACTAGTGGAATGAACATGATTGAGTAGGATAACACATCAACCCAAGATGCTCTTGCATCAATTACATGAATATATATATCTTGAGCTTTTGAATGTTATAGTGTGAAGGTTCTTCCTTGTACATGTGATAGTTGAGATAAACAAAGTTAGAATCTATATATTTTGATATGGTATTAATGAACTATGAATTCTTGGGTAGAGTTAAGATTGAACGCTCTATTTTGGTGCATCACCTCCTTAGGATAGATTAGGTTAATGATTTTATGAATGCCTTCTTCCCTTTTCCCCTCTCTGGAGCCTCGACCTCATAGTTCAAGTCCCATAGCTTGAAGGTTGTTTGTATGTTTCACAAGGTTGCCTTTAGGTAAAAACTTTAGGCAAGGGTGCAAGCTTTTGTGACAACAGTTAGATCCCACCTCAAGCTTTGTTCTATTAAAATAACACATTTAAAGAGGATAAATCCCACCTAGTATAAAGGAGAGGAATACAAATAAATGATGAAATCACATTAAATGGGTGCTAAATCATCATTAAATTGGTATGCTTCTAATTTAACATGATACAATAACAAATAATGAAATTAAAGAAATTGTAACTAAAATAGAAGCTTTACATAAGAAAGATCAATCAAATCATTTTATATAAGTAGTATTGGCTTTAGGACTTCATGGAAGGAGGTTTCCATGTGATTTACATACTTTGAACTAGTGTATGGAAATATAACAATTATGTTAATACAATCTGAGCATAAGATACTCTTAACAACTAGGGAATTTGGTATGAACTTATTAGAAGCACAAATTTAAAGAATGCTCTAACTCGGTCAACTAGATGAGATGAGACAAAAAAAATTCACCATACATAAGTAATCTATTAGTATAGATGTGTATATTAATTGACATCTTCACCCTAACACTCAAATACAAGAGAAAGAGGGGCTTGTAGGCATAAATCTCAATATAACTAAAGTTAGATTAGCAAGACCCAAGTGAGATGAAGGGGTGCTAATGAAAAATTCAAATTATACTAGGGAATTTTGCAAGGAAATATCTTTCATGCAATGTTAATTTACTTCAATTTTTTTATGTGAAGGTAAATTGATTAAAGTGATCAAGTGCCAAATTGATTAACTTGCCTAGGATTAACCAATTTATATGCAAGAAACATAAGTACAAACTAATAACATAAATAAAATAATAATAATTCAAATTGCCTTGAATATATAAAGATAACGACACTTTGAAGGTCTTTAAATAGTATAGTCAAAATAATAATAACATAACAGAAACCAAGTCTAGAATCAAGAAGTTGATGGAAATAAAACCTAGAAAGTAATTTGTCTTAGGTACAAGTCAACCTATGGTGATTTATATGTCATAATGGAGGGTATACATCAACTTGGAGGTATAGGTCTACTTAATTTGATATATATCAAAGCCTAAAACTTTTATGAGGCCTGAAAGTGTTGCAAAAAGGGTACCCAAATCCATATCTAAAGCTCTAGTCCTAAACCTACACACAAGGAAAAAATGGTTTTGTTCATTAGGGGAGGGTTTGCCTTGGTCAAGCCCTAGATGAATAATTGATCTTGAAATGAGATTAGATTTAAAGCATGTAAGGAAACAAGAAAACTATAAATAATTCACCTCAATAGATGAAATGCTTGTTGGGAAGGATTTTGTAGTGCTAGATGTTATTGATGCCAAATCTTTAATATGAATGTAGGAAATATCCATAAATGCAATAGATCTAATCAAATATCAAATCATGGACTCATGAATGTATATGTTAAATCTACTCCCTTGATGACCAACAAAGGATGCTAGATCTTGAAGAGGAAATGCTCCCAATGAATCTTTGAATACCTTGAATGCTTAAAATGTCAATGTGCTTGATCATAGATCTCTTGTGTTTTAATAGGTATCTCCTTATTTGTGCATGTGATATCTCTTGTGTGTCTCCTTATGTGTGCATGTAATATCTCTTGTGTGTACATGTTATTAATGATGTGAAAATGAAATTCCCAACATCCCTTGAATACTAGTTTTTAGGATTGAAAAAAATGTGAGCCGACAAGAGTATTAGAGAAAACAATTGAGGGACCCAAGAGGACATGAGATCCAAAGCTCATTTGGTCCTAGGTATAGGTTAGTTTGGTTAGATGTATACCAAATATATGTCAAATTTGGTTGAACTATACATGAGGAAATCTCAGGGTTCATAATTATAAGGTCTCGAGGGTTATGCAAAACTAATTAAGAAAAAAGAGCCACTTCAAGAAAAATGATATCTATGGACCATAAATTCACTAAATAATGGGAGATAAAGTCTAAAATAACGAGTGCTTCTACTTTAATATGGTATCAAAAAAAAATATTGGCAGCATAAACACATCAAGATAAAGTTATCTAGTCCTAGTGATTGGGATATTTTCTATGACTCTTGGTATTAAGACAGTTTAGGGAAACTACAAACTAGGTGGCTTGGACCATACCAAATTGAGAATTTTTTTCCTAATTCTATAGTAAAATTAAGTAATATTAGTGATGTTAAGTTCAAATTATTGTTTAATGGACACTTGTTGCATTTGTATCACAATCTCTCTATCAAAGAAGAATTGAAATAATTTGAAGAGTCTAGCAACCACTCTTCCTACATTTGACATCAATGGTCCTGCAGGCTCCATGCAATTGCAACTAGCATAAAACATCATTTATAATAAATTTTCCATGCTTCTATGGGAATATTATTTTCCTTTTTAATCCAGTACGACCTCATCACATCTTCTTGTCTTTCACAATGATTGCATAATCATTTTTCAAAAAAAAATCCTATCTTTCACTTACATGAGTGATATGACAACCTCCAATACTCCATCTTGATCTTAATTGTGAGGTACGTAGCATATTTTTCCTTCATTAATATTGAATTTATATTTTGTTATCATCTTCATAATTATATCTTTATATTGTGATTCTTCACCCTAACATTTTACATGTGTGGATACATGCTCATCTTTAAGTGGGGGTGCAAGAGGGGGAGAAGCTTGTTTTTTTTTTTTTTAATTTAAAAATACCCCAAGTATGTTATGTCAAAATAAATGAATCTCCAAAAAATGATGTCAAGCCAATTTAATGGGATCTATTTTATTTTTGTACTTTGCCTCACAATATAGGTACAACCATAGTGATTGAATCTTTTTGAAACCTTCCTAGAATGAATTAAGTATAAACCATATTTTCCTATATGAAGTAGTGAGTATTAAAAGTTACATGAAAAAATTTGGGTTGAAGAGTAAGTTAAATCTTGTGAATAAGAGGTTTGATGTCTAGGGAAAAAGGAGGGCTTGTAAAAAGGGGTTCTCAAATTGTTTTCATAGAAGGATTTAATTAGAGAAGAGGAGTTGCAAAGTGAAGTAGTGAAAAATAGAGGCTCACCAATATGACATGAGCTAGTAAGGCATGAGATTACTCTACAGGGCATCTAGGATTATGAGCCAAGTTTAGAAGAGTTGGGTAGCTTGATTATTGTTTAAAGAAATGAACAAGTGACTCGTGATTTCATGATGAATTCAAATAATGATCAAATAGTGGTCAAATTTTTGAAGGTTTTGGTTACACAATAAAGAATTTTAAAGGTAACAGGGCTGACAAGTGTAGGTGAAATGTATCCCAAAGGAAGAGATGCAAGGTTGGCTTGAGATGAGCTTACATTATTAGGTGACCCTTCATTAGAAGTGACTAATTAGGGAAAACAAAGAGTGTCTTTACTAAAGAATGAGCCCATACAGTGACCTACATTGTCATGAATTTGACATGTGAATGAACATTGTCTCAATTTTGGTTAGAAATGTTTAGAATAACTGAGAGGGGGGGGTGAATTAGTTACTCAAGGTCATTTTGTACCAATAAAACATAAACATCTATTGTTTTATTATTGTTCGGTCTCTACTATTAATCGATCTCTACTGTAAACAAAATTTATTGTACCAAATATAACATGCTTTGCTGAATATAAAATGTAAAACATATAAAGCATTCAATACAGATTTGACACTAGAGTTTTTATGTGGAAACCCAATTTTGGAGAAACCACCAGCAACATGTCACCACTTTTTCACTCTTTCAAAGTGAGCTTTGTTAGGAACCAACCCTATTAAAGGTTTACAAAACACACTATTAAATGTGACCTTGTTAAAGGATTTAATCACCCTGTTAGGAGTGGCCTTTTCAGAGGACTTTGATCATTCCATTTAGAATGTCACCTAGTTAAAGGATTTACACAGACTGTTAAGTCTTCCAAATGACTGTTACATCAACCTTTGTTAAAATGATTTCAATACAAACTATTTACAATGACTAGAAAGAAAATAATAGGTTTTGATATGTGTGATTACAACTCACTTTGCAAGCTCAAATCTCTGTTTGGTCCTTGTGTTGACTAGCTGATAAGTCTTTCATTATCATCTATGATCTTAATTTGCTTGGAAACCCTTCAAGAAATCAACCTTCTCACTTCACCAACACTTAAGACTTCTTCTCAGATCATCAACATCTATGCAAGTTGTCCTATTGATCTTTACATTCACTAACACACTCCTGTGTTCACTCTTGTGTTCCTCTGATCCACCTATGTCTATATCAATTTCTCATAGCACACATACATTTTATTTAGCTCTGCACCTCTTTAAATAGGCAATTCTTGCTTTACCATTTTCCATGATCACTGTAGATCTTAGGGTTTATGATCAAGTTCAACTTGATTCATTGTATCTGTCCATCTTCTTGATCATCCTCTAGAAACTTCTCTAGAATCCATCTGTTAGGTATTTACCTAATCCTTGCCTCTAATTTAATGATCCAACTCATCAATATTATCTTCAACACAGTTCACATCTCCTAAGAAATCAACTGAGTCAGCTAGATGTCATGATTTCCTCAAATTCATTCTCAAAACTGTGTTACTCGGCAATCACTAAGTTCTAATACTCAATCATTAGTTAACACTTGGGCACTGCGAAACTTCTTTCTCAACATCAACTAGCTTCCTTAGTCAATACTAATGCTCGGTCAACACTAGATTTGTTTGGCACTAATTGTGGCTTGGTTGACACTAGCATCACTTGGCATTCCTTAGCTTTTTACTTTATTGATATAAACAATCACTTTGCTTTATCAAAGTCTATCTAATCAAATGTCCATTGTAACTTCCTTTTCATAAACTCGACCTTTCCTCTAGGTGCTATTGTTATGAGAAATTTCTCAAATCCTCTTCATCAATCAAATAGATATGACATTTAGATTAGGTAGCAATATGTCTTATCAATAGATTTGACATCAATGACATAACAACAATTATTCCAATTGTAAGTTTCCAATAATCTCCCTCTTTGGCATTGATGGAAACATCTCAACTATCTCAATACTAATAATAGCTTAGTTACCATACAATCCAAAAGATTTTTTATTGTTATTCTAATTCTTCTTTTTCTGATCTTCTACTTTTCAAAAATAGATCTCCTTTTCTAGATTCTCTATCTGTGACTTTTGTATATCTCTCCCTCTTTGTGTATTCTTTCAGTATCTCCCTCTTTTCAATATCTCTCCTTAACTCAGTATCTTATCTCCCTCTTTGACAACAATGCCAAAGACACTTAGCTTTCTGAGCTTCAAACTCTTCATACATCTAAATTTGTAGATTTTGCATGTTTAGTTGATTGTTGTCATCTATCCATGACTGGTCTATTATGTTGTACTTGATTATCTACCTTGGGCATTTCCCAAAGTAGATTTGTATTGCATCAATGTGTAAGATATTTTGATTAGCACATTTGATGCAATCCATCTTGTCTCCTTAAGTATCTTTATTTAATGGACTCACTCCTAATTTAACTCTAAGATATTCAGGAGCATCTTTAGGTAAGGGTTTTGTGAATATGTCAGCAATTTGTTCTTTGGTTTTCACATATTCTAGCTTCACTTCTCTATCTTGTGCTAGTTCCCTTAAGTAGTGATACTTGAAAGCAATGTGCTTTGTCTTAGTGTGCATCACTGGATCCTTTGAAATGTTGATAGCACTTGTGTTATGACAATAGATAACTACTATATCAGTAATTTATTCTTTCATTCCTTTTAGTAATTGCTTGATCCACATATTGTTTGAAAAAATCACTATAGTTACCACATACTCAGCTTCAGCTGTGGATTGGGAAATAAAATTTAGCTTTTTGCTTGTCCAAGACACGAATTTATTTCTTAGAACGAATGCACCTCCACTTGTTCTTTTCTGTCATCAATATTTCTTGCCCAATCTGAGTTAGTGAAAACTTTCAATTCAAATCTATCACTTTTCTTGTAATATAGTTCATAATCTTTTGTACCTTTCAGATATCTCATTATCCTTTTTCAGTCATCGTGTGATTCTCTTTAGGATTTTTTGAAAATCTAGCAACTGTCCCAACTACTAATGCAATATTTGGTCTTATGCGAACAACATATTGTGCCTTTCCAATCATGGATCTATATAAGGTCTGGTTCACTTTAGCAGAATCAGCAGTCTTAGATAGCTTATGTCTTGTTAACATAGGTGTACTCAATGGCCTTGAATCTTCCAAACCAAAAGTCTTTAGTATCTCCTTGATGTATTTGGATTGAATAATAAAGATATCAAACTTCATTTGACATACTTGTAATCCAACAAAGAATTTGATTTCACCAAACATAGACAATTCAAATTCCTTCTTCATTTCATTAGCAAGTGATCTGCATAATGCTTATCTTCCTCCAAATATAGTGTCATCAACAAATCTTTTAGATAACAATACTTCATTTTTCTTACCATTCTTCAAATATAGATTACTATTGTCATTTTTCCTTTCAAAACCAATATTTACCAGATAATTATGCAATCTTTCATACCATGCTCTCGGGGTCTATTTCAATCCATAAAGGGCTTTGTTCAATTTACATACCATATTCTTCTTATCTAGATCTACAAGTCCTTTAGGTTGATCAATGTATACTTCTTCCTCTAGTATTCCATTTAAAAATGTAGATTTGACATCCATCTGATATACCTTGAAATTCTTGTAGGCTGAATATGCAAGCAGAGTTCTAACTCCTTCAAGTCTTGCCATAGGAAAAAAAGTTTCTACATAATCAATTCCTTCTTGAGCATATCCTTTGCATACCAATCTTTCCTTGTTTCTTATCCATTCTCATTGAGTTTGTTTTTGAAAACCCACTTTGTCCCAATGACATTTTTGTCTTTAGGTCTTGGCACTAAAGTCCAAGTATTGTTCTTCTCAATATGTTCAATTTCCTCATTCATTTTTTGAATCCAATCTTCATTCTCCAAAGAATGTTTCATTGTTTTGGGCTCAAATTCACAAATTAAGCATGTGTCATCTTTGAGTATATTTCTTATCATAATACTTGATTCAACATCACCAATGATTTGTTCAAGTTTGTGATGTCTTCTAACATATTTTTCTAGCATTGGTAGTTTCCTTCTTTGTTCTTCTATAGGTTCATCTTGAAAATTAATCTCAAGCTCATTTTCTCTTTCTTTTTCAAGTTCTAGTTCAACTTTTACATGCTCGATATTTTCTATCTAATGGTCGGTATTGCCCATCTATGACTCAGCATCTTCAATCTGTTGCTTAGCATCCACTCTCTATTGCTAGGCATTTGTTTCTCTGCAACATTTCCTATTTTTTGAGAGGTTGCAACTTGGTTTTCTTGTTCATTAGGAGTGTTTGCAGCATCATCATCCAGATAGATGGATTTACTATAGTCTTTAGGTTCTTCTTTGCATGCAATGTCACTTCTTTCTACAAACTCATCAATTTTCACATTTGCACTTTCCACAACTTTGTTTGTGTTAGTATTCAAGCACTTATAAGCTTTCCTCTTAGTGGAATATTCCTTCCTCACTCTTTGCATCAAGTTTTTCATTCCTATTATCCTTAAGTATATAGCATTTACTTCCAAATATTTTGAAATATTTCACATTAGGAGCATATCCATACCATGTTTTAAAAGGTTTAGCATTTGTACCTTTCTTGACTTTTACTCTATTTAGGGTATACACAGGCAGTACTAACAACTTCTCTCCAATATTTCTTTGATACACTCTTCTCCATCATTAATGTTCTTGCACAATCCATTATTGATCAGTTCCTCTTTTTAGATATTCCATTCTGAGGAGGGATCCTTGGTGCTCACATTTGTCTTTTGATTCCTCTGTCATTGAAGAATGTATTGAACCCATTGGAAATGAATTCACCGCCTATGTCACATATTAGGCACTTTAGACTCTTCCATGTTTCTTTCTCAACTTTGGCTAAATACCACTCGAATAATTGAAAAGCAGCATATTTAGCTTTAAGAAACATCACATTCATCATCCTAGAGTAATCATCAACAAATAGAATGCAATACTTATCTCCATAGAACCTTTCAACATCAATGGGTACACATAGGTCAATATGAACCAATTCCAAAATGTCACTAGCAATGTATGTTTTTCTCTTAAAACTAGACTTGTTCATTTTTCCTAGTTAACATTGTTTACACATGGCATTGTCATTGTTCTTTAGTTTAGGTAATCCTCTTACTTTCTTCATTTTACTAATATTCACCAAATTGTCAAGATTTACATGACATAACCTCTTGTGCCATAACCAAACATCTTCTTGTTGTGAAAACAATCATGTCTCATTTGATAAATCTAGATAGAACAAGTTACCTCTTGTGTGTTCACCACTTCCAACTAGCTTACCATCAGCATCATGTATCTTGGCCTTCTTATTGTGAAATTCAACTCCGTGACCTAATTTATTTAATTGTGAAACACTCAACAAATTATAGTTAAGTCCTTCAACCTAGTAAACATTTTCACATTTTATCTTATCAGTCAATTGAACAATTCTTTTACCTTTTACAACACATGGGATATTATTACTAAATTTAACACGTCCACCTTTGTATGGACCAATATCTTCAATTTTTTATTTATCACCAGTCACATGATTGGAGCATCCACTATCAATTATCCATCTATCACTTTTTTTCAAATAAGAGATTAATGCAATTTTCTCATCTTCATCAAAATCTTATTTCATAGCAACATAGACAACTTCATCATCATTACTCTCAAATTCATTTTCAGTTTCTTCTTCAACAATATAATAAGATTTCTTACCCTTGTCATCCTTGTTTCTCTTGTAGTCTTTGCCATGTCTTTTTCCTTGTACTTACTTTCCTTTCTTTCATCCTTGTCCTCTCGGTTAGGACATCTAGCGGCAATATGACCAACTTTGTTGCATGAAAAATAGATAATAGGCAATTTACCTTTGTATTTACCTCTTCCTCTTTCAAATATTTTTGCAATGAGGGCTTCAAGTCCATAAATCTCATCATTTGAACTATCAATGTCACTCTTTACATGTTTTCCTTTCTTTTTGCTAAGAACTAATTGTGACTTGAAAGCAAATTCAAAAGTAGCAGGTGTATGGTTATCACAGTTAGACATTTCAAAAGTAGCAAGTCTACCAATTACACCTTCTAAGGTCAGAGTGTTACTTGGTGGGCATCTCAATTCTTGGATTATATAAACTCTAATGGTATAAATATGGAGTAGAATTCTCAATACCTTGCTTATCATAGTTTCATCTTTGATTTCTCCATTTGCACCACAAATAGCATTAACAACTTCTTTAACTCTTGTGCAATATTGTATTATATTCTCACCTTCTATCATTCTCATTTCATCAAATTTACCTCTTAGGCTCTCTAATTTAGCTCTTAGGACATTGTCATCACCTCCATATATGGTCTTCAATTTGTCTCACATTTTCTTTGCACTATCACAATCTTTAAAGTCATCAGACTTGGCATAGCTTAGGGCTGAGACAATCTCCAACATTGCTTGATTGTGTTCTTGTTTTTGCTTTAGTTTTTTAGTTGTTAGAGGAATAGTGGTTATCTTTACATATTCATTGTCCATGAAGTTGATAGTAGTATCACTAATATCGGATATGTGCAACCTCATCAAAGTTTTTCATGCAAGAAATTTCTCCTTGTTCAGCTTTGGTACATCTCTCTTATAAGTCATGATCTTCAGCTTTAAGTACCTTCAAACTTTTCTCTGTAAGTAGTGAGCTCTAATACCAATTGTTATAAATGTTTACAATAATTGAGAGGGGGTTGAATTAGTTACTCAAGGTCCTTATGTACCAATAAAACATAAACATCCATTGTTCTGTTGTTGCTCGGTCTCTACTGTTACTCAGTTTCTATTGTAAGCAAAATTTACTGTACCAAATATAACATGCTTTTTTGAATATAAAATGTAAAACATATAAATCATTCAACACGTATTTGGCACTAGGGTTTTTACATGTAAACCCAAATTGGGAAAAACCACCAGCAACATGTCACCACTTTTTCACTCTTTCAAAGTGAGCCCTATTAGGAGCCAACCTTGTTAAAGTTTTACAAAACACGCTATTAAATGTGACCTTGTTAAAGGATTTAATCACCCTATTAGGAGTATCCTTGTTAGAGGACTTTGATCATTTCATTCAGAATGTCACCTAGTATAAGGATTTACATAGACTATTAAGTCTTCCAAATGACTATTAGCTCAACCTCTATTAAAAGGATTTCAATACAAACTGTTTACAATGACTAGAAAGAAAACAATAGGTTTTGATATGTGCGAGTAAAACTCACTTTGTAAGTCATATCTCTATTTGGTCCTTGTGCTGACTAGCTAATAAGCCTTCCATTGTCATCTCTGATCTTGATTCACTTGGCAACCCTTCAAGCAATCAACCTTCTCACTTCACCAACACTTAAGCCTTCTGCTCAAATTCACTTATCAACATCAGCAGCATCTATGCAAAATGTCTTCTTGAGTGTCACATTCACTACACACTCTTGTGTTCACTCTTGTGTGCCTCTGATCCACCTCTATCTATATGTCTTTCTCATCCACACTTGCACACATACATCTTATTCATCTTTGTACCTCTTTAAAAAATTAATTCTTTCTTTACCATTTTCCATGATCATCATAGATCTTAGGGTTTATGATTAGGTTCAACATGATTTGTTGTATCTATCCATCTTCTTGATCATCCTCTAGAAACTTCTCTAGAATCCATCTGTTAGGTCTTTACTAATCCTCATCTCAATGATCCAACTCATCAATCTTATCTTCAACACAATTTACATCTCCCAAGAAATCAACTGAGTCAACTAGATCTCATGATTTCCTCAAATTCATTCTCAAAATTATATTACTCGGCAATCACTAAGTTTCGACACTCGGTCATCACTTAACACTTGAGCACTATATAACTTCTAGCTTGGCATCAACTAGCTTCCTTGATCGATACTAATGCTTATTTAACACTAGATTTTCTCAGCACTAAATGTGGCTTAGTTGACGCTAGCATCAATCGACACTCCTTAGATTTTTACTTTATTGATATAAACAATCACTTTGCTTTATCAAAGTCTATCTAATTGAATGTCCATTGTAACTTCCTTTTTATAACTCAACCTTTCCCCTAGGTGCTATTGTTATGAGAAATTTCTCAAATCCTCTTCATCAATCAAATAGATATGACATTTAGATTAGGTAGAAATATGTCTTATCAATAGATTTGACATCAATGACAAAACCAAAATTATTCCAATTGTAAGTTTCCAATAATTTCATGGCATCTACTTTTAAAAAATTGAGTCACATCTTAGATGGTAGGATAATAAATTTACCCAAATTGGTCTACAACACACTCAAGTTGATGGTTGATAAAGTTCAAATAAGTATTAAAACATCCATATGTCACCATTATTTGATTTATCTATTAGTTGAGAAGTTTTTAGAATAAATCCAACCAGGAATGAGTTGGGATGGTTTTGTTAAAGTAAAGAGAGTAAAATTAGTAAATGCAAGTGTTGGTGGGAAGTCTTTAACTCAAAGGGTTATAAGAGATAAAAGTACTTTTAAGCTAACATAGGGGGCTTCATTTTCAAACTCATTACCCCAAACAACTTCTAGTGGGAGTACTTCTGAAATATAGAAACCTTTAGTTGAAACAAGTAGGAGAATTAGCCATACACTTAACCTACTCTAGTAGATAGTCATGCATCAAATATATCAACCAAAAGTAAGAGGAAATTGGAAAAAGGAGAAAAATGTGTTAATATAAAAGGCAAAGTTAAAATTTATGATTCTAAAAGTCCTAATACTCCCAAATTAAAAGCTATTAAGGAAAACATCCAGTAGCCACCAAAAGGGATAAGAATATTAAAAATATACAATAAGGATTGATATAATAGCTATGATGTATCCTTTATAGAAAATTAGAATAAGTCATTGACAAAAAAAAGAAAACTAAGGATGTACATAATCTAATTTCAATGGATCGAGAGAAAACTTTATCTAAAGAAATGAAAAGTGGAAAAAACATGAGTAGTCCTACTACAATGTTCCAAACACCTTCAACATTAGATGATTTATTGAGGAGTGACAATGTTACTCAATTTGAAGAAATGTCAATTCACTCCAAGAATTTATATATTGGTTAGGTAGTTAATAGTGTGGATAGACAAAGGCAAGGGGAATGAAATGATAAGGAGTCTTCAAATGAAGTACAAACTTCTAGTGGGCTAGAGAATATTGAAAGAGCAATCAAGAGGGTAGTATTTATTGGATAAATAAGGAGTGATTGACAATAATGGGTGCATTTAGTTAAATAGGTATTATCGCACCCTCATTTACATTAATGGCATTTTTTGCATTTCAACTATGGAAATTAATGAAATAAAGGGAAAACAAATTGAAAAGGGAGAGAGAACAACTATAGGAAGAACTCCAAGGAAAGGATGCAAAAATTACAAACTTAAAAGGAAAAAGTGGAGACTATAAGTACGCTTGCACCTCAAATTATAAAGTGTAGACCACATCATTATAGTTAAAATAGTTGTAGCTTTCTTACAAGTTGTCTAGAAAACTCTTATGACTTCCTTAGCCACTTATCACTCCCGGTGATTTCATGTCTTCTTATCAAACCACTATACCTCAACATAAAAACTTGATGTGTAAATTTTATCAAAATAATCATGTTGTTCCATTTTATTTTTCTAGGTGAAACCTTCTATTGTTTGTTTAGGAGATTCAATTGAGATATTTAATGTCTTATGTACACAACAAGAATGCTAGAAAGGAAAAATGCAAGAACTGTGAAGAAATGGAACAAATTATTCTTTTACCTCTTAGGGGTGAGGTTAATGATCCCAATATTATATTTTATGAATGAAATTTTTTAATTTAATAAACTTGCTCAACTAGCCAAGGTGTTGACATTAAAAGAGAAAGTACACATGAAAATTGAGGGTATGGAAGCTAAAAAAAACTATTTTGGAATTTGGCTCATGGATATAATGGGTTACCAAAAAACTTATACAAATTGAATGCTACTTACAACAAAATTTCCATAAAATGGTTCATTAAGAAACCACATATACATAGTTGGACAAGAGTTAGCAAGAGAAATGGATTCCATTGATCTTGTAACCATATTTACTATGGTGGTTAAATCCAGACAAGAAAGGGAATGCCTTTTATTATTTTAACAAGGAAAAGGCTCAATGGGACAATTTGAAGAAAGACTACAGGTTCTTCTAGAACCCAACTATTAAAACTACATGGCATAATATGGTGGAAATTTTAGAATGACAACATGGGTAGAGAACCATAATTTTCCTATTGGAGGACCATTGGAAAATTAAGTTTTTTTTTTTTTTTTGGGGGGGGGGGGGGGGGGTGAGGGGGCAGGGGGACGATGCACTCCTAGAAACAATATGCTTTGACACATTTATTTGAGTCGTGGTGATACACTATCCTTCTATGCCATATATAAATATATGATCATGAATGATTGTGGTAATTTTTGTATTTGAAACATTAATACATGTAAAATAATATAGGTATTACTAAACTTTTGAATGCATCTATTTATATAAGTTAGTGGACATTTAGTTGTGGCATACAATATGAAATAGACAATGGATATTGTTGAACTTATATTATTACCTTTCTCTTTTGGTCCACCTTTGATACTTTTACCCATACTGAGTTGAATTTGAACTTGAACCTTCATTTTATCCCAAGTTCAAGTTGTCCATGAGAAGGGTGAAATCCTTATCCATTTAGTTTTCATTTTTTTGTGCACCAGACTTAAACATTGAACTTGAACCTTGAACCTCCCAGTTCCAAGTTCAAGTTCAACATCAAGATTTCACTAATTGGATGATGCTATTCGAATTACTTTTTTCAGTGAGTTTTTCTTTCCTAATAAGATATTGATCCCAAAACCATCGGAAGTACTTCCCAAATATATAATGGCATACATGATAGAGTAGCTCAATAGTGAAACATTATGATAAAGATAGTTGGTGATTGCATGGCAAAGTACAGGTCATCATTAGACAAAGTGTGGTAGTAAAATGTGGTCAGTGAGAACCAGAGATGCATGCCAATTTGTCAGGATGAGTTAATTAAAATTCCATAACATTTTTTGTCCATTAAATCTTTGCAAAAATGTATTTATTATTTCATACTTCCATATATGTTCATAATCTTTCTCAAATTCTCACCATTAATGTCAGCCTTTTCACTATTAGTTGTTCATCGACAATTTTGGAGTTAGAGATGGCAAATCTTGGTAAGGAATTGTAGGAGTATTTTACATGGGAAATCGGTGAATTCATGCCCCAACTTCTGTGATTTCCCATTTCTAGTTCCTTTATAAGAAATTTGGGTTGTTGTATGTTGTGGGTTACTTTCATTTTTAATTAAAATGCCTCTTTTTTTACCAAAGTTTCCCAAACCTGAAAAGGAGATCTATCTATTGAGTTCTCTCCTCAAAATCCATGATACATCCCTAGTGAATGTGAGCTTGATAGAATTAATAGAGAGAACTAAAAATTCCCAAAGTGGAACCATTTATGAAAAACTAACCAATAGTGGATTATTAGAAGCTGAGGCCTTTCCTCCCACTTTGGCATGCCTTGAATTAGTGATAAAATGTGCCAATAGATATGACTCCAAAAATAGGTCCATAAGAAAAGTTTAAGGAGAAGTCTTGGCAAAAACTAACAAGGTAACTATTATAGAAGCTTTGAAAATTCCCCATAAGGAACCCTACAAGCCCTTGACCTTTGAGGAAGTGACACAGATATATGAAGGAAAGAAGAAAGGCTATAATCCCTTCATCACACAGAGTTGGCTTTTAAAACTAGTGAAAGGAGGCTCACGATTACCTAAGCCCTTGACTATTGAGCATTTCATAAAGGAGATTGTAGACATAGTTGTCCTCCTAAATAGGAGGAAAGGAAATGAACATGCTTTTCATTGGGAAGACTAGATGTATTTCATTATATAAAAAATTCTGGGAGGTGAAAAAATTATTGATTGGACAGAGCTAATAGTTGAATGATTATATAGAGAGTTGTTCAAATTAGCCAATTTGACCCCTTCCTTCATGTCATTCTACCTATTCTACATTAGCTATTTCAAAAGATTGGGAAGGGCTTCCCCATGAACCATGGATTGAAGACATGAAAATTTATGAGTATTACAAACACTTGCAAGCCAGGAAACCCTACCAAGAATACAGAAGGTTCAATGATATATTTTTGGGGAGATTATTCTTTGAACTAAAGGGTAGAGAAAATAATAGACTCTCTAAAGAAGCTATACAATTGATTGATACCTATGGCTTCCATTATATCTAATTCCCAAAGTTTACCTACATCAGAGTTGGGGCATTTTCTTCTATTAATTATAAGGCAACCAAAAAAGGAGCAAACTATTGAATCTTGAGCCTAGAAATCAAAGAAGATAAACAATAATGAGTCAAAACTGAAACATTAGACACCAGAAATATCCTAGAAAAACCCTTCTAGAATGAAGGGCAAAACCCAAGCACACAACAAATATATCATTTTATTGATCATAAAATTTCAAGTGTACAATATGTTTTTCTTGATGCGAATATATAACAATAGGAGAGACTCTTCACATTATAAACAAAGGTCTCTTAAGATTCCCTTAACTCCTATAATTAATTATAACTCTTTGAATATTCATGCCTTAATGCAAGTGAATGACACATGTCATTTACATTTAATATTACAAATTAAACTTAAGTGTCATTTTTTAACTAAAGGTGACAATAATGTTAATAATGTCCATATTTCTAGAGATAAAGATCTCTATCGCAGCTACAATCTTCAACACTCCCTCTTAGCTAGAGAGAGATCTTTAGCTAAATAATCATTCAAGACTACAATCAAAATGTCAACGATAAAATCTAATCACATGGGTCTTATCAAATTCATGGAATCACTCAACATGAAGCCTGTAACAATTACTCATTGTTAATAATCGTGGAATCACTCAACATGAAAACTCGTAACAAATACTCATTGTTAATAATCATCGAATCACTCAACATGACAGATTTTTAAGACTCACAACTAAGCCATTAATCACAAAATATTTCAACGTGAACTATCATGGAATCTCTCAACATGACATCAAACTCCCATCACAGAATCTCTCAACGTGATGACATCATGGACTCTCTCAACATGATGTTCACTATCACATAGTGAAAAAGTTATCATATTTTATCTTATAGTCTCATTCACACAAGAATAAAATAATAGGACTTAGTTCCATTTAAGTCTCAAATTTAACCATATCTAGCTTGTTTCCAAAATAAGAAAATTTTCATATGCATAAACTCATAGTTCAAACTCTGTTCTAACATGATTCTCAAAATTACAAGCATTAGTAGCATGTTTAATAAAGGCAAGGATTACATAAATACTCCCTCTCAATCAAGAAGCCTCCCTTTGAAGCTAAAATCTCCCTCTAATCTTGATGCATCATGCAACCAAGATAAATAAATAAAATCAAGTTATCATAAGTAATGCTAAATCAAACAACAACAACAAAAATACTTATCTATCCAATCCTTGGGATTTCCACATATTCAACCCATAGTGCAATCCAACACAACTACATCTCCTCTCCAAAGAGCCAGAGAATGTCCTTGCAAGTGTCAAAGATCAAGCATACTATCATGGTCATCAAATTCAAGCTTCGGCTTGTGATCATATGATAGCAATGAGTGCTCAACAGAATTACCTAGAGAATATCTTCCAAGAAAATGATTGCCTGATAAAACCAATAGACCATGACCATGTACTCTACTTGAACTACCATCTTTGTGCCTCAGACAATCATAACTGAAGAATAATACATCATGGAAACAATAGTGATGTATGCTCTATCATTGAATCTTCTAGTGGCAGGTAATTCATGGAATGATAAAACCATGTAGAAGAAGCGGTTAGGAGATGTCAATTACAAGATATACCCAGGCAAACACAAATTGACAAGATCCTTTCATCTTTGAACACACGAGTGTAGAGTGTAGAGTATTAGTCATATTTATGATACAACCGGCAAGGGGAAACTATCAACATCCCCTATCTTGGCATGAATGATACTTGTAGATATAAATATGAATAAGCATGTTCTCGATAATGCTCAGTACTTTAATTTCAAAGACTTACTCCCTTATTACTATTTAGTTGATCATGAAGTTGGGTCACACAAAACTTGATCACCCTTGAAATTTCTCCAACTCCCTCACTCCACGAGTTGTAGAAAATTTCCACCCTACTAAAACTCTTTTGACATGAGCCTCTCCTTGTCATTATAAGGACATGCCCTTTAGGACTATAGTGGTTGACACCTCTCAAATGAATGTTGAGTTCCCTTCAGTGTTGTGTGGATTTCCTGGCAACTCTGAAATGGTGTCTTCAGTGAATACTCTAGATTGATACTTGCATGATAGCCCCTCATCATGCTAGAGAAAGAATAACCATAGTGTAACAGTGAAGGTTGAAAGACCTAAAAATTTTGCCTCTTACATTGATGATAAAAATACCATGTGAAAGAGCTTGAACAAAATAGGAGACAAAAGAAATGTTGACAAGGGTAGCAACATGAAGAGGAAGACAAAAGGATATAAGATGTTACACACATATGCAATCAACACATTTATTAATAAATTGGCCTGAGTGCTTTAATTATGCATAACAAAGACTCGTATAATGCCTCAAACTTATGAGAGAAAATTTATATTGAAGAAAAACCACACACAACACACAATAAACTATTATGGAAGGATGCAAACAAAAGAAAATCTCTATAGTCACTAAGATATGCCTCGAAATAAAAACTATCAGATAATCTAAAACTAAAACCCATGCAATCAAAAGATACTAAGGACAATAAAGGTCAAACCAAGACAAGAAATGAGAAAAGATACCCCAATATAAGTAATGCTTGAACTGCAAAGAGGAAAATCAATGAATAAAACACAATCACAAACAAATTTGAATACAAGTGACAACATCACCAAATCAAAGAGGAAATTGCATAAGACAAAATATTTAAGAAGTCATAGCAAGGCATCACTTAGAAATGAATGATAACAAAAATAAAATTCCCTTGATCAAATTGGGCATCATTTACACACATCAGCCCAAGAGTCTTAAATGAAAGACATAGAACCATCTGCCAAGCACAACACAATAGGAATAAATAAAATATTATAATATTTATGCAAAATTTGAGGACACCAAGAAAACAAATAGGATTCCTTCATTACTAAAATCAAACCTAGCTCAAATACCATGTTGGATATTGAGCCCATAAATCAAAGAAGATAAACAACAATAAGGAGTCAAAACTAAAACATTAGACACCATAGATATCCTGGAAAAACCCTTCTAGAATGAAGGGAAAAACCCACCCACATAACAAAAATATCATTTTATTGATCATAAAAGTTCAAGTGTACAATATGCTTTGCTTGATGTGAATATATAACAATAGGAGAGACTCTTCACATTATAACCAAAGGTCTCTTGAGATTCCCATAACTCCTATAATTAATTATAACTCTTTCAATATTCATTCCTTAATGCATGTAAATGGCACATGTCATTTACATTTCATATTACAAATTAAACTTAAGTGTCCTTTTTTAGCTGAAGGTGACAATAACGATAATAACATCCATATTTCTAAAGATAAAGATCTCTATCATAGCTACAATCTTCAACAAACCACATATCAGAAAAGTTCAAAGTATCAAAGCATACAAAAGTCTAAAATCAGCATGACAATAGTATTAGAGATCTGGGCCAATTTATATCAACCAACCATAAACATTTGGCCAACAAAAAAACTAATTAGGATAGCAAGAATATGATCTTATCCACTAACTCCTCCATCCAAGAAGTCCAGACAACATAGCCCTCAATCCATCTAAACCATAGCCATCCTTCTTAATAATATTGAAGGGGTTGTTAAGGATCATTGTAGGAGGGATAGCAGGGGGCCTTGAAACTAGACAAACCATGGTAATAGGCCTCCTTCTAGCTCTAATCTGTGCAACATTCTATACAAATATCAAGGTGTTCCCAACTCTGTTATTGGGGATCATTTTGTCCAGTACTTCACCTATGGAAGTTCATCTTTGCCTCATATCCCTATCCTCTATGTTGAGCTACAATGGTTGTACCTAGGGGATAAGGGTTATAGATGTTGCCATCTTTGAGGATTCACTAGGGGTAGACTAGATTTTTGTATCAGGTTGTTCTCTTTCAACTGACATGTTGTTAGTAGCTCTTTTTTATCTTTATAATATGTTCCAACATCTCTTTTAGTGTGCACCTATCTTCACATGGTTCTTGTGGATTCACACGAAGGTCAAATGCTATGTCCTCCCTCTTTAGGATCTTTTTGCATTCTTTAATGACTTGATGAAATTTTTGACCTTTGACCTTAAAAAAAAATGGAAACCTACACAGAAATATGTTGGATAATGAATCTTTGCAGAGACTCGATAAGAACCCTATGTCTACTCTTAAATATATCCTCATTTCTTATAATTCAGAATTTCCAAACTACCAAAGAAGAGAAGGTAGACCATAAATCATTAAGAAACTTAGGTAAGTCTAGGATGAGACTAGTGATAACATTGAAGAGAGAAAACAGATAATCTAACTTGATTCCAAAGATCAACCAAACCCCCTTGGAAAAAGGGCAATTAGAGAAAAGATATTCCATAGTTTCTAGGAGATGACTAAAAAAATAGGTATAAGGATTATCATTAGGTATAATGATAGAGATTTTGTGAAGCAAGACTTGTCACATAAAACAAGTAACTTTTAATTCCACTAGTCTATGCCAATGAGAGTGAAAAACCTTGGCCCAAGCTGATTGGTCTAGATTGGTGTGCCATCTAGCATTAAGGTGATTAATAATGTCTACTGAACCTAACAAATTATTATAGATAAATTTGGTTTTGGTTTCTAACATTGGTATTCTATCAGGCTATTTCAGATCAGAGAGTCTATCAATGGGGGCCCCACGTTGAAAGGGAAGATTGGCTTGTGACCAGGCTTCCTTAATAATGGAGTAGGTCTTACAATGTGAGGGTGGACGAGTAAACTTAGAGCTGAGGTCCTCCTAGTTGATCATAGTACCATCTTGGATCAAGTCACTGAAGATTGAAATATCATTCTTGCACCACTCTCTAGCTGAGCAACCTTGCAATAGGGCCAAAGGCTTCCCATTCCTTTCCAAATTCCACCATGGGGATTTATCTCTGCATAATTTAAAAGCACTATCTATAACCTTGTTACCACCAATCCAATGCCTCACATGTTCCCAACCTTTTTAAATGGCTTTAAATACTTCCTATCCACAAACTTTTATCTTCTATTTTTTGGATACAATTGTGTATTGTGTATTGTCTTTGATGTTACACAAATGTCATATCAGTCATCAGACAGAGTCTACTGAGCTCAAATGATCAGCAAAGAAATTTATAGTGTTTACTAAACATTCTTGAACATTATTTAGTAAAGTCAGTTCTTACCGAGCTCACTTGGGCATCAAAGGATTTTGTAGCAGAAAGTTATTGCTAATCGAGCTCCCAAGGTTAATGAAGAAAAGTTAATGTTTACCGAGCTCACTCCGGCATCAAAGGATTTTGTAGTAGAAAGTTAGTGTTAACTGAGCTCCCAAGGTTAATGAAGAAAATTTAATGTCTACTGAGCTCACTCGGTTATCAAAGGAAATGTGGCAGAGAGTTAGCTTCTACCAAGTTCACAAGGTCAGCGAAGGAAGGTCAGTGCTAACCAAGTTCACTCGATCTCCAAAGGATTTTTGTAGGGTTTGCAGTGTTTATCGAGCCTCACTTGGTTAACACTAGAAAACCATTCTAGAGCAGTGGTTATCGAGCTGGGTCGGCTAGCGAAGGATTTTATTGTTTTGATATTAAGTTCAATTGTTTCGTGCAACCGACTGATGTAATGATTTTTTTAGTTGTTGTAAGTTATATTTGAGCTGACTTGATAATCTGAAAGGTATATATTTAGATGTTCAAGTTGCGAATTAAAGTGAGAGTGTGAGTATATGAGTGAGGATAGAATAAGCAAATATTGAGTGAATTCTGATGAAGGATTAGATATCTTACTGGAGCTACAAAGTTGTATTTGATTAGTAAGGATCCAGTGAAGCTGAACAGAGATTTGTAATCAGAAAAAGATAAGTTTCATATCATTCAGGTCACCTCATTGTTGCTTTCTAATCATTGTAACAGTGAATCCAAAATCTCTTTACAGAGTTGGTTTAACAGCCATTTTGTAAATCCTCTAACAAGGTGACAGTTTAGTTGAAATGTACTAAAGACCTCTAACCAAGCCACTCCTAATGGGGTGATTAAATCCTCTAACAAGGTCACACCTAACAGTGTGCATTGTAACCTTTAACAGGGTTGGCTCCTAACAGGGCTCACTTCAGAAGAGTGAAAATTGGTGACTAGTTACTTAGTGGTTTTTCCCATATTGGGTTTCCACATTAAATCTGGTGTCTCTTGTGTTCATTTATTTTAACCTTTGTAAGCATAATAATAACTATGAATGCTAGATGATCAATAATTAGTTAATCTACCGAGTTACAGTATTCCTGCACTGTTTACTAAGTATCAGCAGTAAGTAAACACATCAAAGGGATTTTTTTTTAATTATTTTTGTGGTAATTGATTCACCCCTCCCCTCTCAGATACTTCATCTATATTTCCAACACTATTTACCCAATGGAAGATCATGGATGTGCATATTTTTCTAAATTTTCCCCGACAGGGGACCCCTCGAGAAACATTGTTTCTTATTAGGACCTTCCAAGGTTCATTACCTTGGAGTGATTTGGTAACCTATTTAACCAAAAGAGTGCACCCTTGCCACCTCAAATCTTTCATCCCTAAGCCTCCAATTTATTTCCTTTTGGTACACCACTCCCATTTCACTGCATGTCTCTTCTTCTTTCCTTTTCCATCTTACCACAAAAAATCTCTGATCACTTTTTGGATATAATTGATGTGGACCATAGTAGATGGTATATGCCACTATTATTTTCTAGAAAACCTACACTTTTCCAACCAAGGACAAGTAGTTCATGTTCCATTTACCTAACTTCTTTTCAATTTTGTTTTTTGACCCATGCCCACATGTTATTAAGGTTGGGAGATATTGAGAAAGGTATACCTAGATATCTAACAGTATGATTTGGGCCTCCCCAATAAAATAAAAATCTTCTATACCAGATCGGAGGGTATTCTTGCCATCCTAGAATTATAGATTTGTTGATGGAAATCTTACTACTAGAGGCTTTACAAAAAATGTCAAGTTTGTTAACAAGGTTTTGAATGTTTGGTCCCGAGAGTGTAATGAGAAGAGAAGTATCATTAGTGAACTACACATTAGAGACTTCTTCACCATTAGAAAGCTCAATTCCTTTAGCTTTGGGAGAAGGAGGAATCATCTCTTAGGATATAATGAAGGCAATCAGTGGCTAAGACAAATAAGGAGGGTGCAAGAGGGCACCCTTTTCTTATAGACTTGGAGAGTTGGAAGTCATATGATCTTGACCCATTGACCTCTACTGCAGCAATAGCATCTTTCATGAGAACAAATACCATACTTACAAACATTTTAGGAAATGCAAGGCACTTCAACATCATTTTTATAAACTTTTGCTCGACTCTATCATATGATTTTTCATATTCTATAAGGAACATAGAATATTTCTAACTTGAATGATTGGCCCAATCCATAGCCTCCCAAGAGGTAATAAGATTCTCTAAAATGTATCTCCCTTTAAAAAAAACCTATTTGTGATTCACATACAATCTTTGGAAGAACATCTTGTATCCTTTGGGCTATCATCTTGCCCAAGATTTTATAGGAAACATCCAATAATTTTATTGGTCTCCAATTTTTTATGAGTGTTCTATCCCCTTCCTTGGGTATAAACTTGCTTATAACTCTATTAATTATGGGGCCCAATGATCCAACCTGCAGAGCATGTTCATATAGCCATAAAAGATCAAGTGGCTTTTATAGAAGTTAATAGGGATACCATCTAGGCCAAGGGCTTCACCATTACTCATTTTTATGATTACACTAGTAAAATCTTCTTTAGATATAGGTTTCTCTAATTCAACCCTGTCATCCTCTTACTTTTTTATAGGAATAAGTTCTCTGATTTTGCATCTTACCTCCACCATCCTAAATCCATCATCTTTAGTGGAGAATATTAGAGTATAATAGTTAGCAAATACCTTGAGGATGTCCTCTTGGGTTGAAATGGTAGATTTCCCTTCCACAATAGCCTTAATTCTATCTCTTGCTTCCTCATATTTCAGTATCTAGAAGAAGTATTTGGATTCTCTATCACCATGCTCCAACCAATTTATTTTGGCTCTCACCTTGGCTCCTTGAATTTTATAGTTTTGGAAACTTCAAAGGGAATCCCTATCCTTAACCAAGGTATCAAGGGAGATAGGGTCTTGAGGATCTTTCTAGAGCCTTTCTTCTGCCAACTCAAGTTCACTATGTAAGGCATTTTCAATTATTTTGGAGTTCTAAGATTTCTTCTTACCCACAATTTGAAAGATAATTCTCCACCTATCAACCATAGTATTCCATCTACCAATTGCATCACCATGTCTAGTCATGTTTACATTATACCACCTGATGAAGTAGGCATCAAAGTTAATCTCATTAATGTCAAGAAGGGATGTGTTAAGAGAAAAGCTTGAGACTCTAGGATTAGGAGCCTAAGCTGATTAGAAATATGGAAGCAATGATAAGATGATGGTCAAACAATGTGAAGGGCTAAACCTGAAAGGAGTTGCCATTGTTGCGTCTGCTAAAGGGAAAATGTATCTTTACTAACATAGAATTTGTCTAACCTTGAGTATATTCTTTTATCTCCCTTTTGAAAGTTGGTCCATGTGAACCAAATACCCTTATGATCATTCTTATTTCCAGCTAGGGGGTCAAATAGTTTGAATTTGTTAATTAATCTACTCCAAAAAATCTTTTCTTCATATCTCCATTCCACTTTCTATCCTCCAATCTTATCTTACTAATTCTCTACCATGTTAAAATCTCCAGTCATGATCCATGGGATCTCTTTTAATTAACAACACCAATTCCATAGGTTGGATCTATTAGCAACCTCATTCAGAGAATAGATAAAGCATACCCCAATTTCTTTTCCATGGAACAATACTAGAATCAAGAACATGTTTAGACCACGTGGGGTTGACTAGGATTGTAGAGCCACCTCTTCTTTTTGGATGGTTAGTGAAATATGGGTTAGCATCCTTCCAAATGCACTTCAAGGAAACACCTAATTGAAATCCATAGGCTTTAATTTCATGATGCAAAAGGAAGTCTACATCTGGATGAGATCTAAGGAGTCTCTTGATAATATACTTCCTACCAGGAGATTCCAATCTTTTGACATTCAATGATATGAATTTAGCATCCATTGGAAAATAGTTTGGGATCAGTCTCAACTATGGGTTCAACATTCTTGAAGAAGTTGGGGAGCTTACATTTTTTTACCTGGTTTGGATGCAACAATTGAACTAGATGTCCTACCTCTTTTTTTGGATACTTGAGGTTCTGCTTCTTCTTCAGAATATGCTTCTTTCAACACCTCTTCACCACCTTCAATTGACCATCTTATTGGTTTCCTAGTTTTCTTCTTTGCTCTAAAGGAAAAAGGGGTATCTCTATCAGTACTAACCACTAGATTTTGACCTCTAGATCCACTGAATTCTAGCCTATCTCTTGACTTGTCTTCCTCAATACTAGGTATGTGGATGGCTGAAGCTAGTCTCCCAGACAACTGATTAACATCTTGCTCCATTGAGGCCAGAATAACAACTAACTAAAAATTATTCAACTTATTCCTTACCATGTATATTTCCGATCTCATCAAATTTCTTGATTAGTGTTAGCCAAAATGCCCTCCCACCAAAAAATCAAATTCAAGTAGTAATCTGCTTAATGGTCACCTAAGTTTTTAAATTTAACATTGGCTCTATTTCATATTATGCCTTAGAATGTTTTAAGTCATGAAAATGCAATTTACACAGTCGCAATTCATTGAGTGCTAACCAGGGTCAAGATGGTGAGGGTGTGACTGCCTTATTTTTGCTTGATCACACAGTTATGTTAACATACTATGGTTTAAGCTGCAACAATGAGGAAAGGGTAGGTCTTCAATGCTTCAAAGACATATCTTGCACTATTAGATCATCTAGATCTATGACCAGCACATGATTTCCACAGGTTAAGAAATGGTTAAGGTTTGAGTTGTGATCAAGGGATTCCCCTTGTTTTGTTTGGTCACAAAGGTCAAAAAGGAACCTCGAGTTAAGGTGGAGACAGTGCAGATATGGTCATATTTCAGCCTTTGCAAGGTTATGACAGTTAATGAAGAATGCTACAACTGGGTTGCAAGGTAGCAATGATCAGCGGATTGCAATTTCATAAGTAGTAATTGTTGTTGAAGGAAGGTGGTGGCAAGACTTGATGGTTAAATCAAATTGACCAAATAACATGACTAAATTTGGTTAGAATGATGATAGCAGAAGCAGCTCCTTGATGATGAACCCAATATTTCCAATCTCTTGCAACCACTTTTATCATTCCCTAGGTTTGATAAATACAAAGAAAAGCTCTATCGTCGCCTGTTGATCCATCCATTCAGTCAAAAGTTAATGACCATCATTCCTGACCTCTTAGAGCTTTGTTTGGTAAATAAGTGATCTTCTTATGGATTTGCATTGTAATCAAATCTTCCTATTTTGCAATGATTATTCTTTGTAGATTTGATTGTAGTGGTTGAATTTTGTCTTATGATGGAAGTTATCTAAGTTATGCTTGCACTATAAGAGCAAATGTTGTATTCTTTCTTAGGGTCAAACCTTCTCCATTTCTCTAGTATTGCCTTGCCTCTAAGTTATATGACATTTTGTCTTATCTCTTTTAGCTATTGATTTATTGTGCAAGCCTTCCCTACCTTTCTTCGATTTACTATGAATATCTATAATCTGCATTCTATATCTCTTTTGGCTTGTGAATGATAAGAAGTGAAGCAACATTTTCCTTGTGTCACTCATGTGGTTGTCTAATATTTATGTGGTTAGTAGATTAAAGCAAGTCTAAATCCATATATTTATGGACTATCATTATAATGGTATTGTGCATGTATGGGCAGATTTTGGTCTAAACACCCTATTTTGGTGCATCACCTCTTTAGAATAGATTAGGTAGTTTCTTTCTTGCATTCTTTCTCCCTTTTCTCTTTGACTCAACCTCATAGTTCAAGTCTCGCAGCTTGGAGGTTGTTTCCATGTTTCATAAGGTTGTCCTTAGGTAAAAACTTTGGACAAGGGTGCAAGCTTTTGTGACAATGATTTTTGGCATGCCCGATGGGACAATATATTAAAAATATTTAAAGTTCATCGGGTTCGAGAAGAAATCCCATGTTTATGCTGAGGAGATAGTACTACCTCCAATATAAAGCCTTCAGGAGGCCCATTGTCCAAAAGTACTTGGTAACTCTAAGCTTTGAGCACAATCTGGTTTCCAAACTAAAGTTGTTGTCATTCATGCCCAAGAAGCACACAAGGGCATCTTCTAGAGGTAATTTCCAATATCAAGAGCTTTCTCTTTCTAATCCAAGAAGAAAGATTAGAGTATCTCTATCACCAATTAGGAGTGTGATAGTAACACATACCCCTACAAGATCTATCTCCACTCCTCCTATTGTTAGGTCTCTTCCTAGAATACCATTTGCTCATATCAATAGAACACTTTCTTATATGGCTTGAGCTCACACTTTCACCACCTTTAATGGTGGAAGCCCCCTTCTATTAGCCCAAAGGCATAAAATACCAGTATTAGCTCTCAAGATTATACCCAAATTTACTGGTGAAACTTCCATTTCCCCTATTCAGCATATTTAGGAGGTGTCTAATGCTTGCAATATTCATAGTATCACCATGGATGATGTAGCAGTCAAGCTTCTAGCCTCATCCTTGAAAGCAAAGGCACTACAATGGCATAGAGGTTTGCCTCATAACTCTATTACTGATTGGGATGGGTTAGGTGTGGCCCTATGCAAGCATTTTGAGGACAAAAGTGACCACCTGTCGCTTTTAGAATAACTAACAACTATCAAGAGGGCCCCCCATGAATGTATGATTAATTTTAATTATAGATTTTAGAAGACATGGGATAGAATATCTACTGCAATGAAGCCCTCTCTTGGTAATGTATTCTTGTATTATCTCAGAGCCTTCAATAGTGATATTGCTATCACTTTGCAATCTATGGGAGGGAACACTCTAGCAAATGCTTATGATGTTACCATAAGAGTTGAAAATATTTTGATACAATGAGGGAAGTTAGCTCCAAGGCTCCCCATGCCTTTCTTCCTCAACTTGCCCAATCATCAGTTTACTGTAGCCCCTATTCATGTTGCCTCTATAAGTCAGCCTCTTATTATGGTCCCAATAGCTTCTACATCCTCTAATGGAATTGATAGGATTGAGGCCATGATGCAAACACTATTGAAAAATGTAGATAGGAGGATGTTGGATCAAGAAAAGAAGATGGAGGGCAATAAAGTAGTAGTACAAAAGATGAGAAATGAGTTGGTGACCATGAAGAGGCAACAAGCTCAAAATAATAAGCCTCTCCAACTCCATAATCAAGGTCCCATTCATGGTAGACCTCCAAATTAGAGTCATGTCCCCTACAATTAGAATAGACCTATCAAACACCCTCCCAATCTTAATAGACCTATCGACCACCCCCAATCTTCAAACATCAACCTAAATAGGGCTTTAGTCCCTCAAAAAAACCTTGCCCAAGATCAATATTTTTTCCTTTCATGTAACTACTCCTATGGATATTGCATGTGTTAGAAGGAAAAATCTTACTTGGCTTTAACTATACCAGAGTGAGCGGTTGCCCAACAACACAATGTTATTCAACCTGCTGATACTTTTCAGTAGTTGTTCTTTCATGAACTGCCTAGTGGAAGAGCATAGTAATGTAAAATAGGATTCCTATGCTTACAATACCAGAAGCAAGAGAAGAGATGTGGAAGAGGTTGCTCCTCAACATCCTAATCAAACTTCAACATCAAGTGTAATGCCACATGTACAAGAAGTTTCCCAACAACATAGTGGTAATCAACCCGCTGATGTCCCTCAGCAGTAGAGGCAAGCTGAAAGCAAAGATAATGTGAATAACCCACAGACTATCCCACCTCAAGCTTCTACTTCTAAGGCTCCTACCAAAACATCTAATGCTTCTTCTAGTGTGGTAGATCAAATGAGGAAGACCAATGCGAACATTTCTATGTGGGATGTTGTAACTACTATACCATCACAAACGAGTTGGAAAGTATTAAACTCAGAGATCAGTCATCTATTATGGAGGATGTTGTGAGCTTGGTACAACCATCAAAGGATGTAGAAACAAGTAAAAAGGTTAGAGCTCCTCCATTTTATGTTCCTCTGATTATATGAGATAAGCTAGTCCATAATTGCATGATTGATTTAGGGGCTAGTAGTTCAATAATGCCCAAGTGTGTTGTTGATATCTTAGAAATGAAATATGAACCTATTGTTAAGGAGGTACTGAAGTTAGATGGTAGTACTTTCAAGACTATGGGAATCCTTAGAAATGTTGAAATGGCCTTACATGCATGTCTGGGTTGCACTGTAGTACAAGATATATCAATTGCTAAGGTTAGGCCACACTTTTTCATTTATCTTTCAAGAGACTTCACTACTCAAATAGATGGTTACATATCTTCTGATTGGTCATATATGTTTTTTAGAACTAGATATTGATGTAGAATCTCTAGGTGGACTTGAAATCATTCATACCAAGAGGGACTTCCATAGTATTCTCACAATACCAACCAAGCATCTTCATAGGATCATTCTCCTTGATCCAAGCAACACTACCACTCTTAGAGTGCACACACCATTTATTGTGCCACCATAGGCTCTACATAATTTTAAATCATCCCAATTTCCCTCAAATACATTGGGATCTTCAACCAAGATAGTATCTCTTACTAAGTGTTCGCTAGCCCAATCACTAAAAATATGCTTCCTTGTTGTCTCTGGACATACTCGTACAAAAATTAGTATAACTTTTTAATAAGAAATAAATATATTGATTTCTCTAGTGATAATGGGGGTAATTAGTTTCTCACTAACATACTTCAATCTGAGAAAGATCCAACAGTTCAATTGGGAAATATGTTCTCCGCACTAAGACTGGTTTTTTTCTATGACAGTCATTCCTTCAATCAACATTATCTTCAATGACTGATCCATTTCTCAATCCTCTTATCATCCCTACATAAAAACAATCAATGACACATATAATGCATGCAATGGGCTCTCCCCATAGTCACATCAATCACAATAAATAAGGAGGCCCTATCCATTCATGGTGTGTTCAAAGCAAAATGTTGATTGCACTTGATTCCCTGTTTGGGACAGTCAAAACAAATTGATGTTCTTTGCCTTTAAATTTTTACAAAAAATGAAAATAACACATGAAATGAATAATAATGTGAACCAAAAATGTATTACTCCATTTATAATCAAATTCACATTGAAATGAAGAATTTTCAACCACAAAATGCCTTACTGTACCCTCACGACAACAACTATCAAGTTTGCAAAGAATTAAAGTTTATTGAGTTAAAACTTCATTACATTGCCTCTTCAACATAAAAAAACCTCTATCAAACTCCCTCTACCTCACACACTCTCAAAATGACATACATAAAAGGAAAATATCCTTCAACCAATTGGTTACCCAATGTAACTTCCTGCCCAAACTGATAATAACAGTAAATGACTATTATCTTTTAGTTTGTATGTTGTCACTTGAAAATGCTTGGTATTTTTTAATTCATATTAGCTTTCAAAATCCATGTAGGATTACCTAATTCCTACAATTCTATAACTTCCACTAAACCTCATAAACCCTCACACAAGCCCTTATAGGCCTATTTTGCCATTCTAGGCAATATTACATTTTTGAGCACTTGTAGTGCATTTGACTCATTTAAAAGGCTCTAATAGCCACTTACAACATGTATGGACCTTATAAGTCATTCAAACCTTCATCAACCTTAGGATCCACAAATAACCCAAGGTATGCTATAACCCCCTAAATGCCATTAAGGCTTACAATACTGATCTTTTTACAAAGTGATCAATGAAAACATTTAAAACATAATCAAATGACCATTAAGGTCTTATTACATTGCCAATGACCTCTCAAGGTCATGTTTTTCCTTTATTCCCCCAAGATCTATTCAGTGACCCTAGTTTCCTAATAGGCCCTTGTGCTTGGCCCTGGTGCTCTTGTACCAGATATGGAACCAAGGCTTCAATCAAAGCAGAACCATTAGCCCTCCATCATATTGAGCCCTACACTCCTAATCTCACCAATATGAATTGTACCATCCTAGAAATAAATGAAAATGATACAAAAAATGAACCTGCCACTTCTTTGGCTGATACACCTAATTTCCTCTTGGATGAGTCAGCAAATGCATATCAGTTTGATCCTATATCAGAAACCTTAGAGATAGGCCTAATTACTTATTATATATATCAGAAAAGGATGCTCTTGTCCCCAACTTAGTGAAAACCAAGGAAGGCACAAGCAGGATATGGAATATGTATTTTGATGGATCAAGAAATAAAAATGGACCAGGGGTTGGTGTGATGTTGGTTTCTCCTACACTAGAAAGGTACTACTTCTCATTCAGGCTCCAAACCGGTTGTACTAATAATGTGGCCAAGTATGAGGCATTGATTCAAAGTCTCTTGCTCAAAAAAGAGGAATCCAAACATTAAGTGTATATGGAGATAGTGAGCTAGTGATCAATCAGGTGAGAAATCAAAATGTTACTAAGAATAGTTTGCGCAAGTATTATAAACATAGAGTGTGGGATTTGCTTGAAGGTTTTAATGCATTTAATATTCAAGGTATCCCTAAAAGAGGAAATAGACATGTTGATAGACTTGTGGCAGTGGGTGCATCTTATGATGTCCCAAGGAGCCTCGAAGATGAGAAGAAGCAGAAGATTAAAGTGGTGGTCAGACCCACTGTCCCTAATAATGATATTAATTGGCAAGTTTTTGAATCTGATGCACAAAGTGTGAGTTTCTTGCAGAATGAAGCAAAGTTCTCAAATACAAATCAATCAAGATTGCATGACCAATATGGTGATCAAATCATCAACCTCATCTCCAACAAATTTCTTAAGGATCTCATTACCTTAAAGAGTGTCTTCAACCCTAATGACCAAGCAAGGGATAGAGGCATGAATCTTATCGCAAATAAAGGAGATCGTATGCCAATTACAATTATTGATGGGAGAACGTTAAGCATGGGAAGGTATGTTATGAAATTGAGCAAGAAAATTTTGTTCATCTATGTCAAGAATTTAATGATATATTTGCTTGGACATATGATGATTTAAAGGGTTTTGACCATAGTTTATTTCAACATACTATAGATCTAGTGGATAATGTCAAACCTATTAGGCAAAACTAGAGGCTAGTAAACCCCAAGATTGAGCCCCTAATGAGAAATGAGTTGTCCAAATTAATTAAGGTCAATATTATTTTCCCTATCAAGCACTCCTCTTAGGTGGCAAACTTTGTCCTTGTTAGGAAAAAGAATGGAGAAATTAGACTGTGTGTAGATTTTAGGGATCTTAACCAAGCCTCCCTTAAAGATCATCATCCTCTCCCTTCTATGGAACAAATATTGTCTAAAGTTAGTGGTTCAGAGAGATTCTCCTTCTTGGATGGATTCTCAAGTTATACTCAGGTGTTAGTCCAAGAAGCAAACATATATAAAACTACTTTCACTACCAAATGGGGCACCTATACCTATAGTAAAATGCTTTTTGGACTAACAAATGTAGGTGCCACATTCCAAAAAGCAATGGAAATGGCCTTCAAAAATATGATTCAAAGGTTTGTGTTAGTCTACCTTGATGACATCACAATATATTCAAAGGATGTAGCAGAGCATTTTGGTCATCTCAAACAAATGTTTATAAGATGTAGAGAGTATGGAGTATCTTTAAATCCAAGCAAGTGTGTCATTGCTACTCATCAAGGGAAATTATTAGGACATCTTGTATCTAAGGATTGTTTGACTATTGATTCAGAGAGAACAAAGGCAATACTCACCCTTTCTCTTCCTAGTCACAAGAAAGGTCTGCAAAGTTTTCTTGGTAGATTAAATTTTGTGAGAAGATTTATCCCTAACCTAGCTACCATGGTGAAACCTCTTACAGTTGTGCTAAAAAACAATATGTCCTTCTCATGGACCAAGGAAGGAAAAGAAAGTTTTGAAGAGATCAAAGTAGCTATAGCTTCAACTCCTACTTTCATTAATCCAAATTTTGATAAGGATTTCATTCTTTACACCTTAGGAGCTGAGTCAAGTATTTTTGTTGTTTTGACTCAACTAAATGATAAAAATGAAGAGTAGTCTATTGCTTTCTTTCGTGAAGGACTCAAATAGTATAAAATAAGTATAGCTATGTGGAAAAGCAGGCCCTTGCGGTCATAAGAGCCTTGAAGAAATTTAGAGACTTGTTGTCTCATAACAAAATCCATTTACTGGTTCCTCATGCAAGTGTTAAAGATTTCCTATTGAGCAAAGACATTAGTGAGAAAAGAGCTAGTTGGATCACCAAGGTTCTAGAGTATGATGTGTATATTCAGATTGCCAAGCTAATAAGGGGGAAGGGATTGTGCAAACAGATGATCTCATCTCATGAGCCTGATGAAGAAGTTGCTTGGTGTTGGTAGAATAGCAGGAGGCAAGAAATGACAATCCAAGGAGTTGGATAAATTATATGAAGACCTTCTTAGCTGGGAATGGATATCCTCAAGGGTTGGATAAAGCTAAAACAACACACTTTAGACTATAGTCTATTCCTTATTCTATAGTCGATGGTGTTCTTTTTAGGAGAGACTTCAATGAAGCCCTGGTAAGATGTATTGATGCAAATCAAGCTGAGAGGATAGTTAAAGAGCTTCATGATGGTCTTGATGGTGGCCACTTTTCAGCAAGAACCACTAAAATGAAGATCATGAGAGTCGATTATTACTGGTCATTCTTGTTTCATGATTACCACAAACATGTAAGGAAGTGCAAAAAGTGCGCCTTCTCAGGTAAACAGAGACTTGCAACCCTTCCACTTCACCCCATCCAAGTTGATCGGCCTTTTACCCAGTGGGGATTAGATTTTATTGGTCCTATTAATTTGCTTTCTAGCTCTAGTCACAAGTGGATTCTAGTTTCTATAGATTATTTTACAAGGTGTGTAGTGCCTGCCCCTAGTTTGCATTTTGTTAATACTGTTGAACTCTTTTAGGCCAGTTTTGTGCTTGATGATTAGTAGCATTATCTTTCAAATTATCAGATATTGTTTCATATTCAATTGATTTTATGATGAGACTACTTGGTACTATTTACTTCATGTATGCATGATGATGATTATTACAATGATTTCAGTTATTGATGATGAATAGTTAGATGGATTATCATATGGGTTTTCTTATGGATACTTATCCCATACTTCATGTGTATGGTGTGTGTGTGTGTGTGTGTGTGTGTGTGTATTTTCTTTATGTATAACGTTTATGATGTTGTTAAGGAAGGGAGTCGTAGTCACCTGTGTATATTTTCTTTATGTATAACGTTTCTGATGTGGTTAAGTAAGGGAGTCGTAGTCACCTACTAGTCAGGATCTACACAATGCACCACTTCCTATCAATGCTTGTTTAGTTAGTATATATGTGTTTGTACATGCATAGATTTTATGCAGATTACAAGTACTGGGTATCGACTTCCCTGAATTGTCAGGATGAGCGTACCTTATCACATTATCTCAAAGGTAAGAGAGGGGAGATAAATTATTGAGTCCAAATCCTAACCTTCAAACCCATTTGTCCTAGAAAATTAAGACAAGTGTCTGAGATGTTTACCTTTTGAATGCATCATATGACATAAATTTGTGATTATAACCCTTTAGTTTGATCTTGTATGTGGTTTTCTATGTTGGGTTTTCGTATTTCATCCTATAGTCCTTGGTGATTTTTCTATTAATTAAGTCTAATTAAAAGATTAAATTAATAATTTAATTTAATGGAAAATTATTATGATATTTTTAATATTTAATTATATTTAATTAATTGGGAAATTAATTAAATTATAAAGATAAAATTATAAGTTTAATTTTAGAGGGTAATAATATTTATTTAATTTAATAATAATATATTTAGGAGATCATTTTTAAATAAATGCTAAATATTATCATTACTCAAATTAATAAACATTTTATCAATTAATGCTTCGAAAATAAATTAAAGAATGGAAATATATTAATTTATTAAAGAGTTTTAAAATTGCATAAAGTATGCATGAGATTAAAATATAATAAATTAATTTAAAAAGAGAAGGCAAGTAAATTTAAATAAAGATATTTAAAATTGCATAAAGTGTGCATGAAGTTTCAAAAAAGTTAATAAGGAGTTTAAAAGTTGTGAGCAAGGAGTCCTCTAGGGTGATCGTACAATTAGTGCTCTGAATTTAGGAGAGACCTCCTTATCAACAATTGAGGGTTTGTCACTGAAAACAATTGAGGGTTTGTCACTGAAAACAATTGAGGGGACCCAAGAAAAGGAAAGCAGATGAGGCTTTGTCATTGGAAACCAATGACCAGATTCCTGAGACTCCACGCCCCAACCCCTCTATTTTTCCGTCTGAGGGGAAGATAGAAATTTTAAGGAAAGAGAGTGGGGAGGTGATAACAAAAAATAGGAGGAGGTCTTGGAGGAATTTTAACATGAATATTGTGAAATTGGGGATAGTCAGAGAGCCGACGAGCCTCCAAGTGATGGAAGACAATGATGGCAAAGCCCACTTTGATGATCTAATTGACCCTACACTGGTTGTTATCTCTAATAATGTGAGGCAAACTGGGCTTAATCTTTTGAACAATGCAAAGAACAACATGATAGACAATTTTTGGTCTATCAAATGGTTGTTCCATGAAATTGAAGACCTTAAGAGGAAAAGAAGCCAAAGTATCAGCAGCAACTAGGGGCACAACGAAGAGAAGAGTAGCTAGGATGGAAGCCAACAGCACTGCAATGTCCAGGGACACAATGCTGACCAGGAGGACAAAATCACCAAGGTTGAACAAAGAGTCCAAAGGATGGAGTTCTCCCATCGAAACCTGGCTAATCAGGTGATTGCCATATTGAACACCCTGAATGAGAATATTAATACTCTGGGTGAATCACTGATGAGTGATGGATTTGGTGGGGAAAAGATGGAGAAGGCCAGCTTGGACATTGGGCAGGCTGAGGATGATTTGGAAGAAACCAGGGATCCAAAGGATGCTAAGAACCAGGACCAAATGGATGTAGACAACTGAAAGACCAATGAAGCTGCAAAGACCTTGCAGGTTCTAGATAGGGAGAACTAATAGTTAGTGCTTCCCTTTTGTCTCTTCTTTTACTTATTTAGCTAGTTTCTCTTTTTCTAGTGTAGCTGGTTTTTTGTATCCTAGTCGCAGGCCTATTGTTTGGGTTTGGCTTTTGATAAGCAGATGCATTGTAGCTAGACTTTTCTTAATATTTCTATTTCAGATATGTTGTAAAAACTTTTGGGTTTCAAGATCCCTGTAAAACTTGTTTTACTTAATCAAAAACAATTGAGGGTTCAATTTCGAGGGACCAGGAATTTTGGACAAGGAATTTACAAAGAATAGGTTTTGAGATAAAAGATTTCTCTCACAATCTTTTGGGTGTTTGTGAATTTAGCATCAAAACCAGGTAGATTCTTGTGTTTTGATCACCTAGCCAATTACATTATTTAAATATTTTTGTCTTCTTCGTGACTGTGAATTGTTTGTCTGAATTTACTTGTGACAAATCTTTCAATATTATATTTTAGAATTAGTGGAATGCATGTGGATTTCTTCTGTATATGGGATGATTGAAATATCATTAGAATCCTCATAATTTAAAAATTGAAAATTAAACTAGGAAGGGTTTTGAAATGAAATGGAATTTTTTTTCATTAAAAATTTGATTGGTTTGCTGTAATTTTTCTATCAGAGTACTGATAAGAATTTTGATAAAAATATATATACATAAAACAAAGTTGTTTTGGGGAGGGGGTTTATTTCATTTAATAAATATGAATTTTAAATATAAAAAAATTAAAAATATAATTGAAGGGCGGCGGGTTTTACCCCACCCCCCTCCTTAATTCCTACCAGCAGTATTATCGCTATTGTACGTAGGGTACTATGTCGCAGGCCCTTGCAATAGAAGGGTTAACCACATGGTTATTAAAAGTTGGTGGGCTTTCAGAACATGCGGATTTTTTTATACTAAATAAAATTTTATTATTATTTAATAAGTTTTATTAATAATTTTTTTAATATTAATTTTATTATTATTTAATAATGTTTATTAATAAGTTTTTTTAATATTGATTTTGTTATTATTTAATAATTTTTATTAATAATTTTTTTAATTATTAATTTAATTATTAATGAATTTATTAATAGTGTTATTAACTATTAATAATTAATAAGACATTAATATAGTTATTTTATATAATTATTAATTAATTTAATTTAATGTAATTTAATTAAGTTTAATTGATAATGGAAGTTATTCAGTGGAGTCTTAAATTTATTTAATTATTATTTTTAATAATACTGATTTTAAAAAATTATAAATTATTTTATTTGAAAATCAATAGGTATTATTTTAATAATTTAAATAAATAATTACCCTTAAACTATTTTTGAGTAATTGACTTGAATTCAAATTAGGGTAATTGTACATTTTATTGAAATAGAAGAAATGGGTTAAATTGTAGGGGTAAACTGTGAATCTTATCCACTTGAAAACATACATTAAAATGAAAACTTTACCTTACTATTAACTCAAAACTATGTGCTTTCAAAATCAACCAAACTATGAAACTACATTGTTATATGTATGTTGTATGTGCTTTGGGTTTGGGTTGACTAGAGTGTTGACCAGTTTTAGGACGTTTACCAGAGGCTTGGGGATACTGTAATTGTAGTATTATGTTGATTTGATCTTTGATCTTCTAAACTCAACCATGGTAATGTGTTGGTATGCTCTTTGATAAGTTTGGTGGTATTGTTTGTTATTGCTTTCAGTGTCCTTGTGGGATAACGAGAGGGATGTTATGACATATTTGACTTAATCTTTTTGAGCCTTCGATCAATATTTTTGGGATGTTTTCCACTTGCTTGTAAAGAAATAATGGGTTGTTGTGAATTATCTTTTGATGCTTTCCAGTCACTTGTATAGGACTGAGGTGAAATACTATGATTCTTTGAGTTGTGATTTTATGAGCTTAGGGTAGGTTATCTATATGTAATGTTGGGAAGTGGCTTGCAATGGAGGCCAATGCCCAAAGTGGCTGCTAGGGTGACCTATTGTAAGTTATTCAATAAGTAAAAACACTACACTAAATGAGAGTAAAATAAACCTAATAACAGTCTTTATATGTTCTCACCCATGCCTCGAGTGCTAGTACAAGCTAGGATGGGAGTAGAGAGAATGCTTGGTTGCGACCATGCATCTTTGTATGCCTTGTCAGTATGAGAGGATACTAGTGTTGCATAGAGTCACTAGGGGGTCGAGATCAAGTTAGACTGCCAAGGTAACTCTAGTGTTGATTCATACAATGACACTTGCCTGCTTATATAGTAGATTTCCTACGTGTTTGTGTTTGCCTCTGGGTCTAGATGTTGATTTATCTTGGAACCTTTGAGTTAGATTACTTTTAGGGTTTCCTTGACTTAGATATTACTTTTGATTTTTGGATTGATATCCTGTTTGGGACTTGAGACTATCTCCTCAACGCAGTGGGAGTGGGACTTTTTGGGTTACCAAGTGGTCAGGTGGTAGTGCATTTTACTCTCACCATTGAGATTTGTCTGTTGTTGTCGTGACTGGAGTTTCTTGTCTGCATTTCCTTTCATTATGTCTTTGTGTATTATGATGGATGGTTATATCTTTATGATGGATGGTTATAACTTTATGGTGGATGATCTTTTCTTATTGTATTATATTTGTTTCATGGATCTAAAAGGGATGATGTAACCTATTTTATAAATGTATATTCTTCCAGCCTTTCATACCCTGTGACATGTACAGTGGATGATTGTGCATTCTAAATTTATTGCCAAGTGGCATTTAGAAAAAATGTATATTATTTAAATGGACTTGGACGTGTGATTATTCTTTCATGTAGATGTGGTATTTACTAGACTTAGTATTATTTAAATTTAAATGTGACTCAATATCTTGGGATCCTTAAGGAATGTAATATGTTATGTTTTCTTCTGTATGATTGTATGTTATTGCTTCCGCTACTTTATGTTTGATGTGTATGTTGTTCTTTCTTTTAAAAAAAATGTTTGGAAAACTTAGTAAAACTTTAGGTTAATTCTTTTGGATCCCTTGGCAAGGCGTTACAAGGTGGACAGAGGCAATAACCTTGAAAGACTTTACAAAAGCTTCAGTTGTGGAATTCCTTAATAGAATTGTCACAAGATTTGGTGCACCTTCTACCATAATATCAGATAATGTTAAATCTTTTGTAAGAGCTCAGATTTGTGCATGGGTGATTGATCATGGCAGTTACTTGAGCACATCTTTCAATTACTACCCTCAAGGCAATGGTTTAGCTGAGTCATCCAATAAAAACTTGATTAGAATCATCAAGAGAACCACTGAAGATAACCAAAGGTGTTGGCACCAAAAACTGAAGACTACCCTTTGGGCTGATAGAATAACCCCCAAGATAGCCATAGGAAATTCTCCTTTCATGTTAGTATATGGCAGGGAAGCTAGGCTTCCTATCTCACTAGAGTTTCCTACTCTTGAGCTGGCTCATCAGTTGGAATTAATTGAAAATAATGCTATGTTTGTAAGAATGGCAGATTTGATGGAGCTAGAGGAGAAAAGAGGTCAAGCAATACAGACCTTAGAAATACATCAGCAACTGATAAAGAGGAGTTTTGATAAGAAGGGTAAGGTCAAAAATTTTAGAGAAGGTGATCTTATGCTGAAGTGGGATGCAAATAGAGAAAAAGCAGGGAGGCACTCAAAATTTGATACCCTATGGAGTGGTCCCTATGTAATCTTCAGTTGCAAGCAAGCTAATGCTTTCCAATTGAGCAGGTCTAATGGTGAAGTCTTGCTTATTCTAGTTAATGGAATATATCTCAAGCCCTATTTCTGATGAAAATAATGTTCTTGTACATAATTAGGGTAGTTTTGTTTTTTGTTCTTTCCTATTTTCCAAGAAGTGCACAGGCGCATGTTTTGTTTTATAATAGAGAGTTTTGCTTCTAAGTTTTTGCAAGTTTCAGAGGAAGAAAGGCATGTTATGGCTTAGAATGTGGAAGAAATAATAATTTTGATGAGTTTCATGGTTTCAGAGACTCCATAGCCTAATAGATCTTTTGATTCCCACTGGTCATATGCTAAGCAAGCCTGCATCCCCTTTGAGTCACCAGAAATTTTAGCCAAAATGCCTTCCCACCAAAAAATCAAATTCAAGTAATAATATGCTTAACGGTCGCCTAAGGTTTTAAATTTAGAATTGGCTCTATTTCATATTATGTTGTAGAATGTTTTAAGTCACAACCATGTGATTTTCATAGTCATAGTTTGTTGAGCACTAAGTAGGGTCAAGATGGCGAGGTTGCAACTGTTGTGTTTTCGCCCGATCGTATGATTATGTTAACATACTATGGTTTAAGCTATGACAATGTAGAAAGGGTAAATCTTCAATGCTTCAAAGACATATCTTGCACCGTTAGATCATCCAAATCTACGGCCAGCACATGATCACTGTAGGTCAAGAAATGGTTAAGGTTTGAGTTGTGATCAAGTGATTACCCTTATTTCGCTTGGTCGCAAAGGTCAGAAAGGAACCTCAGATTAAGGTGGTGACGGTGTGGATATGGTTAGATTTTAGCCTTTGCAAGATTGTGGTGGTTAATGAAGAATGCTAAGAGCAAGTTGCGAGGCAATGATGATCAGTGGATCACAGTTTTGCAAGCAGTAACTATTATTGAAGGAAGGTGGTGGTGAGGTTGCAATCGTGGATAGTCAAATGCAAGGTATAAAGTTGAATTGCTGACATAGTGGCATAATGGTAAGAAATGTTTCGTCCATGTGAGAAGACTTGATGGTTAAATCCAGTTAACCAAATAACATGACGAAATTTGGCAAGAATGACAACAGTGGAAGCAGCTCCTTGATGATGAACCTAATCTTTCTGATCTCTTGCAACCACTTTTATCATTCCCTACGTCTAATAAATGCAAAGAAACGCTCTACCACTGCTTGTTGATCCATCCATTCAGTCAAAAGTTAATGACCGTCATTCCTGACCTCTCAGAGTTTTGTTTGGTAAAGAAGTGATCTTCTCATGTATGGATTCATGTTGTGATCAAATCTTCTTATGTTGTAGTGATTATTCTATATAGATTTTACTATAGTGGTTGAATTGTGTCTTACGATGGAAGTTATCTAAGTTATGCTTGCACTATAAAAGAAAATGTTCTACTCTTTCTTAGGTCAGACCTTCTCTATTTCTCTGGTATTGCCTTGGCATGCTACTATAAATTCCCTTTTGCCTCTGAGTTATATGACATTTTGTCTTATCTCTTTCAGTAGTCAATGTATTGTGCAAACCTTGCCTACCTCTCTTTGATGTACTGTGAATATCTATAATTTGCATTATGTATCTCTTTTGGCCCGTGAATGATAAGAAGTGAAGCCATTTTTTCCTTGTGTCACTCATGTGGTTGTCTGATATGTATGTGGTTAGTAGATTAAAGCAAGTCTGAATCCATATATTTATGGACTATCATTATAATAGTATTGTGCACGTATGGGCAGAGTTTGGTCTGAACACCCTATTTTGGTGCATCACCTCTTTAGAATATATTAGGTAGTTTCTTTCACGCATTATTTCTCCCTTTTCTCTTTAAGAATAGTTTAAGTGCATCCTAATAGTAGAGGAAGTCGACCTTCTCTAGAGGCTCAACCTCATAGTTCAAGTCCCACAGCTTGGAGGTTGTTTCCATGTTTCACAAGGTTGTCCTTAGGTAAAAACTTTGGACAAGGGTGCAAGCTTGTGTGACAGTAGTTAGTTCTTGACTTGAGCTACTAAGGGGCTGAGAACTCTTGTCAACATCCATATTTTTACCAGCTATAGTGTCCTTCTCCTTAGAAGAAGCATTAGGGCTACCAGTAAGGATTGCTTCTATAATTTGTTGAGCATTCATTGTTATATGTTTTGGACCATTATTTGATAGCCCCAATACAAATGGGTCCGACAATGGAATTTCAACATTAAATTATTTATCACTAATATGGGAGGCAGGGGCTACTAATAGGGATTTGAATGCCTCACAAAGCGAGTCAAGCTCAACAGAAAGCTTATCAAAGAGGGGGACAGGTACAATATCAAGTTGACTCCCTGACTTGCTATGTGCTTTAGAATTTTGGGAGATTTTAGGGCCTTGGTTATAATTTTTTAGGATATGACATTTTTTCCTCAAGTGCCCTTCTTTTCTGTAGAGGAAGCATGCATTAAGACCCCAAGAAAGGTGATGGGGTAGGAATATTTACAATCTTGAATATTAAAGACCACTTCATTGGGAAATTCTTTACTTTGTTCGATGGCCATCAAAATTCTACCATTTGAATGAGGGATTAAGGAAGAAGATTTGTCAAATCTAATAGCTTTGCCAAGGGGTTCCAACATCTAAGGAATCAAGTTCCAAAGGAAAGACCTAGAAAGTTCCCTACTGAGATCCATCTAGGGGTGGAGAGTGAAAGAACTTCCACCATTATAGCTTTTGGTGGCCAAGGAATAACTCTGAAGGTTGAATACCCTATTCTCCATAATTGTTTTTCAACAACTTTCTTCTAAGAATCTGGGTTGTCAAAAAAAATCAAGAAAAGCCCTTTATGAACCATACGAAGGAAGGATAAGTGAAAACCTAGTTTTTTAATCCAATTATTATGAAGCCAATCATTTAAGAAGGCTCTTGAAGGAAGTTTGTCAGGGTCTTGAGCAACCAGGAAGATGGTTGTATTGTGTAGTTTGAATAACTCCTCTTTAATAGTGGATTACATTTGTGAATTAGGAACCAAGATATAAGAGGAGGACAATGAGTTCTTATCTTATTCTCATAGTTGATTTCCTCTATCGACCTCTCCTTTCCTTTGCTTGAACTTGGCTCCATTCAAGATAACTGGGTTGTTCTTCAGTGCCTAAACAAAGGATTTCCCAGAACTAGGGTTTGCAACTGCTTTCATTGAAGACGAGGAAGAAGGTTTTTTGGGTGCTAGAGGTGGTCGAGTGAATCCTAGTGATTTAGAGTGCATGGTATAAGGTCATCTACCACCTTTGCATTAATTACTTGTAGTGCCCGTACACTTAGTGAGTGGCATTCCACCAAGTTGTAGAGCCCTCAAAAAAAACTTAAGATTTTCCTTTTTAGAGTTGGGCATTTGATGATGAACCTCTTAAATTACCCCTATATTGCTTGGATAATTTTGTACTATTGGAGGTATGCAAACATCTAGTCATTGTTGAACAATAATTCAAAATCACCAAAAAGGCATTAGGAGTTTTATTCCCTATAGAGTTGGGTCATTATAGATGTAAAAGTTTCAAAGACACCATGACAATAGAAGATGAACTCTAGAACCTGAACTTGAAGCCTTACATCTCAAGGAAAATTTTTGATTATCCAAGGTTTTCTAAAGATAATCTAGATATCATGCCCACATTCATGCACATTCCACAAACAGGAGATTATTGAGCCAATTGCCGAGATGAATTTGAAGTTAGAAAAAGGTTGTGGTCTAGGATGATTTTGAGGCAAGTTGTAACCTTTAGAATTGGCCTAGACATAAATGGAGTTAAAGATGATGAGCAAGAAGATGTGTCAGACCTCTAATACCTAGAACAGATTGAATTTTTTGCAATCTCCAAGCTAGATTAGAGTAAAAGAGAAGTAGATGATTTGCAATCTAGAACTATAGATGTGGTCAAGAGAACAAAGGAATGGTTGTGGAAAAAGAAAACCCTTAAAACCATCGCCCATTCATCAATGCAACATTCGCAGTCAAAGAAAAATAAGTCTTTGAAAAGAATGTGTTCTCTTAGTGGCCATGTTGTTAATGATTCTATTGTAGGTAATCAAGAACTTGAAGTTGAACTAATTATACCAAAGGTTCAAGTTCAACACAAAATAGAGCCTATCAAAAGGATAACTTTTTCAAGCACCAAGAAGAAGAAAAGGGAGAGCAATCCTCAGAAAGACTATGAAACATTAGTAGATTTGGATCCTCTAGAAGCAAAACAAGATACAGAGCAAGATCTTGGCTACAACACTTTCAATATGGTTGAAGATCAACAATCCCTAAGTGATGAAGGAAACATCCCTATGGATTCCCTCACCTTAACTAGTAGGTTTGCAACACTAGAGAAGACCCCAATAGCCCCCAAATGGTTGGAGACCTTTATTGCCAAGAAATGAAGCATAGTGCCTCTGTCTTTACCTATCGATGACCTAGTGAGTAAATGTTTGGGCAAGGCACCTAAGAGAAAAAAATCCAAAGAATAGATCCAAGCTTGAGTTTGATGAAAATACAGGGCACTAGAAGGCATAAATTGCCAAGCTAGTCAAGGATAAAGAGGATAATGAAGTGACTACTCAAGATTATCAAATATCAAAAGTAGACCTAGGAAAAGGCATCAGGGAAGTTGATATGAAGACTTTTGAAGTGTCAAACAAGAAGATTGTTGAATGAGTGTGGAAAGATGCCAAGAACAAATTGGACATGAAGGAAATGATGAAAAGCATGGCTCAGTATATCCATGCCATCCAACACCCTTAACTAGTACCACTTAGTGAAATCCCTGCTATTGTAGACATCAAGTCTCCAACCAATAAAAAATTATTGGATCATGTGTACAGGAGCAAGGCAAACACCAATTATTTGAGGAATGGGTTGAGTGTGTCAAGGCAAAGGCAATTAAATAGGTCAATATTATGAGTGAAGTTCATAAAGAAATTGCTACTGTGATCAAGAAGCTTGAATCAAGTATAGAGTCCCATGAAAAAGAGAAAGGTGATTGGGTCAAAGAGGTCTTTTGGATGGAGGAAGTTCAAGAATATGACTTACATAAATTTCTTTCAAAATGACCAGTACAGGGACTAGATAATAAAATCTATATGAGATTAAGGATTGCATTGAATTGAGGAATGAAGCTATTAGTCAAGGTGTTTCTGAGATTAAAGAATTACTAAATGGATTGGAAATCATAAATGACATCATTTTAGGGGATTTGAAATGGATTGATAAATAGTGATCCAATGTGGAGGAGAAATCGGTTAGGTCTGGTGAAGAAATTGCCAAATATTTGCCAAAAAAGTTCCAGGAGCTAAAGGATATGAAAGCACTAGTGATATAGGATTTCTCTATGGTTGCCCACATGGAATCTATGTTGATAATCAATTACAAATAGTTGAAGATGCATGAGACAAAGGTTAGGCAAATTAGCAAGGACAAAGAAGTATGGAAACAAAGGATCATGTATCTCAGATTGCCACATCATCTATGCTTTTACTTTCGCTTGTGAAAAATGGAAAACTCTTGGATTGGATTCATTGGAGAAATCCTAGGATTTTGGACACCTAGAGATATTTGGTAGGTGTCGAGTGTAATACTTTAAGTTTTTTTTTGTTATGCTTTAGTAGTTTGAGTTGTTATGGTAACTGGAGACTATTCACTCTTGGTGGAGTTATTTTGACTATGGTTAATTTCAGCCCTGCATGGCTACATATGTTAAGACTTGATACTGGTTTAAGGTCGACTCTTCATGGATACAAAGAAATTATTTGTTTGATAGCTACACTTTAATTAAAGTACGAACTCTATGATGAAATATATTTTTAAAAAATCTATTAGTCTCATAATCAGAGTTTATGAATGTTGAATATTGTTGTCCATTGAGATATATGGTTTATTTTCTTGTGGAAATAAATCTTATGTGAAGGTACTCATATTTTATCATAGATAAATTCTTATTTTGGTTTGAAGTAATGGAGGGAAGAAGTATTAAGTTATACTTGTGATTGATTATTGTTATAAAGTTTGAATGGTTCTTCAGATTGTACATTCTGTTCATTTTGATGAATTGAGTGTTTCACCTTTGTTTTTAGTTAAAAATACTTGTGAGAGACATTCTCTCTCATAATGATAAATTATTAAATATCTTTCAATAAGGTAGTTGCACCTAAAAAAGTAAAAATTTCAAAGAGTTTTCTATTATGGAAACTCAATCATTGGCACTATAGAATAATTTATTTTCTTTGACATAAAAACAACAAACTTAGATTGTCAAAGGGAAAAAGTGTTTACCAACAGATATCAAGAAGGAAATAGTCAAAAAAGTTATTATCATTATAGTCATTGCTTTATTACAAGATTTATTCAACACACATGGAGTAATATTTATCTTATCAACTACTTACATGCATGGCTATAAAGAAAATTCAAGAAAATGTTTGGTTTGAGTTATGGATGAGGCAATGTATACTTTATTCCACTCTTTATTGGTTTTACTTTCTAGTTTTTAATAAAAGTACTTTCCCTATATTTGAGGGATTGGGGTGTTAATCTATTCATTTAGTATTATTTATTGATTTATATAAAGTCTACCACATTTCCTTAGAAATTGGTTGGTTGAGTGATGTAAAAAAATGTGTGCATTTTTTGTACTTTTGAAATAAGAAGCGAATTCTAGCACTTTTATGTTCTTGACGTGGATGGCTGAAGTTTTTTTAGAAGTTTATTTCTTGAGGATATTGTTTTAGTAAATAGTACTCATCCAAGAGGGCCCTCTTCTAAGGAATCCTCTTATCTCAGACTTTTTGTAATATGTTTATGTTAATCTAGTGATTGATTGTTCCTGTAATATAGAAACACAGAACTGTGGCTGTTCTAACCACTAAAACAGAATATAGTAGTTAGCCTAGTTAGTTAAAGATCTTTTTATTTTAGTATAAGTATTAGTTTAGATTTATTCATGGAAATTTATGGTCAATATGGTCAATGCATTTCTTTTCTAATATTTAATTCAACATTTCCTTTGTTGTGGTTAAAGCATAATGACTTCAAAGACTCCTACTACACATATTATGGTGTCTCATTTCAAGTTTATGTCTTTGTGATGACAAGAAAATGAGTCTTGATAATAGAATTTTTATAGCTACCTAGTTAGGAAAACATTTCCAAAGTTGGGGTGTTAGTCGCAACTATCTATCCATTATCAGGAACCAATACTTACAAATTATGACAATAGATTTAGCACCCTACTTTAGTGAGGATATGAGATAAAATCATTCTTATGGTAAAGGAAATAAGATAAAAGAAAGAGATAAATGATCATGAAAAAATAAAAAAGAGATAATACATCACCAAGATTAAGGACACAAGCCCCTAAACAAAGGATCCTAACTCATATAACCACACACAATGGCAATAAAAAGGGACAAAAAACAAAAAGAGAAAGATTAACGACACAAACAAAAATAGGTTTAATAATAAAAATAGAACTCCATATCAACTAGTTGAAGAGACCCCGATTGAGAAAGAATCCCAACAAGTAGTATCATGTTTGGAAAGCTATTACAAGAGCACAAGTAATTACATGAAAAGGGAAATAACATACAACAAGGACAAGACAAAACTCCATTGTATAACCCACTAAAGAAGCTATGAGAGGATGAAAAGTACACAATGAGAATGCTAGAGAGGAAAAATGCAAGGAATATGAAGAAATTAAATATATTATTCTTTTACCTCTTAGTGGTGAAGTTGATGATCTTGATATGGTATTTGATGAATGGGAAATTTTAATTTTATAACCTTGCTCAACTAGAAGAGTTGTTGACATTAAGAGAGAAAGTACACATTAAAATTGAGGATATGGAAGCTAAAAAATGCTATTTTGGAATTTGGCTCACAATTATAATGGATTACCAAAAAAAATTAACAAAGTTAAATGCTACTTACAACAAAATTTCCATAAAATAGTTCATTGAGAAACCACATATGCGTAGTTGGACAAGGGTTAGCAAGAGAAATGGATTCCATCGATCTTGCAACCACCTTTACTATAGTGGTTAGATCCATACAAGAAAGGGAATGCCTTCTATTATTAATAAGGAGAATGCTCAATAGGACAGTTTGAAGAAAGACTAAGGGTTCTTCTAGAGCCCAACTATTAAAACTACATGGAATATTATGGTTAAATTTTTAAAATGACAACATGGGTAGAGAACCATGATTTGCCTATTAGAGGACCATTCAACAATTAAGTTTGGGGGAATGATGAACCTTATTTTTGTTTATTTTACTAGATTCTTTTATGCAAGGATATACTCTCTCTTTTTCTATTGTAAGCCTACAAACTATATGATTTTACACATTTTTTGGAGTCATGGGATACACTATCCTTCTATATCATATATAAATATATTATCGTGAATGATTATGGTAATTATGTATTTGAAACATCGATACATGTGCAATAATATAGGTAGTACTAAAATTTTGAATGTGTATTTTGAATAAGTTAGTAGACATTAAGTTGTGGCATGCATTCTGAAATAGTTAATGGATACCAGGGAAAGAAAAAGTTAAAAAAGTTATTACTAGTCTAGTTGTTTCTTTATTACAAGATTTATTCAAGACACTTGGAGGAATGTTTATCTTACAAACTAATTACATGCATGGCTATATAAAAAAATTCAAGAAAATGTTTGGTTTGAATTATGGATGAGACAATGTCTATTTTATTCCACTATTTGTTGGTTTTAGTTTCTAGTTTTTAATAAAAGTGTTTTTCCTATATTTGAGTGATTGAGGTGTTGATCTAGTCATTTAGTCTTATTTATTGATTTATATAAAGTTTACCAAATTTCTTTAGAAATTGGTTGGTTGAGTGATGTAATAAACATCTACCTTTTTTGTACTTTTGACATAAGAAGAAAATTCTAACACTTTTTATTGAAATGAGATTGTTGAAGTGAAGAAGATTGATGAAACCTATAATGGAACAATCATTATTTTGTCACTGATGTCAAACCTACTACTTTTTGGTAAGACAATTTCTTACTTTGGTTTGAATGCTATCATTTGTTTAATTGATGAAGAAGATTTGAAAAGAATAGATAACAAATGAACCTAGAGAAAGGTTGAGTTATTTAGTGTATAAAAGGAGCACTAAGACCAAGCAAGACATTGTTGATATAGTGTATTGTTTATCTAATTAAGTCTATAATGAAAGGATACTTGAGAAAACACTTGAAGAAGGCTAAGTAAAGAAATGTGTCTACAAAGCTTGATCGATCAAACAGTGTAAGTCAAGTAAAGTCGATGCAGGCTTAGCAATAAGTTCAGTATGTATCGAGTGAAGAAAGTTAGTATAAGTCAAGCAAGTGAAATCTAGTTGGTTTTGATTGAAGAAAGTTAGTATACCAGTAAAGACCCAATGGTTGTTGAGCAACCTAGTGTTGGTCGAGCATTAGAACACAGTGTTATTGCCGAATGCCAGTAAAATGTGCTAAATCAAAGATTTAACGAATTTGAGCCAACAAAGTTGATTTATTGAGTTGTGTGAAGCATGTGGAAGATTAATATAATGAGTTGGTGGCATAGAATTCAAGATAATCTATTTTGAGGCGAATTCAAAGAGGATTGCAGAGGAAGTTTCTAGAAGGGATAAAATGGAAAAGTGGGTAGATTCATTGAATATTACCTAACCCTAGAATGGATGATTATGGTTAAGAGACAAAAGATCTAAATTATCTATTTATAGAGATAGTAGGCTAGAAGCAATAGTTGTCATGTGCAAGAACCTAAGGAAGACAAGAATTCAAGGATGTTGCAAAATATGGTAGTCGAATAGAAGAGTCTATAGTTGGCATACAAAGCAAGAAGGCTTAAGAGGGCGAATGTTTGAAGGGTGAACAAGTTGTTAGAGAAGAAGAGGATGAATGCTAAGGAGAATGGAGGACTAAATGTGAGATCTATAATCTGCAAGTGAGTTGTTATTGTTATCAGATCAAGTCCTATTATTACTCTCTAACAATTGTATTAGTCTGGATAAATCCTTTGGATTAAGGTTGACCTAATAGTCATTAGTAAATCCTTTAATAGGGTGACATTATAATGGAATGTTCTAAAGTCCTCTAACAAGGCTCATCTTAATAGGGTGATTGAAATCCTTTAACCAGGTCACATTTAACAGTGTGCATTGTAACCTTTAACAAGTATGGCTCCTCACAGAGCTCACTTTAGAAGAGTGAAAATTGGTAGCATGTTACTGGTGATTTTTCCCAAATTGGGTTTCCACATAAAATCCTTGTGTTAAGATGTATGATTGATTTTGTGGTTTTTCATGATTGCATTTCTGCAAAGTTATTTTGGCATAGGTTGGCAATATGCATATGTTTAAGATATTGAATGATCAAGGCATGCATAAGGATAAGATGCAGTACTAAAAAGTTTTATTTGTACATCTGGACCTTGGATAACTGATTCACCCCCTCTCAATTATTCTAAAGTATTCAACAATTGTTATCAAAGCACCAAGTGCTTGAGAGAAAGTTTGAAGGTACTTAAGCTAAAGATCAAGATGTACAAAAAAGAGGTGCCCAAGTTAAACAAGGAAAAATTTCCTGCATGACAAAGTTTGATGAAGCTACATCTAGGAGGTCTTGGAGACTATGCACAGTCAACTATCAACACTGAGTATGTTGATCCAGTTAGAGCCCCGACTGTTGATTAATTAAAATAGAAGAAAGAACACAATCAAGTAATGTTGGAGATTGCATCTGTCGTAAGCTACTCAAAGTTTGATGACATCAAAGGATGTGATACTACTAAGAATATGTGGGATGCCCTATAGGTGATCTATGGAGGAGACAAGAATGCACTGAGAGCAAAAGCTAAGAGCATAAAAGGAAAATTTGATGAAATGAGAATGCAATATGGTGAGACTATAGTCTAGTATTGTGCAAGGATCAGATATATTATTAATGCAATTAAAGGATTTGATGGGAAGATTGAAGATGAGATTGTGATCAGAAAAGTATTGAGAACCCTGTTGCCTATCTATGCTATTAGAGTCTCTGCTATACAAGAACTGAGGTGTACCCCTACTAGTAATCTGACCCTTGAAGGACTAGTTGGTAGACTCACTACTTTTGAACTTTCAAATATTGATAATTTAAAATTTGAAAATGTTGAATTTTCTTTCAAAGCTAAGACAAAAAGGTCAAACCTGCTACTAGTGATAGTGATACAGATGATGAAGAGCTAGAAGAAATAGAAGCATTGTTGGCTAGGAAGTTTCACAAAGGAAAAGGAAAATACAAAGGTAAGTTACCCAACATATGTTTTAATTGTTACGAGGTTGGTCATATTGTAGCAAGATGTCCTAATAATTCAAATAGCAAGAACAAAGACAAATTCAAAGGTAGAAAAGATGACAATAACAAAGGCTACAAAGACAGGGGAAAGAAGGCTTGTTACATTGCTGAAGAAGAATCCAATGGTGAATATGAAGATCATGATGAAGAAGTTATTTATGTTGCTATGAAGGATGATTTTGATGAAGATGAGGGAACTCCATTGATATATTATGTGAACAAAAGGGATAGATGGATCATTAATAGTGGATGTTCACATCACATGACTAGAGACAAAAGTAAGTTCATTACCCTTGAGTATTACAATGGAAATAGTGTTAGATTTAGTAATGATACACCCTATTTGATTAAAGAAAAAGGATCAATAAGATTGACAGATAGGATCATGCGTGACAATGCTTACTATGTGGAAGGACTTAACTATAATATGTTGAGTGTTTCACAACTGAATAGTTCAGGTTGTAAAGTTGAATTTAATAATAGAAAGACTAAGATCTATGACACAAATGGAAAATAAATTGGAAGTGGAGATTAGACTAGAGGTAATCTATTTTATCTTGATATGATTTATGCTACTTGTCTTGTTATACAATTTGATGATGTGTGGCTATGGCACAAGAGGTTATGTCATGTAAATTTTGATAATTTGGTCAGTATCAGTAAGATGAAAAGAATTAGAGGTTTGCCAAAACTGAAGAAACCCAATAATGTGATTTGAAAATAATGTCAGTTAGGCAAGATGACAAAGTCTAATTTTAAAAGTACGACTCGTACTTCAAAAGAAATTCTTGAATTAGTTCATATTAATTAATGTGGACCAATTGATGTGCAAAGCTACAAAGGTGAAAAGTACATCATCCTATTTGTTGATGATTACTCAAGAATGATGACAATAATCTTCTTAAAAGGGAAAAAAATGATGTTTTTTCAAATGTTTAAGTGGTATCTGGCAAGAGTTCAATTAGAAATAAGTAAGAGCTTGAAATGTTTGAGATCTAACAAAGGTGGAGAGTTTATATCAAATGAGTTTGAAAACTTCTGTAATGATAAAGGAATCAAGAGACAAACTTCTTTGCCTAGGAATCCTCCACAAAATGAGATTGTTGAAAGGAGAAATAGATCCATAATGAATTATGCTAGAACACTGATAATGGAGAAGAATGTTGCTTTGAAAAACTGGACAAAAGTTATAAGTATAGCTATTTATCACAGATGTCAAACCTACTACGTGTTGGTAAGAAAAATGCTTACTTTGGTCTAAAAGTTATCATTTGTTTTATTGATGAAGAGTATTTGAAAAGAATGGATAACAAGAGAACCTAGAGAAAGGTTGAGCTATTTGGTGTATAAAAAGAGCACTAAGACCAAGCAAGACATTAATGATTTAGTGCAATGTTTATCTACGTAAGTCTATAATGAAAGGATACTTGGGCAAAGACTTGAAGAAGGCTAAGTAAAGAAATGTGTCTACCAAGCTTGGGCGAGCAAACAGTGCAAGCCGAGCAAAGTCAGTACAGGCCAAGCAGTAAGTTCAGTATGTATCAAGTGAAGAAAGTTTGTATGAGTCGAGCAAGTGAAATCTAGTTGGTGCCAAGTGAAGATCGTTAGTATGTGTCGAGCATTAGTAAAGACCTAGTGGATGCTAAGCAACCCAATGTTGGCCAAGCATTAGAATACAATGTTTGCCAAGCAAATAGAGTGTTATTGCCAAGTGCCAAAAAAATATCTTAGATTAAAGATTTAACGAATTTGATTCGACAAAGTTGATTTCTTGAATTGTGTGAAGCATGTGGAAGATTAATATGATGAGTTGGTGACATAGAATTTAAGATAAACCATTTTGATGTGAATTCAAAGAGGATTGTAGAGGAAGTTTCTAGAAGGGATAAAATGGAAAAGTGGGTAGATTAGTTGAATCTTACCTAACCCTAGAATGGACGATTGTGGTTAGGCAACAAAAGATATAAATTTTCTATTTATAGACATAGTAGGCTAGAAGCAATAGTTGTCATGTGCAAGAACCTAAGGAAGACAAGAAGTCTAGGGCATTGCTTCATATGGTGGCCAAATAGAAGAGTTTGTGATTGGCATACATAGCAAGAAGGCTTAAGAGGATGAATGTTTGAAGGGTGAACAAGTTGTCAAAGATGAAGATGATGAATGCCAAGCAGAATGGAGGACTAAATGTGAGATATGTAATCTGCAAGTGAGTTGTTATTATTATCAGATCAAGTCCTACTATTACTCTCTAACAATTGTATTAGTCTAGATAAATCCTTTGGATTAAGGTTGACCTAACAGTCATTAGTAAATCCTTTAATAGGGTGACATTCTAATGGAATGTTCTAAAGTCCTCTAACAAGGCTCACTCCTAATAGGGTGATTGAAATTCTTTAACTAGGTCACATTTAATAGTGTGCATTGTAACCTTTAACAAGGTTGGATCCTCATGGAGCTCACTTTAGAAGAGTGAAAATTAGTAGCATATTACTGGTGGTTTTTCACAAACTGGGTTTCCAAGTAAAATCCTTATGTCAAAATGTGTGATTGATTTTTTGGTTTTGCATGTTTATATTTTTGCAAAATTATTTTGACATAGGTCAACAATATGCATATGCTTAAGATATTGAATGATCAAGGCATGCATAAGGATAAGTTACAGTCTGAAAAGTTTTATTTGTACATTTGGACCTTGGATAACTGATTCACCCGCACCCCCACCACCACCACCCCCCCAGTTATTCTAAAGTATTCCAACACTTTTATGTTCTTAACATGGATGGGTGAATTTTTTTAGATGTTTATTTCTTGAGCATGTAGTTTTAATTAATGAGTACTCATCGAAGAGGTCTCTCTCCTAAGGAACCCTCTTATCTTAGACTTTTTGTATTATTTTTTATGTTAATCTAGTGATTGATTGTTCCTATAGTTGTAGAAACATAGAACTGTGACTGTTTTGGTCACCAAAATAGAATACAATAGTTAGCCCAATTAGTTGAAGATTTTTTATTTTATTATAAGCATTAGGTTATAATCATTCATGGAAAGTTATGGAAAATATGGTTAATGCATTTCTTTTCTGACATTTAATTCAATATTTCCTTTGTCGTAGTTAAAGTAGAATGCCTTCAAAGACTCTTGCTACACATATTAAGGTGTCTCATTTCAAGTTTATGTCTTTGTGATGAGAGAAAAATGAGTCTTTATAATATAATCTTATAGCTACCTAGTTAGGAAAACATGTCCTAAGTGGGAGTGTCAGTCCCAAATGCCTATTCACTCTCCAGAACCAATTCTTACAATTTATGACAATACATTTAGCCACCCATTGTACTAAGAGTATGAGATAAAATCATTCTTATAGTAAAGGAAATGAGAGAGAAGAAAGAGAGCAATTATCATGGGAAAACCACAAAGAGATAATACATCACCAAGTTTAAGGATGCAAGCCCCTAAACAAAGGATCTTAACTCATATAGCCATACACGAGGGCAATTAAAAAGGACAAAAGATAAAAGAGGTTAAAGACACAAACAAAAAGAGTGTAAATACTAAAAATAGAACTCCAAATAAACTAGTTGAGAAAACATCCCAACAACTAGTATCATTTTTGAAAAGCTATTTCAAGAGTGCAAGTAATTACATGAAAAGGGAAATAACGTACACAAAGGAGAAGACAAGAATCCATGGCATAACCCACTAGAGCAGCTATGAGAGGAAGAAAAGTACACAACAAGAATGCTAGAGAGGAAAAATGCATGAAATATGAAGAAATGGAATAAATTATTCTTTTACCTCTTAAGGATGAAGTTGATGATCCTGATATGATATAAATTATGAATGAGAAATTTTCATTTTATAACCTTGCTCAGCTAGCCAAGGTGTTGACATTAAGAGATAAAGTACACATGACAATTAAGGATATGGAAGATTAAAAAAAACTATTTTGGAATTTGGCTCACAGATACAATGGGTTACCAAAAAACTTTAACAAAGTTGAATGCTACTTACAACAAAATTTCCATAAAATAGCTCATTAAGAAGCCACATATACGTAGTTGGATAAGAGTTATCAAGAGAAATGGATTCCATCTATCTTGCAACCACCTTTACTATGGTGGTTAGATCCATACAAGAAAGAGAATGCCTTCAATTATTTTAATAAGGAGAAGGATCAATGGGACAATTTGAAGAAAGACTAGGAGATCTTCTAGAACCCAACTATTAAAACTACATGGCATACTATGGTGGAAATTTTAGAATGATAACATGGGTAGAGAATCATAATTCACCCATTGGAGGACCATTGGGAAATTAAGTTTGGGGGGGATGATGAACCCCATTTTTGTTTCTTTCATTAGATTATTTTATGCGAGGATATACTCTCTCTCTCTCTCTCTCTCTCTCTCTCTCTCTCTCTCTCTCTCTCTCTCTCTCTCTCTCTCTCTCTCTCTCTCTCTCTCTCTCTCTCTCTCTCTCTCTCTCTCTCTCTCTCTATTGTAAGCCTAGAAACTATATTATTTTACACTTCTATTTGAGTCATGTTGATACACTATCCTTCTATGTCATGTGTAAATATATTATGGATGATTGTGGTAATTGTTGTATTTGAAATATTGATACATGTGCAATAATATAGGTAGTACTAAACTTTTGAATGCATCTATTGAATAAGTCAATGGGGATTAAGTTGTGGCATGCATTCTGAAATAGTTAATGAATATCAAGGAAGGAAAAAGTCAAAAAAGTTATTACCAGTGTAGTTGTTGCTTTATTGTAATATTTATTCAAGAAACTTGGAGGAATATTTATCTTACTAACTACTTAAATGCATGGCTATAAAGAAAATTCAAGAAAAATGTTTGGTTTGAATTATGGATGAGACAATGTCTACTTTATTCCACTCTTTGTTGGTTTTAGTTTCTAGTTTTTAATAAAAGCACTTTTCCTATATTTGAGGGATTGAGGTGTTGATCTATTCATTTGGTTGGTTGGTTGATGTAATAAATATCTATATTTTTGTACTTTTGAAATAAGAAGCAAACTCTACCACCTTTTATGTTCTTGACATGGATGGTTGAATTTTTTTAGATGTCTATTTCTTGAGGATATTGTTTTAAGAAAGAGTACTCATCCAAGAGGGCCCTCTTCTAAGAAATCCTCTTATCTTAGATTTTTGTATGATTTTTATGCTAATCCAGTGATTGATTGCTCCTAAAGTTGTAGAAACATAAAACTGTGACTATTTTGGCCACCAAAATAGAATACAATAGTTAGCCCAGTTAGTTGAAGATTTGTTATTTTTAGTATAAGTATTAGGTTGGATTAATTCATGGGAATTTATGGACAATATGGTTAATGCATTTCATTCATGACATTTAATTCAACATTTCCTTTGTTTTAGTTAAAGCAAAATGGCTTCAAAGGCTCCCACTGCACATATTATGGTATCTCATTTCAAAATAAATTATTTTCTGGATTTAATTGTGTGTGTTTTTTTATCATCAACATTTTAGATCACACTACATGATCCATCATCAAGATGAGAAAGTGTAGGATAGTAAAGATATGTTTATAAATTGTTTTTATATCTTACTATCCCACACTTTCTCATTGTGATGATGGATCATGTAGTGTGATCCAAAATGTTGATGATAAAAAAACATACACAATCGAATCCAAAGAATAATTTATTTTACAAATGGATTGTGAAATCTGATAATGTTAATAGTCTCATTTCAAGTTTATGTCTTTGTTATGAGAAGAAAAAGAGTCTTGATAATAGAATCTTACAACTACCTAGTTAGGAAAACATGTCATAAGTTAGGGTGGTAGTCCCAACTCTATATCCATTCTCATGAACCAATACTTACAATTTATGACAATACATTTAGGCCCCAAATTTGGTGAGAGTATGAGATAAAATCATTCTTATGTTAAAGGAAATGAGTGTGTGTGTGTGTGTGTGTGTGTGTGTGTGTGTGTGTGTGTGTGTGTGTGTGTGTGTGTGTGTTTGTGAGAGAGAGAGAGAGAGAGAGAGAGAGAGAGAGAGAGAGAGGAGAGAGAGAGAGAGAGAGAGAGAGAGAGAGAGAGAGAGAGAGAGAGATGATAATGAGATGAAGGCCTAAATGACTATATAATGAGAAGAAACCTTGAATGATGGATGCTTCCACATTTAGTTGTTGTAGATCGCTAGTTGAGGATTCTGGTATGGGATTATAATAGCCCATTAGATCAATGGTTTTCTTGTTATGGTTTCTAGAAGTGGACCCATTCAAAATGTAATTTCTAAATTGTCTTGATTGGATTCTATGTGATAAAGTGTAATGAAATAATATAATATGAGGTTGGTCAACCTCAAGGGTTAGGGCTTAGTGTATAGAACCTTCCCAAGTGGTAAAATGACTCTAAAATAAGGTAAAACCTTGACTGATAGATGCTTCCATAATTAGTTGATGTAGATCTCTAGTCGAGGATTCTGAAATCGGGCTATAATAGCCCATCGGGTCAACAGTTTGCTAGTTATGGCTTCCAGAAGTGGACCCAATTGAAATGTAATTTGTAAATTGTCATTAGTCGATCCTATGTGATAAAGTATAATGAAATAATATAATGTGATGCTAGTCAGCCTCAATGGTTAGGGATTAGTGTCTAGAACTTTCTTGACTGGTAAAAAGTTCCTATATAAGGAAGGCTCATAGGATGTCTAGGGGAGTTTGCAACTCTGTCTTGCAAACTATTGTAAGGAAGTTTCCCATATGGGTTTTCATGTTATAATTTTTCATTCCACATTTGTTGTGATACTAAGAAGCCCATATTTTATTCTCTCAATCTATGTGTTTCTTTGTTTTTTTTGGGTGTTGTGGTATTAAGGGGAGTACCCTTTATCAAGTGGTATCAGAGCAGGAGTTCCTGAGTGTGTAAACAAATCACTAACTAGGAGGAAGTTTGCACCAAGACCGTGGTTTGGGTTCAACATGTGGATAGATCACCAATTGTGAGGAAATTCACACTAGGGCTACAATAGAAGTGTGAGAATGCCTCCATGATGAGAATGTGGTGTCAGAGGTGTTACACCTGAAGTTTGAGCCATCTAGAGGCAAATGCAAGCATTGCAAGAACATATGTGTAGAGGGATGAATCTTGTCATAAGAGATGAGAGTGAGGATGAAAGAGAAGGAGAATGATAGATTGATCAAGGAGAAGAGGAAATTTTGAACCCAGAAGAAGAAAAGCTTTTTAGGGTCATTTCCAAGCACAAAAAAAAGACTTAATTTGAGGATCCCACAATTTTGGGAAATCTTAACCTGGAGGCATTGATCAATTGGACCAATGAATTAGAATAATATTTTGAGTATGAGGGTATTTAAGGTCTAGATGGGGTCAAATTTGCGAAGGCCAAACTGAAGGGTCACACAAAGATCTAGTGGCAGGAGATTCAATTGGAGCGAAATAGGAGAGGGAAAGATAAAATCGCCAGATGGGATCAGATGATAGATAAATTAAAGCAATAATTAATTCCCGTAATTTATGAGAAAGTGATCTACTAAAGAAAATGCAAGGGTTGAAGCAAGTTGGAAGATGTGTTCAAGAGTATATTGAAGAGTTCTATAGAGTTCTCATTAGAATCGGCCATGTTGAAGCTGATAAGGAGAAAGTTGCTTGTTATCTTAATAGGTTGAGGCGAAGCATTCAGGAGGAGCTAAGTCAAGTTTTAATGACTGGTATTGAGGATGCATACTAGTTTTCCCTAATAGTTGAGGAAAAGATGAACAAAAAGTTTGATAACAAAAATAGTGGTAGAGGTCACGGTAGAAGTTCTAGTAGATGGTCTTATGGAGACCGAAATGATGATCAAAAGAAGAAGGATGAGCCTGACAATAGCAAGTATAATTAGAGGGGAAATAATCATTTCCATGATAAGAATAATAAAGATCATAGAGGAAGGGACGGAGGGCAAGGATCTGGTAGAGGAGGCTTTCGTGGAACCTATTTTCACTATGGAGAAGAAGGGCATAGGGCATTTGAGTATCCTCAGAGCCAAAGGATTGATAGAAGAACTAAAGGCTAGGCTAGAGTTATGCATATTGATGAAGGTGCCAAATCCTCACATTTTGAAGTTGAAAGCGAAGAAGTCTCCTAGTTAACAAAAGATCTTATTGAGTGGTGAGAATGAACTTGATCAAATGAGGAGTTTAATCCGCACAAGGTGCAAATGTGAAGATAAGTATTGTGATGTGATCATTGATAGTGGAAGTATTGACAATTTGGTAAAATATGGTCATGAAGTTAAAGCTTAAGAGACATCTAAACACTTGCATCCATACCATATTGATTGGTGCAAGATGACCACAAGGTCATGGTCAATGAGCAGTGTCTAGTGAAGTTCAAGATTAGAAGCTACCAAGATGAGGTGCTTTATACTAATATACCTTTGGACATATGTCATATGTTTTTGGGTAGGCCATTGTAGTTTGACATGCATGTTGTACATGATGGGTGTGCAAATACCTACACTTTGGCAAATGATGGAGTGAAATATAAGCTAAAGCCATTAAAAGATATAGATGAAAATGTATGTAGTGTTGCTAAGGTATGTTTTGTTTATGGCAATAATTTTCTCAAGGGTATGAGATGTGCGCATATGTGTTTTACTATAATTCCAAAAGTTGGTAAAGAAGAAGTAGAGGAGGTACCTGTAGAAGTTGCACATTTGTTAGAGGAGTTTCTAGATATTGTATCAGGTAATATACCTGATGGATTACCCCCAGTGAGGAAGATCAATCACTAGATGGACTTGATTCTAAGAGCAAGTTTTCCAAACAAGGTAGTGTACATAATGATGTCAATAGAAAGTGAAGAGTTGAACTCACAAGTTTATGAGTTGTTGCAGAAGGAGTTGATTTGAGAGAGTTTGAGTCGATGTGTTGTACTAGTAGTATTAACACCTAAGAAGAATGAGGAATAGAGGATGTATATATATTCTCAAGCTATCAACAAGATCACAATCAAGTATAGATTTTCATTGCCACTGATGGATGATATTATGGACTTTTTAAGTGGAGTTGTGTATTTCACAAAGATAGATCTGAAGAGTAAGTACCATCAAATTCACATCAAAGGTGGAGATGAGTAGAAGGTTGCATTCAAGATAAGGGAAGGATTGTTCGAGTGGCTAGTCATGCCTTTTGGGCTAACCAATTCACCAAGCACTTTAATGAGGCTCATGAACAAGGTACTGAAGGAGTTTTTGGGTAAGTTTGTCATTGTTTATCTATATGAGATTTTGATCTTTAGTAAGACATTGGAAGAGCATTTCATGCATATTTGTAAGGTGTTTGATAAGTTGAGGGAGGAAAAGTTGTTGATAAATTTGAAGAAGTGTAGTTTTGTAAAGAAGGAGTTGGTGTACTTGGGATTTGTAGTATCAACCGAATGTCTGAAAATGGACCCTGAGAAAGTGAAGGCTATCCTCGAATGGTCTACTCCAACAAAGGAGAATATTTAGAATAATTGGGGGGAGGTGTGTGGAATCATTTATCCTTGGGTCTAGATGTAACATTTAATAACTTCAAAAAACTTAAATGATCTTATTAAACAATTTAGTCAATATAACATATTGAATCATAAACTTAACATTCTTTAACTCTTTGTTATGTATATTAGTGTTGACCAACAATTAAATAAACAACTATAAAAATAGCATGCATAACATAACATTAACACAAGTAAATGACACTAGGATTTAATGCAAAAACCCAATTTGGGAAAAACCAACAAGTAGCATGCTACCACTTTTTCACTCTTCTGAAGTGAGTTCAGTTAAGATCCAACCCTGTTAAAGGTTACAAAACACATTGTTATGTGTGACACTGTTAAAGGATTTAATCACCTTGTTAGGAGTGTCCTAGTTAGAGGACTTTCAATCATTCCATTAGAATGTCACCTTGATTAACGGATTTACAAAATTATTGTTAGGTCAACCTTGATTAAAGGATTTACAAAATTACTATTAGGTCAACCTTGATTAAAGGATTTTGACTACCACAATGGTTAGAATGTAATAATAGGTTTGATCTATAAAACACAACTCACTTTGCAAATTCAGATCTCCATTCAGCTCATTTGTTAGTTCACTGATTAGCCTTCATTATCATCGCCATCACTGATCTTCTTGGCATCCCTTCAAGAAATCACACTTCACCAATCTCCTAACTTCTCCTATGCTACTTTATTCTTCACAGGTTCTTCTTAAGATCGCAAATCGACAACAAACTGACCTTAGAAAATATCTCTTATGCCTCTTTAAATAAGTAATTTTGATCTTTTGCCACTTATACATCACCATGGATCTTAGGATTAGGTTATATCCATTGAATCTATCATTTTGTTCTTCCTCTCCTTTATTGATACTTCTAGAAACTTCTTCTTAAATCCTTTCCTTTGATCACATAACAAAATCTCTTCATGCATTAAATACACCAACTCATCAATCCTTATAATCTATGTGTTTTGATGAATCCACAAATTCAATTGTGTCAGCCTTAAACTTGATTCTTTTACAATCTATAACTTTTGCTGACACTCACTCATCATTGTGTATCTCGGTCATTATTGTTCTGTCTTGCTTGGCTTCCACTGGCTTGCTTAGTTGATACTACCCTCAATTGCTACTCCAACTTCCTCTGCCATAATTATCACTTTTCTAATAATTTTTACTCGGTTAATGTTAAGTTCCTTAATTTTCTGCTTCAATAGCTGTTAAGTATCAAAATTTGCACCTAGTATTAAACTAATTTTTTTTTAGTAATTCTGACTTGACATGGGAATCACTTCACTTCGCGTGACATGCAAATGAAATGAGACCTCTAGATTCTAGGCTGCCTCCTATTGGATATTCAGTGATATTTCCATGATCCTAATCTAAACTTCAGGGAAAAGGGAAGAAATTTCTGAAAATGAATCTAAACCTACAGCCTAAACTAGGAGATGGTGATACACCAAAATGATATCGAAAATTTAAACACACTTAATAGAGAAGGATCAGACAACTACTTGGAGTACATGCAAAAAACACATCTTTCTGTAAAGCCTTGCATAAATAATTTGTAATAAGGTTTTAAAACACAAACTACAACCTACAGGTAGACTTACTTTCCTACACCCAGGTGCTGAAATGAGGCAAACTAATAAGGAACAATAAAAGCTGACAAATTACTTCATCAAATCATTTTGATACACACACAGAACTGCTGGAAGAAAGAAGGCTTAACAAGTAACACCAAAATAATATGAACACAATTTTTTCACTTGTATTGAATTTCCCAAGATGAATTACAAATTCTACAAAAAAAGAATAAGGACTCAAAACAAAAGTCACATCCACTTCTCTGCATAATCAGAACTCTAAAAAAAAATGAGTTGCAAAACTCATTAAGTACAAACCCAGCCTTTAGGTTGAATGCAAAAAGAAAGCCTCAAAATCAGGGCCCTAGAAACTTCTAAAATTGAAGTCTTTTACTCATATTTATGAAGCCCATGACTCATCTTAAACTACCCAAAAAAGTCTCTAACTAGTCATCAAAACCCACAAAATGACTTGGCAAAGTCAAATCCGACCCATCAGTCCTATATTCCTTCCAAGAAAAACTCCTAATATTTTCAAACTGATTTTTGACTTAAAGACCATAACATAGGGATATAATGACTCATTTCTTCTTTTACATGACAAATAGAAAAACATTAAATGATTTATAAGTTATCATTGTAATGTTTTTCCTTTACAATATTGTACTCATGTAAAAGAAAATAATCAAAACAATACCCTTTATTTTTGCATTTTTTAAATAAGAAAATAATATTAAATGAGTTATATTTATCATTTAAATATTATTTCTTACAATAAGAAACTATGCAAAAATAAAAATCCCTCTCACAAAACTCCTTTCTTACAATAAGAAATTACAACCCCCACTTTCACAATAAAACAAAATATTTGAAAAGGGATTAAAATTCCATGAGATATCCATGGACTCCAAACTTTGTTGAAAAATGAAAAGGGCAGAATATCTTATTCGAATACCCTAAAACACTTTCATTTTGCATTTCTTCTTTTCATTGGCATTCTGGAAGTCGAGGGTTTCATTATTTTGTTCCTGTAGTAGCCATTATCGAATCTACTGGTTATGGAGGGTTTCACTATCGCCATGCATGAAAATGGAAGGTATTTGATGCATTTATTAGTTGTTTTTTTCCAATACTTTTCCATTTCTAGGCTTCTATGAATTTGATACTATTGAATCTCGCTGGTTTGAAGCCGCCATTAATATTATTTGTTGGAACATAATATCAAGGGTTTGTTGGTTTTAAAAAACCACCATGAATGCATCTTCAAAGCATTTTTCACTGTTTTTCACATTGAAATATATGCTATATGGAAACTCATTTTTGAAATAATTGTCTATTGTTTGTGACATTAACATACTTGTTCTCCTTGTTTTGAATCTATAGAAAATGATTTCATAGCTAATATTTCATCAAATGACATTTTTTTGACAAAAAATTTGTTCTTTTTGCACACATACCCGTTATTTTTCATTAAAAGGTAGACTATCCCCACTTCTAATTTAGCTGCTAGTACTTATCATATGGGCAGAAAAAAATGCTTTTCCACCATTGGAGAAGTGATGACCTCATTTAACTTGAATTTTTCAAAGTTAAATGTCCTATTGTGTTCTTTCACGAGCCACCATTATATGGATCCACCGAGGCTCACATATTTTGTACAATAACTTCTCCTTCTTTATAGCCATTGATGTTAAAATTGGATTCTCTAATACCTCTTTCATGGCTTTTAATTGCAGCGAACTCCCAGTTTGCAAAAAATCTCCAAAAGTTTCCAGCTATAAGTACCGTAAATGGTGGGAAATCAAACTTCCAGATTAAAGCCAAAATCATAAGCTCAATACAATACATTTTGTAATTGACACAACATATATAGTATTATTTTTTTATTCTCTGAAAGCTTGCACGACTTGTCAACGCTGCACTAATGATAACACTAAGACCCAGCTTTGTAAAAACTATGTTGGAAGCACTTTCTTGCTGTATCAGTTGCATCTACAACAGAAATCCCTTTATTTTCCCTTTTCAATGGAGGTGCATCATTAACACCATCACCAGTCATTCCACGTATATGGTTTCTTTTGTTATTGTTGTATCTTTTCCGTATAAGATCTACTTTCACCATGATTGGCATTTAAATTTTTTTGAGTATCCTTTCTGAATCAGATGCATGACACCTTCTACATCCCAAACCATATCATAATCATAATTTGCATCCTCATCCTTTTCTTTTATGCCACCTTTTGATGGGGTTTCAATTGTTGTTTTTGCAAGTTCTATCAATTTTAGATAACAAAATGAATGATGGGTACAAGTTACCCTGCTGCCAACTGAAGGTCCCAACTGTATGCTCTAGAACAGGCCTGCTTGGTGTTAGATGAGATACTATACATTGATCGTGATCATGACTTGAAAGGACAAGGATAGGCTTGATAAGATCCAGAAGGCAAGCTGATGTATCCTCGCTCAAATAGTTCTGATACATTATTCCTTGAATACCAGATCTTCCATTTGAAATTCTCTAGTTTATAAATAGTGAGGAACGGTATGCACCACACTGTGTGTCATTTCATCTGTAAAGTGGAATGTGAGTCAAGAGAATTCTTGGGAGCAGATTTGCATCTGTTGATATGTTTTGAATGAAGTTCCATGAACTAGAGGTATAATTTTCATTCATAGATCCATCAAGAGTCTGAGCATTAACGACAATGAATTCCACGCTCCCAATCTTCAAGCTGTAATTAGTATCTCCATACACTTTCTCAAATTGTTCAGTAACCTCTAGTTTGTGGGAATGAAACCTTGCATAACCAATATCATGGTTCCCTAAGAGATAGTGAACTGAAATGCCAGACAATCTTGATTTTGAGCCTCTTTGAGTCTGATCAAACACATGTTCAAAATGTTTTGCTGATTCTTTCAGTTGCTTATTCCTAGTTGTTATGTTTTCTTGATACTTTGTTACATGGCTTTTGCATAGAAACCTCTTAACCTTCAGCATTGCTTGAGGTATTTCTTGTTAGTTATCTTTCATGCTTTTTTGTAGTAAGTTATATATATTTCAATGGTATCAATCGTTATTTCTTTATTGTAATCTTTTGTATCCTATAGCATATTATTTATGAGGTTCGAGCATGGGCTCATGACACCATAAATAACTTTTATTTATGTTTCTTTGGAAGGCTTACTACAAAATATCTTTTAGCATTGCATTAAATATAGCTTACTTTCTTTTGTAACGAAATGCATTAACCATATAGAATATGTGTAGAAGTATAGATATTTAGTCATTGCTTGGATCCTTTGGGATCTAATATCATTTCCCTTCATTTTTTGTAGCTGCTAAAGAATGCAAAGCTTGGAGCTGGATGACGAACACCAAGGATTCTATAACCAGTCAAAGCAAAAGGAAATGACTGGATATCTCTATCCTCGCTTCTTTCTTTCATACATATCCTATATGTTTGTTTATTTCTTTATGAAAGAAAGTTAGTATAGTAAGCTATACTCACGGCTTGTGTGAGATCTTTTCCTTTCATCATATCAATTCATTTCATTTTTTAAAACATCAGTTGTATATTTGAAAATGAATAATACAAGGACATTTCTATTTTTTTGTGAAATGAATGGCATTTATGTACTTTTCTTGTATGAATACTTAAATTTTACACATGTGCAAAATTTTAGTAACAATAGCCTTGTAAAACTATCACTCAATCAAGCTTAGTGTTTTACTTAATTACTCATCTTCTCTTCTAATTATCAAGTGAACTATCTTCCTTACTTCATATAATGATTTAACAACTCACCATCTTTTCAAATACTAACTCATAAAATTACCATTATAGTTCCATCATACTTTCTCCTCATCACTCAATAACTTCACTAGTTTATCTAGTTATATCTCTTTGCAGATCATCTTCATTGATCAATATATATGACTCTCAACACAGGTAGTAAATGTCTTTCTAGTACGTTTGACATCAATGACAACATGAAAATTATTCCAATTGTAGTTTCCAACAATTTTCATGGGTTGGCTAGTTCTTTCAAAAAGTTTATTATAGGTTTTAGTAGTATTTGTGGACCCTTGATTGAAACAATGATAGGCAATAGGAAATAATTTAAGTGGATCGTAGGAGTTGATAAGAGCTTTAATTTGTTGAAACATGATGTTATAGAGAATCATGTTTTAACACTTCCCTATTTTAATAAGGTGTTTCAAGTAGATTGTGATGCTAGGAGTATTGTAATAGGAGTTGTTATGAGCCAAGAAGGTAGACCTATTGCTTATTTTAGCGGGAAATTAAATGTTTCCAAAAGAAAGTATTTTCTTTATGATTAGGAATTTTATGCTATGGTTCAGACATTGAAGAAGTTGGGACACTATCTTCTTTCTAAGGAGTTTGTTTTGTATACTAATCATCAAGCTTTGCAATATTTGAATAGTCAAAGAAAATTGAATAAAAAACATTTGAAGGTGGTTGAGTTTTTGTAGAGTTGTACATTTTTTTTGAAATATAGGAGTGTGAAGTCTAACAGAGTTGTAAATGCTCTTAGTAGAAGACAACTTTTGCTGACATAATGCAGATTGAGGTGGTTGGGTTCAAGGAACTCAAGAATTTGATCTCGAAGATCCTGATTTTGGTGAAGCTTAGAAAGCTTGTATAGAACTTGTTACACTTGACAGGACAAAGTGGTTGGAGTTCATAATCCAATATGGTATGTTGTTCAAGGGAAGTCAATTGTGCATTACCAAAAGTTCTATGAGAGAGAATGTCATCAAGGAGAATCATAATGGAGGATTGGTTGGACACTTTGGTAGTGATAAAACCATTATCTTGGTTGCTGAGAATCATTATTAGCCACAATTACAACAAGATGTCAAGAAGTTTGTATGGAGTTGCAGAGTATGTCAAATGGAGAAAGGAGTGAAGAAAAAAAGGGGTTATATTATCCATTACCTTTACCTAAGAAGCCATGGGAAGGCACCGACATGGATTTCATTCTTGGTTTACCAAAGACACAATGAGGGTGCGGTTCAATGTTTGTAGTGGCTGACAAATTTTCAAAAATGGCACATTTCATTCCCTGTAAGAAGACTGGTGATGTTGTTCATGTGTCAGAGTTATTTTTCAGAGTTGTGAGACTACATGGTCTGCCAAAGAGCATAGTTTATGATCGAAATACCAAGTTTATTAGCTATTTTTGGTATACATTATGAAAAAATTGAAGACATATTTGAAGTTTAGTTCATTACATCATCCATAAACTGATAGACAAAAAAAGGTGGTGAATTAGAGTTTGGGGAATTTACTAAGAATCTTGGTTGGGGATAAACCAAAGGGATGGGCTTTGATTTTACCACAGCTAGAATTTGCATACAATAATTGTGTCAACTAGAGTACCGATAAATGACCATTCCAAATTGTATATGGGAGCAGTCCCAAAAAGGCTTCTGAATTGAGGTAGTTGGATAAAGAAGAAATAAGTAGTGGTGACGCCAAAGATTTTTCTAAACATGTGAAGAACATTCATGAGGAGGCGAGGAAGCATATTACACATATGAATACATAGTATGAGGCTAATGCAGATGTGAAAAGGAGGTATAAGGCATTTTAGATTGGAGATGAAGTCGTGGTTCATTTGAGGAAGCAGAGATTTCTGATGGGCACATATAATAATCTGAAAATGAAGAAGTTTGGACCATACAAGATAGTGAAAAGGCATGATTCTAGAAATTCCTATGAAGTAGAGTTGCCTACTGAACTGAATATTTCACCAGTATTTACATTTCAAACTTGACTAAATATTATGAAGGAGGAGATGGAGATGAGGTTGTAGACTTATAGTGGAGTATTTTGACATCTACTTCAGCTATAAAGAATATTAAGGAGATATTGGATAGTCATGTGGGAAGCATCGTAAGGAACAAAATATATGAAGAGTATCTGGTCAAATGGAAAGGGAGGCTAGTGGAGGATTCATCATGGTTAGCACAGGAGGAGGTTGACCATCTTGGTTTCCTCTACCTACCTGAGATGTGATAGGGTCACTTCTCAAATTACCCAATGTGTCTGATGCACGAGCATCCTAGGTGTAAGTGAAATCTTGCATCACCCATCAATATTTCTATTTCTAGTTTTCCAGTTTTGTGTTTTCAATAAGGGTTATTCCTATGTAGAGTTGCTATTTGAGGGAGCTTGATAATTTTAGTAAGTTGATATTATGTGCCCAAATTGTCCTAATCTCATATATGGAGGTATATCTTGCATATATTAGCTTGCAAGATGAATTTCATTATCGTATCATATGTAATAGTGCAGTTATTACATATTTTTGGTATGAATTTTGGCTATCCAAACTTCAGGTCCAACAATGAAGGCCTAAATGGCTCCAAAACAAGGTGAAACCTTACTTTACAAATGCTTGTGTAATCAATAGTTGTATATCACTAGCAGAGGATTCTAGAATGAGATTATAATAGCCCATCGAATCAACTATTTGTTAGTTATGGTCTCTAGAAGTGGACTCATCTAAAATGTGATTTGTAAATTGTCTTGAGTCGATCCTATGTAATAAAGTCTAATGAAATAATATAATATGAGTTTGGTTGGTCTCGTGGGTTAGGAATTAATGTCTAGAACCTTCCCAAGTGCTAAAAAGTGCCTATACAAGGAAGGCCAATAGGTTGTCTAGGGAAGTTCTGGGTGATAGTCATAGCTCTATCTTGCAAACTATTGTAAGGAAGTCACCCATGTGGGTTTGCATATTATAATTCTGCATTTGCAACGATAATAAGAAGCTCATATTTTTCTCTCTCAATTTGTGTGTTTCTCCATTTCTTTTGGATGTTGTGGTATTAAGGGGAGTATCCTTCATCGGAAACCATGAGCCTTCTACTGTAGGATTCATAATTTGAGATTCAAAAGGTGATGGCTTTCATACATGTATAAAGTTGGATGTGATAAGTCTTTATTATTGTTTACATCAACAATCATGTTTAAAGATTGAGGTGTGTGACTTAAACATGGAAAAAAGGAATTGAAAATAGTAGAGAAAAGCTAGTGAAGGACGTGGTTAGGTGTTGAGAAAAGATGCAATCAACATTTACACTTCTATGCCTTAAATAATCAAACCCATTCTATAGACACAACAAGAAGGCAAAAATAGACAAAATATTTAATTTTGCACATCATAGACTCACCACGGTCATTGACATGTTTTTGGGAGAGATGTTTTACAATGTAGAAAATCATCATCCAACAAACATAAATATTTATTCAATGTTCATGGCGTGGACTTTGAAACTTGGAGAAGGTAAAGACACTGTGAGATTTATGATGGTGAAATTGGTTCCTCTAGAGGCTCTTCAAGGTGTGAATGAAATTTTGGAAGCTTCAATCCCAGGAATGGGGATAAATTTGGGAAATAAACAAAGCAGATTAAAGAAGATACTTGGGATAAAGTACACACCAATTGTATGGCTCTTTGAAGACAAATTTGAGAACAATATATATAGGGAGTCTAGGAAGGGATGACATGCTCTAAAATTACTAGTAATGAGACAAATCATTGATGAGGACATTGAAAAAATGAAATCTAGGGAAGGATAGACAATAGATGAAGAGGTAAGGTTGTAGGATTTGTCGTGTGCACACGTGGAGGCTAACAAAGAAGATGAACATTTCTTAGAGGCTTGAAACAATTCATAGTTGAGAAAAAATTCAGGGCTCTATTCCACAAACCTTTCATTGAATTCTACGTGTTACTACCACTTCCTTTAATTTGGATTTCTTTCTCACAATGTTGGGTTTAGTAAACTCACATTTTTTGGTCTTTGTATAAACGATGCAAAATTTTGGTGGGTTTTAAAATGAAAGTTGTGTAACTGTCTATTTTTTTAAAGACACAACTTTCTCGCATGGCATGTCATCTTAAGTGCCTTTTTTCATTGTAATGAAACATGGTTCTTTGGTTTGTTTTAGGGAGCTAGTAAGGACACAATTGTGATCCTTGTTTTATTGTAAATGAGCATTTTTGAATTTTAAAATTTTTATATAGTGATTGAGGAAGGTAGCTTGGGTTAAGGGTGTTTTTGGTTGAAGAACAATCGATGATAGATCAAGTTGATGAAGTTATGGTCTTTCAAAAAATTATAATGTTACTTTATCTTTTATTAAAATAAAAATATTACCGAGAGAAAAACTTATGAGAAGTTAGCAATGATAATAGGTGAATAAATTTAGAGCACAACCAAATACTTTCTTCATTATCTCTTTGAAAATATAAATTTTTCATTGTAAGAGTTAGAAAAAGATATTTTCTCCATGGCCCCATATAAAAGACCCAATGACAAACTATGCCAAAAGGAAAACATAAACACTCTAATTTTGGATGGTGTCCTCTAACCCTACTCACTACTTCCTACAAAATCATAGAAAAGTCTTTCATTAGGATCAAATGAGTGGTGCAAGGTATTGTTAGAGTTGAACAAACATACTTTATTATTGGCAAATTTAATCTCATGTTAGCATGGGAGGCTTGTGAATGAGCTCAAGAAAAATGTCCAAATGTCATGTCAATCAAGCCTAAATAATATAATCCATTGGAACTTTATCCTTAAAATGCTTCAATGGCTTGATTTTGGTCATAAACTTCAAGATCATATTGAAATGACTCTTATAGATGCTAACACTTGAATTATTATCAATAATGTGATGACAAATCCATTTTTCTTACAAAGATCTACCTTGCAAGGTTGTCCCCTAGCTCCACACCCATATGCTTACAATGGATGCACTAGGATATTTGCTCCAGAGTGACAATATCACAAGGTTGATGTTAGAAATATATATCCTCAATAATAAAGTTGTTACTAATTCCCAATATCCTAATAATCACCTGCTATTTCTATAAATGTGTGAAAGAATTATTTCTAATATGATAAACATATTAGAGTTGTATTGTACTATTTCTGTGTCAAATGTGCACTTAATAATACACAATTTTTGATGGTTCAACATAGCCTTATTCCTTATTGGTTTCCTTGAGATTGGAAACAATTCTCAAACACATGAAAATCATTAGGTACCTCAACACACCATTTGGTATTAGGGTGTCACTCAAAGAAATACAAGTTAACAAAAAACATTCTTTCCACACATGTTCTAGTCCTCATTTTGGATGTTGCAAAAAAAGTGCAAAAAGAGTAAGTCAAAACTATCTCTTAATTGTTTTGGGCTAAATGAGACAATAGAGGATTCATATTTACTTTATGGATACATTATATACAACCTAAATGTAAAGGTGGGTTGGGGCTTATAGATGCAAGAACACGATGATTTTGTTTGACCATCGAATGGATTACTAGAGTTGTTCATGGGGATGAATCCTAAAAGATTTGTATACAAAACCACATTAACCTTTCCATTGTCAAGGGCGAGTGACAATGTGTATGATGTTTAGACAAATTGTTCATGGCCCTCTTTTCTCAATGAAAGTGTATCCATCCCTTCTATCGGTATGGAAGACTTAGAAATATTTTTTTTAGAGTAGAGAGAAAACTCACCCTAACATGGATTCAATTTCTCTACATCATCTATTTGGTGGAATAACCATATACTTTATCGGGGCTAATCCCTTGCATTTAACTTTCCAAAACAATCTTATACCATCTAACATAAAGACTTCCTAATATTGGAGATTTTTGAGATTTTCATACCATGAGCTGACTATCATGGCACTTTGTTAAAGAACATTTCATTCTAAACAATAAATAGGTGGTCTTTTTTTTTATATCAATGCTCAATAATTAGTGCCTTTGAACTTGACTATGGAATTATGCACTCTTATTCATTGTAACTTCCACAAGGACTAGTTATGACTGTCATCATATACTTCTCTACTTTTTTTGTTTGAATAAGTCTACTTGAAGCTACATTTGTATTTGTCTCAAAGGTCTTGATTAAATTCCAAGTGGAATTGCAAGTTCGATAAAAACTTTTGGTCGATACTATATGCTTAAATATGAAAATCAAAGGTCAATTTAGATGTAGAATTAATTGTTTGGAAGATTCTACATTGCAAAGTGCCAATTGGGACATGCTGAAATGTATGATGGTCCAACTGGTTAATTGTCCATTTTGTCAAAGACTAGAAAATATAAGGCATATTTTTTTGGGAATATCAATTTGTTCTGAACATTGGAGTTCATTTTCTAATGACTTACTCACTAACTTTGTACATACATTAAATTGGAAAGAAACCTTTCTTGGTGTGGGGTTACAGGGTAATATTGTAGATGATAGAGTCATACATATCATTTTGTTTCACATATGGAGACACTTGTGCAAATCTATTTTAATAATCTTAATGACACTCACCAAGAAGCTGCAACTCTAAGGCTTTACTTAGACAAATTTTTTTATCTCTCTTTTTTTCTAAAAAATAGATAGAAATTGTGAAGAAGTTATTTATTTATTTATTTAATTTAATTTAATTTAATATTTTCAGACCAACAAATCAAACTATAGCTTAGGCTCCAACTCAACAAAAGAAAGTTGGTCATAGTAGAAAGCCTAAATTCATCTTACCAACATTGATGGATTTGAATATCTCATATTGGTTAGAACTAACTAGATTTAAGAGTAGTGACAAAGTAGTTAATTCAACTTCAAGTTCATTTAAGTTGTAAGTGTTGTTTTGTCATAAAAAGTTTATAGTCATTATTATTTTTATTTAATTATAAAATCTTGTAATCCACAACTTAACAAATTATATTAGGACACGACTATCCTCCCACAAAAATGTACAATTGACCAATTTTTAAAAGATCGAATCATGGATTTTATCTTCATTATAGTTTGTAGTAAAAAACAACAAAAAATTTAGAGAAAAATCACCATGTTTTCGTGAATCTAGAAAAAAAATGTTTTGACTTTATTTTGTCTTTGGTACTTTTTATGTGGGAGATTAGCCTCTACCATTATTTTAACTTTGTAAACTTCTTTTTACCCTTAGCTCATCTTTATTTATTTTTCAATAAAAAAGTTAAATAAAAAAGAAAATTGCGTCAGCGAAGTTCACATTTTAACTCAACCATGGTTTGTTATGAGGTCCCGATCTGACCAATTCTCAGAGCGACGAATACAATATGGAACAATGATTTCCGACTCCGACGACGAAAACATTAAAAAAAACAACAAAAAAAGGAGCACAATATATGATGTTGTTGGGTCGTATCAACCCGAAAAATATTGTAGGTACAATTATTAATGATCAGAGGCTCTCGAATCTTCACAAATTTATAGGGACCTCAGATTTGGAGACATTTTCAGTAAATTCCTTACAGTGTTTGCTTCTCAGGTAAGTGTATTTCGTTATAAACCAATAGCATTTGTTTAGCGCAGGATCGGCTAAGTTTCCTTTCAATATTGCAGGTTTCCAAATTGCTAATCAGAGTAAAAAGTTAAAAACGGGAATTATCGCTCTAAGAAATTTATCGATTTCTCATGTTTCCCGGGCAATAATATATTTGCAGGATTTTCAAGAATTGGGTTCTCATATTCTCGGAAATCAGGGTTTAAAGAGGATTGGGGCAAGCCTTTTTTGGGCACCGGTTTCATTTAAGATTTACAGTGTGATTCTCAAAAAAGTGTAGTTGAATTTGGGCTAGGTGAGAAAACGGAAGAGAAATGGTGGAACCTGATGACAAATTGGCGTACTTTCAAGCCGTTACTGGTTTAGAGGATCGGAATTTATGTACCGAGATCCTGGAAGCATGTGGGTGGGACCTGGAATCGGCTGTGTCAGCCATGACAGACGAGGCCAATGCTTCGACATCAGCTCTGGCTGAGAATTCCGGTTCAACAAATTTGGCTCGGAATTTGGATTCTACAAACATGGTTGGAAATTTTAATTCTACTTCGAGCCATTGGGATGGTGTGGATGGATCCGAGGCGCAGAACAACCAGGTCGTGCCTAACCCTGCGGCACCTGGACTTGTGTGGAAGCTCGTGACTCTGCCGTTTTCTGTCGCTAGAGGCGGATTTGGCCTTATTTCGGGTGCTGTAGGGTTTGGCATGTGGGTCGCAGGAGGTGTACTTTCTCATTCTTTGAACGTCATTGGATGGGGCCCGGGCCAAGGTCACAGTGATGGAAACCAAAATGCTCCGCTTGTTTCCTTGTCGTCTGGGGCAGCTGAAGCTGTTTCCTTTATTTCTGGGTTTGAGAGGGAATATGGTGAATTTCATCCCGCCTTCGAGAGGGCTGGCTTTATGGAAGCCTTGCAAACGTCTAGGGAAGAGTTCAAGTTGCTGTTTGTTTACTTGCATTCACCGGAGCATCCGAATACGATGGGTTTTTGCCAGGATACCCTGTGTTCCGAGGTGGTGGTGGATTTTGTGAACCAGAATTTTGTTTCGTGGGGAGGGAATGTGAGGGCCAGTGAGGGTTTTAAGATGAGTAACAGTTTGAAGGCATCTACTTTTCCTTTTTGTGCTGTGGTTATGCCGGCAACTAATCAGCGAATCGCTCTTCTCCAGCAGGTATAGTTCCTCTTGAGTGCAGGTTTTGACAAGTAGAATCTCTTTAATGCACCATTATTCTTGCTATCAGATCAATATCATTAGTAACACTCTCCTGTGGTTTAAGGTCTCTTTTATCATATTCAAGGTGCAGTATTTTTTTACCCTAATACCCACAAACACTAAACCCACAAACTCTAATGATACATTGAGCTAAAATTATCTACTTTTTATTTCTAATTCTATGTGCTGTAGATGTTCCAAGTCTAATCATATTTTGACTCAATATCAGGAGTATGCTTTCGCTGGTCACATTTGCCATTCACTACAATGCAAATGCACCTATTTTTGGCCAATTCTCCTCAGATTTGATGTTTTACTGAATGTATATTAGCAATTTAACTTTTTAGGTTCACATTTCTTTTTGATCATAGTTTGGGCTTTTAAATGGAGTTAATTTTTTTCATTAACATCATTTTATGTAGGTTGGTTATGTACTTTTTTGTGTAGTTATTCAGCATGAGTATAGTTGTTTTTCATTAACATCATTTTATGTAGGTTGGTTATGTACTAGTTTGTGTAGTTATTCAGCATGAGTATGGTTGTGCAAAAACATGATTACATAAGCTTTCTAAGAATTTTGAGAGCTCAATTAGTGTCCAAGTGAAACTTGCATTTCAAAGCACATAAGTTATTTGAATCATGGACATTGATTGACAAGTACAATTGTTTCACGAACTTTGCCTAATTTTATGGTGCTAGAGCTTATTTTATTTTATAAATGTGTTGATTGTATAATAAAATATATTTGAATCGAATACTTTTTGAGAAATTTCTAACTTATGATTCTATTGTAGAGCATTTTTACGTTGATAGCTATAATGCTCTTTTCGTTAAAACTTAATACAAAAAAACATTACAAATTCATTGGGATGAAACATCTCAATACAAACATCAGGAAACAAAAATTGCCTAAGAGGCATTACACCATTGATTGTGATTATTATTTACGATCATATGAACTAGGGAATGCTTTTGGCCCAGCCAGCTTCTTCTCTTTCCCTACTTTTTGTCCAATGAAAATAATGATCCTTCGGAGTAAATGGGTGGATCATAACATGTCTCTCATCTGTTCCTTCTCGCTGCCAGTGAAAAGTCTTCCCAAATACATTCTAGTGATGAATACAGCACAATGTGACGAAAGAGTCCTTCAGTATTTCTTTGATCTTCCTCCCTGTAACTTGAAAGTGCCACTACCAGTTTCTGTGTTGGAATGTAAGTCTCTTGAATGCCTGTCTACCAAACATGAATGCCAATATGCTGTCCATGTGTGATCTTTGTAGTGTTCTGATCTATGTAATCCTCAAATCCTCCTTAGGGTGCGCCTTTGGTGGGTTGAGGATCAATGATGGATGTTTCACTGACTTTTTTCAAGTTCAATTCTTTCATTATGCTGATTTCCCATTCCCATGGGTTGTAAAAATCTCAAAGGCACAGGCACCATTATTTAGCTGAACTAGTGCTTTGTTGTTTTGTTGTTTTGACATGCCATTACATTTAAACCAGCTTTGAGAGTTTAATGGTAGAGTAGATCACCGCCAATCTTACTACTCATGTCATGGAATTGCAGTCATGTGAAGGGTTACAATGTAATATTGTTGTAAACAAGGAATCTAGCTATGTTGTTGTATTCATGAGCACTTTGACTATGTCTGGTCAATATGAAATTTGTTTATAAGGATTTGATTGTACACTTGCGAACCATGATTCTAGTTGTGTTTTAAGTGATTGGCTGAGATCTTTGGCTTTTGAGAGTGGGGTTTGTTTGTAGATCAGCCTTTTGCTTTCTGTATTTGAATATGTGCTCTATGGTGTATTCCTTTGGCAATTCAACCTATAATCAAGCCATGCTCATGATATTCTTCAATCTCCAATGTGGTGTTGTCCTTTTCTTAGTGCATATTCAATAGGTTGTCTTGAACTTGCATTTATTACAAATTGTTTGAAGTACACACCTTGAATTTCAGCATTAATTTGAATGCTTATGCTTCATTTCTAGTGTTGTTGAAAAGCTAGCTTCTTTAGGGAAGCTATTACAAACTTCCAATAGTCATCTCTTTTTATGTAGTCTGCTCTAGAGACTCTAGGATTCCTTTTAGAGGCTTCATAATGGGATTAAAGAGACGTAAATAACAGTTATATGCAAGTATAACCAATATCAAAAATAATAAACCACACACAAGAGAACACAAGACACAAAAATTTAACATGGTTCACCCAATCCGTAGGCTGCGTCCGCCAAACAGTGAGTACGATATTCTTATTATCCAGTGATTACAAACTGATTACAATTTATAACCCTTACAGCTTAATATCGCCGCAAGAAGCTACAATCTCATCATACATAGTGAAATCCCTAACCCTAAGCCATTTCATACAAGCCTTTTGCTGCTTACAAAATTAGGGCTAGAATAAGCCGAGTAATAGAAAAATAAGTCCCGATGCCTTTTTCAATAAATAAGTCATTTGAGCTTTTGGGGGCACTGCCCCCTCAACCCCACACGGGGGCATTGCCCCTAAACTCCACACTGAGCACACTTGGGGCTCTGCCCTAGGACCTTGCAAAGGGTGCTGCCCCCAAACCCCCGTAGTAAAATTTGGGGGGAAATTGCACCCAATAAAGTGGGGAAAAATCAATCTTTGAGTCTGATTAGGTCCACATAATAACACACAAAATTCAACTTGACCAAATCTTAACAAGGAATTATCCACTCACAATTGCTTCATAGTGAATTTTTACAAGCTTGGAGGTTGGTGGTAGCTTAATGTCTTTGCATTTCTTAAGCATTTCATTATCCCACAATCTTGAAATTTTCTTGCCAGGAGCTTCTTGTTGTTTTCTAGGTTTTCTGATTTTCATTTCTAGGTTCATGATTCATGAAACGAAAAAATGTGCAAAAACTCACCAAAAAACCCATAATGGTCTGGAAAATCGTGCAAAACCCAGAAAAAAGTCATGAAATAAAATGTCGATGCTCAGGAAAACCATCACTTGTGATTTGCAGCACAATCTGAAAAACACAAACTCCGAAAACCTTTGATTTGTTTTTAGAACTTCGATTTAAAAAAAAAGGTAAATATCTTCTGAAAATTTCAATGAAACTTCTAGTTAGACCTCACTATATTTTGTTAAAAAATGTCAAAAAACTTCTGGAAATACATTCCAGATATTGAAATCACGAATTTTAAAAATTTACCAGAAAAATAACTGTTTTAAAAAACCTTCTGGAAATACATTCTGTTAGGGATGCCAATAGACTGCAATTCAAAACTAGTTGCTAACTTCTACAGAATTTCCAACCACTTGAAACAGGTTTTTTAGCATCATCTAATTAGCCCAAATATGTCATATTCTAGCAGACCAAGTGTTCTTAGTCCAAGAAACTTTTGACACTTGTGCGATCATACAGCAGCAGCCCTCATATCAATAGGGTAAGTTTGACATAAATATTGTAGGCATTACCATCATTCCAAGAAAACAAGTTAAGCAATTTAAAATCTTTGCTCAAAGTAGTAAGGAGACCCACCCTCCACAAAACATTTTTCACCACCAAATAAGTTATTTTGTATGACTTAGGAATAGCATATTCCAACTTTAATTGCTCCCAGTTTTAAAAAATATCATTATAAAAAGGTCCTGAAAGACACGAATCCCCTTGTTGGTCCAAGCTTTTGTAAAGTACCCTTGAGTGAGTGCTAAGGTCTTTGTGTTCCAAATCAAATTCCACCAAATAGATTAATGCTCTGCACATGATTTCAAAGATAAGAGAAGTCGTCATAGTTCTGAATGATATGTCTACCTTTCTTCCAAGCCTTCCAAATGCTCTTAAACACTAGTGGACCAAAAATTTTAACATTAAAATTACCAAACACAATATCATTCCTGTGTAGTGCATTTCAATGTTTGCCCCTTTGGGTTTAATAAGAGTTAAATTCTTTTTAATAAGAATCTCCTGGGACTCTTCACCTCACAAGCTTTTACAATCCATTTCACAACTAAAGCAACACCTTGCATCCTAAGGAAGGCACGCAACACCAAGTCAACTTAGCTTCATGTCTTTTACCTTTCCCAAACCATCATACCAAAGGAAGGCCTTGAGAATTTTGTGCAACTTTCCCAAGTAGCAATTGGTTGACAACCAAGTAGAAGAGATATGAATTGCATGAGAAGCCAACACTTGTTGAACCACTTGAATTCTACTAGCTAGAGAAAGAAGGCAAGTTTGCCATTTTTGTGGTGTTTTTTCTCAAATTTATGAACAATTTTCCCACATTTCCTTCAAATCGGGAGAGATAGCAAAAGAGATATCTAGATATTTCACACCATTATGAGGTCATTTAGGAGGATGATTGACTGAACTAAGGATAGAGGACTTACCGCTAGTTACTTTAGAACAAATGGTAAAATCAAAAAATATATTTTGCCAAGCAAAATGCTTCCAATCTATTCAGAACATTATCAAAACTCACTTTACTCATTTCAACAAATGATCATTATGGGAAGTCTAATACCATGGACAATATAAGATGAGATAATCTATTAATGTCTAACTAGATACCACCAAAGTGTCTAAGGTACTGAGAGTTACAGCCAAGAAACAACCAATTCAAGGAACACCAAGCAATGCCTAGGGAGAAATCAAACAACCAAGAAACAAAAAGGAAGAGCAATGCCTAGGGAGAAATCAAACAACCAAGAAACAAAAAGGAAGAGCAACTACAAACACCACCAGGGAGCTGGAATCAGAGGAAAGCTGGGGCCACCGACTAAGAACCCCCAGCCATAGGGAAGTACCCCGCATAGAAGGGTTCCCACGGGGGTGAGGGGAGTGGTTTAGGGTCATCTTTGAGAACCACTAGTAATATAGGGTTGTTGTTGAGGTGTGTAGTCTCTGGGAGATCTCAGAGACTTGGTATGAATCGAAATCGAGGGGTCTTGCTAACGCTTGGTGTGTTTAGCAGAGGTGATTGATGTGAAGGAGGTGAGGAGTTCAACAAACCCAAGTCTCTACGAAGGCTAAAGTTGTAATGTGTGATCATGTAGACACATGGTCTTGAGGAGGTATAGTGCTAGAATTGTTGGTCAGTGTATCTGAAAAGGGAAGCTAAAGACCGACAATATTTAAACAAACAACGAAACCTCCCATAGATCTCATAATATGTAGGGTAGTGGAATTGGAAGTATCACTCAAACTCCACAACCCCCATGTCGCAAAGCTAGCAGATCTACTCATCTATGTCAGTTTGGTGGTTGGTCTAGATGTGAAGCTGATGTTAGCCCACTCTAAAGGAGCCCGAAGGCATACACATGACATGATTCCAGCGCTGCCTAACATATGAGGGGCGAAGAATGATCCTATCCTAAATATCAATGTAGTGCTGAACATAAAAGGCCATCTTGGGACAGGAGGTCTCGTGAGGGGTTGATCCAAGTCGTGTAAATATACCTCTTGTAGATGTCCATCTTGACATGCCCGTTCAACTCTGACTGGATAGGAAGGAGATGAGTGGGGTCATCCAATGTATACAAGAATGGAGGTAGACAATCAATATCAATGCCCACTGAACCTAAAAGAGTTGAAGCTTGAGCATACCAACATTGGGCCCGACCTGTGGGGTTGGCAATTGCGATTGCCTCCGAGGATTGGCAGGCCAATTAGGAATATCTGTTTCCCTCAACGGAGTTGACAAATCCCTGAAGCTAGCAAAGAAACCACGTCAAGTCAAAGTTGGCACAGTGTTTAAAGGGGTAAGCCTTGAACATGGCCAAAATGATACTAGTAGGTGTAGACTGTTAACATCTGATAATGCACCGAAGCGTAAGGGTCTAAATCGGCTTAACAAAAGCCTAGTTGGAGGCCATGCTGGAGGAACCCCAAATCCCAAAAGCATAAAGGACCGTCAACCTAATTAGAGAATCCATAAGAGACATCTTGGATGTGGTGTCTTGGAAGTGATGCTGAGAGCACTGTCTCTCAAGCAGAGCAAGGGAACCCAGACCCTTATTCACCAACTGCTACATGGCAGGTCTCATACTGAAATGGGGTCATGATAATCTGACACCTAAATAAGTGTAATTAGATGAGATCTCGATCTCAACCCCTTGGAAGAAGTACACATGGGATGTCTTCAAACAATTGACGATCGTAACTCGGGTTATACCCAAGTCAACAGTGAGTTGTCTCGAGTTGCAAGAGGCCAACTTGTCCAGGAGACGTTGAAAGCCTTCAGGGGAGGAGGCTAGGAGAACCGTATCATCAACAAAAAGGATGGAAATCACGACTTGGTATAAATAACAACCATCATCGGGGAGAGAGAAGTCTTGGAGTAAAGTTTGGAGCTCGTCAATATAGATGCCAAATAAGATGGGGGAGAGCGGGCAGCCCTGCTTCACCACGAGGGTATTGTGGATGTGGTCGGAAGATCCCTGAGGAGTCTGGAACCAGCCCACCACACACTTGTAGAGCTTCATAATATCGGTCAAAAGGATCTCAGGGATCTTGATGTCTTTGAAACAAAGTCAACCGAGGAACATAATCAAAATCTTTGCGAAACTCCACAAAGCAAAAATAGACCTTTGCTGACGACATAATCGAAATCTTTGCGAAACTCCACAAAGCAAAAATAGACCTTTGTTGACGCTCCTTAATAATAGCACAAAGAGTTAGAATGTGATATGTAGTCTGAAAATCTGTCCTAAAACTAGTCTGACCCCTTGCACAACAATGCAACCTGTCGAGCTCTCTGGAAAGAATGATGTGCAGGACAATAGCATAGAGCCTGGAAAAATTGTGTTTGATCATGATGATCCTATAGTTACTGGGATATGAAGTCGGCCTGATTGTGTAGGGTGGATGATGTGCTATGACCAAGAAGGGGAAATTTCGCATAGACCACTATTAAAGATCACAATGAAGAAAGAACTCAAGATTGAGATGCACAACTTGAAGAGTTCTGCCTAAAATGCTTCATCATCAACAACTTTGCTACAACTCATGGTTCTAATAACCTCATAAATGTTGGTGAAGGTGAAAAGATGGCATTGAGGGGTTGGGGGTAAGGTGGATGGATGACTGGTTGGGGATGTCAAAGAGGGTGGAGGTGTGTGAGACCAACGCATGGAAGTTGAGGTGGAGGGTGCAGGGGGTGCTGGGGGAAAGAGTTCACCAAAAAAGCTTGGGGAACTACAAGAAGGAGGTGCTAAGTGATCTACATTGGGAGAGGAAATACAAAGGCTTTTTATGACGAAGAAGGTGACAATAAGAGATCCTTAGCTAGGGAAACAAAGGGACCTGAGTGGACAAGGTAGTGCGAACCAAGCAGTGGAAGGACTTACAATCATCATTGAACCATTGGTTCAAGGGATAGGATCTCGAATGGGTGCGACGATAAGAGGAAGAGGTGGTGTGGTGGGGGAAGGAGAGGACAACAGATGTACGGATCATAATGGAAATATGGCTAAACATGGTAGAGGCACGACAGGTGTTAGTGAAAGGTGTCTGAGAGAGGAATTGCTTGAGGTGAGAGGTGAAGAGGTCACGGTTGGCATTGACGAAGGAGGAGAGTTCGAGCAGGGTGCTAAGGTAGATGGATGATTGGTTGGGGATGTCAAAGAGGGTGGTGTGTGAAACCAACGCATGAAAGTCGAGGTGGAGGGAGCAGTGGTGCCGGGGGAAAGAGTACACCAAAAAAGCTTGGGGGTCTACAAGAAGGAGGTGCTAAGTGATCTACATTGGGAGAGGAAATACAAGGCTTCTTATGACGAAGAAGGAGGCAATATGAGATCCTTAGCTGGGAAAACGAAGGGACCTGAGTGGACAAGGCAGTGTGAACAAAGCGGTGGAAGGACTTATAATCATCATCGAACCATTGGTTCAAGGGATAGGATCTTGAATGGGCGCGACGACAAGAGGACGAGGTGATGTGGTGGGGGAAAGAGAGGACAATAGACTTACGGATCGCAATGGAAATATGGCCAAACATGGTAGAGGTGTGACAAGTGCTAGTGAAAGGTGGTTGAGAGATGAATTGCTTGAGGTGGTAGGTGAAGAGGTCACGGTCGACATCGATGAAGGATAGTACGAGCAGGGGGCGACACCAACGACAAAGAGGCAGGCACAAAGGGTGAGGTTGATGAGAGCATGATCGATCAGGAGAAGGTGAGAGGTGGAAAAGTGGCTAATGAAGGGGATGGAGGAGGTGTGAGAGGGGCATAGTTGACCATGCTCGCACTTCTGTAATGGGACCAACAAGTGAAGAAATTGGAACCAAGAAAGTAGGAGAGCCTGGTCAGGACCACAAGGTCAGAAGACACAAAATTGTAAAAGTTGATGACCATGCAGAGTCAAAGAACCATCATTTGTCATTGAAGATCGATGAAGTGCCACAGAACCTAGATTTGACTTAGAGGTACAAACAAAATCCGTCGCCCGGGCATGGAGGGGGTCTAAAAGTCCCTAGTGCAAGCATTAAAGCCCCCCAAAATGATAACGCTTCACATAGCTGAGAATTACCAATGCGATCAAGTCACCATAGGGATCCCCCTCCTCAGTATTGTGAATATCATAGGATGAAGAGGTAGGTGGAAAATAGAAGACAACAATGAAGATGTCCTTGTCAAAAGAATCCTCAACGTGATACGGATCCACAAAAATCTTGCATTTTTCTTGGAGTACACAATAGAAGTCACCTTGAGAGGGCGATCCTTGACAAGGCACCAACCCCACTAGAACCCTTGACCCCACAAGAGAACTAGACCTCATCTTTCAAAGTTGTCAACCATTGAAAACCCGAGATTCCAAGAAGAGGGCGAGGAGGACTCTCATGAGTCTCGGTAACCAAAACAATGTCGACGGATCCAATGGCATCCTAGAACAAACTTGGCAAGGACTAAAGCGAAGCATTGCTGTTCCAGCAACAAATGTGTAGGGAATCCTTAGGAGATCCCCACATACCCAATTGCCGTTGTGGACATCATTTGACCACAGAGATCGATCTCTACTCCCAGTGAGGGAGGAGAATCATGACCCACTTACCAGTGCATCTAGTCTTAACAACTAAGCCTCGTGAATATTTTAGCTTTGTCACCTGTGGTATGGTGAGATCCTGGTCAAGCTAGCTCTGAATGGGAAGAGGAAAAGTCTTCCTCCTCACCCTAAGAACTCACAAACAACCAACAAGTGTGAGGAATTTGAGGAAAAGGGTGCCATCATGTCTAATCCAAGCTCTGTCAAGTGAAATATTTGTGATACCCAACTGCTCACTGAGAAAGGAGTATCCTGCCGAAAGAGGATCAATGGAGGAGGAAGGACACAAACCTACAAGTTGAGTTTGCGAGCCCATCTTACATGCTTATTAGTTAGCTTAGCTTGGACAAGTTCCTTAACACTTGGAAGAGGCACCGAGTTAGGATTGCTGCAAACCAAAGCCCTTGACTTTAATTGTTGTTGAGTTTCAGATGCAAGGGAGGTATGCCTACTAACAAATTTGGCTTGTTGATCTTGGATTTCTCAAACATGTATGTTGTTAGAGTCCTCAAGTTGTCGAAGATAGGCAGAGGCACTATTGAGCGTGGAAGAAAAACCCACAAACTGAGATTTCAGCTCAGTAATAGTATTAGACAGATTAAGAACCGTTTCCTTTTTCTTAGTTTCGAGCCTAGCCATATGGTCCACAAGCCGTTGGTAAGTAATAGGCGTGGGTGAGGGGTCCATAGTTTTGTCCAACATTCTGATTTGGCCACAAAAACTCAAAAGATGTGCACCACACAACAAGACCAAGCCCACTCACAAAAACCAGAGGAATGCACACCAGAAGGCGACCCAAGCAGATAGTGGGAACAATATAGAGGAGAACGAATTGGGGGCAGGAGCACATATCATGCATGAAAGGTTAAACCAGGAGAACCAACGATCAAGAAATGAGACCCTAAACACAACTAAGATCAATAGCGCCAAAGTAGACACGTCTGACTACCAACAAACAAAACGTGGGCACCACATATCTCTGGTATATGCTACAAAATTTTGAAAGGTAGTAGGAAGAACAACATTGGAGACGAAACATCCACTTACTAGAGAGTAAAGTGTAGGCACAAGGCTGTAAGTCCAAACCCAACACAAATAATAAATGCACTTAGAAGGAAAGCAAACACGTGGAGAGAAATGTAGATGCATGATGAGCTGAGATCTGGCGGAGAACAAAGGAGGGTTGCTGGCAAGGATAGCACAAACAAAAACAAAAAATGCAGGAGCAAGCAAGGAAGACGACACATAGAAGAAAAAACAAACAACATCTCGCGGGTGCACAAGGGAAGCTACATGATGGGGTAGGCAATGGTGATATGATTACGTGAGGAACACATAGGCTCGACCACAACATTGGGAAATACAAGAACGATGAGGCAATTGGCATCGTGAGTGGCAATTTGGGTTGGCAGTGTGGGTAGAAGGCAACTCATTTTACTAATTAAAGAGGACTAAACAAACTAGTTCTCAACACATAGTGAAGGGCATTAACTACTAACACAAGGGGATGAGGTAGGATGACAACCTTATTTGATTGATCTTTGATGCAAAATGGGGTTAGCTAGTTCTCCCTTGTTGTCTATTTGTGTAGAAGAATTCTTGAGTAGAATATCAATCTATTTATAGAATTTCAGGGTTAGTCCAAGAACCTTAAGCATTTCAAACACAAAAGACTATTCTATTCTATAATATCATATGCCTTCCACCAACAAAATCATGGAGACATTTTGATTAGCCCAATGGATGGCTTCCCAACTAGTGATCAAGTTTTCTAGAACATATCCACCCTTAATGAATCATGTTTGAGTAATCGAGATCACCATCCTTAAAATATTTCATAGCCCAAGTGCTAGTGTTTTGGTCAAAATCTTACAAGACACATTAATAATCGTGATTGGTCTCCCATTTTTCGTAAGAATATTTATTACTATTGTTAAGAATAAGTTTACTGATTCCTCTATTGATATTCATATGTTTAATTATTACTCTGTTGAAATTTATATATAGAAAACAAATTTGAAATGCTTTGTTATAGATCACATTCAATTATTTTACAATCCAATCAAGATTAGTTTTATAGAATTTAGGGGAAACCATTTGTCCCAGGAGTCTTATGACTTTTCACAATCCTAATTGTATTAACTACTTTACCTTCGTAGTATCTTTCTTCAAAGCTACAACATCTTATTGGTGGTCCTTGAAAGGAAAAGCCCTTCGACAAAAGACTTTAGGCATAGATTTTTTGTTATTCATCTATGATGAAAACAAAGTCTCCAAGGGGATTACCATCAACTTCAATGGGTTCTATCTTCTTTCTATCTAATAATGTTGAAAAAATACTTTGATTCCCGATTTCTCTTATGAAGCCAAGTCATTCTATCCTTTATTCTAGCATCTTGGTGGTAATAGTTTTGAATCTTCATTGAAACTTTCCTAATTTATATTACCTTGTTCAATGTTTTCCATAGCCAAATCACTATTAGTATTGTTCCTCTGATTACCTTGGTGGTAATAGTTTTGATTCTTCCTTGAAAGTTTCCTAATTTTGATTACCTTGTTCAATGTTTTCCATAGCCAAGTCATTATTGTTCCTTTGAAGTTTTCCGTATAAACAAAGTAACCTCCTTTGAAGCATGAATTCGATCTTCCTCCTATGAATATTTTATTCGAAAGATGCATGGACACGGATATGGATACAAAAAGAACTATTCTTTTAAGGCCCCTTGATATGGATATGGTTGGATATGACAATTTTACTCACGCACACACGTGTATAAACCCTTAATTATTAATCTTTGCAATATTTTATTTCATTATATTTAATATGTTAACAATGATTAATAATTAAGAATATTAATATTATTACTTATGAATATTTAATTTATTAAAGAAAATTAAAAATATATTAACAATGATTAATATTTAATGTTTTTTATTATATTGTATATTCTTAACTATTAATCCTTGCTAATATTATTTTAAATTATATTTAATTGAATATTCAGATTTAAATTTTGAAATATATAGCTATAATTTATGGTTGATAGTTAAATTATATTATATTTTACAAGACAAATTTTGTAGGTTTTTGCTCAAGTTTGGTTGCCAAATTGAAATTAATCTTCGACGCTCTAAAATTACCCTAATCTTGGGTTTAGCTGTGCCATTTCAAATCTTTTATATTGGGTCTGTTGGTACCTGTGGTCGTGGAAGGGTGGCCTCTCATTTCTCTTAACCTTGCGTTTTTTTACCCACAACGCTAAAATAATTTCTCCAGAGAGATATAAGTCCCTCCCATTTCTAGATTGCTGAAGCATCCACATTAGGGTTCTTTGACAACTTAGTAGCAATTCTAGTACCATTCAGGCAATTAATGTGATTTAGATAGTACATGTTTAGCTTGTAAGACGAGGAAAAGTACCCTTGGGAACCCAAACTCCTCAGACTAATCACCACACAGGTCATATTTGGAGAATGGTTAGAAATAGAGGTAGGAAAGCAGGGATCACCCTACCCTTATCATCTTATGTAAATGAGAAGAACCTTTGTTACAACTTAGTACTAATTCTAGTACGATTCAGGCAATTAATATGATTTAGATGGTACAAGTTTAGCTTGTAAGACGAGGAAAAAAACCCTTGGGAACCCAAATTACTTAAAGTAATCAGCACACAGGTCTCATTTGGAGAAAGGTTTGAAATAGAGGTAGGAAAAGCAGGGATCACCCTACCCTTATCATCCTGTGTAAATGAGAAGAACCTTTGTCACCATAGATCTATCTCGTTTGGAATGGAGATCTCTTCATCCTAGACCAAAAATAAAAATCTTTACCTTTCCAAAGGCCATCTCTAACACTTACCTTATCCTCCTTTTGTTCCACTATATTGAAGTCTCGAACAATGAGCCAAGGGACCCTAGGAAGTTTACAAGCCATCAAACTCCATGTTTCACTCCTTTAATTGTAGTCATTTGAAGCATGCATGAAGTAAACAACAAAAGGTTTAAGCAATCTCAAATGGCCAAACAGATCTATTGCAAGGAGAGTTTCTGCAGTCCACTACAGAACTACCCCAAATAGACTTAATGAGGAGGACAACACCATCCCTAGCTTTTTCATGAAGAGTACAAAAAGCATTTGCAGACTTCCAAACAACGCTTAAAACACACTCCTGGAAACCCACAACCTTATTTTTTGCAGATGCAGAAAATCCATCCTAGGTCTGTCATTGCAAAAGGATTCAAGAATGTTCTTCTCTCTCAAGGGACTCAAGACCCTTGAAGTTCCAACTACAAATATTGAAACTCATAAACAATTAGAAGGGCGAGTAGCCTTTTTATTTTATATAACCTTTCAAAACATTGGGGTACTTTATCCTCTTTACCTTTCTTGATGCTTTTCCAAGCCTCTAAACTTGGAGACCTGTCTAATTGTTTCCTTTTTTCCTTACCTTCATTGTCTTCTGGTTCCTCCTGAGTTATGAGAGCTAAATCAGACTCAGATGCAGAATACAAAGGATTAAAACATTTCAGAACGGGCTTTTCTAAGTCACTGAGTGGGATATAATCCATGGTCTTTGGAGAGTCAGTGATTAACAACATTTGTTTGGGGTCTGAAGAACCATGCTTGTTCTGAAACTCTTTTGCACGGGCTGTTAAAGTTTCAAGTACCAGTTGTTGGGCATTTTTAGTTCAAGTAATATCGAAGCACAAATCAGAACGAATATTTGCCATCTCCTAAATAGAGGTCAGCTATTCCACAATTTTAACCATAACTATCTCCTTATTAAATGAGGGGTGTGACAGATGTCGAGTAGTTTCCTCTTTCAACAAGCCCCATACTTGATAGAGGGATATTCACATTTTTTCTATTGTAATTATCCACACTTAACCCACCTCCGTTTGCACAGTAGTGTCAGTAGTTGGTCAACATAATTATCTACAGGATTTTAAGTTTCCATTTGCTCAAGGGAGATATTAGTTTGGTCCAAAGCATTATGTCTGTCATCATCACCAGACTGTTTATTTTGGTCAACATTTAATTGTTCTTGTTAAAAGCTCCAACATTTTTCCCAGAGGCCTTCAGATATTCCTTCTTGAAATGCCCATTTCTTTTGCAAATGAAGCAAGAATTTAGACTACCCAACAACCCCATTTCGCAACAAACAACTTTGAATTCAAGTTGAATAGAAACAACATCAAGAATATCAACAGTAGGAGATAAAGGAACTAACACCCTAGCATTTTGAGGGAGGGTGACCATTAATTTTCCATGATGGACATTCCTTGTTTCTGACCTTGTGGTAGATTTTGCAAGTAATCCATCAATCTTATCCTCCACTGACCAGGGAATGGCCCAAAACATTAATTGACACATTTCAGATCTCCTTTTTTCTAATTTTAAACTTTGTCTTGCATGCGATGGCTCTTAAAGAATCCCACTAACAGAGTCTTCTACAACATTCTACAGAAAAAACATAAATCCTTCTTTCCCCGAAGGTTAGCCATTCTATCATTGAAAAGTTTCCCTGAAAGCGAAAAATTTGCATCAAGACAAACAAAGAATACACCAATTTTCTTTAGTCTATTTTCTTCACATCTTATTGTTTGAAGCATTTCCAAATTTGAAGAAACTGAAAGAACCCTAGCAAGAGAAGGGGTCAGATTCTAGTGATTACTCTTGCAATGAAGCATCTTGCTCCCATTCGGTTGGCCGGGTCCCTAGCAAGGATTAATTGCTTACCACTTCAAACATCGAAGAGCTTGAAGTTGCTTCACCCTTACCTCCAACCAAAGGACCTCCTTTACGAGGACCTCAACTTTTTAGCAGAAAATACCAGCAATTTCTCAACCACTGGGACAATAAAATTATCAAATCCATATTCAACTCCATCTTGTTGCAAATTAAAGCCATTACCACTAGTGATTTCCATACACTGACTGTTTTGAGGGCAATAAAGATGACATAGAATTTAACCAAATGAGCAATTAATTGTTGAGATTATGTGTGTTGCACACATTGCTTAATATTATTATTTTATGTTGCACCTAGGAGCATCTAGATGGATGTGCAACATGTAAAAAATCTCATGGGATATACTTGATGAGTTGTATTGTAACATTGTGATAATATTTGATGTAATTATTTAATATTGGGAAAAACAATTAAATGTTCAATATTAATGTGGGGTCATTGGGTTAGGTAGCACATGGTTTATGTAATACCACTTGGTGGTTTTGTGGGACTTGCTACTATATAAGCAGCCATAAGGGTAGTTGTTGGATGAGAAAAGCAAAAAAGATAAAAAGGAAAGTCGAGCGAGACAAGGCGTGATAACTTAGCCAAGGGAGCATTTGTGAAGGCTGGAAGCATGGCATTGGATGTGTGGATTCATGCTTGTTCTTGTGGATTGCTTGGTTGTGGCTATGGCTTTAAAGACTTCCATGACTGTATTGCAATGGTGTTTTTGCTGAATAATACATGGTGATGGGTGCTTTTTGTTTGAGTTTTTTTTCCCTTAATGAGGGTTTCCCAGGGTATATCTTGTGTCACATTTTTGTGGGTATTTTGTCTATTCTCTTGCATGTGGATTTCAACTATTTATTTATTTGTGATCTATTGTGGAAACTGTTATATTTTTGTTGCAAATTTGCTTGCATTAATGAGCTGAAAACCACCACTATGCCTGCTTGCAACACTCCCAATACAAAGAACTTGGGCCCTGTGCCAGCAATAGATCATGGAGAGAATACAAAAGCAATTCAAATTCATAAGTAAAAATAAGAACATTCAAGACCTATACGACACAGCCTAAAAATAGGGAGAAGCAAAAGTTAGAACCAAACAAACCAAACTCAATGAATCTTTATAAAGCGAATAGAGAAGACACAGATTCCTAAGAGTGATGAAGGATACTAATTTGCGATTGCAGTGAAAACTAAGAGCCTTAAGTAGACTATTCAACTTTCACAGAGCTCCTACGCTTGTAGATTGTATTACATAGAGAATGGCCTCGAATCTTGAAGAAGTGGCTTCACTTCTTTCAAAATCAGAGCAACAAAATGCGTTGTTGAAGTCTTTTATGTATTTTCTTTTTCAAATTTCTTCTTGGATTCTTTCATAGTGGCTCAAATATTTTTACAAACTTCGGAATATTTTGGGAAAATATGGTGGGGAATCCATTGGGGCTTGGACCTTTTTCTAGGTGTAGGGGAAATGTTATTAATCTAATATTAAACTATTCAGTATAATGGTCATGTATGTAACTTTCTTAGCAACTTTCCGGTCTTTAAGTTGTTTAGCTAGTTTAGTAACTTTCTCTGTCTTTAGTTCTTGATTGTTTCCGTTATGGAAAGATCTTGTAATTGTTTATTTAAGGAGTTTTCCTCTCCTTAGTTTAATATTGAATATAAATCGACTTTATGGTATCCAAGGAAATTTGTTGAAGTTTCTTGTCCAAATTTTTGAAAGACAAAAAATTGTAGGTTGTTTATAGGATAAATTTTGTGGTTTTCTTGAACATTTGTGTGGGACTTTTTCAGAAGTTTTTTTGCTTTATTTTTTAATAAATTAAGGGTTAAAATTTATCACACTTTTTAAAAACAAAAATTATAGTTTCTGCAGATTTCATTGATGTATTTTTCATCAGAAAAGTGAAGTCTCTTTAGATCTGCAAGAGATCTCTGTTCTGGGGACCAAGGTTGCTGTTTCTATCAGGGTTTTGCACTATGTTTCCAAAAAAAATGTGATAGTTTTTCCTTTATTTTTCGCCAAAATTTGTGATGGTTTCTTATTCATGATATTCCCCTAAATAGCATGGTTTTTAATCCATCAAAGGTTTTTGACCATCAACGGTTTTTGATGATATTTTCCTCAATCATGGGTGCTTGCTGTGGGGTATAGTGTTTTTTCTGTCAAAATTTTATCAACAAAAATAAAGTTTTTTTGAGAAGCTGATATCAGTATCTAGATTATGGGTGGGATGGCCTAATTACCCAACATCATGTTGGAAGATACTTGGTCTGTTCTTGTAGTTGGTCTTAGTAGCAGGCTTATGTTGTAGAACAATTGGAAGAGGAGTTGGCCTTTTATGCATTTGTGGCTAAAATAACTTGAAGTTTATGTCGAGTCTTTTGTAGGGTAGTTAATAGAATGACCATTATCGGAGACTATCAAAGTAGTATTGTAATATTTAGTATAATGGTCATGTAAGGAACTTTCTATTAAGCAGGTCAGTCAGCTTTTAGTAGCCTTCTGTTTTGTAAGTTGTCGAGGTAGTAAATTTTTATTGTCTTTAGTTCTTGGTCATTTCCATAATAGAAACATCTTCTTATAATTGCTTATTAAGGAGTATTTCTCTACTTTGATTAATATTGAATATCAATCGATTATCATTTCAAATGTTGATGCCATGATTTCATCCTCTGTGAAAGGGGTGACATGGACAGAATTCTGCTCTTTGCTGCCCAATCTAGTGATATTTTGTAGTAAATGATCTTGTAGATCATATTACACAGAGGTCGATGTAAAATCGCCAAAAGAACCAGCTCGACCTTTTTTGGAATCAGAGCAAGGAATGTATTATTGAAATCCTTAAGTATTTTCTTTTTCTGCTTGGATTTTTCAATAGCCACTCAAACATTCTTACCAAGCAACTCCAAAATTGTTTGGAAAAATATGGAATGTGATTGCACTGAGTTCATCCTTTGTAAAAGGTGCAGTAAGGATCGAATTCTACTCCTCAGTGATCAAGCCAGTGATAATTTGTTGTAGCAATCTTTGATTTATGTAGTCTGAGCCTTCTTCTAGCTAATAAAAAAGTAAACTATATATATGAAATAAAATAGATCTGAAATATATATATCCATTTGTGAATGTGATAAACTAACATAGGTATCTTAAATGCATCCTATCTAAAAGATGCATAGATATATCAGTTACAAATTTGTTATGAAATTATTAGTCCAGAGACATCTATTTGAGTTTGTTGCATGGTATGTATAGGCACCTTCAAACTGATATCTCTTAGCATCTTTTAGATAGATGTATCTCTACTAGTCTGTATGTGAATGCAAAATCATCTAAAAATATGATAGAAAAGAGTGATGACAAAGATATTGGGCTCTAGAAATGTTTTGAGATTTGTTTACCAAGTTTAATTCTCTTTGCATCTTTGGATTTTTACTATCGCTTTACAGTGCATTTTAAGATCAATCGTCTGCTGTATAAAACATTCCCAGTTAATCTTCATCTGTTTAACTACTGTTAGATTTTGTAGCATTATGTATGATTAATCCAAGGTAGCAAGATCTTTATGTTCACCTTGGAATTGTTATCTGTGATTTTTTTGAACACTTTGTTACAATACATATTACATATTTTTCATTAACAAGACTTGTCCATTATCAACTTTATGACAATCAAATTATTGCAATGTATTCACTAAAGTCTTTCTGTGTGCACAAATTATATCCTGAATCGTCTGTCTGCTATGCTGGCCAAACAAACTTATCTCCATGGTTCAGGTAGCAAAGTTCCCTCACATCTATGAAATATAGAACATGAGGTTGTAAACGGTCTTGATGGCATTTGTGTTTGTGGGGCTCTTTCCCATGATCTGTCTCAGCAAATGTGAATTAACTTGAATTTTGCACTTTCTGAAATCTATGAGAACTACAGATACATTTCATTTGTTAGAAGTGACTCTAAATTGTGGCTTTGCTTTGAGGTGTGGAAAGCACTTGGTGCTATTTCTATGTGACAATTATACTAATTAAAGAGACTTCAGCTTGCGCTCTCAATTTCAACAAATCTCATATTTTAATTTTTTCCCATCGTTTATCTCGTATTTGTGTTTTTCCCCAGTTTCTTATATTACAGGAACCACCTAAATGTCTTTTTTAAAATGCACTTTTTGTGTGCTCATTTTAATAAAGAAAATTGTATTGAAGCAGAAAAGTTAAATAAAAAATTACCACAAAAATGTTGGAATGTGTCAAAAGCAGTGGCTATTAAAATGTGTTTCAAGCTGTGTTTTTTTTTTTTTGTTGAGGAGTTTATGATTGCACTAACAGGTCGAAGGCCCAAAGATACCGACAGAGTTGCTGGAAGTTCTTCAGAGGGTAGTTGAAGAAAGTGGAGCTGTACTTGCTGCAGCCCGTATTGAGGAGGAAGAGAGGAGACATAATAGGCGATTAAGAGAAGAACAGGATGCTGCTTATCAAGCTGCTCTCGAAGCTGATCAGGTAACTTCACATTTTTCACAACCCTCTGTGAACTGCATGATTCTATAATTTTTTCATTTTGAAATTTACTATGATGGTGAGAACTAGCAAAAAAACTATAATTAGAATTTGAGAGTTCTGCTCCTATTTTATATTTGATAGCCGTACATGAACTCTTTTTGGCATATATATTAATGTACAGCTTTGTGTCTGGGCAGGCCAGAGAGCGGGAAAAGCAAGCAGAGGCAGAGCGCTTGCAAAGAGTAGCTGCTGAAGCTGAGAGGAGGCGTAAGGAACAGGAAGTGGCTATGGAAAGAGCTGCTCAGGAAGCAACTGAGAGAGAAGCAGCTTTAGAAAGGCGGCGCCAAGAAAAAGCTATGGCATTGGGTGTGGAGCCTGAGAAAGGGTCTGATGTCACACAGGTATACATTTCAATTATTATAACCCTGGTATCATTTTTGATCTGTAAATTTTTCTGGTATAATATGTAAAATAATTACATAGTTGAAACGTGATACATCCTTTACTTTACGAAATATTAGGTATATATTTCGTGTTATATTACTCTAGAAACAAATATAGATTAAAATTATTAATAATTCTTTAAAATTTCAGTAAATCTAGTCTAGTCAGGCACATCCTCTAGAATGTTCCATATGACATGTCCCCGCCCAAAAAATCACATGTTCAGGGCATATGGATAGGGGCAATTGATAGCTAATTTAGTAATTTAAAAAATAATAAATAATATTTAAATTTAATAAATAATCAATTTAATACTAATTGATATAATTTAATGTAGATAATATACTTTTAACATACATACGAATAAATTTAGTTTAATAAACAAAAAATTTCATTAAAAATGATTGCAAGACATCTTATATTATTTAATTATATTAAACTTAAGAGATTTTTATAAATTCTGCAATACCCTTGTTCTCTGTCCTCTTACTTGAATTCCCTTATGTACACTCAAAGCCTCGGTGTCCTCTACATTTGAAATAGTTTCCTCTAAACACCATTTTGTCATCTCTCCTATAGCTACTTTGTCCGCCACCTCTATGGAAATTTCTATCATCCCTTTGGTATGAACTCTCTTCCTTGATTTCTACCTTATTGTTCTGATCTCCGTAAGATCATCCTTCTCCAGCAAATGTTCTCTTCTCTGAAATCTTCAACCTCTTTTTCTTTGTCTTTCTTCTCGTCTCTTGTTCAGCTTTTCTTCAGCCTTTAGGGAATATTGATAAGCCTCTTCCACACTTTACACTTTGACCAAACTGATCTCATCTTGTATTGATACCCTCAAACCATTCAAATACCTTCCAACTTTTTCAACATTGTCTATATGACCAGATCTAATATCCAATTTGTAGAATTCCTCAGTATACTTCTTGACACTAATATCCTTCTGCTTTCGATTCTGCAACTTCTTAAACAAATTTACTTGGTAGTCAGTAAGTAAGAACTTAGCTTTCAATTTATGCACAATCCTATCCCATGATCTTTCTTCTTGACTCTTCTTTGTCTCAACAATCAAAAAGTCTATCACAAGTAGATCTGCATTTCTCCTTCCGCAAACCATCTTGTTCAAGCCCTCTCCAATTTAGGGTTGGATTCCTTACTTTTCCGCTCCACATGAATCAATCTAGGGCCTCAAGACAACTAGAATTAAGATAAAACTCCCAGAAGGAATGTAAACTTCTCTCTGCTACCACTTGGTGCAGCCAGTAACAGGAGGGACCTCAATGAGATTTGTCTGATCATTGCGGCAATAGTAATTTGTCGGAAACAACAATGAACGATTGAGAGACGAGCAAAATCAGCTTTCTTATTATCAGAAATTCAGTTACAATGGACTTACAACATGCAATGTTACATGCCATGCATGCAAGTCTGATTACTCATCTGAACATAACTTGGCATCATAATCAGGTGGATTAAATTGGGGTTTTGCATTCACTATAGTTAAGGCTCCTAGGAGTCTTTCCTCTCCTTGCTCAAGCACTTCTTCTGCTTCTTCCTCAACTGCTTCTTCATTCTCAGTCACATAATCGATGTACCTCTTCTCTTGGCAATTTTTACAACTTCCAATCTGGCTACTATTTGTCTCAACATATGCATCATGGTTTGATGTACATCTCTCTATCCACAAACCATCTTGCGCAATTCCTTTGCAATTGCAGGTTAGATCCTCACTCTGCCACCCACAACAAACAATTTAGGGCTTAACAACATTGGAATAGAGATCAACTTCCTCAACGAACAAAAACTTGCTCTGATGCCACTTAGTGCAGTCCAATCCATGCAGCTAGAGGCACACAACGGAACCAACAAGAATCAATTGGGAGGAAAGCAATATCAGCTTTCACATTATTAGAAAATCATTTACAATGGACCTGCAACATCCAGTCTTACATTGCAGGCATATAGGCTTGATTACAAATTGAAATCCTTACAATCCTTCATATTGAGCCTTCGAGAGGTTATCTATCTATCAACTACTGAGAACTAATATAGAGCCTTCACATACATTGAGTCACTTGGGGAAGATCGCATTCTCCAAAAGATAAGGAAAATGTATAACATGATAAAAGTCAGGACCCACATCATGAAGAACTCCCAACAATTAAGCTTGAGATGACATGTTGGGCAAGAACCTAGGAACTTCGTGATATGCACCAATAAGCTTCGGGGATTGGGAAATTGCATAGCAAGATTAGAAAACACAAATTGGTTGGAAAATGTGGAGACCAAGAATGTCATGTCAAGAATCCTCAAGATCTCAGCCCAGAAGTAACAGATCGAGATGTGAACATAGGTGAAGGTTCAACATGATGCTAGGTACATGCCACATGCCACAAGGTTCACAAGAACTAAAGATCTTAAGTTTTAAAGGAACACGACAACAAATACTTCAATTAACAAAATAGGAAGAAATATGAACAACTAAAAATAAATGTTTTAGGTTGATGCAAGATTGCCAAGATGCTCTTGCATCATCAGATGTCCACCAGTCTCCACAAGGCTTGACCTTGAGACGATTTGATGCTAAGAAAGGCAACCGCTACACCAAAAGCTTGAATTGGTTGTGAATGACACCCACAGATGTTAAGAGTGGGGTTTTCATCCCATAAGGTGCCAACATAGGCCAGCCCACTTGTAGACATGTCATTGTTGGCCCCATCATTTGGTTCGGTTACATGTTGCCAACATGGTGGAGGAATGTCCACTGGGATATAGCCAACATATTGGGTTTTCATCGGGCAGGGACATTGCATCTGATTTACAATCTTTCAAGTACTTTGTCATATTTATGTGTATGATTGTTGGATTGTTTGGCTGAGATTTTGCTTTTGTTTATTAAGTACTTCCATATACAGTAGGCATATTTATTTAGCCTTATTAAGGCTGACCAGTAATAAGATTTCTTTCAATATGAAACATTTAATTTTTTATTTGATGATTGACCTATTCCAACATAGCAAAGTAATTGAAGATTATAATCTTTTTACTAGATTAAAAAAAAATCAATTGACCTTTTGAGGTATTGAGTTTTGAAAATCTTCTCAATGGATATCCTCCCAAACATGAAACACACATTGTAGAGTAAAATATTTCTTATACTAGAATTGATAAAAGGACAATATGTCAAGATTGTGGCAGAATGATGTGCAAATGAGAGTTGAGAAAAACTTAGAACCTTTATAATCTCTACAACCATAACCTCACCTATGGAAGTGAAATAATCTAATTTTAATCTGTTAGATGTTTTGACTTAATAAAGGGAGTAATGTTAATCTAGGTTCATTCTTTCAATAGTGTCAACCAATCGAGCTAGGCTGAATATAAAACTGAAACATAACAGACATTTTAATCAAATTCTTTATAGTTTACAACTGCTACGCCCTTAATATTGGCGTATATAGGGTTATGAATAGTCAACTTGTGGCTATCTTAATCCTTAATTAAGTCATGTTATCATTAGTACATTATTATTTAGGTAGGTAGGTCAGCTTAGGTGTTATGTAGGGTTGTGTCTATTCAACCTAAGCATAATTAGGTATATATAGGAGGTTGTGAATCTTATTTCAAGATCATATTGTGAAGTGTGTTCTCATTAGAGATATTTGGAGGTTGCCCCGTCGAAGTGCCCTATTACTCTCAGTTATTATCAAGTATTTATATAATATTTCATATTATTTCTTCTATTGTGCAAGTTAGTTCATTACATGTGGTATTAGAGCCTCCACCTAGGTTTGAGTCTCGGAGAGGGTGGCAACGTCAACATTGCAGTGTTCGTTTAGGGCTCTTATGGCCAAGGGAGTGCCCACCGTATGGGCACACATCCAGCCCAGAGTCTGGACTGCAGAGCGTGGTGGGATGTTATGATCTTGGTGGGTGGCCTTCACTAGCACCTCGGGGTTTTGGTGCAATGGTTCGTACCAACAACTGGATTAATTATTTACTTAGTTCGATGCACTCAAATGCAAGCAAAACAGAGAGAGAAAGTCTATACATAGTAGACTGGAATGCTGTTCAAATGTGAATTAATGTAATATCCCTAGGGTTTGATATATGTTCTCTTCACCAGCTACAAAATCAGATAATATAATAATAATAATAATCTGAATACTACCAGTTTCCCAAAGGATGGAAAAATAATCAAACAGAAAAAATAGTCAGAGGAGATTGCACTATTTTAATTTCATATAGCAATTTATTTTACAGGAAATCTGATATTCTTACAGAGGTCCCTGGTGTAATGGCTTCTCAATTTTGGGGCAGCAGTAAAGTGCTCAACTGGTTGGTGTATGCATCTAAGGATTCATGCTACCATTGGTACTTATTGATGGAATATCTAAAGTGCCCAACTGGTTGGTGTAGGTTTTAAAGGGATCATGCTGACATTGTGATGAACAGCAGGAAGAAAGAAAAAAAGAAGAACTGTACAATATTTTTATGAAAAATAAGGAATATTCTAAACCTTAAAATATGGAACAATTTGTTAACATTACCCAATTGCAGAGTTATCTCTTAGAACTCTAATCTTGGTTGAAATTTGTTGCTCCTACATCAGATTCCCAAGGAACAAAAAGACTTGTTCATGGGCTCTTGTCCATGAGATCCTCAACATTGAGACCATGCTTGAATAGATCTGAACCTGTCATCCATGTGAAATCTTCAGGTGGGTAGCCCTTCCATTTGACCGAGTATTTCAGATGTTCTTTTCCTCTAGTTTTCGTGATGACTTGCATGTCCAAGATAAATTCTGGTTGCTTTGGTGTCGCTACTGTTGCTCCCATTCGATGACCTGTTCTTACACTGTCTCAGGATCCTGAATTGTTTGTTCCTTATCCTTGTAAGGATATAGGTCTGAAACATTAAATACAGGAGAAATCCCGATGCCATTTGTAAGTTGGATCTCATATGCATTCTTGAGAACTATTATAGAACTTGACAAGGATCAATTTTCTTTTCTTTCAGCTAATTATATTCTCCTCTTGGGAATCTTTCTTTTCTAAGATGAGCTAGGACCATATCCCCAACATTAAAATCGACTTCTTTTCTTTTCATATCAGCTCCCCTTTTGTTCTTAATGGTAATTTCCTTAAGTTTCCTTTTCACTTGGTCATGCAATTCTTGGATTACATTGGCAAAATCCTCACCATCAGCACTCCTTGTCTCCATCTTACAAAGACTTTTATAGCTCATACACTCCTCTATGATGCAAACTATACAAGATTTGAAAGGGTCACGTACCTGTACTTCTGTTAGGAGAATCATTATATGCAAACTCAGCTTGTGCAAGCACCAAGTCCCACTGTTTTGGATGCATATTCGCTAACCTTCGCAAGATGTTCCCAAGGCTTTTGTTAACTACTTCTGTGTGACCATCAGTTTGAGGATGGTAAGCTGAGCTGAAACTCAAAGTAGTGACCAATTTCTTCCATAGAGTCCTCCAACAGTGTCCTACAAATTTAGTGTCTTGATCAGAGACAATCCTCCTAGGAAGTCCATGTAGTCTGACTATCTCCTTGAACAAATTTGCAATACTAGTAGTATCACTTGTTTTTGTACATGGAATGAAATGAGCCATTTTAGAAAACCTCTCAACTACTACAAATATTGAATCATGTCCTTTGTGTGTTCTTGGTAGACCAAGTACAAAGTCCATACTGATCGAATCCCATGACCTATTTGAGATTGGTAGTGGTTGATGCAAACCTGCGTTCTGGCTGCTTCCTTTGGCATGTTGGCATAGTTTACACCTCTCTACAAACTTCTTAACATAATTGCCCATACTTGGTGATGCAGAGAAAAATTCAACGGAAGCAATATCAAAAAGGAACCAGCGCCAGCAAGAGATAGATTATAAAATTCTTCTATTTAATTTATCAAATGAATAGTACATACACTGGCTCTCCTGCAGATTTCTTCTCTCTGTAACTTCTATCTAGAAACTTTGCTCTCAAGCTTTACCTAAACCTAAACCTAAAACTCTATTTATACTTGCTAAGATAATCTACGAAACCTTCTAGATTATTACAATATAAAAAATTCTAGATCAATATAGATTATTACAAAATAGGAAAAACAACTTATAGAATACTCTAGATCAATATAGAATAGGGAAGAATGACCCCACAATGGTCTGAACAAATCCCAAGAAAATATCTTATTGTAATGAAAAAATCGAGATAATTTCCTCAAGTTGGCTCGTGTATAAATTATGTTCAAAAATCATTATGTGGGTGCTCCTGCACCACTTGGCCAATAATAATGTGAACTTAATTGAGCCAATGTCTTGTTTTGTCCAAAATGCCCTGCTAACCTTCCATTGTGTTTCTCCTTGAATAGATTCTCTCCATTGAAATAGAAAATCATTTCATTCATCTTCATCGTTTGGTGTAGGTTTTTGTTTATTCGTGGAAGTTAAAAAAATGCACGATTGAAGTTTTTAAAAAATTAAATTGGGATTTGCATTAAATATGTGAAAAATCAAACAGTAGTTGAGATGGCTGGAAAATCAAGGTATCTGACATGAATTTGTTCAATATCATATCTATGTCTGTATTGGATATGGGGATATATGCCCTTGGGGAGGGGCAGGGGCATGTCTGTTTTTCCTACCAATTTTATTTGAATTCTGAATATAATATACTTATATTCCTTATATGGTATTTTCATCGTTCAATGCAATGTGCTATTGTTTAGTATTTCAAAGTTTCATTTGGAAGGACTCAAAATAGCTTGTGATTGCTAATGATTAGGCCTCAATATTTATTATTGTTCTCAATTGCTTCATTCATGCAAAGTTAGCTGGGATTTGGATTTTGACTAGTCTTTGTCATTCCAGTAGTCCTCATCAAATCTAATGCAATTGCAATATGATAGATGGATTTATTTTGACAGGGATATCCTCGAAGCGATATAAAAATTGAGCAATAATAATCAGAGTGAAAGACCCAATCCAAATTCAGGGAGGGATACTCATTCTAATCATTCAGAAAATGTACCTCCAACAAAAGACTCATTTCCTCAAGACACACTTCCTTCATTCCTTCCAAACTAGGAACCAATTGTAGAAGAAGGGGAACAAACCTAATTAGCGTGGAAGAAATTACACAAATATACACAAGATTGGACCCACAAGTCAGGAACCTTACTCCCTTTAAAGAATACTATGAAACCAATCTATTAGAAAGTAAAAAAGAAAGCTATATAAATAAAGATCTTGAAACAAACATTAATATGGTATCATTACTATGTTTAGACGGAATAGGGAAAGAAACTGCTCAGTCATGGATTGAGAAATTGGATACATACCTATCTTATAGCCCCATGACAGAGGAAAGTGCCATCAAGTTTGCTATACTCCATTTAGTAGGGCCAGCCCACGATTGGTGGCATTATGGTCGCAAAATTGTAGGCCATAAAAAAATACTACTTATAATGAATTCACACAAAGGCTTATTAAGAGATTTGATAATAGAGATTCCGAATTATATTTCCAAGAGTTAATCCACCTGAGAAGAATTTGCTTGCGAGTTCCTATCATTATCAATTATGATTCCTGATCATTCCCAGAAAAGGCTCACCTCAATGTTCATAGAAGGACTCAAAAGCTCCAGTAGAAGCTCGGTAAAACCTTTTGAACCACAAAATTTGGAGGAAGCCATAAAAAAAGCTAAGAAGTTTGAATCAAATTACCTGAAGGAAAAGAATATGTTGAATAAGATACAACATAGACAGGAGGAGCCAAGGAAAGACGATTAGGGAAGGAATGTTATTCTTGTAAAGAACAATGGCGTTCAGGACATCGATGCCAAGGGAGAGATGAAATAATGAAGAAAGGCATATGTTTGAGATGCAAAGAAACATGGGAACAAGGACACAAATGCGGTAAAAGGAACCAAGTCCATAAAATTCAAGCAACACAAGAAGAAGAAGCACCATCAAAAAAAATAAAGGAGAATGACATTGATCTCAATACCCAAGTAAAAAATTAGTGGGAATTTGAGGAGCTTCGGTCCCAAATATTGAAATAGATTAGAGCATTGTGTTAGATAGTAACACAAAATGGAAATTAATATATTATGCAAATTCAATTTATTGTTAACTAACAAAATAAGAAACTTTGATTTAAGACATGGTTTTGACGTTCTTATTGAGTGTTGCTAATCCTAGTAGAGGATGTTCTTGGTGAGTGTCGCCATAAAGTATTCATTTATCCCTGTTATTAGTAAACTGGTCAAATTAGTCTTAAGGGCCTAATAGATGGGTATTGAAGAAATTGTGGTCAAATGGAGGGATTGAATTCTGTATTCTTGGTATTGTATAGAGCGCTCAAAAGGGTGTCTGGAATATGAGTTAGTTTGGGAAGATTAGTTGGTAGTCAAAAATCGTAGACCAAAAACCTATTAGGTCGGTCTAATTGGGCTCTTAGGCCTATTTGAGCCATATTGAAGGAATTAGTTAACAAAAGACCCTTGGAACCTTAAAACCATAGTTCAACTTCTCGTTCTTTGCCACTTCTCGGCGAGGCCAAAAAAAAATTCTTGGCAAATATCAAAGAGAAATCGGCAACTTCTCGGGAATTTTAAAAATGACTTTAATTTAATTAAAAATGCATTTTTTTCACAAAATTCAATAAGTAGATTCATGTATTGAGTCAGTAAATGAGTAAACAAACCAAACAAGTTGATCTAGCTATTAATAAATGCAATAAGTAACAAAATCGCATCCTAATATGGAATGCCAATGTAGTCACAGACTTTGAACTCTGAAACAAGCTACAAATAGTAAATACCGAATTGTCTTTGTCAAAATATAAGCAAATACAAATGTTAAGTTTAATATGAAACTAGTCTACATCTTCCTCTTCCCCATCCCAGTAGTTCTAGTAAAGTTTCACTCCTAATCCACTGGAAATCGCTAGAAATCAATACCAAACTCTTAGGTGCTGCTCCAAGACACTTTTCCTCCACCCAAGATGCTGAATGCAGCAAACGAAACAATAAAATGATGTTTTTTGTGCGTAGGTATTTACTGGATGCCGCCTGCGAGAAGACTGCAAGTTATCACGAGAAATTGCCGACTTCTTGCCAACTTCTTGCTGCGAGAAGTGCAAAATCTCGACCCCCGAAATCGGCGATAAAATCTCAAGTTTTATCGCCGCCTGGAACTTCTCACGAGAAGTTGATTTTTTTGCTAATATATTGGCGAGAAGTTGTACTATGCTTAAAACCACCTAAATTTGGGTTCATTTGACATAAGAAGACTATATCTAGAAGTTGGTATGTTTATGTGTAGGTTGAGTGTCCAAACCCCCCATGTCTCAAGAAATCAAGCCTATGGAATTCAAGCTTCTGCTGTCCATTCAATATCTCTCTTGGATGACATGTTCTCCCCTTCTACATCTCCATATGGAGGGAGTCATCTCTTTATGACACCCCTTACCCTAGGCAAGGATCACACCTCAAAGCTAAGCGTCATCATAACAAATCCCAGTTGGCTCATTTAGAGAGATTTGAATATTGTTTAAGGTGTTCCCTTAGCCTGCTCTAATGGCTTTATGTTGGCATTTTTTTTTCAAATTACTCATGGCCAATGTTAATTGTCTTTATTTTGGGCCAGCCACTTGATTTCATTTAATTGCCTATATGTAGTTATTTGAAGCTGTGACCAGGGTCTATGAAACAATGATGTATTTGTTACAGCAATTAAAATGAAGGCGGCAATCATTATTATTAAATTATTAATGCTTAAAGCAGCTATCTTAATTGAATAAATAGTGAACAGCAAGCTGTGACCACGGCTTATGATGCAGGGATGACATGATTGAAGTAAGTACATATGGAAAACCATAAAGAAAAGATTAAGTGCCAGTACATCTTATAAAGCCTCATTTATGAAGAGTGGTAGCTGGCAAGGTCCCTTGATTGTATCTTTTCTTAACCACATATTTAAAAAAAACTTTAAAATATGCATCAAGTCTCATTTATCATTAGCTCTTCCACAATCTTATGATTAACTATGTACTTTTTCCAGATATTTGAGCTGTATTTATATATCATTTGATTAAATAGAATCAAATCTTGTATCAAGCCTCATCTATTTCTGTCTGCTTTCTTTACATATTGTACTAATTTTTTATATTGCTTGATTTTTGTTCTGAGGTTCTGATATTTAGATGTTTAAATGTATTCCTTTTAAATAGGTGCTTGTGCGGTTTCCTAATGGGGAGCGAAAAGAACGGAGATTTTATAGCTCAGCAATGATTCAATCCCTTTATGACTATGTTGATTCCTTGAATTGCCTGAATGCCGAAAAATACAGCTTAGTCACAAGTTTTCCTCGGGTTGTGTATGGTTCAGACAAGTTTGCATTATCTCTGCGTGAAGCAGGCCTTCATCCACAGGCCAGTCTCTATGTTCAGGTGGAGGATGCATAACATTATTGGACTAACTTATGCTTGTGTTGTAGCATCATTTTTGGTCAATTGCAATTGAGCCAATTCTTTTAGCGGTAAAGTATATTTGCATCTACAATCCTGGCCAAGAAGCTTTCCCCGTAAATTACTTTGCTTTTATGGAAACTTGTACCATTTTCAAATATTGTTTTTGTTTGGGGGTATATATTTTATTTTCTTATGTCAGAATGCATTTAGGTACAGTTAAAATGTACACTGATAAACTTTGCACACAAGAAGTCAAAGAAACTCCAGCTGCTATCCAATTTAATAACCTTGCATGATGTATCTATGTAAGAAGGAAACTCATGACACACTTAATAACATCTAGTTTCCTGCCAGTTGCAATCTTTTTCTGTATTTTCAAGATCATGCAATTTTAAATATACACTTATGAAACAGAACTTTCAAAATTTTCTTTGACTTTCTTGTTAGTAATCTGGTTAGTCAGACAATCAGTTGTCTCTGTAGAGGTAGTTACATATGAAATGGTCTATTTATTTTTTGTTGTATTGAGATGTATTGTCTAAATTTGTTTGTGATACTATTATACTGTGATAGAAGATGTTACTCAGAATTTGATTTGCATTTTGTTAGATAAAAGTTTGCGAGACCCATATTTTCCTGAGCGATCAAACTCTTAACAGTTTCAGTTTAGTGTATCATTCAATGTTTTCAAGGCACTATTGTGGATGTGGCGATCTCATTTTAGTCATATATATGTGCAATTCCCGTTTCTGAAAATGATTTTAAGAATGCTTGTTTTCATCAGAAATTTGCCTTTTTTATAACACCTATGTGATTGTCTCTAGGTCCACAAAATTAGTACGCCTCAGGAAATGCATGAAGCTTGAAAGTCGTGATGAAAACTGTCAGGTGCCATCTACATGGTAGGCTCACCTTCTATCACTAGCCCACATACCTTTGGTCTGCACTGTGCCAGTATCTGTGTGAATATTGGTTTGGAAAAAGCACTTTTGGACTAAACAGTACTGAATTTAAGGGAGCTATTCAGACGCAGAGGCTGTCTTAAGCATGGCCGTTTGGCCAGAACATGTCTCACTTACCGCTCAACAATGGACTTAGTGGGAAAACAGGACTGAGGATATCCAACTGAACCTTTTTCAAGATAATGTACTAAAGAGAAGCAGGAGACTGCAGATCATTCCGAGAAGTTTCATGGCATATCTATGAAAACATAATACAATATACAAGCTACCTGTAAAATCCTACTTATTCTCTCACAGGAGCATCAACTAAATGTTACAGGTGATGGCAGATTAACCTAAGAATATGTTAACAAATTTAGTGTTCCGTGTAGTCTCCAAACCAATCAGGGAGTAAATAAAACATCTCCAAGATGGTTGGTAGAGAAAAGAATGTACTGATCCTTTTCAAGGTAAAGTTACAAAGTTTTCATGGTGAGTCTTGGATGAGTTATGGTGAGTATTCTGCCAGTTTGACAAAAACACTTGCCACGTAGAGATAGAATGTTGATTTAGATAAATTACAATAAAAACACTAGAAAAATGTGAATGTCTGGCTTTATAAGCACAGTAGCATTTCAACATTGTTAAGCGAACTGGAAGGATTTTATAGACGCCCCTCTGTCATGACTCTAAATCACATTGCAGCCTCTACTAATATTAGAGTGAGGTGATAACAATGACATGGAGGCCAGCCCCATTCACGAAACAATTAATACTAAACTGAGGCAATAACAGTTACATGGAGGCCGACCTTATAAACAAAACCAAGTGGTAGCAGTTGAATGGAGGAGCCAAGCAAGTTTCAAACAGGCATTCAATGTAAGAGCTGAATAGGGTTAGCCAGATGGCAGATCAGATTCCTGTTGTCTGCTGCCTAGGTTTGCAAATGAAAAAGGCAAAGCCCTATGTAGATCCTCACAAAATTCTCCTCCAATTCAATCTGAACAAAAACCAAGACAAAAGTGATAAATATGACGGCAACAAATTCCACAATCACAAGGGACTAACTGTAATATCCCCAAAAGTATAATAATTTATTCTGAATTTGAGAGGAAATAGTCAAATACCTCTGTAAATTGTTCCACAAACTATAGCACCGAGAAGCCCACCTGACTCCTCCAAGAAACTATCTAGGATAGATCAGTCTCCCTAGCGAAAATGTTGTCATCAGGGATTCATCCTCACTCTGTAAAGAAATCTGGATGATTTCTCAGAGACGATTGAGAGCAGGTCTCTCACTGCTAAAACTGTAATTCACAGGTTCCAAATCGTGGGAAGGATTAATCTGAGAAAACTCTCAAACCAATGATGATGATAAAATAAATATTCATTCCATACCTGCTCCTATCCCAAAGCCTCTTAAATTTTAAAATAATAGTCTTTGACAGTTTACCACATGGATAGGTGAATTAATTAGGGACTCTAAATCTTCCCTAAAGTTATTTTATTATTAATTATTAATTATTTTATTATTAATTATTAATATCACCCTTAATTTAGTTTTTATGTAACAATCCTAATTAATCATGATTTAATCTCCCTTTTGGATATATTTTAACCTTGTGAATAAGACAAAAATTGGACATTATGCTGATCTAGCAATGACCCACAAGTGGATTTGTTTGCGGACTGGTTCTCGCAGGGTTACCCCCTAGGTACCTATCTGAAGTCAATGCAGAGTCTTCAAGAAACAATCTAAGAAGTCAATCTATACAATTAATTTCATTAAAGCAGTCAAGAAGATAACATATTAATGAGATCTAAAGGCTCATGAGCATTCCGAAAACAGACCTTTGTATGGCATAAATCCTCAATCAAGTGCATCCTATGTCAATACTTTTCTTAGCAAAAAAAGTGGCATAGATATAAACAAGAGCAGCAGTCATAAGCTGTTAATTGAAGCTAATTGAGGTAAAAAGCAATCAAATCAATTTAAGACCATTCTGAGGAAAAATTAAATGATATCATCGTTCTTTCTGAGGACTGAGCTCTCGGACTCAATAGCTTCTCTGTGCTATTATATCAGAGATTCTGTCCGAGTATAAAATGTGAGCTCAGTCTTATGGTTGAGTAAGACAGGCTGAAACAAATGCCAACAGCACAATGCTACAAAACTGAGGGTGAATCTTTAACAGGCCAAGACAAAACACGCGGGTCACCAAAAGCTGATAGCTCTTTGACATGGTCCGTTGAACTTATTTTCTTCAGGTTAGTCCTTTTATAGAAAAGGATTAAAATTAATGTGCATTTTACTTTCGTATTGTGGAGGCAAATCTCAGATAACATATCCATTCTCTTGCTATTCATTAAAAAAGGATCAAGATTTGCATTTAAATTATGCATTCTCAATGCCTTGAATCGATGCAAGATGAACCTTTTCTTCCAAACACACAAGCCTTGTGGCCAAATGATCAGGTCATTGGTTGGATTATTAACCCTCTTCAGGACATTCATTGACGGGGAGGTGAGCTATACTCTTTAGGGAAAAAAAACATGTAGTCAAGATATATGGACTGTGAGCCAGAAATAAGGAAATAAGGAATTCCGATTTCCACTTAAATGATACTCTACTGTTCAATTGCTAGACTTTTAGGCTGCTAGAGTGCTTTACGCCAACTCATCAATAGCAACAAATCTAGTGTTTTTATAAATACCAAGAACAGATGGATCCAGGGAATCCTGAAAAGTTTACATTTCACCTCAGGCACTTTCAATGACCCATAGGAGACTTTTTATGAATAAGCCTTCCAAAACACATGGATCTCTATAGAACACAAATAAAACTGAACTGAAAAATGGTTCACACTAACAGGAAGAGTGCAACTACTTCAGTTGGTCCCATAAGCTGTCCCTTCATACACGTGGGGGTCAGCTCCCCTCCTTGAAAGTAGAGGGATTGGATCATGATACACTGGAGGAACTTCCACCGCAGGGAACTGCACATTCACCATTTTAGACTAGCTAGATAACACCACTCCAAAAAAATGTGATGGTTTAGAACTTCAGACTAAAAAAACGAAAGAATATTCTAACCAAGCCAGACCTAGCTTGTACCGCAGGCCCCTGAAATTAGCTGAGGTATCGTTGTCTGTAAGTATGACTTAACGTTATCACAACATTCCTGCACTTCAGTGCAAAATACAAGAAATCCACTTCGCCAAGATCGGTGAAGTTGGTAATTTGGTTTTCTGATGTTTTCAAGTATTACATGATTAATATTCTTTCAAGAACAGGAACTAGATATCCTGATTGCACATGAATTTACGTGTTCTAAAAATGATCTATGGTCGATAATTTTTTACTAACTATTGTGCTGTTATTGTTAAAATTCTTTGGAAGATTTTTCCATGTTATATTTTATTGTATCTGTTCAATACTGGGCTTGATCGACCCAATAAATTTATTTATGTTGTTTGAAGATTGCATAGGAAATTTTTTAGTATGGGAGATAGGTAAGTATTATGTTATCACATGGTATATCAGTTTCATTTTTAAGTTACAATTAAAAGGTTAAAACGTCCTTCAACATACTATCACCTTGTCATAGACTAACATAGTTAATGACGTGATATAATATACTTAGAAAACATGTCATGTGCAGACTTATCGGGGTGGTGAAGTCCAATGACAAAGTACAATAAATTACAATAAATTAACACATCAATTCTACTTGACATTTTAAAGAACACTTATAAATTCATACGTAACACGGTAATGCTATTATTTAGTTCTTGTTTTTAAAATAAAATTAGAGGCTATGCCACCCCCTTAAGAAATAGGCATGCCCTAATTTGAGACTTTATTTGAAAATTATTGATTTTCACACCTGATAAAAATGTTTTTCGGTCTGAAAAATAACCCGCACTAGTTGATCTCATAGCGTACACTACACATTTCAAGCACAAGTTGACTAAATTACTAATTAATTTGGCCAGCATGAGAAATATATTAAATTTTAATATTGTATAATTCAATTTGTCAGCCAAAATTTAGATTGCAATAGAGTTTGGATGTAACGAGGTTTTGACATATATAGATTATTTTTATTGTTTGTGTTTTCTTTCTTTCTTTCTACTATGTATTTGACTATGATACAATGATTACAACATGATTAAGCAGGTTTGGCATTTATTTTGTTAATTCAATATCCAATGTTGTGTCTAGATGTGGATAACTTCCAATAATTGTTAACGATGAACCCGAAATGACTGCATGTACTTGTACTTTTCATCTATAAGGGAACTTACAAATATAGAGGATTGAATTTGTAAAACTTGACCATAATATAATTCTCAATTGTCACTACTTTTAGTTGCAATGTCTTGCCCTTCTTATACTTTTAACTGGAAATTTTAGATCATCACTTTGAAACACCATCTCCATCTTCTTAGAAACACGTTAAGTTAAAGCCTTGACAGGAAAATACACCATGCGAAAATCTAAATAATGGATCGTGGAAATCTCTTCAGACTAACATGCACCATGTTCTTCTAGAAGATTTTGGAGTGACATGCATGATTTCTTTTAGAAGATTTTAGATTGTGGGCGAAGACTATCACTAAAATGGATATTTTTCCCTCATTCTTCACTTTTTGATTATCAAATGAACAAGATCATTGCTATCCTGAATATTTTGTTAGGTTTGAATATTCTCAACTAACAAACAACTAATCAACTAGCTTGTTTATTTAAACTGGATATTATGTGAAGTAGTGGATGGAGAGTCCAAAGAGAGGAATCTCCAATTGTGTACCAAGACATGAAATAACCTTGAATGGAAATAAATTTATTTAAACTGGATATTATGTGAAGTAGTGGATGGAGAGTCCAAAGAGAGGAATCTCCAATTGTGTACCAAGACATGAAAAAACATTGAATGAAAATAAACTCATCAATTTTAGATAACATAATATTTGCAACATACACATGCTTGCATTTGACTTATAGATTTGCTCACTAGTCACAACATGCTTATTGCAAGTTTACACGTATGATTTCTTTCCCTATAGTGCAAGTGTCAAATTCTTATTGCTAAGTACTTTTATATTAACTATGATTTCTTTCGCTAAAGCGCAAGTGTCAAATTCTTATTACTAAGTACTTTTTATATTAACTAGACCAAGTCTCAATGAATGCAATAAGTCTTTATATATTGTGAACGAATATAATTAATCCTAGCTTATAAATATGTTTCTGATAGTTAAAATAATGATACATAATAACAAGAAATCATACATAACACAATGATTTGTTGACTAGAGAAACCCTTGATTATAGAGAAAACTCTAGTGGGGATGGTAATATATAAATTCCCTGTCAAAGGATGTGACCCTATTAGGGGTTAAATACAACTTATTTAGTACAATTATCCCTATTAAAGGATAAATTCAAATTAGGAGACCTGGAACCCTTGTTAGAAGGTTCAATAAGAACAACTACACCCATTGTCTAAATGCTCCAATAAATACGAAAGACAATACTTTTAGATTTGCATCTTACTTGCCAAAGCAATTTCTTTGAAGTCCACTTCAATCAACCAACATTATCTTTGCTCTGTTAGGTCGTCTAACATAAAATCTTGCATCATATCTATCTAGACATACCATTCATCTGTCTATACTCTTTTTTCCAACCAAGGAAAACAATCTTCCTTTATACCCTTTACAAATAATTGATTAGGTTGGACTGTTAGAGCTTCCCCTATTTAAAATTAATTACATAGGACTGTGCTAAGGCATACATGCCTAATAAGAAATATAACAATCATTACATTAAGTTTCCCACATGTTACAACAATTTGCCAACGATGAGTTTCACACTTGTTTGACATAGTTGGATGTTAGTAAAATATACCACATGTTGCGCACTAGCGACCTTTCCTAAATAATCCAAATGCTTCTCACTTCCGAACATAAACATGTCTTTTATCACCTTCTAAGCTTGACAAGGTTCATTCATGTTCGCCAATAAGATGTAGCTAAAATGCTTGCAACTATCTCTGTGATTATTTCTTGTATATTGATATGCTATTAGTGTTTACCAAACAATCTATAACTTATCCAAATCATCACATAAAAAATAGTGAACATAGATATGATATTTATGCTCATTCTACTGCACATATGTGTGCTTGCATACACAATTTTGTCAACCACTATCCTTGCTGATATGATAAATAACCTACAATAACATAAGAACATATGTTGTCACCAATGACAATTTTTCATCAATACAACTCATTGAAGTGCCAACAAAGTCAATTCCTAACAATCTCGCCTTTGGCATTTATAGAAACATATGGTGAAAAACCATCAACTCAAAAGTAATAAATAAAATGCAATTTTCTGAATATCCTTAACATATACATTCTTCACTTGTGCATATGCCTTCTTTGATTATTTCTAATAGTTCCTTGCACATATCTTCCCTAATGAAATGTTTTTCACTAATCTTCTCCCCCTTTGATGATGATCTTCATCAAAGTACTTACATTAGATCAAGCCAATGTGCAACAAAAAAATGTCAAATGCCAACAAACATTGTTATTCCAAAAATCATTACATAAGAGTTGTAAGATTAGCTTTGCACAAATTGCTGCCCCCCGCCCCCTTCCCCCCCCGCCACCGAAGGAGCAATACCAATCATCACATTTAGATGAATAAATTTGACGTGAATACATTAGATTGATGTATATTTGCATCAATTATTATGCACAAGATGGGGCCATTACCCCAAACATATCTCCAAGGTACTCAAAAGTGTCTTTAGCCAAAGGTTTAGTGAATATATTTGTTGCCTTCTCTTTTGTGCTCACATATTTTAATCTGATTTCCTTTACTATGACTTTCTCTCTCAAAAAATGATAATTGCAATATGCTTAGTCTTTAAATGTAAATTTGGATTCTTAGACATATTAATTGTACTTGTATTATCACAATGCATGATAATAGGTTTAGAGAATGTTTTTGATTAAGGAAAACAGGTTTTGAAAGGTGTCTGAAACCCTGTACACAGCTTTAGATATTCAATAAGCTCAGAGACAAAATTGTAACAAACTGAAGAGGAGCTGGTCACCCCACAAACAGGGGTAACCGTGGTGACAAAAAAACTTATCACCAACCAAAACAAAATAACCAACTAGGAAGCAAAGATTTGAATGGAAGGATCTACCTCCAAAAAGCTAGGCACAACGAGGGAGCTCATGATACACCCTTTGATTTAGAGTCTCCCTTGCTCCGACTGAAGATTCATTTCTAAAGGAGGAGCAGAGGGCTTTGTTTTCTTTCTTTTAACCACAATCCAACCATCCTCCAACTTAGTTGCCTCACCAATCCAATCCCTAGAAGAAATTGAAGAGTGGAGGCTAGGGGGAGCAGGAGCAGCAACAAACTCCCTAAGAGAGTCCATAGAAGGATGGCCTCCCACAGGAACATGAAGATCAGCCGAGACAAGGACAGGGGCAGGAGAGGGACTAGGGGCCAAACACCAGCCTTTCACAGCAACCACTGGCACCGAATCATCAATAAGGGGAGAGAGGACCTGACATCCTTAGCAACCACAGGCTTTGGGATGTGAACAACATGGGGCGAGCCAGAATCATCCGTAGCCTCTGAGGAACCTTCCGAGAACAACTCTGAGGACTTAAACACCATGTAGTGCTTAAGGGATGCCCCAAACCACCAAGAAGGTGGAAGCCTTGGATTAGTCTTTCCAGCAGCACAACGAGCAACGATGTGACCTATCTTATGACATTTTCTGTAGTGGAAGGGAATACCTTCGTAATCCAACATTTGGGTCCAACAACCCCACAAAGAGTCCAAACAAATCTCTTCTGGAAAGCCCTTTGAGACATCCATCTCAACAAGAATTCTTGCACACGTTGAATGGAGGACAGCAAAAGTGGCTGAGTCCACATATAGAAAATCTCTGAGAGAGTTCTTGATAGTTTCCAAAACAAAGTCTATCTAGAGATGCATCGGGAGGTTCGAAAGCTAGACCAAGATAGGAATCTTATTAAAGGGTTCAGTAAGTGGATCAAAATCCATATGCCATGGTTTGGCCATAAGTGGGTATCTGTCTTGCCATGAAAAACTATTATGACACAAAATGGTCTTCCTATCCTTAGCACTTTCAAACTTTACAATGAAGAAACTTCTGGCATTTGGAAATATCTAGACACCATGGTCTAGGATTGGTTCCCATAGCTTGGAAATCCAAGCATGGAGATCAACTAGAGAGGGCCAAAATCCTCGAAATCGGAAGATGGCAGCAAGGGAGGAGAACTCCTCTGCTGTATTGAGAATATCATCAACTATTTCATTATCTAAGAGGACCTTAACAAGTTTGGAGACACTTATAGGGACAACTACACGGGGATGAAGAGGCCCAGAACCAGCACGAGAAACACCATGAAGACCCTCTTCAAAGGTGGTCACATCAGCATAGGAGGCAACCCCATGAGACCCAACAACTGGAAGATTTGCCAAAGGAGCACCTACAGGAGGCAAATCCACAACAAGAGGCATATCCATGGGATGGGATGGAGCGCCTGCAGGAGGTGAGCAAACCCTACCATCCCCCAAGGTTGATGCAAACACGCCAAACTTGTATAGGGACAGAATAGAATGAAGCTACTGAAGAATGTGCACGTCTGGAACAAGTTTTTGAATTTAAGGAGATGTGCACCCAGGCGCGTGAGCAAGGTTAGAAATGACATGAGGCATATCGCAATCACATCTAAAACCTAGGAAATAAAGCAAACTAGGGTTAGAGAATGTTATACAAATGTACTTTAGCATCTTTTTATCCACATTAACTGATTACAATTGTTTGATGCTGCTACATATTCTACTTCTGTTGTAGATTGTGAAATGCAATCTTGGTTCTTGCTCAACCATGATACTAATCTTCCTCCGAGATAAAATGCTCCTTCCATTAATATGTTTTTTATCATCACCATTTCCTACCCAATCAACATTAGTATAAGCATATAATGCAAAGTCATTTTCTCTCTCACACCACAATCTATTCCAAAATTCCCTTCAAATATCTAAATACTATTACTGTATGTGATTCTTTACTGTAGTTAAAATAACTCTCAATATCCTTATTAATTCTGAAACATGTAAATAATAGATGAAACAACAAAAATATAACCATACACAATAACACCAGATCTATTAACTAGGGAAACCCTTGATCATGGAGAAAACCTTGGTAGGGATGGTACCTACAAGATGATGTACTAATATAAAATTTCCTTGTGAAAGGAAAAACCCTATTAGGAGTCAATGTAATACATACAATACATATTAGTCTTTGTTAGGAGATTCCAACCCTGTTAGGAGTTGATAGGAAGATAGAAGGACCCATTGTCCAAACAACTTCAGTGCTATCTCACTGAATAATACAATTATACATCAACACTACCCAACAAAAAATTCTTTTCCAAATATAGTTCCTTGTAAGCTCATCGTAACTCAACTACACCAACCACTTCTCTAATCGAAAAGATATTCGCATGTAAGTTTACATATACAATATATTTATTGATTACATAATATTTGCACTGGATGATTACAACCACGAAAATCATCCTTCTTTTATACCAGGTCCTAGAATAAGTTTTTGAGTTGGCCTTGAGGCTTTCTCAATTTACAATAATAATATAGGACCATCTTAAGATATTCACACTTAAACGCCACAATACAATTCACATCATTTTACAATTACAAGCAATTTTTCGACTTATAGTCTTTATAACTCTTCATGCATTGATCACCTAAATGTGTGTGATTAAACACAACATCCTCAACATGTCTTCTACCTCTTTCCAAGTTTACTTGACCATATTCTATCTCTGTTAGGAGATACAATCCAAACAACAGTAACCATTAGCCAAAAACTTTGTCTAAAATCTATCATCACCAAAACCATCATAACTCTATCTACTCTTCATATTTCTGTACTCATTTCTAACTGTAGAATTTGGACACACTGTAGAACATCTCCTCAATTGTGCATAAGCTCATCTGCATTTCTCAAATCAAACAAAGCCAAACTTTGTCTGCTGCACTACTAGTCTTAACAAATAACCAGTATGTTGACATCAATGAAAAAATCTATTATGAAAGCAACACATAACCTCTAAATTATGTCTCCAACATTTCTAGGATACCCCCCATGGGAATACCATCAACATTCAAGAACAATCTCCCCCTTTTGCATTGATGACAACATAGATGAAAAACATCTAAGTTACATGTATACCAAATGTCTTTGTTGCAACTGATCCCACATTCATGCTAATCATGAAGGATAATGTTAATCTCCCCCATACAACATCATCTTTTCAAATCCTCTTCATCAATCAAATCTCTCTTTCATGAATATCTCTCCCCCAAAGGATAAGCTTTCATAGGATGTTTTTAATGTACTATCCCTCCCCCATTGAAACTAATGAAAAATGTGTCATTATGTCAATTCTCTACATAAGATCCAAAATAAGCTCAAGTGTCCAAAGACACTATTAAATACCAGTTACCAAGAGTCCTTAATGGCTTAACTCAAACACAGATACTCCCCATAGAGGAAGCAAAAGGCATCTAGTCCAGATTAAAGAAATAGTGTTGTATTACCACTAGACTGATACAATATTTGCATCAACTACTCAAAATTAGGTTGAGCATACCTCTCAAGTACTCAAATGTGTCATTCACCAAATGTTTTACAAATATGTCTGCTATTTTACTCTTTGTGCTAATATACTCCAATTTGATCTCTTTCTCTCCAATGTTTTCTCTCAAAAAGTGATACTTAATAGATATATGCTTTTTCTTTGAATGTAACACTGGATTCTTTGACATACTTACTGTGCTTGTGTTATCACAATGTATGATAACAGGTTCTGTCAACTCAATTCCAATGTCTTTCAACATTTTTTTCATCCAAATAATCTGATTACAATTGTTGGATACTACTACAAATTTCGCTTCTACCATACTCTATGAAGTACAATCATGTTTCTTTCTTAGCCAACAAATCAATCTTCCTTTCAAGAAAAATGCTCCACCACTAGTACTTTTTTTGTCATCTACACTTCCTACCCAATCCGCATCAGTGTATGCACATAAAGTGAAATCATTTGATCTATCATACCACAATCCATAATGATGTGTACCCTTCAAATATCTAAAAATTCTCTTTATTGCTCCATAATGTGACTCATTAGGACCTGCTTGAAATCTTGCCACAATTCCAACTATATTAGCTATATCAGGTCTAGTGTGTGCCAAATATTGCAATCCACAATCATAGATCTATATTTTTTCTTCTCAACAGTAGGGGTTTCATATTTTCTAGATAACTTATGTCTAGTTATCACAGGTGTTCTTACAAGTTTACAACTTTCCAAATCAAATCTCTTCAATAGGCCTTTAAGATACTTAGCATGTGATATGAAAATACCATCTTTATTCTCAAAAATTTGGAATCCCAAGGAATACTTCATCTCACCAATCATACTCATCTCAAACTCTTTCTTCATTTCTTCTACAAATTGCTTACTTGCTTCATCATCTCCTCAAAATATTAGGTCATCCACTAATACCTCAACAATCAGTAGCCACTGCCAATCTTTTTCAAATATAAGTAACTATCAACATTATCTTTTACAAATCCCAAACTTATTAGATACTTATCTAATATCACATCTATTGAAAATGGATTGTTTGAAGTGGAGAACCTATCATGGAACAATCATTGTATTTTTAATGATGTCAAACCTGCTACTTGTTGGTGAGACAATTGGTTTTTGGCCTGAATGCTATCATTTGTTTGATTGATGAAGATATTTGAAAAGAGAAGATAACAAGAGAACCTAGAGAAAGGTTGAGTTATTTAGTGTATAAAAGGAGCACTAAGACCAAGTAAGACATTTTTGATATTATGTATTGTTGATCTACTTAAGGCTAAAGTAAATGATTACTTTAGCTTAAGCAAAGAAGAAGTGTTCATAAAAAGTGTCTGCGAAGCCTAGCCGAGAAAACAGTGTAAGCCGAGAAAATTCTAGTTTAGGCTGAGCAGAAAGTTAGTACAAGCGTCAGCAAAATTTAGTAAGTGTCGAGCATCCAAAAAATAACAGTGATGACCGAGTTGAGAAGACGTAGTTGGTGCCGAGCAACCCAGTGTTGGGCGAGCATCAGAAGACTTATTGCCTATGAATAGTGTAGATGCTGAGTGACAACAAAAAGTGTTAAATTGAAAATTAGACAAATTTGAGCTGAATAATTTGATTTCTTGAATTGTGTGAAGCATGTGGAAGATAAGTATGATGAGCTAGTGGCACAAAATTCAAGATAAACCATTTTGAGGCGAATTCAAGAAAGAGTGTAGAAGTTTCTAGAGGGACTACAATGGAAAAGTGGGTAGATTCATTGAATCTTACCTAACCCTAAAATGGACGATTGTGGTTAAATGAAAAAAGACCTAAAATCTCTATATTTAGAGATAGCAGGCCAGAAGCAAAGGTTGTCATGTGTGAGAACCTAAGGAAGACAGGAAGTCTAGGGTATTGCTTCATATGGTGGCTGAATAGAGGAGACTGTTATTGGCATACAAAGAAAGAAGGCTTAAGAGGTTGAATGCTTGTAGGGTGACCAAGCTATCAGAGATGAAGAGTATGAATGCCAAATATAATGGTAGACTAAACTAGAGATTTATAATATGCAAGTGAGTTGTATTTTATTATCAGATCAAGTCTTGCTGTTACTTTTTAACAACTGTATCAGTCTGGATAAATCCTTTGGATTAAGATTGACCTAACAATCATTTGTAAATCCTTTAACCGGGTGACATTCTAATGGAATATTTTAAAGTCCTCTAACAAGGCTCACTCCTAATAGGGTGATTAAAACCCTTTAACCAAGTCACATTTAACAATGTGTATTGTAACCATTAACAGGGTTGGCTTTTAACATGGCATCACTTCAGAAGAGTGAAATTGGGTAGCATGTTAGTGGTGGTTTTTTTCGAAATTGGGTTTCCATGTAAAATCCTTGTGTCAAATTTTGTGAATGAGTTTTTAGTACTTCATTTTTACATTTCTACTAGGACAATGATCTACTAAGTTAAGGTATTGGATGATCTAATGGATGTATGCATGATATGAATCTGTTAAGCACTGAAAAGTTTTATTTGTAGATTTGGACCTTCGATAACTAATTCAACCCCCCTAAGTAATTCTAAAGAATTCTAACAACATCCTTCTCTAGGTGCTTGTTTCAATCTATACATGAACTAAGTAAATGACTTAAGTATATTGTCACTCATATGTAAAAACCAATTTGAGATTAACAATCTCCCCCTTGGACATGAGTGGCAAAATGCTTGATCACGTGTGAATAACCTTTAGCCTTTCAAGCATAACTTCATATAATATCCACATACATACAAAATTTCAAAACTTCAAAATTTTGCAAAATCTTATGATTCATCAGTCATACCTCAAAATTCAATAATTCCCCCTGAGTTGATTGTGCTGTTCTCTATTCTCCTACTGAGTAGATTTGCATTTTGAGCTGTGTACTCTATTTCTATCATAGACTCAAAAAAATTATCTCCTCCATACCTCTTATGTCTCCCATACTTATTTCTCCCCCATTTTGACACTAATGTCAAAGGGTTATACACTGATAGTGTGTTTGTCCAAAAATGATTTGTGGACCTCAAACATGATTTTCAATGCAACATCCCAATTATCACAAGCTACCTCCAATGACTTGATCTAGATGGACAACTCAAAAACACGGTGAACTGAGCCTTCATGAGTAGAAAGATGCAAATATTTCTTCATGAGTGTTTCAACAAAGGCTAGTTCCTTGTGCAAAATCTCCACATGTGGAGTCAGAATGGACTGGATGGTGATCAATATAGCCTTGATGTTTGCTTCATCTATGTGTAACACTACTAATTTACTTTGAGAGTTGAGGATATTTTTGAAATGTTTCTCACTCTAGGCTAGAGACTTAGGTAGAGTACTACCAGATGACTGTATATAGACTCTCCAAACTCAGTATGTGACCCCTTATTTCTTGCGTGAAGAGTGTGGGATTACACAATTTGGTGTACAAAGAGAAAATGTTCTCTAGTACCTTCTTCACATTGTCAATTTTCGTTGCTAACTCAAACTATGATAGTACAATAGCACTTGATATCTTTTCATCAACCTTATGCTGAAACTTCCTTTCAGACCATTCAAGTAGTTTAACATTTTAATCTAGGTCTGTGTCATTTAGCTTCTCCACTAAGCTGGTTAGCTGCTCTAAAATTGGCTTTGTTACTTTTGGTGCTGGAAAACTAAATGCATCAATAAAAATATCCTTGATATCTATCAATGTTTGTTTCTACCTATGCTCCCGTCTGAGCAGTTCTTGATTCTTCTTCTTTGCTAGAGCTTCCAGGAGTATACCCATCTTCTATTTAGTGATAGTTGCATAATCAAACTTGGGCAACTCAATCACTTCATCCAAGTTCACATTAATAAATGATGTGACTTCATCTACCTTAGATGTGCTTGGACTGGACTGTGATGATTGTAGGGGTATAGCTTCTATACTCGGTCTATGAAGAACTTTACTAGGAGGAGTAGCAATTTTTGGTAAAGTTACTAGTGTTTTTATTGCTAATTCCTCCTTAGGTTTTGCAGTCATACCTAGCTCTTCAATCTTGTCCTTTTCCTTCTCTACATTCATACATCCACCTTTCTCTTGTGCTATAGGTGCAGAAGTATCTACTTGACCTATTTGAACTTGTGTTCCTTCAGTATTTTCTATCTCATCTTTCTTCTCTCCAACTGTCTCACCCTTTTCATGTTCACTCTCCTTTATAGTGACTGAGATTGGAGTACTTTGTGCCAATGTACTAATGGTAGAAGTAGCTATCTCCTTCCTTTGATATACCACAAGGGGTAATATAGGTTGTATTATGGTGAATTGATGAGGGGCTTTAGATATATCTTTATTTTGTACTTCCTTCCCTACATATGCTTTTTCTGCCTTTTCAATTTTTTCAACGCTCACCAATACAAGATTTTCACAAAGTTTGGCCTAGGTAGTGGATACTACTAGTATCTTCTTTAAGTCATCCTCTATCAAGGGATTGATGTTTTGAGTGATAGTTTCGGAAACATCCTTAATCTTTACAGTATCACTTTCTGTATTCACCTCATGTGGAGGATTGGCACTCGACACTAGTGTATCTAGTACACTCTATTTTGTTTTCTACTCATCCTCAGCTGGTGCCTGTGTATCTTCATTTGTTTCAGTGCCTTCCTCTAATGTAACTATCTCAGTGTCAACTATGATTATCTCAATTACTTGTTGTTGCTCTTCTTTGTCCTCACCTCCTCAATAGGTGCTTGCATTATTGCCTTGGGCGTTATCAAACCATTTAGTGATTTTCAAATCAAAGTGGTCTTTTGTACAACATCCTCAACCTTGTTCTACAATATATTGAATGCCCTAAATTTTGGTGCAAATTTTCTAGTATGCTTCTTTAATACCCTGGCCATTGTTTCCCTATCTGGTTTTGGCATCACTCTAAAAAGTGTAGTCTCTCTGATTTGTCTCTCTATGTTTAGACTATATTGCCATTTTTGCTCAATTCTATTAGATAATTCCTTTGGTAGAGAGTTGGCAATCTCAATTGGAGTTTGTTTAAATGTTGTCATCATGGCATAAATTGACTTCTCTACTTGGTCCATCTCAACTTTTCCAAGTGTATCAAATTTAATATGTGTGAGACTAGATAAATCAACATTATTCCTTATATTCTCACATATATTGTCTATATCTGAAGAAGGATGATGACTTACCACTTGAAATTGGCTATTGTCATCAGATTCAGTTTTCTCTTCATTAGATTCAGCTGGAGCTATGTATTTTCTCTTTGATTTCTTCTCAAAGTCCTCTTCATTGCTAGCTGGTCTAACTCTCTTCTCTTTTGGCTTGACTACTTATTGAGCCTTCTTTGTAGTAGCCCTTGTGTTTTCTCTTGTAGAGGGAACTGTAGGCTTAGGTTTTGCAACCTTCCTTAGTTTGCTAGCAGCTAGAGTCTTAGCTTTCCTCTTCTCTTTCTTAGGTGCTTCACTAGCTTCTTTTCCTTTGGCACCTTCTTCAATTTCTACTTCTTCTGCTTGATCTTCTCCTTGACCTTGATTTAAGGCCAATGGTTCTTGAGATGGTATATCCTCTTCTTCTTCTTCATCATCTTCTGCTTCTTCTTCATCATCTACTCCTTCACCAAATTTCTCTTTTAACTTCTTCACAAATTTGTTCTTCTTCCTAATGATTAAGGCAGTCTTCAAATCCATATTTATCTTTGATTTGGCCATGCCATAGTTTCCAAAGGTAGTAGCCTTAGCATCTACATCTTTTGCAAGTAATGCTGTTATTGTTGTAAAGGCTTCATCAACATTGATTTCATAGCCTAGTGGCCTTAGCCACCTTACCCTTGGAACAAAAGCTTGAACATATGTATAGTCAGTATCAACTAGAAAGAAAACATCATTGAAATGTTTCTCAACTAGTGAAATTGGTGTCCATAGTCTCTTCTTCATTGATTGCTTGAAGTCCTCAAAATATCTTGTCATAACTGACTCAAAATTGTTCCCCAAGTTGCCCAATAAACTCACTTATCTGCACTGCAGTTTTCCAGGATACTTTACCAAATGTGGGGAATATATTCTATACATGAAAGAACATACATACAAGAATTGAGCCAAATTTACATTGTGCACTTTTGGTCTTCCTTATAGCTCCTAATTTTTTTGACAATTATTGCATCTACAATTCGGCAAGGTCATAGGTATGATCCTTCTTGACTATCTTATAGCCCATGTCATTAACAATACATGGTACACTGTTGAACCTGCTAGATTGGTAGAATTTATGTTCTATTATCCTCACTGCAAATGCAATTAGAGGATCTGAGATAGTATCAATTGTCATGCCTCGTTTGTTCCACACTGGACCTATATTCTTCTCAATGATCTCTTTAGATCCACTTCTCATTGTTTTAGGTCGGTCAAGTGTTGGATACCCTGTTACTCTATGTACAATTTTCTTGGTGATCTTTACCATTCCATTATCCAACCATATGGAATTATCATGAATTCTACTTAGAACTATCTTAATCCATTTAGTTTTGGAAATATTTGGAAAATCTAGGGCACGTGTCAACCCTTTTCTTTCTACTATTTTGAATTCATCCTTCAATGCTCCATTTTCACATAATTTCCCATAGGTTTCCCTAATCTCCATGTCTCCTATGCTACCCACCTTGCATGCATAACAAGATCTTAGATCTTGAATAATCAAAAATCGAGGTGGTATCATTGACAACATACCATATGGATCTTGCTTATAAGAAATATCAGGTATGGATCTAAAGTTTGGTTGTCTGATCTCATTGCTTATCAATTGTACATTCAGAACTTCTTTACCCTCTTTAGCCTTAGAAACTGAAGTACTAGATGCCATTATGTAAACTAGGGTTTTCAAAAATTCAAAATGTGTAGCTTGACACATGATAAATACCTTTGTGAATTTGCTGTGATGGTGTCAAGTGACTATTGAATTCAGCTTGCAAATAATGGTATGATCTCTTTCAATTTTCCTTTCACTCTCCATGCTCTCCTAAAAATGTGAATGATGTGAAATAAATAGAAATAGATCATATAGACCTTAAAACCTTGCAATTAATGCTTAGTGCTTACACAGCTGTAAGATCGGCTTCAATAAAGATTTTGACTCACTCAACTTCTACGAAGTTTCCTTTCCACTCGGTAACCACTACAAGCTCAGTCAACACTATCAACTTTGATAGATTGACATCAACTAACATTTCACTCGGCAACCATAGTGAAACCTTTCATGCTCGAAAGTAAGATGAAAACTAACAAAACTTAAATATTTCTTCTAGATTCTTAACAACACCTTGCATCTTTGTTCATGCATATGTAATCTATTCATAACTAAATCCTTGGAACTGATGTATAGTATATCCTCTTAAATATCAGTCCCACATACCTCTTGATTTCTTAATTGGAGGAGGTGTGATCACCTGACCCATTGGGTGAAGTGATCCCATCTACACTTGATGTGCTGCAATCTTCCTTTCTCTTCCATGTCTTGTTCATTTCATCTCTAACATTCTCAACATTTGCCTTTCCTTTTCTTTTTTTGAACTCATTGCTCAGTGCCTTTGACCTTGTTGGACAATTCTTGCTTATGTGACCAATCTTCAAATAGCTAAAACATGTGGTTTGACTCAACCATCTATTGTAATCACCTCTGAAATGTGTTCTTATGCAATTTTCAACATGTCCATACTCTTGATAGTAGTGACAACTATACCTTGTATTATAATCTCAATTATAAGAGTTGCCATTGTGCTTTACCTTTGTCTGCTTGCTTGATGACCATTTTGGCTTGGATCTGCACTCAAATGCTCTATGTCCATACTTCTAACAATTATAGAAGTATCCTTCAAATCTTTGTGTGCTTATAGTCTTGGTTCTGCATTCATGTGCTTGATGTCCTTATTTATTGCATTTGTGGAAATGGCCCATGAACTTCTGCTTAGGATTTTGATTTGCAGTCTTGCTCCTGCAAACATTAGTAGTATGACCTATCTTACCACAATTATGACAAGTAGATTTGGAGTTGTTACCTTTGTTACTTTTTTCTTCACCACTTTTGGATGATTCTCCTTCAGTAATAGTGTATCCCAATCTAGAAGTATCATTGTTGGATGTAGGGGATCTCATCAATTGTTCAAAGTACTTGATGGCTTCACTAGGTTTGTTGAAATGGTCAGAAAACTCTTTTTCTCTTTTCAGATCATTTCTTATTCATTCTGCAACTTTAGTGTTGTGATCTCAATATCCTTTGCATTTAGTTTATAATTTTCAATCATCATTTGACCCAAAGTTTCCAATTGCTTGTTAGCAATCTTAGTTATCTCTGGTGTTTTCTTTTCCAATCTATTGGTCAAAATCCTCTTGTCATCTTTAATCATGACTTTGTCCTCTTCAACTTTATTTTTCTACTCAGTCACCTCACATAGCAATACTGATTGGACTTCTTATTCTCTCTTTAGATTTTTGATCTCTTCAATTAGTGTTTCATTCTTTTCCATCAGATCTGCAATTGCTGCATTAAATTCATTGGAGTTTCCATTTGCAAATAATTTAGTAGTGTCAATCTCTTGGTATTGTGTGTCATTCTCTTCAATAGCAATTTCCTTCCCTATTTTTAATTATCTCTTTAACTCATCTCTTGCTTCATTCAGCTAATGTAGGGCAAGTTGTATTTCAATCGTCTGGTTCTCATTAATATTTCCCAACTTGTAGAATTCCATCTTCAAGATCTTTCCTCAAAGTTGCAAAGCTTTACTTTTAGAGAACTACTCTCTGATACCAATTGTTGGAAATACAATAGGTAAGTAAACTCTAAGAGGCAGGGGGGTGGTGAATTAACACTTAAAACTGTCAACCTCTAAGACTATTCCTCACACATCCATCTCACAATCTATGCATATAAAATAAAATACCAAATTAATCATATACATCCATAGCATGAAAGTAAAATATTCAACACATGTATGACACAAGATATTTGGTTACCCAAAAACCCTCCAAGGAGAAGGTAAATCTGGGGTGGGGATGACAACCACAAATCTTCACTACTGTAGTAATAAAGTGTATCCAATAAAGGTTACAATGTTTGACCATGAAACATGATCTACTTTGTGAAAGGTCTTCCCTGTTAAAGGTTTACAAGATTGATAGATCTTACCCTATTAAAAGATTTAAACACCCTGCTAAAAGTGTGCCTAATAAAAGGACTTTAACTTATAATAGTGAGGAAGTGTGAGGAAGCAAGAAAATGAGAGATTGGAAGACCTAGTGCAAAAAAACAAGTTGAAGACAAATTAGATGATGTGCGACCACATGAGGTACCTGATATACCATCAGACATGGTCAGCAAGGGTGAGGTTACACTTATACCTTAGAGAGTTACTAGGAAGTCAAGAAAAATAACTCTACTAATTAAAGTTAAGAAACCAAGTGCAAAACCATCAGCGAATTCTTCTAGGAGACCTAGACTTGAGGCCGAATCTCAAGGGCCCAATCCAAAGAAGCCCAAGGTAACTAAGACCAATGTTGAAAAGAAAGAAAAGAAACAACCTACCATAACTCAACAATTAGAACTATAAATGAAAGAAGATGAAAATAAGATGTGAAAACTTGATGTGGATATGATTATTAACATAATTGAAAAAAGAAGCATAAATAATATTGAGAACTATTATAACATGTATGAAGAAAATGATCAGAAAATTTTAGGCAATTTTAATATCATCAGAGTTCAATAATTTTGATTGGTTGTGTTGGTGTAATTAAATATTTACTAATTACACTTACTTAAGCTTACTTAGGATAATGCATTGCATAGTAGTTTGTGATTGAGATACTTGGGAGTTTGTACCTCAATTAAACACATGGTGTAGGAGAATTCCACTATGGGTGGTCATAGTTGTTATCTCATTCCACCTTTAGTATACTTATCACATTATCATCCTCATCACCGCACATACTTCATTGCATAATGGAGGATCATCCACCTTTCGTGGACATGTGATTCCACCTTGTGTGGGTGATAGATTATCTTCTCCTTATCATTGTCTCTTATCACCTCTCATATCTAAGGAGACATATTATGTACATTTCAAAAATCCATTGGATGCCAATCAAGTCTATTATTAATAATAGCATTCTTGAATCTTCATGCAATTGTCTTACCAATCTCTTGTGAAAATTATCTTGGTCTTTCATTTGATCCTGGGGGTGTTGTAGAGTCACCTAAAACTCTAACATGGTATCAAAGCTCTCATGGTGTGAAGACCTCTTCTAAAGAAGTGCAATCTTGTCTTGAATTATTGTTGGTGCAACATTAGCAATTTGGACATCACAATTTGGAGGAGATTTCAGGAGTCATATTTTGTGACCTATTGCAGGTGAAAATTGAAGCTTGCTGGTGCAAATAAGAGGTTGGCATCATATAGAAGAGGTCCAAAAACCCCTACATTGAATTTTGTTTCATCCAAATCGAACATCTGAGGCCAAATCTAGAGCTATTTAATTTTTGAAGGTGTGATAATAGCAATTTAGAATTTTTTTTTCAGAGGCGATTTTCAAATAGTGATATCTCCCTCATACGGACTCCTTTTTCTAAGAAACATTTTTTTTTGTTTTGGGGTAGAATTTCACAATCTACATAGTGGTGCAAGTGATTTTGGATCTTTGTCTTTGAATTTTTTTGAAAATCGCAAAACCCAATTTTTGCAACTTTCAACGCTTTATTTGGGCACATCTGGTAACATTTTCAGGTGCAATTTGTTTTGAAAGTGCATGAATTTTTCTCTACTTTCTAGATCTATAATCAGATTTTAGTGATTTAGAGTGGACATATCACTTTCAAAAATAGGTCTTTTTTGGCTATATTTACACTTGGTGAATACTTGGATTTCAATTTTCTTATTTGAGTTAGTAATTTGAAGGAGTTATCAATTGATTGAAGTCATCATTTGATTACATTATGAATTTTTGAAAAGTTCCATTACTCACTCCATATAACTATCATGAATGGAAACAAGTAGTTTCTAATCAGTTGATGAGCATTGGATTGTTTAGAATGATTCTTGGATAGGATCTAGAACTAGCTATAGGTGTTGCAAAAAGAAGGAAATGGTTTGGTAGAAGGGATAAAGCACTTGGCTCTCTTAGATCTACCATCTCCAATGATTTGTTGTATCATATTGCATCCTACACACATCCTCATGATAATTGGACTACATTGGAAGGAATCTTTGGTAAACCTGATAGAATAAGAAAATTCAAATTGGAGAATGAGCTTATAGGTCTAAGCCCATGTGATTTTGACAATATTCAATAATTTTTCTCTAAGTTCAATTCCATTAGATTACAACTTTCTAATTATGGTATTACTAAAGATGATGAGCAATTGATATTATCTATTCTTTCCAAGCTAGGTCCTAAATATTCAATCTTTGTTTCCACATTCTATGCTACTATGGATGCTCTTGGTAGTGCATACAAAATGCCTTCTCTTGATGAATTTGTAGCTCAGCTCACAAGGGAACAAGAAAAGTTAGCACACATAGGTCAATTGAAGCATTTAAAGCATCAAGCATTGGTTGCAAATGACTCCTCTCCAAATGCTCCCAAAGGAAAGAGAAACAAACAACACAAGGATCTTAAGAAACATGAAAAAGGTGATGACTCTCCTTCACAACATAATATTGAATCCAAGTCCTCTTCAAGAGAGGAATCATCTAGAAGGAAGAGAGATAAATGTGCTTATTACAAAAAGTTAGGACATGATGAGTATAAATGTTTCCATGAGAAGATTGATGAGATAACTCACATTCTTCAAAAGAACAATATTCATTTTCCATCTTCAGTGTCTTTTCCTTCACCTCAATATCAGGTAGCTGCTACATCTACATCATCATCTAGAGGCAAAGGACAAGCACTCATTGCTTCCACACATCCTTAGCAAGGTAAATGACTTCTTGATTTAGGTGCATCACATCATATGACATCTTCTATGGATATTTTTTCTTCTATTGAGCCTTATACTTCTCCACCTATATTGATGGGTAATAATACATACATGAAGGTTTGTGAGAAATTTTCTATTCCTATGAGATAGGGTACATTTAATGATGTTCTTTGTGTACCATCCTTGACTACTAATATCCTTTCCATTTACCAAATTACTCATGGGGCACAAGGTAAAATTGTTGAGTTCACTCCTAATTATGTCTATATTAGGGACACTGAGACTAGAAATGTCATAGCTATGGGAGTTGTTGATCATACATCACACTTGTATTTTTTTACACATTTTGTTGACAATGATGATGATATTCATGATGTACCTAACCCTTTATCAAGGGTGAATAATTCATGTGAGGATAATATTGGACACTTGAATCATTTTTTTCTTGAGACAAGTGTTGAACTTCCTACTCCTCCATGTCCTATTTCTTCAGACATGAGTTCTACTATTTAGTAGGATGATCTTTATGCTTCAAGTCTTGCAGTTTGGGATGAATTCCTGGATGCTCTTTTAGATGAGTCTCATAATACAGATTTGGTTAATACATCTGAGGGGGTTTCTCTTCTAGATACTTCTTCACCTTCTTTGGAGATTGGATTTCCCATCTCTTCATGTTCTCTTGATTTTTCACATCTCATAGGTTAGCTTGATGCTGTGATAGAATCTTTGAGCTTGGAGTCACCTATTCAGTCTTTAGAGATGCATATATGGAGACCTTCTTCCTCATTCCTCACTTTTTACATGGAGTGGCTTATCCATCATTTGATGTATTTATCTCTTCCTAAGGAGAGACATGTTTCTTGTAGGCATTGGATTATATTTTTCTTGCAAGTACTCTTCATATACATTGGAGTTTCTTCATTATGGGGGGGGGGGGGGGGATATCATGTCTCCTTATTTCCTTTCTATGGGGGGACCATTCTTTGTATATACATGATGTATGCAATTTTTGAGGGGTCTTGAGTACTCCATCCATCCATGCATCTTGTTTTCATCTCTCTTTTTGGAGGAGAGTTTTTCCCATGAGGTTTTCTCTCTTTCTCCATTTTATGAGAGATTACATTTCATGTATTGCTTTTCATATTGTACATGGGTACCTAAAATAGCCTTATAGTCAGGACCCATATTGCTTTGTGGGGGGGGGGGGTTGTTGATTTAATTAAATATTCACTAATTACACTTACTTAAGCTTACTTAGGATAATGCATTGCATAGTAGTTTGTGATTGAGACACTTGGGAGTTTGCACCTCAATTAAACACATGGTGTAGGAGAATTCCATTCTGGGCAGTCATAGTTGTTATCTCATTCCACCTTTAGTGTACTTATCACATTATCATACTCATCATCACACATACTTCATTGCATAATGGAGGATGATCCACTTTTCATGGACATGTAATTCCACCTTGTGTGGGTGATATCTTATCTTCTCCTTATCATTGTCTCTTATTGCCTCTCCTATATACAGAGGCCTATTATGTACATTTCAAAAATCCGTTGGATACCAATCAATTCCATTATCAATAATAGCATTCTTGCTTCTTCATGCAATTGTCTTGCCAATCTCTTGTGGAAGTTATCTTGGTCTTTCATTTGATCCTGGGGGTGTTGTAGAGTCACCTAAAACTCTAAAATGTTGAATTTAATATGTTTAATCTAAAAAAAGAGATTAATTCCATCCTCCATCCCCCACCATGGCTCCACGTGGGAAGCCAAGTGGACACTCTTGCATGTGCTTTGTGGGCTTGCTCCTCGCATAGCCCTCCTTTACCCGTTTCATTGTTAAAAAAAAGTAATTAAAAAAAATGTTAACATAGTGTTTAGTTATTATTATTTTAGGATTTAAAAATTATAATGTTGTTTAAAGGTGTCAAACATTAATAATGTATATTTATTATATCAAGTTTTAAGATTTAAGAATTATTAAAATTAAATAAAGTTTATTTCTGTATTAAATTTAGATATAACAACTTAAAAGTTATGGAATTCTATTGGATTTTAAGTTAGAAATTTAATATTGAATGATTTAAAGGGTTATTAAATATGATTTAAAATGTTATTTTTAGCCTAGTATAAATTGGATTTCTTTTATTGTTGCTTATTTTTGCTCCCCGCCAAAATTTGAATTTTAAATGCTTGCCCGCCAATGGTCACTCCCCAGTTTAATATTATTTTAAATGTCCTAGGAATATCAAAAAATTAAATGATCAAACCTTATGATTTGTTTTTTTTTACCCGCAAGTTCTTCATTGTCAGATGAGTTCAAATCTATGGCTGGTGCTATCTCGCCATGGGAACTTGTGCGTCATTTTGCTATGGCGACATAGCGCCTTTTGGCCGTGTGGCAGGTGGGTCCCCCTTTTCCCTGATTGTTTCTCTAAAACCAAGTTTTGGAAGATCCATGGTGGGTGCTATGGTGCTATGAAAAAATTTGGGCTTCTCGTCGTTAGCGACATAGCGCCTAGACGAAAAATGATACTGTGGCAAAGTTTGGAAAAGACGGTGGGTCTCAAGTATGCCTCGTTAGATATCATGATGAATTTTGTCAGACAGGTTGGAACGCTTCCAATTTCTATTGGTTGGTACACTGATAAGTCAGATCCATCTTGCTCACCATCAGATCAGTCTAGATCAATGATGGGCGCTATCTTGATATGGGAAGCTGCAAAAATTTTAACCATAGTGACATAGCGCCTTGGCGACGTGTGGCACAGATGACGTAATGGGCCCACCCTTCTCCAAAGCAATATTATGGCTCATCCTTGGTGGCATTTTTTCAGGTGGGTCATAGTATGGTGGCAATTTTTCATTGGTCCTTTTAGCCAGCTCGATGCGTAGTTGTACAATTTTGTGAATCACTGTAGATCTAAAGAAAATCCACAGCAGGCGCTATCTCGCTATGGAGAACTGCGATGATGTTATCCATAGTGACATAGTGCCCTTTTTCCATGTGGATCAGTGAGGCTAGGTCTCACCAAGATGGATATGCCAAGATGTTCCAGGTGGTTGCCAAGTGGATTCATGGATCAGAAACCTTATGGAGGCAAGCACAAGTCTTCCACCATCGTTGATCTCGTGGAGATCAATGGCGGGCACTATCTCACTATTGAAAGCTATGAGAATTTTAACCATAGCGACATAACGCCTCAGTGACATGTAGCACGGTGGGGCCAAGTGTTATGAAACTACAGGGATGGTACCAGTTTGGGCTGAGTTGGATGCTAGGTGTGTTGAGGTGTTTCAAGGGCCCAAAAGTTTTAAAGGGGCAAGTGCAGTGTATGGCAAGTCTTTCACTATCGTCAGATCATCATGGATCTATGGTCCTTGCTAACTCACTATGGGAAGATGCACGTTGTTTAGGTATAGTGAGTTAGCGACCTGGTGACACATGGATTGTGGGTACTGTTTCCTTGCGAGTTGCAAAAACATAGGGCTACCTGATAGATTTTACTGTACTTTTAGGGCCGTCAGATGGTGGTAGATCGATGGTCCTTGCTATCTTGCTATGGAAAGGTGCTCAAAAAATATGCATAGTGAGATAGTGACTTGAGGACACGTATCCTTGTAGGCCCAAGAAGGTAACGTTAGGTGTTAATAGCGAGGGCTGGCAATTAGCGAGATAATCGCAGTTAGGTTTTGCAAGTTGGCATAGTTAGTAAAGAAAGAAATGGTCAACCACGTTGGACTCTTGCGAGGTGGCAAAAGGAAATAAACTCATTAGTCCACGTGGCTCATCCTGGTGCCAAAGACTAGTTGAATCACTGATTCTACTGATTCATGCACCAAAAGTGATAGGAGGTGGGGTTTTCTATGTGATTTGATATTTATGATCGATCCCAACCAACCCAGAGTGAATGAGAGACAAGGAAGAACACTCCACCTCCAATCCAATCCATCTACTTGGTCAGAGCATAGTTATGGTGCCGCCTCAGTCTTCTCAAGGCCCTATTTTAGTTAAAAATCAGATTTCATGGTACCAAAAGGCTATACTTCGATCAGATTTCCTCAGATCCCCATGATTGTTCTTGGCAGGGACTTAATGGCGATGGTTGTAGGATAGTTTTGGAGGGAAAATCTCAGTTATGCCTGAACTATAAAGGCAATTTTTGTGAATTTTAAAAAAGGTCGATCATTCGTTGTTGTTCTTTGCTGTTGCTCTACGATTCCAGTGTAACATTCCCTTTGCCTCTAAACTGCATGATTTCTACCTTATCTCTTTTAGCCATTGGTGTAAAGTGCAAGAACTCTTTGCCTCCACTAGTGTTTTGTGGAAATCAGTAATCTGCATGACTGTATCTCCCTGGCCTATGGATGATAATATAGAAAATCTCTTTTTCCTTGTGTCATTCATCTTAATCTTCTGATCTGCATGTGATTATTAGATTAAAGCAAGTTTGAGTGTGTATATCCTTAGTTTCATTCTGATTCAATAGTGCATATATGGGAAAATATTTGTTTTGAACACTCTATTTTGGTGCATCACCTCTTTAGATTAGATTAGGTAGATTTGATTTCATGCTCTCCTTCTCCCTTTTCCTCTCCAAGAGTAGTTAGGTGCATCTTGATAGTAAGAGGAAGCCGACCTTCTTCGGAGACTCAACCTCATAGTTCAAGTCCCACAGCTTGGAGGTTGTTTCCATGTTTCACTAGGTTGTCCTCATGCATAGGCTTTGGACAAGGGTGCAAACCTAAGTGACAACAGTTTTTGGCACGCTCAGTAGGACTCCTTTCAGAAAATTTCAAGCCTACTGGTGTTAAAAAAAAAAGATTTCAAGATCAATACCGAGGAGATAGTACTAGCTTTGATGTTTAAGCTTTCAAGAGGCTCATTCTTCAAAGTACTTGGAAACTCTGAGCTTCAAATACATATATGGTTCTAGACCAAAGTTGCAGTGATTCATGCCCAGAGCTGAAACAAGGGCATCTTCTAGAGGTAAGTTTCAGTATCAAGAGCTTTAATTTTCAAACCATAGAAGGAGGACTAGAATATCTTTATCACCAGTTAGGAGTGCAATAGTAACAAATACACCTACAAGATCTATCTCTACTCCTCCTACTATTAGATCTCAACCTAGATTGCCATCAATACATATCAATAGATCACTTGTCTATATAGCATTGCCTAGAGTTCATACTTTTGCCACCTTTAATGGTGGGAGCCCTCTCTTATTAGCCCAAAGACATGACATACCAGTAGCCGCACTCAAAAGTATACCAGAGTTTACTGGTGAAACTTCTATCTCTCCCTCATAACACATTCAAGAGGTTGCAAATGTCTGCAATATCCATTGTATTACAGATGATGATGTTGCAGTTAGGGTCCTAGCCTCATCTTTGAAAGGAAAAGCACTACAATGGTATAGAGGTTTAGCTCATGGTTCTATAACAGATTAGGATGGATTAGGAGCAGGATTGTGCAAACATTTTGAGGATAAAAGTGACTATTTGTCACTTTTAAAGCAGTTGACTACTATAAAAAGAGCCCCCCATGAATGTATGACTGATTTTAATTTAGATTTCAAAAGACATGGGATAGAATACCTACTTTAGTGAAGCCTACCCTTGGTAATGCCTTCTTGCATTACCTTAGAGCTTTCAATAGTGATATTGCCACTACAATCCAAACTATGGGAGGAGATACCTTTCCTAATGCTTATGATATAGCAATAAGGGCAGAAAATATATTGATACAAGGAGGTAAGCTAGCTCCAAGGCCTCCTATGCCCTTCTTTCCTAATGTTCCAAATCATCAACCAACAATGGCTCCTCTTTCCACAACTTCTACATCACAATCCCTTGTCCCAGTCCCTCAAGCTTCCACATCTTCAAATGGGATAGATGAAATCAAAGAGATGATGCAATCTCTGATGCAGAACATGGACAAAAGAGAGAAGAACCTTGATAAAAGATTGCAAGATCAAGGGAAGAAGTTAGAAGATAAGGGAAAGAGGTTGAAGGATAATTTCTCTATGATGCAAAAAGTAAGCAATAAGGTGGTGACTTTAGAAAGACAAGCTCAAGGTAGTAAACCCCATCAATTGCAATATCAAACTCCAAGTAGTGGTAGGCCTCCAAATCCCAATCATTGGAGCAATTCTTTTGATAAGAGTAGGCAGGGTGGCAATGCTTCAACCTCAAATGTAAACCAAAGTAGGGCCATAGTCCCTCAAAAAAATATGGCTCAAGATCAAGATTTTTGTCCCTCCTATAACTACTCCTATGCCTATTGCATGTGTTAGAAGGCTGGATCTTTTATGGATTTGGCAGTCCAAGAACTTGCAACAAAACCATTATACAAGGAGGACCAATTTAAAGATGCCTCAGATATGCAAAGACATGGTGATTGCTCTTTTATGAATCATCAGATGGAGGAGCATTGTAATGTAAACCAGGATTCCATCGCTCATAACACTAGAAGCAAAAGAAGAGCTATGGAAGATGTTGTCCCCCCTCCTCCCAATCAGGCCTCAACTTCAAATGTGATATCTCACGAGCAAGCAACACATAATAAATCAAGTACCTTTCAGCAACAAAGGCAAAACCATGGCATAAAATATACAAGTGATCCTCAGGTTATTCCATCCCAACCTCATACAAGTGCAGCTCCCAAGGGTTCTACCAAAACACCTGCTATGCCATTTAGTGTGGTAGAGAAAATGAAGAAGACAAATGTGAATATCTCCATGTGGGATGCTGTTACTACTATAGCCATGCAAAAGAGGTTGCTACAACAAGAATTAGAAAGAATTGAACCAAAGGATCAGACACCTAGTATGGAAAGTGCCACGAGCCTGGTACAACCATCAGATAGGGAGGTAGAAACAAGTAAAAAGGTTAGACCCCCTCCATTTTATGTTTCTCTAATTATAGGGGGCAAGCTAGTCCATAATTGCATGATTGATTCAAGGGCTAGCAGTTCAGTGATGCCTAGGTGTGTTGCTGATGCTTTAGGAATAAAATATGAGCCCATTGTTAGGGATGTATTACAATTGGATGGTAGTATTGTCAAGACTATAGGAATCCTTAAGAATGTGGAGATGGCCTTACATACATGCCCTGGTTGTACTGTAACCCAAGACATCTCTGTTGCTAAGGTCAAGCCATATTTTTCCATCTGTCTGTCAAGGGACTTCACTGCCCAAATAGGTGGTTACATATGTTCTGATTGGTCATATATGTTTTTTAGGACAAGATATGGAGCCAATGCTTCAATCAGAGCAAAGCCTCAAGCCCTCCATCACACTGAACCCTACATCCCTAATCTCATCAACATGAATTGCCCTATCCTAGAGATGGATGAGAATGACATAGTGAATGAGCCCATCACTCCCCTAGCAAAGATACCTAATTTTATCTTGGATGAATGGGCCGATGCATATCAATTTGACCCTATGTCAGAAACCCTTGAGACAGGTCTCAGTACATATTGCATATTGGAGAAAGATGCTCTAGTTCCCAATCTTATGGGTACTAAAGAAGATGTAAGTGGGATATGGAGTATGTACTTTGATGGATCAAGGAATAAAAATGGATCAGGGGTTGGTGTGATGTTAATTTCTCATGCACAAGTAAGGTATTACTTCTCATTCAATCTCCAATTCAGTTGCACTAATAATGTAGCCGAGTATGAATCCTTGATTCAAGGTCTCCTACTTGCTGAAAAAAGAGGAATCCAAGCCTTAAGGGTGTATGGGGACAGTGAGTTGGTGGTTAATCAAGTGGGAAATTAGAGTACCACCAAGAATGGTTTGCTCAAGTCTTATAAAAATAGGGTATGGGATTTGCTTGAGGGTTTTAATGCATTTAATATTCAAAGCATCCCTAGAAAAGAAAACATACATGCTGATAGACTTGCAACCATAGGTGCATCTTATGATGTGCCAAGGAATCTTGAGGAGAAGAAGCAACAAATCAGAATGGTAGTAAGGCCTACTATCCCTGATAACAACACCCATTGGCAAGTGTTTGAGTCTGATGAGAAAATTGTGAGCTTCTTGCAGAATGAGGCAGAATTTACAGAGAGGAATCAATCAAGATTGCAGGATCAGTATGGTGATCAAATCATTCATCTCATTTCTAACAAGCTACCTAAAGGTCTCATTACTCTAGAGAGTGTTTTTAATTCTGATGATCAGACAAGAGGTAGGGCCATGAACCTAGCTACTGATGAAAGTGACTATACTCCAGACATGATTACTGATGGAAATTCCTTAATTAAACATGGGTAAGGTATGTTCTAAAATTGAGCAAGAAAAATTTATTCATCTATGTCAAGAATTTAATGATGTATTTGCTTGGACATATGATGATTTAAAGGGTTTTGACCCAAGGTTATTTCAACATACCATAGATTTAATTAATGATGTAAAGCCAATAAGACAAAAAAAGAGACTAGTGAATCCCAAGATTGAACCCCTAATGAGAAAGGAGCTATCCAAGTTGATTGAGGCCAATATAATTTTTCCCATCAAACACTCATCATAGGTAGCAAACCTTGTCCCTGTTAGGAAGAAGAATGGAGAAATTAGATTGTGTGTGGACTTTAGGGACCTTAACCAAGCTTCCCTTAAAGATCACCATCCTCTCCCTTCTATGGAGCAAATTTTGTCCAAGGTTAGTGGTTCAAAGAGATTTTCATTTCTTGATGGATTTTCTAGCTACAATCAAGTGCTTGTTAAAGAGTCTGATAGGTACAAGATTGTATTTACCACTAAATGGGGTACCTATGCTTATTGTAAGATGCCATTTGGGCTAACCAATCCAGGTGCTACATTTCAGAAGGCAATGGAGATGGCCTTCAAGAATTTGATTGACAATTTTGTCTTAGTTTACCTTGATGATATCATTGTGTATTCAAAAAATGTAGAAGATCATTTTGATCATTTAAGATAGGTATTCCTAAGATGCAGACAGTTTGGGGTTTCCCTTAACCCAAGCAAGTGTGTCTTTTCTACTAACCAAGGAAAATTATTAGGACATATTGTATCTAAGGATGGCTTAACCATTGATCCAGAGAGAACAAAAGCAATACTTGCCCTCCCTCTTCCTAAACACAAGAAAGGGTTGCAAAGTTTCTTAGGTAGGATAAATTTTGTGAGAAGATTTATCCCTAATCTTGCTACCATGGTGAAACCTCTTACAACTATGCTCAAGAAAGGTATGGTCTTTGCATGGACCAAGGAATGGAAGGGAAGGAAAGTTTTGAAGAAATCAAGATAGCCATAGCCTCAGCCCCTACTCTCATGAATCCAAATTTTGAGAAGGATTTCATCCTTTATACCCTAGGTGGTGAGTCAAGCATTTCTACTGTCCCAACTCAAAGAAATGATAAAAATGAGGAGCAGCGCATAGCTTTCTTTAGTGAAGGGCTTAAAGAGTATGAAGATAAGTAAAATTATGTTGAGAAACAAGCCCTTGCAGTCATCAAAGCTTTAAAGAAATTTAGAAACCTCCTGTCTCACAATAAGATCCATTTGTTAGTACCTCATGCCAGTGTGAAGGATTTCCTTTTGAGCAAAGAGGTCAGTGAGAAAAGAGCTGGCTGGATCACCAAAGTGATGGAGTATGATTTTGACATCCAAGTCACTAAGTTGGTAAGAGGGAAAGGATTGTGTAAACAAATGTTATCATCTCAAGAATCAGATGAGGAAGTTACCATGGTTTTAACAAAGAACAAGAGGTAAGAAATGATCATCCAAGGAATTGGATGGATGATATGAGGAGTTTCTTATTAGGGAATGGATACCCTCAAGGATTAGATAGAACTAAAAGGAGACAGTATAGATTACAGTCAATTCCCTATGTCATAATTCATGGTATCCTTTTCAAAAAAGATTTTAATGGAGACCTATTAATATGCCTTGATATAGACTAGGCTAAAAGAATGATCAAAGAACTTCATGATGGTCCTGATGGTGGCCACTTCTCAGCAAGGACAACTGCAATGAAGATCATGAGGGCTGGTTATTACTGGCCATCCTTGTTTCATGATTGTCATAAGTATATGAGGAAGTGTGAAAAATGTGCCTTCTTCTCTGGAAAGCAAAGGTTTGCAGCTCTTCCCCTTCATCCTATCCAGGTAATCAACCTTTTGCTCAATGGGGATTGGATTTCACAGGCCCTATCAATCCTCCTTCCAGTTCTGGTCACAAGTGGATTTTAGCTGCTACAGATTACTTCACTCATTGGACAGAGGTAGTTACATTGAAGGATGCCACTGAATCTTTAGTTGTTGAGTTCCTTGATGGAATTGTGACCAGGTTTGGTGCCCCTTCAACCATTATTTCAGATAATGCAAAGTCTTTTGTTGGAGCTCAAATTTGTGCATGGGTAGTGGATCATAATATCTATTTGAGCACATCCTCAAATTACTATCCTTAGGGTAATGGTTTGGCTGAGTCCTCCAACAAGAACCTAATCAGAATCATGAAAAGGATAATAGAAAATCACCAGAGGTGTTGGCATAAAAAATTGAAGACTACACTGTGGGCTGACAGAATAACATGTAAAAGGTGAATAGTGAATCCACCATTTGTGTTAGTTTATGGCAGAGAAGCAAGGCTTCCAATTTCATTGGAATTCCCATCCCTAGAGCTAGCTCAGTAGCTGGAGTTGATTGAAGATGATTCCATGATGGTAAGAATACAGAGCTGATGGAGCTAGAAGAGAAGAGAAATCAGGCCATGCAGACCCTAGAGACACACCAGCAACAAGTAAAAAAGAGTTTTGATAGGAAGGCTAGGATCAAAATCTTCAAGAAAGGTGATCTAGTTTTGAAATGGGATGTAGATAGGGAAAAACTAGGAAGACACTCAAAGTTTGATGCATTATGGAGTGGTCCCTATCTGATTGAAAGTTGTAAGCAGGCCAATGCTTTCCAATTAAGCAAGCCTGGTAGTGAAATTCTGCCTATCCTAGTCAATGGGATCTATCTCAAGCCATGTTTCTAAGGGTTTGAGATTCCTTGTATATAGTTAGCATAGTTTCATTTCAGTTTGTTCTTGCTTTTCCAAGAAGTGCACGAGCACATGTTTTGTCTCCTTGAGACAACAAGTTTTGAAATTTTGAAGGTTACGTCTCTGGTTCCAGTTGTAGAGACAAGGGTTTTTAGGGTTTCCCTCTCAGAGGTAGGGTTAGGGTTTCACAACGCTCAAAATCTACATATTTTTTATGACTTTGTAGCCCAATGGATGCTTTAGGCCACTGGTCATATGCGTAGCAGGCTCGCATCCCCTGTGAGTCTCCAAAAATGTTGCTTATTTTTGCTCCCTACCAAAATTTGAATTTTAAATGCTTTCCCGCCAATGATCACTCCCCAGTTTAATATTATTTTAAACATCCCAGGAATATCAAAAAATTAAACGATCAAACCTTATGATTTTTTTTTGCAGACTCACAAGTTCTTCATCATCAAATCAGTTCAAATCTACGACTGGCGCTATCTCGCCATGGGAAGTTGAGCATCATTTTGCTATGGCGACATAGCACCTTTTAGCTGTGTGGCAGGGGGGTCCCCCTTTTCCCTAATTGTTTCTCTAGTGCCAAGTTTTGGAAGATTCATGGTGGGTGCTATGGCGCTATCAAAAAATCTGGGCTTCTCATCGTTAGCGACATAACACCCAGATGAAAAATGATATTGAGGCAAAGTTTGGAAAAGATGGTGGCTCCCAAGTATGCCCCATCAAATATCATGATGAATTTTGTCAGAAAGGTTGGCACCCGACCAATTTCTATTGGTTGGTACACTGATAAGTCAGATCTATCTTGTTCATTGTCAGATTAGTCTAGATCAATGATGGGCGCTATCTCGTTATGGGAAGCTGTGAGAATTTTAACCATAGCAACATAGCGCCTTGGCGACGCATGGCATAGATGATGTAATGGGCCCACCCTTCTCCAAAGCAATATTATGGCTCATCCTCAGTGGTATGTTGTCAAGTGGGTCATAGTATAGTGGCAATTTTTCATTAGTCCTTTCAGCCAGCTTGATGTGTAGTTGTACAATTTTGTGAATCATTGTAGATCTAAAGAAAATCCACGACAGGCACTATCTCGCTATGGAGAACTATGAGGATGTTATCCATAGTGACATAGCGCCCTTTTTCCATGTGGATTAGTGGGGCCAGGTCTCATGAAGGTGGATATTCTAGGATGTGCCAGGTGGTTTCCAAGTGGATTCATTGATCAGAAACCTTATGGAGGCAAGTGCAGATCTTCCACCATCGTTGATCTTGTGGAGATCAATGATAGGCACTATCTTGCTATGAAAATCTGCGATAATTTTAACCATAGCGACATAGTGCCTTAGTGACACATAGCACGGTGGGGCTGAGTGTTACAAAACTATAGGGATGGTACCAGTTCGGGCTGAGTCAGATGCCAGGTGTGCTGAGGTGTTTCGAGGGCCCAGAAGTTTTAAAGGGGCAAGTGCAGTGTATGGCAAGTCTTCCACTATTGTCAAATCAACATGGATCTATGGTCCTCGCTAACTCACTATGGGAAGATGCATGTTGTTTAGGTATAGCGAGTTAGCGACCTGGCGACACATGGATTGTGGGTCCTATTTCTTTGTGAGCTGCAAAAATTTAGGGCTACCTAATAGATTTTATTGTACTTTCAGGACCGTCAAATGGAGGCAGATTGATGGTCCTCGCTATCTTGCTATGGAAAGGTGCTCAAAAGATATGCATAGTGAGATAGCAACTTGAGGACACGTATCCTTGCGGGCCTAGGAAGGTAACACTAAGTGTTAATAGTGAGGGCTGGCAGTTAGCAAGACCATCACAGTCAGGGTTTGCAAGTTGGAACAGTTAGTAAAGAAAGAGATGGTCAACCACGTTGGACTCTTGCAAGGTGGTAAAAGGAAATAAACTCATTAGTCCACGTGGCTCGTCCTGGTGCCAACAACTGGTTGACTCACTGACTCTACTGATTCATGCACCAAAAGTGATAGGAGGTCAGGGTTTCTATGCGATTTGATATTTATGATCGATCCCAACCAACCCAGAGTGAATGCGAGACAAGGAGGAACACTCAACCTCCAATCCAATCCATCTACTTGGTCAGAGCATAGTTATGGTGCCGCCTCTGTCTTCTCAAGGCCCTGTTTTAGGTAAAAATCAGATTTCATGGTACCAAAAGGCTATACTTAGATCAGATTTCCTTAGATCCCCATGATTGTTCTTGGAAAGGAATTAATGGAAATGGTTGTAGGATAGTTTTGGAGGGAAAATATCAGTTATGCCTGAACTATAAAGGAAATTTTTGTGAATTTTAAAAAAGGTCGATCATTCGCTGTTGTTCTTTGCTGTTGCTCTGCAATTCCAGTGTAACATTCCCTTTGCCTCTGAACTGCATGATTTCTGCCTTATCTCTTTTAGCCATTGGTGTGAAGTGAAAGAACTCTTTGCCTCCACTAGTGTTTTGTGGAAATCAGTAATCTGCATGACTGTATCTCCCTAGCCTATGGATGATAATATAGCGAATCTCTTTTTCCTTGTGTCATTCATCTTGATCTTCTGATCTGCATGTGATTATTAGATTAAAGCAAGTTTGAGTGTGTATATCCTTAGTTTCATTCTGATTCAATAGTGCATATATGGGAAAAGATTGGTCTGAACACTCTATTTTGGTGCATCACCTCTTTAGATTAGATTAGGTAGATTTGATTTCATGCTCTCCTTCTCCCTTTTCCTCTCCAAGAGTAGTTAGGTGCATCCTGATAGTAAGAGGAAGCCAACCTTCTTCGAAGACTCAACCTCATAGTTCAAGTCCCACAGCTTGGAGGTTGTTTCCATGTTTCACTAGGTTGTCCTCATGCATAGGCTTTGGACAAGGGTACAAATGTAAGTGACAACATTTATTACACAAAATAGTGCATATAGATTTATATAAATTTATAAATTAAATTTAACTCACTTTGTTAACAAATAAGAATCATTGAGTTTGAACTGAACTATACCTAATTGAATCTACTCAAATAGGACTAAATCAAGAAACCCTTTTGGGTATCCTAACTTAAAATTCTTAGAGGTGGATGTGTGTTGTAGATTTTTTTTTTTTAATGTCATAGTGCTACCTTGCATCCCATATGTGATCCTTGGAGTAGGTATATAATATACTTTCTTCATAACCTTTTTGTGGTCTCATTATGATAGTTCTACCTGTGCATGTGCCATCCTTTTTTGGGGGGATAGGGATGACCTGAGTGGCATGGGTCAAGGGTAAACACCTAAAGAAACCTTAAGGGAAGGGATGCCTGTGAGAAAATGTTGAATCACATTTCCTATTAGTGTCAAAATGCACATAACAACTGAGTCATTATGTTGCCTAAGAAATGAAGGAGGAAATGAAAGACTATCATAGTTGTACCCAAGCTCTAGTGGAACTAGAGTGATATTTAATCTACTGAGTCTAATTCAAGCTTCAAGTCACATTGAGTAACTTTATTGACACTGAGTAGAGAAGAATATAGTGAACCCCAAATACATAGTTTATCGAGTATCAGAAAAAAAGAACAATGTAATTATCAAGTGTTACAAGAACATCATAAAAATTTGGATTAGCACATATTCAAATGCTACTTGATTTCTACCAAGCAAGGACAAGTGGTTTATATGAATTGAGGTAAATATTTTCTAAGATTTTATTGAAGAATGTACATTGATTTTTGATGATTTTGAGGCTGCATAAACCAATGAAAATAAAGTTGGAAAGGAAGGAAAGGAAAAATGATTCCAAAGCCATTAATCAGGATTAGTGATAAAATTTGAGAAAGTTATGAAACCATAATTAGGTCAAGTAATGAAACAAAAAAAGAGTTCTATAAAAAGATAAGTTGAGATCATTTCAAGGGTTATTGGTTATAATTGTTGTTGATGTAGTTTTTGATCATAATTTTGTGAAGAAGAACTGTAGTAAGGAAGAAATCAAGGTCACTATCAGAGGCCAGAGAGGAAAAAGACAATTGTAATTGTGTGTGCTAAAATTATGACACACTTCTATGAATAATTATATCCAAGATTGCTCAAGAATGAGATCTCAAATGGCAACTCATATCTTTCTATTCATGGAGTGCAAGGGTTTGTAATGGAGGCCCTCAATTTGACCTAGTTTGTACCCATGCAAGTAAACCATAAATGAGAGATTCAAAGAGGAAAAGCAAGAGTTCTAGTCTCCATGATCATAAAAAATGCATGCAAATGAAGATGCAAGCTAATATAAATGATAACAATGCAAAGCAATGCAAGAAAGGAAATCTAATCTATGAAAGGAAATAAAAATGCAAGATTAATCTATGAAAACAAATATGACTCTAAGCTAATATGAAAATGCTAGGATGAAACATGATGATGGAAGCCATGGATGCATGAGAGAAGAAGATAAGAAGAGAGAAGTTGCAATGAAGCTCTAATGTCCAAACCCTAATACTTTAACTCCTCCAAAATCACTCTCAAAACTTGCAACATAACAATACTATATCCACTAACCTTATTCTTATTCTTGTTATTAAATGAGAAGGAGATGGCTCCTTATATATTCAAGTGTGGAGGTGGGAGCCTTCTCACAACCAATATGGGATAATTATTGACATATAAATCAAGTTTGTTATTAGTGACACACACTTATTCAAATTGTATATAGCTACCAAGCTCTTTGTACATCTATCAGTATTTGCCAAGTATTTTAGTTGTCACTGAGTTCTACAATTGCTACCAAGTCCTTTGGACAAATCTCAATGGTTACTGAGTAGTCATAGTTACAGTGAATACTAGCAGTGTAAACTATGCATCTCAGTACATGCCAAATTTATCAATGCAAGACAAGTTGTGTAGTGTTCATCGAGTTCACAGTGTATGTAATGTGAGTCTAGTGTTAGGTAAGCCACTTAGTGTTAATCAAGAGACTCAATTTATACCGAGCTCGAAGTGATTGTGTTTACCGAGTCATACAATGTAAATCAAGAGACTCAATTTATATGAAAAGTTTCACAGTATCTACTAAGTCACCAGTGCAAATTGAGTTCAAGACTACTTGGAAGTGATTAGTATGGACTGAGTTTCTATATCTACCAAGTGCATGATGATGTCAAACATTGATAATAGATGCCAAGTATCAGAACCTCACTGAGTTTGTCTTTAGAACTTGAGTGTCTTCATGTGGGCCGACTTTGTAATATTTGTGTTAACTTGTATTGTGGCTGACTTTGCAATTTGTATAATTGGATTGGTATATATGTAATAAATTGTATCATATACAAGTGAGTATGATGAAGATGTCAATGTGAATGTAATCAGAGAAAAGAAAAAGAGCAAATTAAAAAGGCTATAATAGTATAAGGAGCAACAAAGTCATATCACAACAAGGTCATTAGTACATAAAGGAATCTCATTCAACAAACCAAGTTGCAGATCATAGATCATCTACTTTTTCATCCTAACAGGTGGATCAGTCAAATCCTTTAACAAGGTAGACCTAATAGTCTTTTGAAAATCTCTTTACTAGGTGCATACTTAATTGTATGTTTGTAAATCCTTTCACAAGGTGGACCTAGCAGTCCTTATTACTCCTAACAGGGAAGATCATTAGAAGTGATTAATGTAAGCTTTAACATGCCAACTTTATATTGTAGTACTAAAGTTTGTGGGTATCATCCCCACCCCAGTTTTACTTTCTATTTGGAAGGTTTTTAGGTCACCAAATCCTTGTGTCACAATGTTATGAATGCTTTCATGTTTTTAGTTTCTTATGCATGCAATTAGATCAGATTATATGTAATGGATTAAATGCTATTTGGATTGTTGGATTAAGAGTTGAAATTGTTGAAGTTTTAGAAGTTACTAATTCATCCCTCCCCTCTTAGTAACTTAGCATAGTCTTGAATATTTATGACAATTGCTATCAGAGCACTGTGGTTCTCAGGAGAAAGCTTAACAACTTGAGCAAAGATCAAAGCCATTGAGATATTCAGACTTGACAAAGCTATTGAAAATGAGAAGCTAGATTTGGAAATGGCCATTGCCCAACTCAAGAAAGCAAAGGAGCAACTGTCCCAATCTCTGAAAAGAAGAAAACAACTTGCAATTCAAATGAATGATCATCTATATATTGAAGACCTTCATTTAAGCAATTCAAATGAAGCCAATGAAACAATCAAAGAACTCCTAGAAAAAAATGGTTACCTACAAGAAGAGGTAAGAAAACTTAAAAGAGAGCAAGAAATTTAGGCATGAAGGTTATGTGAAGTCATGGAACAGAAAAACAAGATAAAATAAGAGATAGATGGAAGGAACAATGAAATTTAGAAGTAATCCCTTTAGCAAGCATGCCTTATTGATCAACTCTCCAATGCAAATGAAGAAATCATGAGCCTAAGATTTGAAAATGATAGAATGATAAATGATCTAAATTCTAAAAGGCAAATCAATGAAAGATTACAGAATGATCTAAATTCTGAAAGACAAATCAATGAAAGATTATAGAATGATCTAAACTCTAAGAGGCAAATCAATGAAAGAATGATGAAATCACAAGAAGACACGAATCAATTGAATGAGAAAAATATTTATAGACAAAAAGGAAAAGAAGGAATTGGATATATAGAAGAAGGAGAATCATCCAAGCAAGGAGCTCAAAAGAACCAAAGACCTACTTGCAATCACTGTGGTAAGATAGGTCATACATCAAACAAATATTGGAGCAATGAAAAAGAAAAATTCAATTGAAAATGCTACAATTGCAATCAGCATGGTCATAAGGCTAATGAATGTAAAGAGAAACCAAGATTTGAAGGCAAATGTCACAAATGTAAGAAACATGGACAGAAGTCATCAGAATGCAAAACCAATGTATTGAATCTAGTAGAGAAAATTGTGAAAGAAATATTTGGTTGGGACTAAAACACCTGGTGCAGATGTCATTATTGTGATGAATTTGGACAAATTGGAATAAATTGTGTAAAACATCATTTGAGGAAAAGAGACACTACTAAAAGACATTTCATTTGCACAAAACTTGGTCATCTTGCCAAGAACTACATGAATACTAGTAGAATTGAAGATGAGAAAAAGGCAAAAGCTGATAACATCCGAAAACAAATGAGACAACAATGGGTTCCTAAGTCTACCAACCAAGTAATGATGATCAAGTCACTCAAGAATTGGGTGACTATCATTTCTACTTGAGTTCTCAAAGGAGAAACTGGAACTATGCTATCAAAGAAGACATCCAAAATAGTTCTAGATTGAAAGAGAAAAAATGATCCAAATCAGTATTTAGGATACAAAGGGATCACCAAGTACAAGTGTCTATCGAGTTATCTTCTCTACCGAGTGAGGTTGCGTCACAGACTCTACCTAGCAAGGTTGGGAGTGATAAAATGCTTATGGTTGTCGAGTCATGAAGACTTTGCTGAGTGTTCAATGCAAGCATATTGGATGATAGTCTATCAACATGATGTTAGTCAATCTACCTTTCATACTGAGCATTTATGGAATTTTTTTACCAAAAGGCATGAAATTGAAGTCATTTCTTACTATGAAATTTTGAGTGCTATTACGAAAGTACGATCTTCAGAGGTTCCAAGAGATTTGAGTGAATTTCTAGCAAAATTTTTCAAATTCCCTCAAACCCTACCAAGTAAAGATGGCATCTAACAACAACAAGGTTAAGTGAGGATCTAACATATTGGTTTGTGGAGTGGAATGGAAAGCATCAAATTTTGAAGTCACTCCTACGATCACTGAAACCCTAGATTCAAGTGGAGCACAATCTCAAATCCCTCCAAAGGTACTTCTGATCAACAATATTCACACTCATTTCAAATATTTTATTCAAGAGATTGGAATGTTGGAAATGGATGATGCCATAGGCCAACTGTATGTAAATGGAGTTTTGAAACCCGAGCACCAACACCTGGAAACCAAAGGGTTAACTCACATCCCTCACATGCCCCATGAATTTCAAGTTAAATGGATTAGGTTTATCCTTAATCGGGTGCATAATGGTTAGTTGTGGTTGGAACAACTACTGTTGATCACAAAGAAGATGATTCATCGAATCATTGGCCTCCCAATTCTAGCCAAGGCAAAAATCACAAAAACCCTAGGTCAGGCTAAATTTGAAAAGAAAACCCTAGTAGAATGGGATGACAAAGGAATGAAAATTAGCAATGTTTTAGATATGGAATTGAAGTTTGGTATTCACATGTTTGCACACAAGATATACAACTCTAGCAGGTTGAATAGTGTGTCATGTGAAGCTATGGACTTGGCATACAAGGTGGTAAAGAACAACTTATCATTTGACCTTGCCGAGCCATTGTTGAAACAATTTAGCAAAAACATGGAAAGCATAAGGAATTCAAATAATAATCCGTGTAAGTTTGGTTCCTTATTAACTTGTCTATTCTTTTATGTTCAGAAATTCTTCCCTTCAAAAGGCACTGTTGTTTGGAGAAAAGATGTGCCTGTGTTATATCAAATAACTGAGTTTATTACTGAAATGAGTGAAAATTATAATAGTATTATGGATAATTATTTTGATGAATTCAAAGAGAAAATGAACAATAATTTCTAAATCCCCAATAAACTAGTTGAAGATTATAAGGATGATGTATGTTTCATGTTGGATTGTGACAAAGTGTACATTTAGGTAGTTAAGCCTAGAATTGCATGGGTAATATCTCTTGGTTATGAGGTTAATAATGATGAAACTAAAGACATAATTGAAGCTCTTTTTGATGAAGTAGTTGATCCTAAGGCTACATATTTTGGAACATATGATGAAGAAAAAGCCAATATTGAACTTGAAATAAAGCTTCCTTAGGTGGTGAACAAAGGAAAGAAGAGGATTGAAAAATTGAAAACTAGTTCTACCCTTTTGTTAAACAAAGGAAAAGGTGAAGATGAGGGAGTAGAGGATGTGGAAGTAGATGATGAGGTAGAATATAAGGAAGAAGATCCATTAAGAAAGAAAGGCAAAGTGATTATCACCAAGCCACAAAAGCCATCCACTGTAGTTTTCACTAGGAGATCCTCAAGGAAGAAATCTAACAAGGAAGGAGGAGATATTATATTTAGGAAACCTCCACCTACCTTCCAAGATAGACTTAAATAACTTCAAAAAAGAGCAGGCATAACCAACTTTAAAGCATTAAAATATGAGACTAGGACTGAGCAAGAAAAGAAGCATATTGAAGACCTAGTGATGAAGAAAATGGGTAAGTGAAAATACTAACCATACTAGCTTACTTCTCAGCTCCCTAATATTTTGTTGGAAAAGATAAAGCCAAGATGGGATTTTTCCATGCAAATTGTTAAAGACATATATGGGAAAACCTTGAGGCAGCTAATACCGAGCATATCAGATGCTGAGGTAAAAGAGTCACTAAAGAAAAATGAAGAAAAATTGACTATGAAGTTTAATACTTGTCTAGTTTTGATTAAAGACATTAAGCATGTTGTAAAGAATGCAACAAACACTTGGAAGAATATCTATCTAATACATAAATGAAGTGATTTTCTAGTTGATGTTAAAGATGATGATGACGAAGAAGATAAGGAGAAAGATGAAGAAGAGAATATTGAAGAAGTAACTCATTTTGACAATGAAGAAGATGAAGAGGATCAAGGACAAGAGGCTACAAATGAAGAAAATCAAGATGATGAGGAGATTGATCCAGTTAAGATGGCTACAGTAGTCATTGCCTCACTTCCTCACTCTCCAAGCAAACCAATGACAACATCAAGCGCAGAGATAGCCCCAACAAATTTGATTGTGACCACCAATTCCAATCCAAACATCCAATCAATCTTTTCTCCTACTTAGCTCAACACATCATTGACATAAGTGACCTCCACTTCATCTACCAAACTATAGACTCTTCCTTCATCAACTGAGTTGACTACTTCATTTTTGAGCACATCAATTTTGGATTCTTTAGGTATTTCTATAAATACTCCTTCAATAAGCACACTATCAATTTTTACAACCAGTTCTAGCATGTCTACTATTATTTCTATTCTGGGAACAAAAGTAATAAGTGTAAGGATAGTTAAGCCCAAGGTTCAATCAAGCACAAAATTTTTGAGTAAAGGAAAAGAGCTAGAGGAAGAAATTGATTTAGATGAGGAAATTGTAATCCCAAATTGGGACATTTCTAAGCTAACTCCAGACCAAATGCAATCATTTGGTGAACTCCTGTAGAAGAAGGCTAAACAACAAAGACTAAGAGAGGAGAGAGATAAGGAATTTAAAATAATTGAAGATGTAAAGAACATTTTGGTAGAGGCCATAGGTATTGAGGTTGACAGTTCTTAACCAATTTTGTATTAGCCAACAGAGGTAGTACATAAATTTAATGAAGATATTGAGGAACAAGATAAGCTAGTGCAAAAAGAAAAGAAGAAGTTTGATAATAAAGTGCTAGAGCACATTGCTCAGCAGATAGCCATTTATCAAGTAGAACTTTCTACAATTTTGGGCAATTTAGAAGCATCTTGTACAAATGTGTCATCACTTTTTGGAAAGCTATGTGATGTTTTTGAGTTTACTAAAGAAATAAAGGAAAAATTGTCCAAAATAGATGAAGATTTGAAAGCTAGTGCTCAACAGTTGCAACTTGACCCTAGTTCAAGCTCTGCACATTTTCAAAAGATAAAATTTTTGTCAGATATGCAAGAAAAATTGCTTAGAGAAGAAGAAAGGATTAGATCCACATTGATAGATATACAAATTATGATTCTTCCCATCATGGATGCACTGCAGAAACATATTGTACATTCAAAAACTCTCATCCATGACAATAACTTCTCCATTGCGGATCATATGATAGAATTTTTAGCAGAAGTCCAAATTGCACTTCACACATGTAAGGTCCTACAAGACAATTGGTATAACACCTAGGTGATCATTCTCAAGGTACATTCAATTTTTTTTATCTCATTTTGATGTTACTATGTAAATAAATAGAATAAATCTTTGGCATTAATGTCAGAAGGGGGAGAAAGATATATGTATGGAGAAAGACTTATGTTATGGGGGACAACATGCAATAAGTTGAAAAATCAATGGGGGAGTGAAATATGTACAAAGAGATATGTTGTATATAGCAAGAAGATGTATAGTATACTATATGATAGAACCTTACCATGTACAAATATATCCCTTACAAAATCTATTTTGAAAAATCTCAAAAATAATATACTCTACAAGGCTAATATCACAAGGTGATGGATAAAAGGTACTCAAGAAACCTTTTGAATTCAGTTTTGGCTGATATGTGTTTTTGTCACTAATTCTAATGGGGAAGATTGTTGACATATCAGTCAAGTTTGTCATTAGTAACACAGAATTATTCAGATTGTATATAGCTACTGAGCTATTTGTACATCTATAAGTGTTTGCCAAGTATTTCAGTTCTCATCAAGTTCTATAGTTTCTACTATGTCCTTTGGACAAATCTCAGTGGTTACCTTGCAGTCACAGTTATAGTGAAGACCAACAATGTAAACCGTGCATCTCAATACATGCCGAGTTTACCAATGCAAGACAAGTTCATTGAGTTCACAATGTATGTGATGCAAGTTGAGTATTAACTAAGCCACTTAGTGTTAATCAAGAGACTCAATTTATACTGAGCTTGAAGTGATAGTGTTTACTGAGTTATACAATGTAAATAAGGAGACTCAATTTATATGATGAGTTTCACAGTATCTACCGAGTCACCAGTGCATACTGAGTTCAAGACTACTTGGAAGTGATTAGTATGGATCGAGCTTCTACATCTATCAAGTGCATGATGATGCCGAGCATTGACAGTAGATGTTGAGTATTAGAACCTCACCGAGTCAGTCTTCAAAACCTGAGTGTCTTCATGTGGGCTAAATTTGTAATATTTGTGTTAACTTGTATTGTGGTCGACTTTGCAATTTGTATAATTGGATCAGTATATATGTAATAAATTGTATCATATCCAAGTGATTATGATGAATATGTGACTGTGAATGCAATTAGAGAAAAGAAAAAGAGTATATTACAAAGGCTATAGTAGTATAAGGAGCAACAAAGTCATATCTATCACAACAAGGTGATTAGTACATAAAGGAATCTCATTCAGCAAACCAAGCTGTAGATCAAAGATTGTCTACTATTTAATCCTAATAGGTGGATCAATCAAATCTTTTAACAAGGTAGACCTAATAGTCTTTTGTAAATCTCTTTACCGAGTGCATACTTAATTTTATGTTTGTAAATCCTTTCATAAGGTGAACCTAGTAGTCCTTATTGCTCCTAATAGGGTAGATCATTAGAAGTGATCAATGTAAGCTTTAACAGACTAACTTTATACTATAGTACTAAATTTTGTGGGTATAATACCCATCCTAGTTTTACTTTCTATTTGAAAGGTTTCTGGGTCACCAAATCCTTGTGTCACAATGTTATGAATGCTTTCATATTTTTAGTTTCTTATGCATGCAATTAGATCAGATTATGTGTAATGGATTAAATGCTAATTAGATTGTTAGATTAAGAGTTGAAATTGTTGAAGTTTTAGAAGTTACCGATTCACCCCTACCCTCTCAGTAACTTAGCATAGTCTTGAATATTTCCAACAATAATAGGGTTTGATCCATGTGAGACAAAATTCCACCAATGAGAAAAGAGGAGTGTTTGACAAGAAAGTGGAAAGAGGAAAAAAAAAATTCCACTTAGAAATATGTGCATTTAAGTGTAGAGAAAAAGGATTTTTATTTGTTCTGTTTCCTTTTTTCATCACAAAGAGATATTTAAGTGAGGATTTTATTTATTTAATTAAAAGAGGGCTTTTATTTAAATTAAAAGGGAATTATTTTATTTAATTAAAATGGAGATTTTCTTTTAATTAAATGAGATTATTTTATTTAATTAAAAGAGATTTTTTCTTATAATTAAATAATAATTAGGCTAAAATGATCAAACCTTAGGAAATATTTAAATAATTGAATTAATTATGGTTAAATAAAGGAAAATTATTTGATAAAATATTGCAAGACATTGATTCAAGCAATTGATAAATTGATAAATGAGGGCCCATAGTCTAGGCGACAATTTTAAGGTGCATACATTTCCCCCTCTTTGACTAATGTATGGTTGATTTGGGATCACATGTAGTCAAAGAATGCAATTGAAGTGTGAGGTCGACTTGGGATCACAAAAAAATCTAGATGTGATTTAGGAACACAATAGGATAATGAATACAATTTTGATTTGGAAAAGACAAGATCCACACCCCTATAAATAGGTAATTGACATGTCTGAGATAAGAATCTCAAGTGATAATGCCTCAAGTAGAGAAAAGATTGATAAAGCTTAATCAAGGATTGAAGTTTGATAGGTATTGCCCCCTCATGATAAAAATCTAAATGAGATAGAGGAGAAATAGAAAATTGATAAATTTGATCAAATCAAACTAAAGATAAGGTTCTTGATGTAAGATGAAAGATATAAGGATCAAAAAACCAAGGTAGGTCATCAAGCATGAAAGATTATGCCCCAAATTTTAATTAGAAGAAAATAAGTGGGGTGAAGGTGAATGGAACATAGAAGTTTGGAAAAGGTGGAAAGAAATGGCAAGAAGAAAGAGAATTTTTCTTAAGAATGAGAATGCCCCAAAATCAATCAACTGTTTAAGATAGAAAATTTTGATTGAGATCATGAAAGAAGATAAAAAATGACCACAATTGATTAAAAACCCTCTCAAACTCATAATGCAACCTAAAAATGCAAATTAACATGAAGTCTAACAATGCAAGCTACATGAAAATGCAAAGGTGTACTTGCAATATATAAACTATAACATAGGATTTTCTGTTCATCATCCATTAGAGAATGTTAAGGAGCTTATTTTCATCACTGGGCCATTATTAACGGACATCAAAAAATCACACAATCATCACTAGTCACAAGTGCAACTATGAAGATATGAATGTGATATATATCGGATTGGAATGTGGAAAGATTCTAACATAAGCATCAAAGATATAAAGGTCAAGATGACTTCGATGTTAGCTTACATAATTTAATGTAGCAAAACCATGCTCACATCAAGGCATAGATGTTGGGATGACCATAAGAATAGTTGTACAAAAACAATCAAGGATGATGCCTCAAATCTCCTAAGTGTTTCAAGAGGACAACAAGAGACACTTTAGAGTTTCAAGACCACACCCACAAGTAAAAAGAAAATAAAAATATGCCCCATGCCCCAAGTCCTCTAACTATTCATACCAAAGAGACATATTAGACAAAGTCACTCAACAAAAAACAATAATAGTCAGCACACAAAGAAAAGGATCATGACATAGCTGAAGCATTAAGTATTTGTGTTAAAAAATTTAAGTGTGTTAACTGATACTAATTTTTGAGGATAAGGATTGAATGCTTGCAAGTACATAAGATCACATGAAAAAATTGGGTAAGGCCAAACCAATATGTGTTGAAAAACACTCAATGTTAGGGGTTGTATTGAAAAATATAGTTGGGGTGGTGTTGGGAAAAATACTGTTTGTAATGTTTCCTAAAGACTAATGCATCTAAGAGACCAAAGCTAACACAGTTATGCCCCCTAGACAAAGACAAAGACTAATTCCAAACAAAGGAAGAAAGGAAAAGGCATGATGGAGAAAGGCTAAGTGTCAAGGACACACATTAAGAAATAGGGGTGCAAAGGCCTTAAGTAGCGTCTATTTCTAGATTTTCACCACTTGAAAGAGGGGTAAACGCTTTGATTTGGAGCTATGAACTAGTGAGGCCAAAAATGAGGGACCTCATCCCCATTGGATTTGAACCTTGATGGCAAGGATAACAACTTAACAATTTAACCATCACAACATGCGACTATGGCTAGGTTTTCATCACTTGGATTTTATTGCAAATTTTTCATTTTTTCTTCTTCTTTTTTTTAGGACTTTTTACAATTTTATTTTTTGTATTTTTGAGATATTTGATTTGATTTTTTATTTTTTTGGAATATATAATTTTTTTGGAGATACATCAAAGTGCATATTGCTAGGTTTTCACTAAGACGATCAAAATTTTCAAAACATTTTATGCTTTTAGGATTTTTTTAAGCATCATAAATGGTTTTTTGGATTTTTTAGAATGGTTTAGAGATAATTAGCTCTCAAGTAGGATCACATCAATTTGTCCCAATGTCTAGCAAGGTATAGGACACAATGGAGTAGCATGTTGGTGTTGGAATTCTTTAGAATAACTGGGGGGGGGGGGGGGGGTGTGAATTAGTTATCTAAGGTCCAAAAGTATAATTAAATCTTTTCATAGCTTAGTGAACCCATAAAATGTTTATCATTATGCATGCATCCATACAATTATGCAATGACTTAAACTTGTAGGTTACTATAAAATCAATTTGTAAAAATGTAAACATAAAACATAACAGATTCAATAACACACTTGACACAATAATTTATGTCGAAACCCAATTTGGGAAAAACTACCTGTAACATGCTACTCTTTCTCACTCTTCTAAAGTGATTCCCTATGAAAGGCCAATCCTATTAAAGGTTACACTTTACACTATTAAATGTGACCCTCTTAAAGGATTCCAATCACCTTGTTAGGAGTGAGCCTTGTTAGAATATTTTAGACCATTCACTTGGAATTTCAATCGGTTAAAGGATTTATAAATGATCGTTAGGTCAACCTTAATCCAAAGGATTTACCCTAGACTGATACAATTATTAGAGAGTAATAGTAAGACTTGATTTGATAACAACTTACAAGTCTATTTGCAGATTATAGATCTTTATTTCAGTCCTCCATTTTGCTTGGCTTTCACACACTTCACCTTTGATAGCTTGTTCACCCTTCAAGTATCCATACCCTTAAGACTTCTTGCTTAACATGCTAATGTAGACTCTTTACTTAGGTCACTTGATGAAGCAATACCCTAGACTACTTGTCTTCCTTAGGTTCTCGCACATGACAAACTTTTCTTCTAGTAGCCATCCCTATAAATAGAAAATTAAGATATTTTGTCATTTATTCTCCATCGTCCAATTTATGATTAGGAAAAATTAGGTAGGATTCAATGAATCTACCCCTCATTCCATTTCATTTATAGAAAATTCTCCTTTAATCCTCTTTGAATTCACCTCAAAAAAGTTTACCATGAATTTTGTGCCACTAGCTCATCAATCTTATCTTCCACCTAGTTCATATAATCCAAGATAACAAACTTGTTACCTTAGATCTATTGAATTCACAATCTTTCTAATAATGCTAACACTCAACATTTACTTTCTTTTGATGCTTAGCACAAATTGCATTGCTTGGCATTCTCTAATAAGTCATTTGGCACAAACTAAAGTTTACTGGTGCTCGACATCAACTAAACTTTACTCGACATCCACTGTGTTACTCAACATACAGTAAAATAAATTTTTACTCAGATCCAACTGATTTTTTTCTTGGCTTGCACTGACTTTACTTGGCACCTACTATCCAGTCGATCTATCTTGTTCTTTTGAACTTGTTTAATGTAACCAATCTTTGCAACCTTAAGTAGATTATCAATGCACTATGTTACCACTGTCTTAGTTGATTCTTGTACTTTTTTTTCATATCATAACTCAACCTTTCCTCTAGGTGCTATTGTTACATCTTTTGATCAAATCCTCTTCATCAATCAAATAAGTTATAGTACTCAAATCATGTAAGTAGTTGTCTTACCAACAAATAGTAGATTTGACATCAGTGACAAAATAATGATTGAAACACATTTATCATACTTGAGTCAATATATTTTCAACAATCTCCCTCTTTGGCATTGATGACAAACCAAATTGACTAGGTCAAAACAATAAGACCAACAAAATACCAAAAAGAAAATAATTCCTCAACAACTTCCATCTTCTAAATAGGTTACAAAACTCTGTTGTGTCATCCTTATGACTCCCTCTAACTTACTTCTTATATCTCCCTATACATTATCTTCCTCTTGCTAGGTAGATGTATTCATTAGTCAAAATTTCTCCCTCATTCTGTGAATAAGGATTTCTCAGAATTTCTCCATCTTTGTTTCCTTTTCCTGTATTATATGTCTCCCTCTTAGCTATATATTTCCCATTCTTTGTATATCTCCCTTTTTTTGAATATCTCCTTTTTTGACAATAATTCCAAAGACTTGTCATCTTAATATCTAGATATGAACTTCGTCAGTTTCTCCCTCTATCACCTTACTTGTGATTGGTTTGTAGTTCTAGCTCTTTGATTACTTTAGGAAGCTCCTAAAGTAAGATCCACTGCATCAATTTGTAACATATGGAAATCAACTTGTTTGATGTAGGGCACTCTTTTTTTTACTTAGATAGCCTTTGATAGGGATATCACCCCTAGTTTACCTCTTATATACTCATGAGCATCCTTAGTTAATGCTTTTGTGAAGATATTAGCAATTTTCTCTTTTGTGTTAACATATTCCATCTTCACCTCTTTATCGTGAACTAATTCTCTCAAGTAATGATACTTTATTGCAATGTGCTTAGTCTTTGTGTGCATCACAAGATTCTTTGATATATTTATAACACTTGTATTATCACAATAAAGTATCATTGGTTCAGTAATTTCTTCCTTCATACCTTTGAGTAGTTGTTTGATCCATACAATGTTTGTACAATTTACAGTAGCAACAACATATTCAACTTTAACAATAGATTGTGAGGTGCAATTTTATTTCTTGCTACTCCATGTAACCAACCTCTTAGCTAAGAAAAATGCTCCTCCACTGGTGCTCTTTCCGTCATCAATGTTTCCAACCCAATTAGCATCAGTATAGCCTCTTAATTCAAATTTCTTATTTTTTTATAGTATAGACCATATTCCTTTGTTCCTTTCAAATATCTCATTATTCTCTTTACAACCATCAAGTGATTCTCCCTGGGATTATCAAAGAATCTTACAACTATCCCTATAGATAAAGCAATATTAAGTTTTCTATGTACTACATATTGTAATTTTTCAATCATAGACTTGTATAATGTTTGATTCATCTCAGCTGAATCATCATTCTTTGACAACTTATGTCCTATCACCATAGGTGTACTTACTAGTTTAGAATCCTCCAATCCAAAAAATTTCAGTATTTGCTTGACATATTTAGATTGAGTGATGTATATGCCATATTTCATTTGATGTACTTGCAAACCCACAAAGAACTTGATCTTTCCAAACATAGACATCTCAAATTCTTGCTTCATTTCATTTGCAAAAGCCTTACATAAAGTACCTTGACCTCCAAATATGATATCATCAACAAAAAATTTAGATAACAAAATACCTTTGCCTTTCTCTATCTTCAAGCATAGATTTTTTTTATCATCAGTCCTTTCAAATCCAATCTTCACAAGATAGTTGTGAAGTCTCTCATACCATGCTCTTGGTGCTTGTTTCAAACCATATAGAGATTTGTGTAATCTACATATCATATTCTTATTGTTAACATCAAAAAATCCTTTTGGCTGTTCTACATAAAATTCTTCCTCTAGTATACCATTCAAAAATGTAGATTTAACATCCATTTGATAAACTTTGAAACCTTTGTATGCAGAATAAGAAAGCAGGATTCTTACTCCTTCCAATCTAACAATAGGAGCAAATTTTTCTCTATAGTCAATCCCTTCTTCTTGTGCATATCCTTTACAGACTAATCTTGTCTTGTTCCTTGTGACTTTACCATTTTCATCTAACTTTTTTCTATATACCCACTTTGTGCTAATCACATTTTTGTCTTCTGGTCTAGGAACTAGAGTCCATGTTTTGTTTTTATCAATTTTTTCAATCTCTTCTTCCATGGCTTTTCTCTAGTCCACATCTTTTAAGGAATCTTTCACTATTTTGAGTTCCTTCATGCTCAACAAACATGCATCACTTCTTAACTTGTTTCTTATCATTGGTCTAGCATCTTTATCTCCAATGATTTGTGTAGTAGGATGATGTCTCTTAACATGTTTAGATAATCTTGGTTCATCTCTGGTTTCTTCATTTGGTTTTTCAACTTTAGAGTCACTATGTACATCTATTTTAGGTAGTTCAACATCTTTTTTATGCAGACTAATCTTAATATCATGATAAGCCTGAATTTCATTTTGTAACTCGATACTTGAATGTAGCTCAGTTCCTTAATGCAACTCGACATTCATAGTATGTGACTCAACAATCACTGAAACTTGATGTTGGTTTGTAGCTTGATTTGCAACATCTTCTTCAGCATGCATACCTACATAAAAGTATACAAATGATTTGTATTCTTTTGGTTCCTTCATAGTTTTAGTCTCATATACTTTTGTATATTCATCAAATTTCACATTTGCACTTTCCACAACTTTAGTGTTAGAATTCAAACACTTATAAGCTTTACTTCTTGTGGAATAACCTAAAATATACCACCTTCACTTTTTGCATCTAGTTATCCATTTCTAAAATCTTTGAGAATATAACATTTTCTTCCAAATACCTTAAAATATTTTACATTGGGTGAGTATCCATACCATAGTTCAAAAGGTGTTGAATGATTACCTTTCTTGACTTGTACATAGTTCAAGGTATATATAGTTGTATGTACAACTTCTCTCTAGTATTTGAAAGTAATATTTTTCTTCATCATGAGTGTCATAGCATAGTCCATTACATACTTGTTCCTCCTTTTAGTAATTCTATTTTGTGGAGGGGTTCTAGGAGCAGATGTCTCTCTTTTGATTCCTCTATCATTTTAGAACATCTCAAACTCATTTGATGTAAATTCTCCTCCTCTATAAGATCTCAAACATTTTAGACTTTTACCTATTTCTTTTTCAATTCTTGCTAAGTACCACTTAAAATTTTTGAAAGCATCATATTTCTGTATCAGAAACATAACTATCATCATTCTAGAATAATCATCAATAAGCAACATAATGTATTCATCTCCATTGTAGCTTTGCACTTCATTTGGTCTGCATAAGTCAGTAGGAACAATCTCTAATATTCCTTTAGAAGTATGAGTTTTACTCTTAAAACTTGACTTTTTCATCTTGCCTAATTGACATTTTTTGCACATTATAGTATTATGCTTCTTCAACTTAGAAAAACCTCCAACTCTTCTCATGTTACTAATACTAACTAAGCTATCAAAATTAACATGACATAACCTCTTGTTCCATAACCATACATCATCAAATTCTACAACTAAACAAGTAGCATACTCTATAATAAGATAGAATAGATTACTCCTACTTTGATAACCCTTTCCAATCAGTTTTCTATCAGTATCATATATCTTAGAAATCTTGTTTTCAAAGTCAACCTTACATCTTGAATTATTCAATTGTGACACACTTAACAGATTATAGTTAAGTCCTTCAACATAATATGCATTGTCACATAAAATCTTTTCTGTGAGTTTGATAGAACCTTTTTGTTTTATCAAACATGGTGCATCATTACCAAATTTTACACTATTTCCATCATAGAAATTTAAGGTAATGAACTTACTTTTATCTCCAGTCATGTGATGTGAACACCCACTATCAATGATCCATCTGTCATTTTTGTTCACACAAGACACAAGTGCAATTGCCTCATCTTTATCAGATTCATCCTTTATTGCAACATACACCACTTCATCATCATGTTCATCATATTCATCTCTTATTTTTTCTTCAACAATGTAGCAAGACTTCTTGACTTTTTCTTTGTAATCCTTGCTGTCTTCATCTCTTCTACTTTTATACTTGTCACCTCCTCTGTAGTTCTTCTTCTCTAGAAATCTAGTAGCAATATGAACAACCTCATTGCAATTGAAACAAATGATAGGTAGCTTACTTTTAAACTTTCCTTTACCTCTGTGAAATATTCTTTCCAATAGTGCTTCAAGTTGATCTACATCCTTCTCATCTATATCACTGTCACTGAACACATAATTTGTCTTTTTCTTCTTCTTCTTCTCATAAAGTTCCTTCAATGATAACTTAGCTTTGAAAGTAGATTCAATATTTTTAGGTTTGTAATTATCAAAGCTAGATAGATCAAAAGTTGTGAGTCTACCTACTAGACCTTCAAGAGTTAGATCATTCCTCGGTATACATCTTAGTTCTTGAATTGCATAAACTCTAATAGTATATATAGGTAGTAGTGTTCTTAAAATTTTTCTTAGTATAGTGTCATCATCTATTTTACTAATAGCTCCCCTTATTGCATTAACATCTTTTATCTTTGAGTAATATTTTCACCTTCTTGCATTCTCTTATCATCAAACTTACCTTTTAGACTCCCAAATTTGGCTCTTAGAATATTATTGTCTCCTCCATAGTTGGTGTGTAAAGCATCTCAAATTTTATTAGCAATATCAAGACTTTTTATATCATCAAACTCAACATAGCTTAGGAAAAAAGCAAACTCCAACATTGCTTGGTTGTGTTCTTTCTTCTTTTTTAGATCCTCGGCAGTTAGGGCTCTAGTAGGATCAACATGCTCAGTAGTAATGGTAGATTGTGCATGATCTCCAAGTCATCCAAGGTGTAGCTTCATCAAAATTTTCCATGCAAGAAATTTATTTCTATTAAGCTTGGGTACCTCTCTTTTTGACATCTTGATCTTTGTGCTTCTAGTACCTTCAAACTAGTCCTATTAAGCAGATGACTCTAACACCAATTGTTGAAATTCTTTAGGATAACTAGGTGGGGGGGAGAGAGGGGGGGGGGGGGGGTGGTTGAGGCTAAATCAGTTATCCAAGGTCCAGATGTATAATTAAAACTTTTCACAGCTTAGTGAACCCATAAAATATTTATCATCATGCATGTATCCATAAGATTATGTAATGAATTAAACTAATAGGTTACTATCAAATCAATTTACAAAAATGTAAACATGAAACATAACATATTTAATAACACACTTGACATAATGATTTATGTGGAAACCCAATTTGGAAAAAACCACCTGTAACAGCTACTCTTTCTCACTCTTCTAAAGTGATGCCCTATGAAAGGCCAACCTTGTTAAAGGTTATAATGCACACTGTTAAATCTGACCCTATTAAAGGATTTCAATCACCCTATTAGAAGTGAGCTTTGTTAGAGGACTTTAGACCATTCACTTTGAATGTTACTTGGTTAAAGGATTTACAAATGACTATTAGGTCAACCTTAATCCAAAGGATTTACCCTAGACTGATACAATTATTAGAGAGTAACAACAAGGCTTGATCTGATAACAACTTATAACTCCATTTGTAGATTACAAATCTCTATTTCAGTCCTCTATTATGCTTGGATTTCATATATTTTAGCTTTGATAGCTTGTTCACCCTTCAAGCATCCATACCTTTAAGCCTTCTTGCTTAACATGCCAATGCACACTCTTTACTTAGGTCACTTGATGAAGCAATACCCTAGACTCCTTGTCTTCCTTAGGTTCTCACATATGAAAACCTTTACTTCTGACCAACCATCTCTATAAATAGGAAATTAAGATATTTTTCTATTTATTCTCCATCATCTAATTTAGGGTTAGGATAGATTAGGTAAGATTCAATGAATCTACCCTTCATTCCATTTTATTTCTAAAAAATTCTCATTCAATCCTCTTTGAATTTTCCTCAAAATGGTTTATCATGAATTTTGTATCACCAGCTCATCAATCTTATCTTCCACCTGGTTCACACAATCCAAGAAAACAAACTTGTTGGCTTAGATCCATCAAATTCATGATCTTTCTAATAATTTTGGAACTCAACATTTACTTGCTTCTAATGCTCAACACAAACTGTGTTGCTTAGCATCCTCTGAAGAATCAATCAACACATAATAAAGTTTACTGGTGCTCGACATCAACTAAACTTTACTTGGGATCCACTATGTTACTTAGCATACACTAAAATAAACTTTTACTCGTCTCCAACTGATTCTCTACTTGGCTTGCACTGACTTTTGTTGGCACCTACTATCTACTTGGTTAAGCTTTGCAGACAAACTTGATTATACTTGTTCTTCTAAGCTTGCTTAGTGTAACCAATCTTTGCAACCTTAAGTAGATTATCAATGCACTATTTTACCATTGTCTTAGCTAATTCTTGTACTTCTTTTTGATATCATAACTCAACCTTTCCTCTAGGTGCTATTGTTACATCTTTTGATCAAATCCTCTTCATCAATCAAATGCGTGATAGTATTCAAATCATGTAAGCAGTTCTCTTAAAGGAAAATAGTAGGTTTAACATTAGTGAAAAAATAATGATTGAAACACATTTATCATACTTGTATCAATCTTCTTTTAACAATCTCCTTCTTCAATAGTTGGTGGATAAGAAGAGATGGATAAGAAAGAGGCATGAAGTAAGTGAAAGTGATCCTCAAGGATTGACTCCTGAAGAGTACCCAAGCCAGGGAAAGATAGTGAAATAGCCATATGAAGTGTGTGCTGGAAAAGCCAAGAAGGGAGATAACATGTAGGAAAAGCAGTGGGTGCATAAGATAAGAAGACAAGAAGAGAGAAGTTGTAATGAAGCTCCAATATCCAAACCCTAAGGCTCAAACCCTAATGCTCAAACTTCTCCAAAATCTCTCTCCAAACTTGCAACATAACAATACTATATCCAGTAACCTTATTCTTATTCTTATTATGAAATGAGAAGGAGAGGGATCCTTATATAGTCAAGTGTAGAGGTGGGAGGCTTCTCACAACCAATATGTGATAATATGGTTTGATCCATGTGAGACAAAATTCCACCAATGAGAAAAGAGGAGTGCACATGGTAGAATAGTGTATTCATCAGACCTTAGAGAAAAATACAAATAGAATGACAACAAACTAATCTAGATCCAAGAAATCATTGTCAAATAGAGACTCTATGAACATCACATGTTTCCCTAACTACAACTTCTAATATTTCTCTCAAACCAATATCTTGGTGATAGTTCTAGAATGGGAGTATGCTATGAATGTAGATCTACAAATGTTCATGCATGATCTATGTGAGAATATAGATTATACAAGTATAATAATACTAGAATTCCATGAAGTATGCATGCAATAGGCTAAACAAGTGCTAAAAGATATCAAATGAATAATATAAAAATGCTAAAAAGATACTAGAATGACATGAATTCACTATAATAACAATGCTAACATGATAACATGATAGCTCTAAATATGCCTATAGTGTAGATGCATCAAACTTGGGTCCCTTTGCTCTTGAATTTTCCTCCTATTTATAGGGTTTCAGAAGGGGTTGGGGTAAAGATTAAGATTTCATTTTTGACTAGAGGGTAATGGTGAAACTATAAATATCTCATGAGGCACCAAGAGGAAGAGTCCAATGGAATTAGTCTATGAGGATAAATGAGGTTTTTTGAATTCTTTTAAATGTAAAAAGGAGGATTTTCACTTTTGTGAGGATAAATGGCTTTTATTGATTTAATAAATGTTCCATTTATTTTCAACTTTTGTCTTTTCCTTTTTCCTTTTTTATTTCATTTTATGATTTTGTGAATTGTTTTTCCTCTTTTCAAAGTTGATTTAGGTCCTATTTGATTTGATAAATGATTTGATTGATTAATGACCCGATGTTACCATTGATTTGAAAGTTTGTTGTTTTCCTTTGATTTTATCCTTAATTTTGCATTATTTTAGGTCTTTGTCAATTTTTGGGTGTCTATAAATGCCCCTTTTTGAGCTAATATGTGAAGAATATTAGTTCAAAGACTGTCTAATTTTCTAATTTTAGGTCAAATTTTGATAACTAAATGTTTGATCAATAATGTTTGATTGGTTCGAGGTTGATATGATGCCTGATTGTTGATAATTTGTCATCTAATTGCCGATGATTTGATGTCTAATTTTTGATAGTTTGATGTTTGATTTGATGTTGATGTTTTAAAATCCTTTGTTTAGGATAACTTGATTGGATTCCCTAGTTTCATTGATGTTAAAATGTTGGTTGGGGTTGAACCTTTTTGATATTTGAAAACTTTTGATGCCTCGGTATACTGCCCCCTTAGGAATGAAATAGGAAAAATTGATTTGCAAAAAATATGGATATTCCAATTTTATTTCTAAAAATGTGGATGAAAATAATTGATAGTAAAAAAAAGGGATAGATGGAGGTGACCAAGTTGTTTAAGAATAATACCCAATTCTAGAAAAATGAGCAAAAAAGCTTTAATTGGGTAAATAGGGTTAAAAATGTCATATAAATGCCCTAAAGGAGGGTTAAATAGGTCAAAAGACCTCTTATCCTTGTGATTTTCATGCTCCCTTTTGAATTTTGGCAATTTGGAGCTTTGACCTAACAAGGATGGTTGTCCCATTGTGAGAGCATAGATTCAGGAGGGGTGCAGGTATGAGCATCCAGTCGACTACAGTGCCCTGGTGAGTCATTGAGATCCTCTTTTGTTTAATTTTTTTGAATTTTGGCATAATTTTTTTCAATTTTTGCATGGAGTTTCTCTATAAATTCTTAATTTATCATTTTAGTGCATTCAATATTTGTTTTAGCACTAATAAATTCTTTTAATGCATTCAACCCATAAAATAATGCATCTACATAGCAAAACAATGCATGTGAAACCCTAGTTTGATAGTGAAATAATGCATTAGAGGAATATTGCGGTGCATGCACATGTTTCTATATCACCTTTGAACCTTTTATCACATACAAGGTTTTTAGTAGCACATATGAAGGGTATATTAGCACATTTACAATTTAAGGTTTAATGAGTCACATCAATGAGCTATGTCTAGTTGCATCGATGGGTTATAGAACTTATGTAGGTATTCACAATGCATGTACTTATTATAGTGCATTTGAGCAATGAGAGAGTGCAAACAAAGAATGAAGAAGCACTTTTAGATCGCGTAGCGCATATGTGGTGTTAAATAGTGCCAATGAATTTGGTAGCACATCCGAGCTATGGAGGATGCAAGTGATGATTTAAGTAGTGCAATTGAATCCTATAGCACTTCAGCCCGTTAAAATAGTGCATACAATGTTGTAAATAGTGTGAAGAACTCTTCTAGCATATTTGTTGTCTTAAATAACATATATGGCTTGTTCAAGGTCTCCTAGATAGTTGAAAGGCCAAATAGTTGAGCTTAACTACATGTATCATTGGTTGGAGCATAAGATAGGATCCTAAGGCAATTATAATAACTTTGGAATGAACCAAGGACTTGTTTACATAGAAGAAAACAAATAATAGTGAATGTGTAGTCATAAAGTGATGTGTGAAATCAACCCATTGATGTTGGATAGGTAGAAAACTATGCCCCTCTCAAAATACAGAGTAGGGGAAATGAACATGTCCATCTCAAGATATAGAGTAGTGACTAGTCCAAGATAGAGCCATTAGCTGAAGATCTAGATGTTGATATTTGATTGATGTGAGATGATCACTTGTGATAAAAATTGACTTTGTTGTGTAATTATTTGATGAAATAGGTATGTAGGCACAAACTCATGGTGTGGGGCTTGTACCCATGGCCATTAGAGTTGATTGGTAGATTTTCTGTGATGGATCGACATGTGATTGATAGATGTGGATTCACCTATTTGTTACAGATGCCTTAGTTCCATGTTCACAGAGGATTATTGATAGCTATGGCCGAGCGGTGGCACTCGAACCATAACACCTTCCATATGTTGCTAGGGGAGATGATAATATCTCTAGAGGATGTATACTATATTCTTAGGATTCCTATAGTGGGAGATCTTGTGTACTATGATTAGACAACTAATGGGACAACTTTTAGAGACATTTTTGGAGATGAAAGCATTAGAGATGACAATGTTTCCTAGTTTTAGATGCTTTAGTACAAGCCATTGCCTATAGTGTTGGCTAGATTAATAGGTGGATTTTTGCTACAAGATAGGTGAGGACAGGGATGTCCTATGGGATGGGGAAAAATTATCTAGGATATGATCGATAGGCCACAAAGATTTTCATGGGGGACCTGTATATTATCCCAACTCTATCATGACTTGCATCAGGTGGTATATTCAGGGGTGAGTTCACTGTCAATAGGAGTTTTATTGTTACATATATGGAGATGGGAGCATCTTCCCATTACATAGCCTATATGTATGTATCGACAGACACATGATATGCCATACATATATACTTATTCAAGTGTGATCATGCAACCCCATCTAGGCAAGACCGAGTATTGGCAGCAGATGTTGGATGACTTGGATGAGGTCATATGGAGGTCATATTGGTTTAATGAGCCATGGGCCAAGGATGATGATGAGATGGTATACTTCTTTTGTCCTCTATTTTTGCTTGTTTAGATGTGCTCAGTTAGAAAGAGATTTTTCTTTAGGAGGGTTGTGAGATAGTTTGGTCGTTGGTAGGGCATTGCCACATGGATCAACATAGTATGACTAGGTTAAGTCAGAGAGACCAGTATGGGGGCTAAATTTGGAGTATGATGCATGAAATGAGGTATTCCTAAAGATGATAGAGACTCCATAAGAATGGGTATTGAGATATGGGAAGGAAAATGCAGAAATGGAGGGTGACTATGCACAATGGTTCAAAGAGTACCCATTCTTGAGATACATAGATTCAACAAAGCTGATACCAGGTATTGATGAGGAGTCAAGAAGAGGGGATGATGATGATGATGGAAAATAGGGGAGAGATAGAGGTAGGTTCCAAGTTAGAGGTAGAGCCACGGTTGGAGGTAGGGTGTGGGAGAGATATAGAGGGTGAGGCCAAGCAACAACAACACCACAGTGGTAGATTATTATATGGGGCCTAGTGCACAGACCAAGAGAAGTTGCAATAGAGAGACTTAGAGAGGTCTGTAGCCAAGGTGGGGTGAATATAAGAGGGGGTACATGAAATGGTGTAGGGTCTATCCAACTAGCAAAGGATATGGGTCAAAGTAGGTCAGGGCTAGATTGCTAGATGATGTATAGTTTATGCATCAACAGAGGCCTAGGGTATAGGTCCTGATCTTAGGTGCACATGGTTTACAATCATAGGGGCAGCAGTAGATACCACCACATGGATAGTTACCACTAGAGAGACCAGTCGGGTCTTCAAACATAGAGGCTTGGATGAGTTTGATGGAGACACAAATGAGCGAGTTGATGAGTATGGTACAAACTTTTATAGTTACGATGACACTGAGACCTCTAGCACCACCACCACCAAGGATAGATGGGGCTATGACTAGTCGAATGGCCACAACCATACCTATAACACTGGTGATAGAGTGATAAAGAAGGCACCTCTAGATGATAGGAGTGCCCCCAATAATCACAAAATATCGAAGCATCCACATACATATGACATCAATGGTGAGGCATAGGGTTGATTTGGGTATCATGTTGCATTGCATGTTATTGGCTTTGTCAGATGTATCATTCACAAAATGACCTTTTGATGTTGATGTTGATGATTCAATCTTTTGATATATGACTATTCAAGCTTTTTGATATTCAAACTTGTGCACTTGTTATATCATGGACTTTATATATCTAATGTTATGGATGGATGGATGTATGGGATGTTGTGATTTAATTTATATGATAGTTGTAGATGTTGATGTAACATGAATGATTAATGTAGTGTATAGATGCTTAATGTGTAGAAATGAAGTAGATAAATGACATGTATGAATGAAATTTTCTAATGAGATGTGTGAATGAAGTGATAGGTAATGAAATGCATAAATGGAATGAAATGTGATAAATTGAAATGTAATGTAATGGTATGAATGCAATGAAATATAGGTAAATGAAATGGAATGTGATGTATAAATGAAATGTAATGTGATGTAATGAAAGGTAATGCATAAATGAAATGTAATGAAAGGAAGTGTATAAATGAAATGTGATGTAATGGAATGAAATGACATGTCATGTAATTGAATGCATAAATGAGACGTGAAAATGAGATAAAATAAAAGAGGTAAAATGATACAAATGAAAGTGACAAATCAAAGGTAATGATAACAGTAAAAAACAAGTGTAAAATGTATGAAATGTGATGAAGATGAAATGTGATGAAAGAATAGAATGAAAATGAAAAATGAGAAATAAACTAATGAAGTGAAGAATGAAGTAAACATAAAAAGAAAAGAAAATGAAGATAAAAATAAGAAATGGATAAGAAATATAAATGGGAAATGATAATGGATAAAATGATGACACAATGAGAAATGAAGGATAATAGGGATGAAATGATATAAAAATATGTAACCTCACTTTTGAGATTCAAAAGCCACAAAGGAACCATGAGTAAGAAGGGTGGAATAGTGAATCCATAGAATATGATGCATAATTTGATTAATACAAACCAAACTTGTTTGGGATTCAAAGGTCATGCAATGCAGTAGATGATTATGATGTAATAAGGAATGAAATGTGATAAGGGGAAATAATGACCAAAATTGTTTGAGATTTGAAGGTCACACAATGCAATAGGTGGAATGAATATTATGAGATAATGAAGTGCGATGCATGGCGATGAGGCAAAGTCCACAATAGTTGAGTGTTAAAAGCTTGCCTTGATGTTGTTTTCATTTCTACCTTTCAATAGTCATTTCTGAATGAAGTTGCTGAGTTGTTGAATGGTGTTGTGTAGGCTTGTTTGTGTTATCCTAGTTTATGTGCCAAATGTTGGTTTTTAAGGTACCCAAGATGAAATTCAAAACTAGATGAATACAACTAGTTATCACTTTTTTTAAAGAGATGAAAATTAACTGTCATGATAGAGTGTTTAGTAAAAAGTGACCTAGTACAACCACCATTACCTCAGCTATGGTGATATGAATACTGTATCATGCTGAGAAGTACAACCAAACACAAGAGATGTACATGAAAGATAAGAAAACTATTAAGAACAAAAGTTATAGCCATAGTAAATAAAAATAGGCACACAAAAAGTCACATGTTAGATAAAGAACCTCACCTAAGATATCATACAAAACTAGTTGAGGTACACATGACCTTCTAGATGAGAGGAGACACTTATAAGTGGACACCAATAATGCATAAAATTAGAGGATCACTGGACCAAAATAGTGAAAAACCAAAGGAAAAGAAAATATCATGGCTTCATCCTGGTACCCCTAGTCAAGTACATCATCAAGGTAGTAGAAGCTCATAATAGTAGAAAAACCATAATTTTAAGATCATGTGTGTCGACAGTTGTATGCAATAGTGTCAAGTTTGTTCAATTTTTGGTGGATGCAACTATTGTAAAAGTCTAGTAACAAAGTGTGGGGTGTGTTAGTGATGATTCAACAATAGGATTTGGTGATTATGGTAGAAGATATGTATTAGTGGGCATTAGGGTATCTAAATTTTAGAGTTGAGTGGCAAGCATACATGATACTAGTGTGGCAGGATGTATAGAGTGAACATGTGGCAAGGAAAGAAAAGTGTAAGGCATGGCAAGTGATGACTATAAATAGATGAGGAATGTGTCCATGAAAGGAATCATGTTAAAGGAGATAGTGCAACTACTTACTTATTTTGAAAATTCTAGTAAGTGTGTGGTTGAAAGAATGTCGACCTCACTAAATCAGTCACAACAAGAGGGTGATGTTAGCCAGGGAGGATGGGTAAGACAAGGATGAGTGTAGTATGTTAGTTGATTAGCCTCAAGATTCTAAGACAAAATTCAACAAAAGAGGAGGAGGGTGGATGGAGTGCAATGGAGCCACACTAGAGGCAAAGGGCAAAGTGCAAGTGAAAAAGTGAAGTGGAGAATTTACAAAAATTGTTGGTTGTGAAAAGAGCTTAGGTAGAGAATGCAGAGCAAGAAGTCACATTTTTGCTAGGATTGATGGAGAAAACTCACAAGGATGGAGTGCAAACACAAGAAAAGAGGTTCTAGGTGGCGGTGAATTTAAAATGGGTTTGAGTGTGGTTGTTGGAAGTGGAACTATGAGTGAAACAATCATGAGCAAAGAAAAATGATGTAGGTTTGTGGGTGGACCGATCACAAGCACAAAGACTGTAGGAGTCACTGAGAATGGTGCAAGTAGGTTTGGAAAGTGTGCGGAATGAACTGGTGCTATTGCAAGTGCAGTCTAAGTCTTTTAGAGAGGCAATTGCAAAATTGAACACCCTGCCTTTGCAGTTGTAAGAGTAGTTAGCATTGAGCAAGTCAAAGGTGAGGCAGTTACAATAGTGATTGAGTGAAGCAAAAATAGATGTGGAGCATTGGAGAATGGGGATTGAGTAGATGTACCAAGAGTGTGATATGGCCCAACAAGTGGTCATTGTACTAGGTATAAATAAGCTAGTGGAAAATGTGTTCGTGGATATGCAATGGACTACGCAAGTGCACTGTGAAGCCACCTATTATATGGGGCTTTAACATTAGTCCATCCCCAATGAGAAACAATGAGAGACTCAGTTTGTAGATAGGGAATTTACACAACTATTGAATGCCCTATTGCATGGTGAGAGATTTCCATTTCCCATGGATGCAGTGTGGGTGTGAGGAGGATTGATGCTAGGGGCCTCATCCTCTGGGACCGGGTCTGCAAAAATGCCCCTGATTAGACACCTTATCCTACCACCTTCCCAATGGAGGCTGAAATAAATGATTTGCTAGATGTTATTTGAATGTAATATTGTTATTTACATTGTAATATAATAAAAATTATGTTTATTTCTATGGCAAGAAAAAGGGGTAGATATTTGATGTGTGCACCAACTTTCCTGTAATTCATGTCAGTGATATCTTAGAACATAATTAGACTCCATGTTTCCTTTGAGTTGCTTATCTTCCTTTTGTTGTTATTTTTCTTGCTGTCTCCACTATTGTGAATTGTGTCTGAAGCTAAGAAGTGACTAAACTATAACCTACAAGTGTTTCTTAATTGGGTATGTGTGAAATTAACACAACTGTGCTACGTAGTGTGGTGAGATGAAGTGAAAAAGCTACAAACAAGAAAAAATTGTATTAGAGAGAATTGTTTAAGCCAAGTCTTGTTGTACTATTACATTAAAGGACTTGTGTTGTTTAGGGAAGTCCAAAGGTGTTATCTCTCTCTCTCTCTCTCTCTCTCTCTCTCTCTCTCTCTCTCTCTCTCTCTCTCTCTCTCTCTCTCTCTCTCTCTCCCTCTCATTAAACCAAAGGTGATATTTCTCATCCCTTTTGTACTAGATTTTTTTTGAATGTTTTCTAGTGTTTTTGGATTTTGTTTTGGTATTTTAAGTGATGAGGTGTTTCCTTAGAGAATCAGACATAAAACCTTTTGAGAAGGATGCTATTTATGGGTTTTGCTAAATCTTCTCCATCACAATCTGAAAGTCTATAGGTATTGGTCCCAAATGATTTTGTGATGATGTAAGGAACAATCTAATTGGCCTCCCATTTTCCTTTCTTCTCCCTAGCTACCCGATTCTTAGGGTTTTCCAGGAGAACTAGGTCTTTGATTTGAAAAATATGGGGTTTGACCTTTTTGTTGTAGTGTTTGGACAACCTATTCTAATATACTTTGAGATGTTTGTGTGCTATACGCTGATGCTCTTCTAATAGTTTTAGTTGCTCTAGATGGGCCACTCTATAGTCTTCATCTAATAGGATATCACAGAGGGTAACTCTCAAAGGTGGGATCTCAACCTCTAAAGGAAGAATAGCTTTACAACCATAAACCAAGGAGAAGGGTGTGGTGCCTCTAGGTATTCAAACACTCATCTTGTAGGCCCAAAGGGTAGGGTTCAATTATAAATTCTAATCTCTACCAATATCATTGACAATTCTTTTAAGAATGTTGATAATGTTCTCGTTGGTGGCCTCTACTTGGCTATTTCCTTGGGGATAATAGATTGATGAGGAATGGTGTATAATGTGAAATTTCTCACATAACTCATCAACTATTTGATTTTTAAAATACAAGGCATTATTCATTAGGATGGCATGAGGTATGCCAAATTGAAAAATGATATGGTTTAATATGAATGAAGAAATTTGTTTTCCTGTAGAGTCTGCAAGTGGTGCCGCTTCAACCCACTTGGTGAAATATTCAATTCTGGTGATGATCCATTTATGTCTGCTAGAGGAAGGTGGGTGGATGACTCCAATAAAATTAAAGTTAACACTCATAAAAATGCCATGGTGTGGCCAAAGGGTTGAGTTCTTGTGTTGGTGCATGAATAAAGTTGCCATGGATTTGACACTTTTTACAAATTTTTACATAGTTGACAGAATCCTTTTCCATGGTTGGCCAAAAATAGCCCATTCTAAGAATTTTATTTGCTAATGTAAACCTAATGGAATGTGATCCATAGATTCCTGGATGGACTTCTTGCAGAGCAATCATAGATTTATCCTTTTTAAGACATCTAAGTAAAGTACCATCGAGACCCTTCCTATACAACATATTAGCCACCAAAGTGTAACGTGATGTCTGTCGGATGAAGTTACACTTTTGGTTTCATGAGAGGTTAGAGGGAATGACATTATCATAGAGAGAGCTGGTGATGGAGTCATACCAAGGGGAATTAGGGGTGTCAAGATGGAAAATAATGAGAGATTCAGGTTGAGTAAATGTGGGTTGAACCACCTCTTCTACTAAGAACTCATATTGTGTGTGCTGATCTGGTAACTCAAGCAAGGAGGCTAGGGTGGGCATGACATTTGCTACTCTATTCTTGTCTCTAGGAATTTTTTCAAAAGTAATGTGAACAAAACATGCCTTAACCATATGAACAATATACTTGTAAGGTAACAATTTCTTATCTTTGGTTTGATACATGTTTGTAACTTGATTGATAACCAATTGAGAATCCCATAGACTTCAAGGGCTACTAACTTCCATTCTAAGGCTAGTTTGAGACCCAAAACCAACACTTCATATTTTTCCATATTGTTTGTGCATGGGAAGAGCCATTTTTATGACTTGGGGATGGTGATTCCTAGAGGCATGATGAACAATATGCCAACACTCGAACCATGGTGTGTATAGGAACCATACAAGTGAAACTTCCATGTCTAAAGGATATGCATGTCTAGAAAGCTAGCTAGGATAGGATTTGAGTTCTCTATGGGCACATCTACCAATTGATTAGAAACGGCTTTTCCTTTGATAGCCTTTCTATCAATGTACTCAATGTCAAACTCACTCAAGATCATTATCCATTTGACCAATCTAACTATTAATGCTATCTTGGTGAGAAGATATCTGAGAGGGTCAATTTTTGATATGAGCTTGACTTTGCATGTCAAAAAATAGTGACATAGTTTTTGTGAAGTAAAAACTATGACCAAGCAAGATTTCTCAATAAAAGTGTAATTTAGTTCATAATTGACCAGGGTGTGATTGATGTAATAAATAAATCTTTCTTTTCCTTCATCATTTTCTTGCACCAAGAGGTCTCTTATTGATTTGTCTATCAAAAAGATATAGAGAAATAAAGGTTTGTGTGACATTAGAGGTACTAACACAGGTGGATTCATCAAGTAGTTTTTGAGAAGATCAAAGGCCATCTGTCACTGACTATCCCATTTAAAAATTATGTCCTTATGGAGGAGATGAGGGAAAGGCACACACTTTTCTATTAACTGAGATATGAAGTGACAAACTAATTAAAGTCTTCCCTAGAGAGAACATAGATGACTTAGGTTCTTTAGAGGTTGCATGTTGATAATGACTTGTACCTTTTCAGGATAAACCTTGATTCCTTTGGCAAAGATAATGTACCTTAGGAGTTTTTTGAATTTTATGCTAAAAGAACATTTATTAGGGTTTAGCCTAACTTTGAATGCTTCTAAGTGTGTGAATATCTTGTCCAAGATAGGAAGATGATTCTCTCGAGTATGAGATTTGGCAAGGAGGTCATCAACATAACCTTCCATAAAAGTGTGCATCATGTCATGAAAAATGGTGGTCATGGCCTGCTAATAAGTAGCTCTTGCATTCTTGAGACCAACGGGCATGTCATTCCAATAGAATGTGCCCCATGCACAAGTAAAAGTTGTTTTCTCTTGGTCCTCTAGTGCTATGAAAAACTATTAATGAGTGAAAACATGGAATGCCCCACTATTCGATCTACAATTGTGTCAATTTTTGGAAGGGGAAAATCATCCTTAGGACAGGCTTTATTGACATCTTGGAAGTCAATACAGATCCATATGCTTCCATCTTTCTTTGAGATAGGTACAATATTTGATATCCATGATGCATAGGCTACTGGTCAAAAGAAGTTGGTACTATTGTCACAAAAGTTTGCACCTTTGTCCAAAGTTTTTACCTAAGGACAACCTTGTGAAACATGGAAACAACTTCCAAATGCTATGGGACTTGAACTATGAGGTTGAGTCTTTGAATAAGGCCAATTTTCTTTACTATTAGGGTGCACCTAACTACACTTAGAGAGGAAAAGGGAGAAGGAATGATGAAAGCAAATATACCTACTCTAACCTAAGGAGTGATGCACCAAAATAGAGTGTTCAAACCAATCTCCACCCATATATGCACACTTGAACCATCATGACACCAAAGATATACACACCCAATTTTTTTTTAATCTAACAATCACATGCAGATGTAGATCATAAAACTGAAATAAATGACACAAGGAAGAAGATAATTCACTTATATATCATTCGTAGGCCAAAATGAGATGCAGTCATACAAGATTACATATATCCATAATATACTAATGAGAGACAAATAGGTTTTGCATAATACATCAATGTCTAGAGGAGATAAAGTAGAATGTCATATAGGTTTAGAGGCAAAGGGAATTTATAGTGAACTTGTAGAGAAATATCAAGAAAATAGAGAAGAGTCAACCTTAAAAAAATTTACAAAAACTACCTTTATAGCTCAGGCATAAATGAGATGTAATGCCCCGCCAAGGAATCCAAAGAATTAATCTAAAATATCACTAAATTTTCCAAACAAATTTTTTTTTTTGAAACATGAAAGTAAAACCATTCATAACATTTGCGGAAGCCATAGTAACATCCAATTGAAAGTAAACATAACATAACATAATAGATTGCAAACTTTAAGGATCCCTTAACGTTGTATCACATCTAATAATAACTATTCATCTAACATCACATCCTTGTGAAATAACAATGATACATCCAATGTTCTTAAACAATATAACAAGTGTCTTTTCGTAATTAGATTTTAGTTTATTCAATCATCCTTTGTACATGTCACATGATACAAAAAGCTTAAAAGAATAAACATCCATGTAAATAAAGTACATCATCATCCAATATTAATCCATGATGCAATAACATAATGAAACCATAAACCATACATAATACATCATCGCAAAAGATATAAACATCCATCACAAAATATAACCATATATCACAAATATATTTAACTAACTAAGTGCACGGTTCCTCCCAACTGTAAATAGCATCATTAGATCATCATGAATCCTAGCCATCCCTCCGTGTGTAACATTCCAAAGCACCGAAGAGATCATCAGTATTATCATAGTAGGAATGTCACTCCTAAAACATCCTACTAACATGAAAAGTAAAGCATAAGATATCATCATCTAACATATGCAAAACACCAATATAAGAAACATACCAGTAAATACATCCATCATAAGGTATATCATCTATCATAATGATCCAAGATCATAATGAAGATAAACACTAACCAAGAATAATCCAACCACGGTGTCTCGGACGGATCTCAAATGGTAAGAGTGATAAAACACTATCACCCGACCGGGTGGAACCTAAGTGGTCCACTCCCACTGTGCTGAGAAGATAATCTCAAGTCCCAAATAGGCTATCCGAATCACATAGCAAAGATACTCTCTAAGTCCAGGAATCCTAAAAGTATACTACTCAAAGGTTCAAAACACAAAATCAACATCTAATTCTCAGAGGCACACAATGACATGTAGGAAACCTAAATCTGCAAGCGGGAAAGTGTCATCGCATTTATCATATACAAGTTACCCTGGTAGTTAGCTAAACTCCATGGGTCCATACTAATCTCATGTGGCCACTAGTATCCTCTCATACTGACAAGGCATACTACGGAATGCAAGGTCGCAACCATGCATTCTCACTACTCCCATCCTAGCCTGTACAAGCACTCAAGGCATGGGCGAGAACCAAAAAAATAATCTTTTTAGGTTCATTTAATCCCCATTTAGTGTGTAAATGTTATCACTTATTAACCAAACTTACAATGAGTTACCCTGGCAGCCACTTAGGGCCCTGGCCCCCATAGCAAGCCACTTTTCGACACTACAAGTAGATTACCTACCCTAAGCTCATGGAATCATAAAATCACCACAGTCCTGTACAAGCGACTGTAAAGAAATCCAAAAGATAATATAAAAAGAATCATCAAATATCCATGATAAAAGCATCAAATATCCATAAGAAGAATCATCAAATCTCCAAGATAAGAATCATCAAATCTCCATGAGCATCTGGAAAAGCATCCATAGAAAATAATGACCACAACAGTTCTCTATTGGAAATTGAAGGCATCACTGATAATCAAAAATATCCATTGGTTCTCAATAACCAAAATATGTCTCAAAATAAATCATCATATCCATTGGTTCTCATCAAGCAACCAAGAATATCTCAAAATCATACTGATCGAAGACTCCAAAATGGTTGAGTCAAACATGCCACAACATGACATCATCAAAAAATAAATCCACATTTTAGTCCCATCATGGCGACTAAAAAATAATCCAAGAATAACTGATCGATGACTCAAAAATGATTAGCTCAAGTTTCTCATACACATACATCTCAGCTTCACACATGAAGACTGATGAACAATAACAATTAGTAAATACAAACATTTCATAGAGCATACGATCACATTACCATGGTTGGGCTTATAAAGATCGAGACCAAATAAGATCAACATGCTATCATTTCTCATAACCCTCGAGCCTCTGGTAACATCCTAGGATTGGTCAACACTAGTCAACCCAAAACCCAAAACAAAAAGCATATAGAATACACGATGCAAACACATGTTTTGGTATACTAATATCACATAGTTGAATAATGTGTAGGGGTTTTCAATTTTCTGTTTGCAAGTACACTTTCAAGTGTCTTAAGTTTCATCATTTGACCTACAAGTCAACCCAATTGTTCTCCGATAGCATTATCCTTCCATTATTAAGAATTACATTCTAAGAATAACTCAAGGATATATGTTCACTAAACTAATCATCATTGACTTTTAATTAAATTATTCTCTATATTTAACCATGATCCATATTCTAATTGATTAACTCTTCTTTAATGTTACTTCAACTTTTCAACATAATCAAGGATCATTATTCATTAAATTATAAGAAAGTCAATTATCAATCTTTGAGTAAGAAGATTATAACTGTATTAAAATGATCAATTAAATCAATTAATTAACATATGTACACAATTCCATGACTCTTGTCATTCTAATAGTTTTCAATTCAATATTACTACGTCTCACCATTAAAACATCTAAGGTCATTATTCAAGTCATAAGAATAAGACCTATCAACTTGATATCAATATTTCTTGCAATCTCATTAAAAAAATTATATCAATTAAATCTCCATTACATAAATTAATTATTAATTAAATCTAATTAATTCTAGTTAATTGATTTAATTAATAACTTCACAACCAAACCATCAACCCAATGAATATTAGTTGACTAATAACTAAAAGTCAGCCATACACAAATATTCATGTTCTTAGTTCAATAATAATAACTTGCTAATATTTAATGACAAGCTATATTGGAAATCTTATTAATAGATCACATTTGTCATACTTTCAATGAATACTAATATTCCCTTAATAAAATAATTAAAACTCTATTATCAATTAAATCTAATTAATTTTACGATTAAATTAACTAGTAGCTATGTCAATAACTACATGATTATCAGCTGATAATAGTTTTGTTCATTAAGAGTCAACTATGTATCATTCCATCAATGTTCAAATTATTACTTTACTAATAAATCCCCAATATTAATATCTCAACTAAATACCTCATATGTTGGTTGATAAATAGTTTAATTATACTTCTTCTACTATTAACTAATCTTAATTAAATTAGATTAGTTAATAAATCATATAAAACTAATACATAAAAATAAGATTCTACTAAGGAAAGATTACAATAATATCTTTAATTCATTCCATGCTTTGATATATTATTTTTGTGAAGTTTAAGCATAAAGAACACTTGGTTATGAGAAATGGAGAAATATGTGTCCTTGAATAAAACAGTCCCAATACGAGGGCCATATCTCCCTAATGAACCGTTGGATTGGGCTGAAATTGAAATATGTTGGAGAGGGCCAAGTTGCGCCACTTTTGACTAGAGCGATCGAATAAATTTGATCACGATAAAAAGTTATGAATGACTGAGTTCAGGTCTATCCAAAGAGCAGCGACAAGACAATTTGTAAAGAATTAAGAATTTTCTCTTAAAATAATTGTTCTCTAAATTTATCCAATTCTTCTAATAGGTCTGGCTTATAGTTTTAGAAACCATTTTTTTAAAGTCCATTAATCAATTTGATTCCAAATCGAACCCAAACCCATTTTAGATCTAATTTCTTACTCATTTAGAACTAGGGTTTTCTATTGTTTTCTTCTCAACCAAATAAAATATCTAGATTCCAATTTCAAATTGTAGATTCAATCACAGAGAGTATTCAGACACATATAACAAACACGATGAAGACAGGAAGATAAATAGTGCAAAGAGAGTATGCGAATATCACGAGTGCACCTGGACACTGATGCTAAATTTGCCATGCCTCAGAAGTCCATAGAAAACCTCTTCCTTCTCCATCATTCACAATTCCTCCAAGATCCAAGCCAATCGAATCTTCTAAGTGAGTAGAAGTGCTAGAAGGAGCATAGAAGCAAGTAGAAAACCAATGAGCATGTAGAAGCATATGAGCTTCTCAAATTCATGTAAACTTGAAGCTTGAAGCTTCCATTTTAGCTTGTAGCTTGTAGCTTCCATTTAAGCTTGCCCAAACACACTAGGAGAGCCTCTATTTAAAGGCCTCTAAGATGCATCTAGAGTGTCTCTAGAGACAACTAGAAGATACGCATGACAACCAAGCATGGGTCTTCTCCAACCTTCTAGATGAGTCTTAAGGTTGTAGACATCATGTGCTCAAATAAAATGCTAACTTCTAAGTGTAGACAACTTGTGCATTCTTAGAGTACAAACTCCTGTGTTGTCTACATGACAATTCTCGAAAATTTGCAAACTCCTAAATATTAAAATAATGCACATTAATTAATATAATATTTACTTTTACTCTTTCCAATTTAACTTATTTATATATTAAATCTCATGCACTAACTTTGATAATTCCACTTTTAAATTTCATTTCCCAAAACTTAATTGCTAAAATATTTATTAGCTTTAATAATAATATTATTTAGTCATTTATTTAAAAATGAACTCCAAATATATTATTATTAAAATAAATATTGTCTCATTCCAAATTTAAACTTTTAAACTTTTATCTTCACATTTAATTATTTTATTTAATCAATTTCCCAATTAATTAAATAAAATAAATATTAAAATACCATATTAATTTTTTATTAAATTAAATTATTAATTAAATCTTTTAATTAGGCTTAATTAATAGAAAATACATCAAAGACTCATAAGGTAAAAATATGAAAACTCATCATAGCCAAAATACATACAAAATCAAACCAAAAGTTTAAATCATGAATTACGTTATCCAATGTATTCGGAGGGTACTCGACTTAGATTCTTGTCCTAATTTTCCAATAGGACAAATAGCTTAAAGGGTTGGGATTTGGACTTGAGAATTTATCTCCCCTCTCTTATCATTGAGATAATGTGATAGGGTATGCTCATCCTGACAATTTAGGAAAGTCGATATCCAGTACCTACAACCTGCATAAAAACCATGCATGTACAGGTACAAATATACTAAACTAAACAAGCAATGGCAGGAAGTGGTGCATCGTGTAGATTTTGACTAGCAGGTGACTACGACTCCCTTCCTTAACCAGATCAGACACGCCATACAAAAGCAAACACGCAAAGCAAACACACACACCATACACATGCAAGTATGAGGTAAGTATCCATAAGAATATACATATGATAATAAATCCTCTTACTAATCATCATTAATAACCGCAAACACTGAAAATAATCATCATGCATACATGAAATGCAAAATCTAAGTAATCTCATCACATAATAAACTGAATCCATAGCACAATATCTGATAATCTCAAAAGAATGCTGCTAACCAACAACATAAAACTAGCTCTAAAAGAGTTTAGCAACGATAACAAAATGCGAACCAGGGGCAGGCACTACATCCACCCCCCCTAGGATTAGGCTTACTCCTGGAAGCCTACAAGAATAAAAAAACTAAGATTCTCACTATGTGGGTCCCATTGATCCCTTTTCCTCCCTACAGGAGAATATGATTCCACTGGGGATATTACAACACACTTAGAGCAATATGATTTTGGTTTAATGGTAAATTGAAAACCATATCGATCCAACATCATTCTTTTAACATCTACTAAAATAGATTCCCTAATGCATTCTAAACAAGAACAACTTAATGCTTGCAAGGATAAACAAGGTTTACTACCTTACAACATAGATAAAAGATACATGTTTTGCAACTAGAATAAGTTTCAATTTTTCAATTTTTGCCATGTTTTGAGTTTGAGTAGAATTTTTAATTAAGAAAGCTAAGTGTTGAAGTATGAAAAATATGCAAGTAGCAGTTTTAAGTTCTGTTTTAGTTTACCTAGTTTCAAGTTTCCAGTTTGAAAGAGATACACATGATAGTTCAAAGTTTTCATTTTGTTCAACTAGTGGCATTCCAATATACCCAGAGCTCCCAATGTTGAAACTCGGGCTCTGATACCAAATTTAATGCCCCGCCAAAGAATCCAAAGAATTAATCTAAAATATCACTAAGTTTGTTAAAGAAATTTTTTTTTTTAAAACATGAAAGTAAAACCATTCATAACATTCGCGGAAGTAATAGTAACATCCAATTAAAAGTAAACATAATATAACATAATAGATTGCAAACTTTAAGGATCCCTTAATGTTGTATCACATCTAATAATAACTATTCATCTAACATCACATCCTTATGAAATAACAATGATACATCCAATGTTCTTAAACAATATTACAAGTGTCTTTTCGTAATTAGATTTTAGTTTATTCAATCATCCTCTATACATGTCACAGGATATGAAAAACTTAAAAAAATAAACATCCATGTAAATAAAGTACATCATCATCCAATATTAATCCATGATGCAATAACATAATGAAACCATAAACCATACATGATACATCATCGCAAAAGATATAAACATCCATCACAAAATATAACCATTATATCACAAACATAATTAACTAAGTGCACGGTTCCTCCCAACCATAAATAGCATCATTAGATCATTGTGGATCCTAGCCATCCCTCCATGCGCAACATTCCAAAGTATTGAAGAGATCATCACTATTATCATAGTAGGAATGTCACTCCTAAAACATCCTACTAACATGAAAAGTAAAGCATAAGATATCATCATCTAACATATGCAAAACACCAATATAAGAAACATACCAGTAAATACATCCATCATCTATCATAATAATCCAAGATCATAATGAAGATAAATACCAACCAAGAATACTCCAGCCACGGTGTCTCGGATGGATCTCAAATGATAAGAGTGATAAAATACTACCACCCGACCGCGTGGAAGCTAAGTGGTCCACTCCCACTGTGCCGAGGAGATAATATCAAGTCCCAAACAGGTTATCAGAATCACATAGTAAAGATACTCTCTAAGTCCAAGAATCTTAAAAGTATACTACTCAAAGGTTCAAAACACAAAATCGACATTTAATTCCTAGAGGCACACAATAACATGTAGGAAACCTACTCTGCAAGCGGAAAAGTGTCATTGCATTTATTACGTACAAGTTACCCTGGCAGTTAGCTAAACTTCACGAGTCCATACTGATCTCATGTGGCCACTAGTATCCTCTTATACCGATGAGGCATACTATGGAATGCAAGGTTGCAACCATGCGTTCTCACTACTCCCATCCTAGCCTGTACAAGTACTCAAGGCATGGGCGAGAACCAAAAAAATTATCTTTTTAAGTTCATTTAATCCCCATTTAGTGTGTAAATGTTATCACTTATTAATCAAACTTACAATGAGTTACCTTGGTAGCCACTTAGGGCCCCGACCCTCATTGGAAGCCACTTTTCAACACTACAAGTAGATTACCTACCCTAAGCTCATGGAATCATAAAATCACCACAGTCCTATACAAGCGACTATAAAGAAAATCTAAAAGATAATATAAAAAGAATCATCAAATATCCATAATAAAAGCATCAAATATCCATAAGAAGAATCATCAAATCTCCAAGATAAGAATCATCAAATCTCCATGAGCATCTAGAAAAATATCCATAGAAAATCATGACCACAACAGTTCTCTATTGGCAACTGAAGGCATCACTGATAATAAAAAATATCCATTGGTTCTCAATAACTAAAATATGCCTCAAAATAAATCATCATATCCATTGGTTCTCATCAAGCAACCAAGAATATCTCAAAATCATACTGATCGAAGACTCCAAAATGTTTGAGTCAAACATGTCACAACATGACATCATCAATAAATAAATCCACATTTTAGTCCCATCATGGCGACTAGAAAATAATCCAAGGATAACTGATCGATGACTCAAAAATGATTAGCTCAAGTGTCTCATACACATACATCTCAGCTTCACACATGAAGACTGATGAATAATAACAATCAGTAAATATAAATATTTCATAGAGCATACGATCACATTACCATGGTTGGGCTTATAAAGATCGAGATCAAATAAGATCAACATGCCATCATATCTCATAACCCTCGAGCGTCTGGTAACAACCTAGGACTGGTCAACACTAGTCAACCCAAAACCCAAAACAAGAAGCATATAGAATACATGATGCAAACACATGTTTTAGTATACTAATATCACATAGTTGAATAATGTGTAGGGGTTTTCAGTTTTCTATTTGCAAGTACACTTTCAAGTGTCTTAAGTTTCATCACTTGACCTACAAGTCAACTCAATTGTTCCCCGATAGCATTATCCTTCCATTATTAAGAATTACATTCTAAGAATAACTCAAGGATATATGTTCACTAAACTGATTATCATTGACTTTTAATTAAATTATTCTCTATATTTAAGCTTGTAGCTTGTAGCTTCCATTTAAGCTTGCCCAAACACACTAGAAGAGCTTCTATTTAAAGGCCTCTAAGATGCATCTAGAGTGTCTTTAGAAACAACTAGAAGATAAGCATGACAATCAAGCATGGGTCTTCTCCACCCTTCTAGATGAGTCTTAAGGTTGTAGACACCATGTGCTCAAATAAAATGCTAACTTCTAAGTGTAGATAGCTCGTGCATTCTTATAGTACAAACCCCTGTGTTGTCTACATGACAATTCTCGAGAATTTGCAAACTCCTAAATATTAAAATAATGCACATTAATTAATACAATATTTACTTTTACTCTTTCCAATTTAATTTATTTATTTATTAAATGTCATGCACTAACTTTGATAATTCCACTTTTAAATTTCATTTCCCAAAACTTAATTGCTAAAATATTTATTAGCTTTAATAATAATATTATTTAGTCATTTATTTAAAAATGAACTCCAAATATATTATTATTAAAATAAATATTGTCTCATTCCAAATTTAAACTTTTTAACTTTTATCTTCACATTTAATTATTTTATTTAATTAATTTCTCAATTAATTAAATAAAATATTAAAATACCATATTAATTTTTTATTAAATTAAACCATTAATTAAATCTTTTAATTAGGCTTAATTAATAGAAAATACATCAAAGACTCATAAGGTAAAAATATGAAAACCCATCATAGCCAAAATACATACAAAATCAAACCAAAGGTTTAAATCATGAATTATGTTATCCAACGTATTCAGAGGGTACTCAACTCAGATACTTGTTCTAATTTTCCAATTAGGACAAATGGCTTAAAGGGTTGGAATTTGGACTTGAGAATTTATCTCCCCTCTCTTATCATGTACAAGCACAAATATACTAAACTAAACAAGCAATGGTAGGAAGTGGTGCATCATGTAGATCCCGACTAGCAGGTGACTATGACTCCCTTCCTTAATCACATCAGACACGCCATACAAAAACAAACACGCAAAGCAAACACACACACCATACACATGCAAGTATGGGGTAAGTATCCATAAGAAAACACATATGATAATAAATCATCTTACTAATCATCATTAATAACTGCAAACACTAAAAATAATCATCATGCATACATGAAATGCAAAATCTAAGTAATCTCATCACATAATAAATTGAATCCATAGCACAATATCTGATAATCTCAAAAGAATGCTGCTAGCCAACAACATAAAACTAGCTCTAAAAGAGTTTAGCAATGATAACATAATGCGAACCAGGGGCAGGCACTACATGAGATATTTTCTATCCTAAACCAAACTCAACCACTACCATTTAAGATTCTAGAGAACAATCATACAAATCTAAAATCTAATCTTGGCACAGATTCAAACAGAAGAAATCCAATATTTTTCCAAAAAAAGCTTTGAGAAGACAAAAATGATGCCATTAAATCACTTTGACCAAGTAGAATGATAAAACCAGAGGTGGTGGAGTGTTTCCTTCATTTACCAAGCATAAAATTCATTGGAGAGTGGTTGGAATCAATCATGAAGATCAGATTGTGCAAGAAAACATCTCTTCCCTTTGTTTCTGGCTCATGAGTTAGCAAGGTTAGTAGGTCAACTGCATCCAACAACCAAGATGGGTGACATGGGCCAATAATTTTATTTATTTTTTCCACCTCGCAAAGTCTCTATGATTTGACCATTTTACTTTTAACTAACTGCACCACCCTCAGACTTAACCGTGATGGTTAACAAAAGTTACCAACCCATTGCCAATTTTAATCATAGTGTTATCTCCTCAGGCCTACAAAGATGCATGTCCTTTGGGCACTTCCTTGCAATGTCTAAAGTTCTCACAATTCCATGATGTGGGGAAGTGCTTATCGTTGATCTAGAGAAGATTGATGATTGATGAAAATCTTTGTTGTTACTGCACCCACTCCATTATCTTTTAGGCTTGTTGGTTCCTGATTTAACAGTGTTTAAACAACCAAGTATGCAAGGCAAGAATGCATCTATGGGCAGCTATCTCCAATGATGGACACATTGGTAAAAAAATATTTTTTGCAAATGAAATTGACCTGGAAAAGTGTGCATATGGATTCGTCATGTCCTAAAAATTGACACACTTAAAGTATGTTTGGAAGAAAATGCAGTGGTACAATCCAATTGACCTTACCAATCATAGATTAGGAGTTATAACATCCTGAACAGGGCTTCCAATCAATCTGCATTTGTTGACACTAGTAAAAGATAAAAATTGCGTTTGAAAATTGATCAAACAGATTCATCATAAGCTAAAACTTGAAACACAGAAAGTCTCTGACCTCTAAAATACAATGCAAAAGGAATTTTAGTATTTCAATCAATTGGTCAAAAGTTATGGCTTGTCAAACAAGGCTTCCTAGAATTATGTGCAAATTGCAAAAGCATGAGAATTGCCAACTTTGAGGGATTCAAAACCTAGTCAAACGGACTTGAAATAACTCAAAATATGAAACATAGGTTCTTGGGTATGGATATTAAACACTACCAAAGTGGAAAGTCATGAAACATTTTTGGGTGCAAGATATTCACTGGCAAATAGGGCCTCCTGTCGTAGTTTGACACTAGGGTAAAATGCAGATTTGAAACTTGCTCAAAATGAGACTTCACAGAATGGCTCAGAACGTCAATTTATCGTCATTGAACATGTGGATGCACTGAATGAAAGGTGTTAGAATCACTAAACACCTCTGGGCTCAAAGGTATAGCCAAGTACAATCCTAATTAAAAGTGTTTATAGGGCTTAATTTTCTCAAAAGTGCTCAAAATTGACCATGCAATTTTTAGCACTAACAGTGGCTCTATCTGGGGATGCATGACCCTTGCGAGCATGGCAAGATTTTAGATCTCTGGGAGAAGCAAACCACACACTTGAACTCTAAACTTCTCTTGAACAACTTTATTGAAAGCAAAAATGACGACCTCTACTATGTACAAACAGTGCCCCCGAGCCACTGAACTTAGCAAAATTTTTTACCTCTATCATATACTTGATTTTCATTCACGTCTTCATGAGGTAAACTATGATTTTCTCTCTCAATTTTACCAATCAGATTAGCATCTTGAATCACATCACTTGGCAAAACAAAATATCTTTCTTCATTCTCATAGTGCATATACAAATCAAGGCCATTTCATCATCATGCTCACTATGAGAAAAAACATCAGCATGCTCATGACTACACAAACTGAACTAAGAATCAAAATCCAACGATGATTCATGCATGCTGATCGGAAACACAAAAACTTCATAATCTACATAATTGACCAAGTTGCAAACACCAAAAACTTGCAACTCATCTTGTGTCTATGGCTACAAAGAGTATTTGGAATCCGATTGTTGCCTACTTGCTATCGTATCATTCACTAAATTAGATTCATCTTTCACTGAAACCTCTTCACATTCTTCAATTAACTGATTAGTTACCAAACATGAAAACTCATTTTGAAAGTGTTGATCTACATTATGCTGATCACCATCATTTTCTTCATCAAACTGAATGTCGGAATAAACCTTGAACTTATCTTTACAAGACTTATCAGCACATGAAAAAAATCTATAATCTGATTGACAACCTTCACTGTTTTCCTCTTCATCACATGAAATATCAAAACTTATTGTAGCATAACCAGCATGAAAAGAATCTGAAACAACATTAAACTTCCCTTCACTAACATAATCAGCATTCAACAAATCCTCATGTGCAAAAATGTTTGAGGTACTGTCATCTACACCTCCAAAATCTAATAAGGATTTTTCGAATTCCACATCTCTTTCTACATCAAATTTTGGGGAATTGATTTGATTGAACGAGAAATTATTATGAGAGAAAATATGAAAATCCTTAGAAATACTTATGTGCTTTTCAAAATCACGAGCCAACAATTCTAATATTTCATCGAAGCTTAAGAAGATTGCCTCACAAATCTTCTCCCAATTGTGGTTATCATCTGGATAACATGAAGAACTTACAATAGTAGGATCCTTAGTGTAATAATATGGAAAATCAACATTATTACAACATTCTTTCTTATCATGGCAATCATCAGATCGATTGTTGTTACAACTTTCTTTAACTTCATATGTAGTGTAACAAAATTTATCTTCTCTTTTATATCCATCTTTTTCATGCTGATTACTATTACCTAATTCATTTACATTTGAATCCACCTCTTCACATTCAGAAGACAGATTATCTTGCTCTACGAACTCATTGTATTCATTACTACCCTGAATTTCAACACACTCATTATCATCAAGAGACATAACATGAAATTTGTAATCATCATCTTCCATCTCGTGAATGAATCTTTCAATTTGTAAAAAAATTTGTAATCTTATAGGTGCTGGCCAATTGACTAAATCGGGTACTAGAACATCAAGGAAAACACTAGGCAGGGAAGATTCCTCAGGTCTACAATGAAAAGACATCTTACTGATTACTGACTTAAGCCTTAAATAACATTCTTTGGCACTTAAACCTTGAGTATTTCCTACCTCAATTCTTATAAGATTGACAATCCTTTGGTAAACCAGTCTATTCAACATAGTAATGTTATTATTCACAATTTTTAAATTCTTAGAATTTGGCAAACTAATCTCAGATCTGAGATCTGACTCCATTATAAAACAAAATTTTTACCTCTTCTTTTTAGTGCTGAAATTCACTTAATAGAGGCAACTTTTTTAAACACTTGACTTCCATGAAAAGAAACATGAAAATCAAAATACCTCAAGTGTTGATGCTGAAGTTCGATCTACTGATTTGGCATAGGTGCAAGACTGGAATTCCTTCACACCACTAACCAAACTTTGTAGAGTCACCACCTCCTTTCTAGAGGATAAAGAGATCACCATTTTGATCTAATTTTACACTTCAATTCTTTATAACAGCAGATTGCAAACAACACTTAAAACTTATCAAGAATTTAAAATTCCTTTTCAAGAAACTACCAAAAGCTTCAGATCTGCCCATACAACTATAAGTCCTTCAAAATTTTGCAATGAAATCAATTGGGAACAACTGGTATAGAGATTTGAGAGTCACCACTCATACTTTGTGAGAACTAAAACATAATTTGTCACTTGAAAAATCTGAACCAGACCTTCAATGTAGGGGAAACTTGTAGATCACTAACACCTTGAAAAGAAAATACACTTTATAAATCATTTCTTGACTCTGAAACTTTTTCAACAACACTTGCAAACTGAACTGATTGAAGATAGACCTATAACAGTCATAGCACACAATTTTTATCCAATTTCACAACATATTGCTGTCCATGAATAAAGCTCAATTGGGGGAACATGAAACTTTAGGAAGGAAAATAAGAAATGCCTCTTGCTATATATATGCTATATTTAATTTGTTTCATGCCAGAGATTTTGGTTCTTTCTGAATGCAACTCCCAAGAAGAGTCACCATTTTTTTGGCTCTTGATTTAACGATGTTTAAACAACTAAGTATGCAAGGCAAGAATGCGTCTATGGGTAGATATCTCCAATAATGGACACACTGGCAGAAAAGCAATTTTTGCAAATGGAATTGACCTGGAAAAGTGTGCATATGGATTCGTCATGTCCTAAAAACTGACACACTTAAAGTATTTTTGGAAGAAAATGTAGTGGTACAATCCATTTGACCTTACCAATTACAGATTAGGAGTTATAAAATCCTGAATGGGGCTTCCAATCAATTTGCATTTGCTGACACCAGTAAAAGATAAAAATTACGTTTGGAATCACGTTTGAAAACTGATCAAACGGATTCGTCATAAGCTAAAACTTGAAACACAACAAGTCTCTAACCTCTACAATAAAATACAAAAGGAATTTCAGCATTTCAATCAACTGGTCAAAAGTTATGGCTTATCAAACAAGGTTTCCTAGAATTATGTGCAAATTGCAAAAGCATGAAAACATTAAATTGCCAACTTTGAGGGATTCAAAACCTAGAAAATTTGAAACATAGGTTCTTGGGTATAGATATTAAACACTCTCAAAGTGGCAAGTCATGACACATTTCTGGGTGTGAGATATTCACTGTTAAATAGGGCCTCCTATCGTGGTTTGACACTTAGGGTAAAATGCAGATTTGAAACTTGCTCAAAATGAGACTTCACAGAATGGCTCAGAACGTCAATTTATCATCATTGAACATGTGGATGCACTAAATGAAAGGTGTTAGAAGTACTAAACACCTCTAGGCCTCAAAGGTACAGCCATGTACAATCTCAATTAAAAGCATTTATAGGGCTTAATTTTCTCAAAAGTGCTCAAAATTGACCATGCAATTTTTAATGCCAACAAGGCCCATAGACCACATAGTATCCAGCTTAGCATGACCTAACACCCAACTGACACCACTTCAAAATAGCTGACCCCACATTTCCATATGATAGAAAGTCACTTTCCCACATTGTTATAGAATCTGACAAAACACAAAATGCAGGAAAGCGACAACCAATCAAAATGCCAATGAACACCAACATGTTAGCATAGTCAAAGACAAACCACTAAAGAAGCTTGACCCACAAATCCACATGGTGGAAAGTCACTTTCCCACATTGTTAGAAATTTTGACAAAAGGCAGAATGCAGGAAAGTGATTGTAATAGAACCCTAGCCATACTCTAGCTCACATTGGTATGTGAGCATGATACCTTACTTCATCTATGGTCCATGAGAAATGGGACCATACACCACATGGTAGCGAGACACTTGCTCAATTTATGTAAAGGTTGTTCAAATGTGATGATTTTGGTGAGAAGGAAAATTTGGCCAATAGGTACTAAGCAATTTCTCCAATTCTATTTTAACTAGCAACACTATGTGAGGATGCATTTTTCCTTAGTTTTTGTTTAATTGGCTTGGCATCCAAAGAAATGTTGAGGTGATGAAGGATTAGAGTTGGATCCAACCTTGGCATGTTAGTCTAAGACCATGCAAAATTTATTTGCCTTTCTTTGAAGAAGTGAATGAATTCACTTCTTTCCTCCGTAGTTAAGGACTGTGCCAAATGAATTATCCTGGGTTCTTGAACTGTTCCAATGTTGAATTTTTCTATAGGCTCAATTAAAATAGATGACCTTTCCTTTAAATGTTTGGGTAAGGTATTAATCATCTCTTCCGTGGGTGCCATAGTTGGGTTTTTACCATTGGATGCGCCACTTCTATTTGTTTCAATTTTTTTGTCAAGACCAGCCATAGTGTGGTTTTGGTTATTAGTTCTTGGATGTGCTCTCCCCTTTCTCATATGACTAAGATGATTTATATCAGACCCATCTACATACATTTCTCTTTTTCTTTGTGAGTGAGATGGTTCAACCACTTTAAGTTATATGAAAACATCTTGGTCATTGTCAAATTGTGGGAAGCTGTGAGGTTCGATTGAGTCCTAGCTGATAAGCTCAGGATGGACTAAGAATAGTGATGTATAATAGGAATAGGATTCAATTTGGTTTAAAGACATGACCTTGTTTGATGCTTCATACATTGTATCGGTTAGGTCAATAATGTGTGCCTCCTCTAAAGTGTCAAGGAAGGTAGAGCTTGTGAGTGGCTCATAGTATTCATCTTCAACTTCTATTGGAAAGAAGTTTGGGAATAAAGTCTAAACTAAAACCTATCATTAGGTTCATCATCCTCAGGTGATGTGATGTCACATGTCTATTTTATATCCTCTTCTAAGCTACGCTGATGTGGTTTAAATCTTGATGGAGTAAGGTCTACTGTGAAACTATTGGGTACAAAAACATGAAAAAATCACATTCTTTATTGTGGATGGATTCTTCAGATAACAAGTCAAATTTCCACTAAGTGGAATCATCATCGTATTCATTTTTAGGAGCATCCATGAGCAGTTCTCTTGTATATTTTAAATTAGGGAATGATAGATTCAAATTCTTAGTATCAGCTATTTTTTGGTTGTTGACATCCTTTTCCTTGGGTACCCATACCAAGGTGGAAGAAGAGAAATCACTATGTTTGGAACAAGATCTATAAATGATCTTTGCATTGTCTTGTTCTAAATATCCTACCCCTATTTTTGATTTGTTAGACCTGACTTGCACTGCTAGGGGTTCAACGATACCTTTTCCTTTCCCTAAAGTACCATCACCTATGTAACCCATCTTCTTCATGAAATCAAAACCTTTTTCAAAGAGATGAGGGGAAATATCAATACTTTGTATTCATTCACTTGTTTCCTCTATGGAAGTTGAAAGTACATTGCTTTCTTTAATGAAATGGTCATGATAGGGCCTAACAGTTGCTGATGGTTTTCCATGAGATCTTGGAGATAGTGGGGGATCAAATAATGAGACTAAATACTTTCCTACCCCTTTGCATTTCAATTTGCACTTCCAATCAAACTCTTTCATTAAGTGGTTCATTTCCTCATAATGTGACTATATGGAGTTTTTTGATGATGATGGTGAAGGAATGGAAGAACTAGAATGACCTAATTTCTTTTTTCCCTTAGTCAATGTAGATAAGTGGTTGTCACCTCAACTAGTGGAGCATGAAGTGTTTGTTGATGTGGACTAGTTGATGTCATCTTTTGAGATGTCAGTTTCTTCCCTGTTATGAGGAACAAGGGAGTTACAATATTGAGTAAAATTTTGATCCCCAGGTATGGTCACCTTTTGACACATGTATGGAAATTTGAGACATTGATGGTAAGTGGAAGTAACAACTTGCATGTTGTGGATCCATGGCCTTCCCAACATAAATTTTTAAGTTAATTTCAAGTCCAAGACTTGAAAAACATTTTCTTTTACAACTAGGCCTACCCTGATTGGTAGAATGACCATGCCCTTGGAGGATATCTCCTCATCATTGTAAGCTTTAATCATGATCTTAATTTTAGGGTAAAAAACATCCTCTGCATATCCTAGGGCTCATGCAAAATTCAAAGTGAAAATGTTTAGGCCCACTCTACCATTAACCAAGGCTCTTTTGATTCTATTTCTGTGAATAAATACCTCAATGTGTAATAGAGATTTTTGGGGGTGAATGACAGACATGTCATCTTGAGCTAAAAAAGATACACAATGGGGAGAAACAAGGTTACTTATCATGTTTTGAAGTGTGCTAATATCTAGGTCATTTGACACTAAGGCTTTGGTGATGATCTCTTATTGCTCAAGGGAGATTTGCAACAACTTAAAAATAGAAATATGGGCAGGAGTCTTTAATAACTGGTTGACCAAGCTATATTTGGGTATGTGGGCACTAGTGATGGCTTACTCTAGACTAGTGAATAGCCCTAGGAGGACTACTTGGGAGGCTTGATATTGAGTAACAACATTTGAAGGTTACTTTTTATGTTTGTCTTTAACAACAATGACATTAACAACATTGTCAAATCTAGAGATCATGTTAATCGTGTTATCATAGTTATGGGCATAGTTGACTTTGTCATTGGATGACGAGGCCTAGTTGTTTTTAGATGATTCTCCCTTCTCATGACTCATGAAAGGGTTCTTGAAATTTGTGTGGTCTTCATTGTTACAAAGACTATTTAATTCAATAGTGTCATTATCAATTAATTTTTAGATGGCTTGTTTTAGGGCATTAAAATTGTTGGTAAGATGCCCCCAATTTTGATAGTAAGCACAAATTTTTTTCACTCCACCACTTAGGTTTGACTTGTGGTTCATAGGGCTTGGCTTTGGGTAGCACAATTAGCTCATCTTCTATGGGTTTTTGCAAAGTTCTTTCATAATTCTCCCTAATGGGAGTATAGATTCTAGGTTGATCAATAGTTTGTATCCTATTGGTTGAGGGGCCTAGTTATAAGCCACCTAATAGCTAGAGACACTTTGGTTTGGGGGAATGGTTGTGTTTCTACATTAAAAAGGATGTGCATGATCTTTCTTTAGTGTGTTCCATCGAGTAGTCACGTTGGTATAGTTGATAGTTGGATACTATTGATTAGGAGAGGGGGAATTGTGGTTTAACATGATTAGCTTCTACCACCTCCTAATGGGTCATGTGTTTATTGTTATTTCTCCACCATGATTTTTTTATCACTTGACTGATTGGAAGGATTATGAGGTTGGGAGGATTTTTTTGAGAAACCTCTACCATCTTTTGATAGTTTGATGGTGTCATTGTTTATCAGGGTCTCTTCTACTTTGGCTACATTTTCTAATATAGTTTTAAAGTCCTTAGGACCTTGAAGTTGCAGCCAGTAGTTCATCAGTTTGGAGAGGCTATTAATGAATATATCCATTTTTTCTTTATCTGAGATGCCCCGATGATATTTAGAAAAGGTATGCCTCCATCTTTGTAGGAACACCTTAAAGGATTCTCCTAGCAGTTGTTTTGTGTTACATAGGTCGATCATGGTGGTCTCCCTTTTGATGTTATATGAGTATTGTGTGATGAACACAACAACAAGTTGATAAAACTATTTAATGTTGGAGGGGGTTTTGAGAACCACTACATGGCTTGCCCTCCTATGATCTTATGAAACAATCATATTAGGTAAGTTGTGTCATGGATAAATTCCATACTTAGAGTCTAGAATTGTCTGAGGTGATCTTGAGGATTAGATGTACCAAAATACTTATCATATTTTGGTAGTTGAACATTCTATGGGAAAGGTGTGAAGGTATACTTTTATGGAATAGAAGGGGGCACATTTTTTCAAGATTGAACTTAGTGGGTTGGATCTTTCCTCACTTCATTCTTTCCATTTCTAGTTGTAAATCTTGGAGTTTATGTATAACAACACCCAAGCTATGATTCTTCTTTGTCCCATTTAAGGTTTTTTGTGTCAAAGTTAGACAATAATTTTGCATCTTGTTGTGATAATGCTATCAGGTAGCATTCTTTGTGTCTTTCAAGTATTTTATCCATGATGTCCACAAGCTCAGGATTTTGCTGAAAATCCTAAATTTTGGTTTCAATACTCTTTTTATCCCACATGTTGGATGAACCCATTTTGATAAAGGGCTTTGAGTTCTAATTGAACAAGGGCGGTTCATGGGTAATTATATTTGCTGAACAGTTGGTGGGTATGACAGGCTCACTGAGGTTTGGAGATTGTGTGTATTTGATGGTTCTCTTGGATATTCTAGCACTCACTTGTATAGGTGATCATTTTAGTTTCGTAGCTACACTAGTTTTATGCAGTGGCATAAGATGTAGATGGGATTCCTTTAGTTCTTTTGCATTTTTACAATATGAGGATTTCTTGTAGACTGAAGTTCTTTGAGGAACAAGCTATGTTTGAAAAGTGTTTGGTAATGTTGATAAAGGATAGAATCACCTTCATGAAGTCAGATAGGGAACAAATGTGTGTTTCTAGTTCTATTTTGACTTCAAAGTTGAAGTAACAAAAACTATTGGATACAAATCTCCAGTTGGGGTTAGAACATTGCTTGTTTGAAAAATGGTGATGGTCAATTTCATAATCACTTAGTTTTGTAGACTGTTGATGAGGAAAAAGGCTATCCAAATATATTATTCATTTGTGAAAGTTGTACATGTAGATAGCCTCTATTTTAGGATTTTCCTCAAATGCACTACAAGAAGTCTTAAATGTTATTTCAGTGGTTGTATGCACTATTTTATAGTTCACCATGTGTTTTTCTATAGGTTATATGTGCTATTTAATTCTTCAAATGCGTTGTTGTTTTAGTTAGATGTGCTATTCTAGGATGCAAATATGTTACAAAAAAGGTCAAATGCACTATTTAAAGCATTATATGCACTATTTAAGGTTATTCAATAGTTTTTGAGATTGGTTTTGTATCAGTTTGCAGTTACATCTTCTTGGGAGAATTGTGATTTGAAGGATTGTGATTATGATGTATTCAAGTAGACACATCCAAACACAATTATAATAGAAATGAAAATGAAATACACCTACACACCTCTAGAAATGAAAGAAATGGCTTACTAGTGACTGCCAAGTTTTAGTGTTTGACCAACGATGTTTGAATTTACCTCTCTGTGACAAAGAGCTTCCTACCAATGCTAAGGAGGTTTAGCATAATCTCTTGTGAGACTACTAGAGGAAGGCCATATTTTGAACATAATTGACTTGAAACCAATTAAGAATGCAAGATTAAAAGGTGTTCCCTCTCATTGACCCTGCTAAGGAAAATCTCAGGAGGTAGCCCTTCTACGACTGAATAATCTAGCTAGTAAAAAGCAGGAAAAGAAGACATCAAAAGCAATTTTGGGAGTTTGATCAATCTAAGAGAGTGAGAGTATATCCCGACTAATTTGATCTCTCAAACATCATAGACAAGTTTTGTTTGATTTTGAGCCCTTAACTACAGAAGATAAAGGGGCTCCTAATTAAGCTAAGTGTTTGTTCATTCCTTGTTTGATTATTACTAAACCTTATGGAAGGTTTGGCATTCTGATCAACTCTTGTGAGTTGAGAGAATAGACCTACTTCCGATCAGATCAAACCTCCTACTTAAACTAGGTTATGGATTTAGAAATGCCACAATCTAATTGACAAGGGTCTAGGTCTACTTACTTGATTCGATGCTAGCAAAGGCTAGGTGCATTTTTAAGGGTCTTCATTCCTACCTTGCTATTTTAGCAACCTGAGAGTTCCTATCAACCTAAAAGAGATTCGTAAACAACTAACAATTAGATTTGCAAGTTAGATGTGTTGATTTATAACCCAGATTAGATGTGCTACAAAAAATAGCATATGTATTACAACAAAGGTGCAAATGCACTACAAGATTAGTCAAATGTGCTATTTAACAATGTAAATATGCTATAGAACATAGAAAATACACTATAAATCAAAGCATGAAATGCATTACTGAAAGCTTCAAATGCATTATAGAACACTTCAAATGCATTAAAATACTATGTGCAAGCATTAACATAGTATTTAGAAGTGTTACAACATTAGGAAAATTATAGATCTAGTCTTCATGAGCTCGGGAATGTCTTTGAAAGTTTGTTGTTCTTATTACGAAGCTTCCCAAATGTTGTAGAACTTGTAATGAGTTAGATCTGCACAAGAAACTAGAGAAAAACACAAATCTAGAAGAGAAATAGAATATTAATAAGAAAATTCAAAGAACATAGAGGCTTTGATACGAAGCCCCATGTTCGGTGCCAATTTGTACATGGTGGAATCATGTATTCATGAGACCTTAGAGCAGAGTGCAAATAGAATGACAAAAAACTAATCTAGACTCGAGAAATCATTGTCAAATAGAGATTCTACAAACATCCCATGTTTCCCTAACTAAAACCACTAAGATTACTCTCAGACCAACATCTCAGTGACAGTTCTAGAATGAGAGTATGCTATGAATGCAAATCTACAAATGTGCATGCAAGATCTATGTGAGAATGCAGATTATACAAGTATAATAATACTAGAATTCCATGAAGTATGCATGCAATAGGCTAAACAAGTGCTAAAAGATATCAAATGAACAACATAACAATGCTAAAAAGATACTAGAATGACATGAATTCACTATAATAACAATGCTAACATGCTAACATGATAACTCTAAATATTCCTATAGTGTAGATGCATTAAACTCAGATCCCTTTGCTCTTGAATTTCCCTCCTATTTATAGGATTTCAGAAGGGGTTGGGATAAAGATCAGGATTTCACTTTTGACTAGTGGGTAATGGTGAAACTGTAAATATCTCATGAGGCACCAAGAGGAAGAGTCCAACAAACTTAGTTTGTGAGGATAAATTAGGATTTTTCAATTCTTTAATATGTAAAAAGGAGGATTTTCGCTTTTGTGAGGATAAATGACTTTTATTTATTTAATAAATGTTCCATTTATTTTCAACTTTTGTCTTTTCATTTTTCCTTTTTATTTCATTTTATGATTTTGTGAATTGTTTTTCCTCTTTTTAAAGTTGATTTAGGTCCTTTTTGATTTGATTGGTGATTTGATTGATTAATGACCCAATGTTACCATTGATTTGAAAGTCTATTGTTTTCCTCCGATTTTATCCTTAATTTTATGTTGTTTGATCAAAATTTGCTTTGTTTTAGGTCTTTCCCAATTTTTGGGTGTCTATAAGGAGTGTTTGATAAGAAAGTGGAAAGAGGAAAAAAAGAATCCCACTTAGAAATATGTGCATTTAAGTGTAGAGAAAAAAGATTTTTATTTGTTTTATTTTCTTTTTTCATCACAAGGAGATATTTAAGTGAGGATTTTATTTATTAATTAAAAGAGGGATTTTATTTTAATTAAAAGGGTATTTTTATCTAATTAAAATGGATATTTTATTTTATTTAAATGAGATTATTTTATTTAATTAAAAGAGAAGCTTTCTTTTAATTAAATAAGACTTAGGATAAAATGATCAAACTTTAGGATATATTGAAATAATTGAATTAATTACAATTAGATCAAGGAAAATGATTTGAATTGATTTGATAAAATATTGCAAGACATTGATTTAGGGAATCGATAAATTGATAAATGAGAGCCCATAGTCTAGGTGACCATTTTAGAGTGCATATAGTAATGAATTGCATATATATGATAGAAAGGTGATAATTACAGAATAGAGGAGGATATAATCAAGAAAATTAAGTTGCTACTATAGGTCATTGATGATATTGTTTAACCATTGTAGTAGTTTCTTAAATCCTTGAAAAAGGTGGACTTAACAATCTTGCACATAAATATCTTAACTGAGTACACACTTGATGAGTGTTGTTAAATCTTTGTAAAAGGTAGATCTTTATAAATATTATTGTATACTCCTAATTAAGTAAGTCACCATAAGTGAAAAAAATTATAGCTCTTACAAGGAAACCTCTTACTACAATAGTGATGGATTTGTGGGTGTCATCCCCACTACAATTTTCCCTTTGACCAAGGATTTTTGCGATACCAAATGTGTTGTGTTGTGTGTTATTTTTTCATGTGTTTATGTGTTGAAGCTGATTTAGTTGATTTACTTTCAATTGCATGCAAAATGTTATATAATTAATGTTAACTAAGTAACAATAAGTGAAAAGAAAGGATTATTTGGGTAAAAATAAAAGTTTAGAGGATACTTATTTACTGTAGCCTCTCAACATACTATCTATATTATATTTCCAATAGTTGGTATCAAAGCTGTGTTCTCTTGTTGAAGGTTTTACTACTTGAGAGTAAAGATCTAAGTCATGGAGAAGTACAGATTGGATAGGACTGTTGAGAATCAGATATTGGAATTATGAATGGTCATGAGTCAAATCACTAAAGTGAAGAACAATATGAAGCTATCCTTGAATAGGAGAAAGAAAATTCCTCAAAGAACTAATGAGACAATCTACCATGAGAAAGTTATTGAAGAATTATCCAACATAAGTACATCTAATGAATATGATGCTTCTATTATTGATCTATTGGAGAAAAACCATAGTCTTACAGAGCAGATCAAATTACTAAAAAGAGAGAAAGAAGTGCATTCTACAATAATGTGTGACATAATATAACAAAAGAGAAAAGTTGAAGATGACAAGAAAATAATAGCAGAAGATAAGAGACAAATACTTGCAAGATTGGATGCAAAAGATGAATAAATCTCAAGGTTAACACAAAATCATTTTTATATGAAAGACCAACTACTTGGTGTAAACCATGAAATTGGTAGGAAGACATAAGAGATTTTTGAGTTATGGACCAAGGATGAAATACTTAAGAGTGAAGTAAATTTTGAGAGAGATCTAAAGGACATAATGAACATATCAAAAGAAAGCATCAAGTTTTTTGGATGAACAACTTAGAGCATAGAGGAGACCAAGAGACACATATGGCCTTGGCTATACTAAGCACTCAACTACTAAACACAATGAATCATCATAGAAATCCAAGCAAAGGAATGTGAAAACCAATCTAAATCTAAAGAAACCAATATGCCATCATTGTGGAAATTCTAGACACACAACAAACATATACATAAGAAACAATGACAAGTCCACTATTACTCCCAAATTCAATGGATACTGTTATCATTGTAATAAGTATGGACATCAAGCATCTAAGTTTATATCTAAGTTTAGCCAAACATGTAAGAGGTATGCATTCAATGGTTACTATTATACTTTCAACAACTTTGGACATAAGTCACAAGGCTGCATATCACAAATGAATTCCAATTGGAAATCAAGAAATAAGGGTAATACTATCAACTGAGATTACAACACATGGTATTCATGTACTACATGTGGAAATTATGATCATATTTATGAAAATTGTATGAGATTATACTTTGGGGGAAGCTCTAGCAATTGGAGAAACACTAACATGGCATGCTAGAATTATCACATGGTTTGTCATCTAAGTAGGAACTATAGAAACTGAGTGTCAACACTAAATGATATAAATTCTAAAGGTACAGGATATTGGGTGAAAATGAAATGCTTGAATAGATGAATAAGAAATGGGCAAGGAAGATAGAAGAAAATGAGGCATCAAGTGTAAAAAATGAGATAACCTCATCCAATGGATTAGGTGAAACCTCTACCTCTAACTAAAATACATAAGGAGGTTAGGAGCTATATTAAAATTGAAAAATCCAACACCATTTCCCAGAATAAAATGAAAGGAAGTCCATATCTTCATTACAATTGATGCACTAGGACAATCTATGAAGTGTGGAAATATTTATATCTATTGAGCCTTACTAAGATAGTCAGTAACCATGTGATAGTAGTGGTAATTGAGTTAGCCATACCCATGATGCAAAGATACTCTCTCCAAGTATGAATCAAGACAACTATGTCACCAATTTTTTTTTTTTGAAATGCATCTTGACCAAGCTACTGGAGTTACTTGAGTTCATTAAATACAATAGATAGTGGTGCATGATGCATTTAATGTTCCCTAAATGAAAAAAAGGTGATTTTATTGTATATAATGGGGTTTTTAATTTTCATTATTTACCTTGCATTTAAAGAGATTTAGAGTGAGTTTTTGCAATTAGAGATAAGAATCAGTTGCAAAAGAATTTTAGGAAATATTCATAGGAAAATTGTAGAGAAAAGTGAGTCAAAAGCAGCCGAGTGAGAAAATTGAGTGTTTGTCAAAACCCTATCTCATGAAAATGGATTCTAGCTCCAAGAATGTGAAAAGGAAAACAAAGGTGAAGGAAAAACTAATCAAGTTGATCTAAAATGAGGTTTGTCAAAGCACAAGTTATATTCAGAGATTGACACATAGATTGATAAGGTGGGTTCTCTATCTACCATACGATCTAGGATTTTACTTGTAAATGATGCATGATCATTTAATCATTACAAAATTGGTGAAATTGGAGACCTTGAACTAAATGATGTTTATAATCAAATGTGTGTGGATTGAAAACTAAAAGAGGAATTCAAATTTTAGGAGTTGACGTGACTCATTCATACCCTACATATTCTACAAAATTTCAAAATAAGTTGGATTAGGGTTGTGTTAAGTCAAGTTCATGACATGTATATGTGGTTGGATGCAATAGTTAAGATAACCAAAGATTTAATCCATATGGTTACTGGATACCTAGTCATTGACAAATTGAAAACCATTAGAATGATTCCCAAGGGAGAAACATAAGAAAATACAAAAGCACAATGTGACAATAGAGGGATGAAAATCCACACAATAAAAAAATTGGAGATAAAATTTAGAGTCCATGCAGTTGCATATAAAATCTTTATGAGTAGGCATAATAGTTTTTTGTGCATGGTGGTTCATTTAGGCTACGAGATTGTAAAGAAAGGCCACATATGATATTGTTGAGTTGCAACTAAAGCAACTAACTAATAACATGAACACCATCCAAGTGGCCAAGTTGAACACGTGCAAATTTGGTTCTCTTTTGGTATGTATATTCTTTTACATGTAAAACTATTTTCTTGGCATCTATGAAGTTAATTGGAAAACATATACCCTTGTTATCTATCAAATCACTAAGTATATTCAATAACTAGGTAATAATTTTGAGAGTGTGATGAATGAGTATTTTGAAAATTTCAAAGAGAGAATGCACTAGAGATACATGATACCCCCTACCCTAGTTGAAAAATATAATAATGATATTTATTTCCTTGTTGATACTAACCATGTTATTGTAAAAGTTGTTAAGCCTAGGGTTGCATAGTTAGAACCACTAGAATATGGAGTTAATATTGATCAAGCAATAACAATATTTAAATTATTGCTAAATGAACTTGTTAATCCTAGAGCTCTCAAGTTTGGGAGTTATGAAGTTGCAAAGAAAAATATTACTATGAATTTGGTTATATCAAAGATGGAGAGAAAACAAAACAAAATTATCAAGAAGCTAGAATCTACATTTAGTGAAGGAGAAGGAAATGAACCACTAATGATCACCAAGGGGAAAGGTGAAGATGAAGAAGAGAGAAAAGGAAAGGAAATAGTTGTTGCTAAGTCTTTGTCATCAAAAGGAAAGAAGAAGACTATTGCTACTACCCCTACAAGCCCTAAAGTCAAATAGTCTAGGACCCGAGTAGCACAAGAGGCCATAGTGAAAAAATAGGTGTTGTGAAAATTACTATGCCTACTACATAACATGCCAAGTCTAGACATAAGAGAAAAATAACCCACAGGTCTTTAAGAAAATAGGTCAAGAGACCGAATCAGAGGATAAGAAAGTTGATTTTGAAAGAAGATGATGAAGAGGAAGAAAAAGATAGTGAGTGTAATGAGTATAATGAATAAAGAAAATCTCCTTTGACCACTAGACCAAAGATAATTGATGAAATAATCAAGAACATAATGAATGGTAAAGGTTTTGGTAACTTGAAATACTATAAATATGAGTCAATGAGCAAAGAGGATAAGAGAAAGGCGGAAGAAGTGTAGCGCCCCGCCATGTGACCCAAAAAATGTTAACCTAAAGTTTTACAAAGATTGTCAAACATTTTTTTTAAAGATAACAACAATAGAATAATATAATGGAAGAAATTAACATTCACATAAACACATACCATAAAATAGATTACAATTCTTAAGGGTCCCATGATGTTGAATCACATTTGAGTTTAATTCATAATAAATGTAATATATAATAAATCCACATCAAATAATAATATACTAGTACGAATCCATTTAAATAATATACAATTATATATGATGCCACTTGGCAATAAACAGAATGCACAATCATCCACTATACAAGTCACAGGGTATGAAAGGCTCAAATAATATACATCATGAAATAAATTACATCATCTCTTAAGATCTTAAGAAATCAGATACAATACAATAGTACAACCAACCATAATAGAAATACAAGAATAGATAGAAAGGAACATCTACACAAACACATCCAACAATGACATCCGATGGTTTGATCTCAATGGTATAAGAAAAAGCACTACCACTCGACCTTGTGGAACCTAAATGGCCCACTCCCACCACGCTAAGGAGATAAACTCAAGTCCCAAACAAGATAAAAAACTCATCAATTAAAAACCAACATCTAGGTTCAAGGAATCACCTGAAAGCAGACTATCTCAAAGGGTACCAAGACACAAGTATCAACTAATCCTAGAGGCAATATAGATACATAGGAAATCTACTATGCAAGTGGGCAAGTGTCATCAAATGAATCAATGTTAGAGTTACCCTGGTAGTCTAACTTGATCCCGACCCCCTAGTGACTCTATGCGGCACTAGTATCCTTTTGTACTAACAAGTTATACTAACAATGCATGGTCACAACCAAGCATCCTCTCTACTCCCATGCTAGTCTATACTAGCACTCGAGGCATGGGCGAGGAAATACAAAGACTCTTATTAGGTACATTTTATTCCCACTTAGTGTAATTTTTTCACTTATTAAACAACTTAGAATGGGTTACCCTGGCAACCACTTTGGGCCTCAACCTCCATTACAAGCCACTTCCTGACATGACATATAAATAAATAACCCTAAGCTCAGTAAAGTCAAAAGATCATAAAAGGCCACATACCATACATCAGTTCTTAAACAAGCAATTGACAAGTATTGAAAAACACTAATCATAATCACATATTCCACCAATACGATCATCCTAATAGGACTGATCCCAAAATTAAGTATACATAAACCAATCCATGTCATAACATGACATCACCAAGAACAAATCATACAAACACCTCAGTCCTATAAACACAACTGAAAAATAATCCAAATACAACTAATCAAAGACTCAAAGTTTATATTAGATAGGTCACACTATTCACCTTAGTTTTACACAAGAACACTGGAAATCAATAACAATCAATGCATCAAAACATCTCATAAAGCATACTAGACACATTATCATGGTTGAGTATAAAAATCAAGATCAAAACATCATCATTACATCACAAAATAGAACTCCTGAGCCGCTGGTAAACATCCTGACTAGCCAAAGCTAAGTCAAACCCGAAAACCCCAACACCAGTAAATCACATGTTACATAAAGAACATAGAAAAAGTGAATTTCATAATTCATTAGGTTTTGAAAACCCTAAAGTTAAATATTTACTAAAAGTTTTTAGATTAAATCACAAATAATTTTATAATGGAAATCAATTTTCTGAGACAAGAGTTTCAACCCAGAGAACTTCTGAAAACAGAAATAGAATAGACACAAAGAAGACATGAATTTGAAGAGTGAGCAACTATTACACAAACCCACAAGATCCTACTTGGATTTGATGCTAAAACAATGAATGCACAAACACGCAAGAATCTTCCTTTTCCTTTGAAAACCCTCTTTTCAGAAATTGGCTCCTCCAAATCTGTGTATCTAAAAATGAGCTCTAATTTCCTTAATAAAGAGTTTTTCCCCCAAATCAAGGCTTTGATCATACAATCATGCCAAAAACCTTTGTCTTTAATTACTATATTTTAATTTTCATGCACACACTTTATGCAATTTAATTAAAATAAACTCTATTAAATTAAAGCTTTCTCTCCCTTATTAAATCATGCAACATTTTTAATATAATATTTATTAATTTAACTAATAATATTATTTAGAGTTTATGAAAAATAAAAATCCTAAATTAATTATTATTAATATAAATATGCCTAAATTATAACTTTAATCAAATCTTTTAAATTTAATTCTTTCATGCACATTTAAAGAACTTTTTATTAAAATATTTTTTTATATTTTCTTTTCCTCCACTTATTAATTAGTGTAAGCACTATTTAAAACATAGTTTATTATTTAAATTAATAAGAATAATTAAAGCTCATTATTTAAATGCAACTCTAATTTCATAATTATTAATTAAATAATCATAATAAAACAATATTAAAATCTTTAATCTTTTAATATTTTAATTCTATTTTTATCCAACTTCTTAAATTAGAATTTTAAAATAAATATTTCAAATAGAAGTACATATTTAATTAATTAAATAAAATCATATTCTAATCTTTCTTTAACCAATTTTCTAAATTTAGACCTCTAATTTAGACTTCTAAATTTAGAATTTTTATTTAAAGCATAAATTTAATTAGTTTTAATTAATCAAATATTCACATATTTTAATAATTTCTTTTTAATAAAATAATATTTATTAATCAACTAATAATATTATTTAGAGTTTATTATTAAAATAAAACTCTTAAATAATAATTATTAAATTAAATAAATATAAATATGCTAAAATTAGAACTTTAATTTAATCTTTTAAATTTAATTCTTTTATTTAATTAATTATTTTTTGGTATTATATATAAGGAGTTCAACAAAATAAGCACCGAGCAGCAAAGTGCCACCAAAATTCAGAGGACAAGCCTCACACAACAAAATAACCAAGAGTTACATATAACCAGAGCTGAAGAGGGAAAGATAACTAATGTAACACTTCATCAAAGGTATCCATCCACACACTCCAGCCTTTAGTGCCTTCCATCCAAACCAAGTTCTTATGATCCTGGATTTGCTGACACTTGTAGAGCATATCTCTAGTAGTGTTCTAGGGGTTTCTTTTAGTCTCCATGCTGATGTAGTTGATAGTTCGGTTGAAAGTGTGCATGTTGTCCAAGTGCAGCTTCCAAAGATATCCAAGCTTCACTTCGTTAGCAAAGAAAGTGGCATAGCCATCTTTAAGTAATCTTTTAAACTTTGCCCTGTTGACTTTCATAGTGATTTGGATCTGCGAGTAAATTTTGAAATATGTGAGACTTCGAAAAGACTCAGTAAGCAATATGGAAATATTTTGAAATCTTTCTTCATTTCTGCACTTCCAAATTTGCCACAAAATGTTAGCTGAGAGAATATCCCATAACATAATAACATCCTTCTTAGCATTAAAAATAAAACCAGTTATAACTTCAAGAATGCTGAAGGTAGTAGGGATAGAGATGCCAAACATCAATCAAACCTCTTTAGCAAAACTACACTCAAAAAAATATGTCTTCCCATTTTTGGGACTCTGCAAATGCTACAAATGTTAGTATCAGAGAAAGAGTTCCTAATAGGAAGCTTATTGAGAATAAGAAGCCATTTAAAACATTTAATTTTGAGATCAATAGAACTTTTCCAAAGATTATAAAAAATCTTATTCCAAGAAGAGGTATCTAAATTAGTATACCAAGTATTATTAATATGACTGATAATATCATCATTTCTGTTAACAATAGAGTAAATGTTTTTAGCTTTAAGACTAGAAATGATAACACCACCAGGCCATTTAATTTTCTGATACCTATTAGAATCAACATGACAAAGAGTAGGAAAAATATTGCTGGCCCTAACCATCATATTATAAGTCTTCTTATGAGAGTCAAGCAACTTAAACTTGCTTTTTAATTCATCCCACTGAATGAGTCTATCATTTTCAAAGATGTCAATAAGTTGCTTAATACCCAGATTGGCCCAAGCCTTGGCTGAGCAACCTTGAGTAAGAGCAAGGGGCTTATTACTGAGCCTAATATTTAATTAATTTTCCAATTAATTAAATATTGAATTTTCTATATACAACTTTCATGCAACAACTTTATGCAATTTAAATTTAAATATCTTTATTAAATTAATTTTCTTTCTCACTTTAATTAATCATGAGATGTTTTTAATATCATATTTATTAATTTAACTAATAATATTATTTATAATTTATTAATAAAACTCCTAAATAAATTATTATTAAATTAAATAATTATAAATATGCCAAAACTACAACTACAACTTTATCTTTAAATTTACTCTTTCATTCAATTAGTTCATGAGACATTTTTAATAATATATTTATTAAATTAATTAATAATATTATTTAGAGTTTATTATTAAAATAACACTCTAAATAATTATCATTAAATTAAATAAATATAAATACGTAAAAAATAGAACCATAACTTTATCTTTAAATTTTATTCTTGTATTTAATTAATTTCTTAATTAATTAAATATAATTAAATATCAAATTTCTTTATAAAATTTCTATTAAATTAAATCATTAAATCATCTTTTAATTTGATTTAATTATAACAGAAAATCACAATAGACCCACAAAACCAAATACAACAACTTAATTGAAGATACATGACAAAAATCAAACTCCAGGGTCAAAATCATGAATTCACGTCACTTGAAAAATTCAGATGGGTAAACTAACTGAGATACTTGTCTTATTTTCTAGGACAATTGGCTTAGGGTTTAGGATTTGGACTCAATAGTTATCTCCTAACTTATACCATTGAAATACTGCGATATGGTACGTTCATCCTTACAATTTAGGGAAGTTGATACCCGGTACCTGCAATTTGCATAAAATCCTTGCATGTACAAACATAATATTCTAAAATAAATAGGCACTAGTAGGAAGTGGTTCATCGTGTAGACCCTGACTAGCAGGTGACTACAACTCCCTTCCTCAACCACATCAGAAATGTCAAACATAAAGAAAACATACACACACACACACACACACACACACACACACACACACACACACACACACACACACACACACACACACACACACACACACACACACACACACACACACACACACACACACACACACACACACACACACCATACACATGCAAGTATGGGGTAAGTATCCATAGAAACTGCATAAAAATCATTCATCTAACTAACATCATTAAATAACTGAAAGTCACTACATGAACATATATCTCATCATTGAACAATCATGCATACATGAAATAACTAGGTAACTTAATATATAATCAACTAAGTATGAAATGACATATAATCAAATATGGTGACTAAGTACTGACAATCATAAAACACAATCAAAAAATTGGCCTAAAAGAATCTGACGATACAACCAGAAAAGTCAAGTAGGGGTAGGCATTACAAGAAGCAATGATAGTCATGATGACCAGAGTCAAATATGCACCTTTAGAGATCGAGAATCGAATTCCTAATGAGCTATATTAGAAGATTGACAAAAAATGGAAATATGCATTGTATACCAAGAAGGAAAGATGAGTAAATCTTTAGCTTAATATTATGATTGACAAAAAATGGAAATATGCATTGTATACCAAGAAGGAAATGATGAGTAAATCTTTAGCTTAATATTATGCCTAAATTTGGTTTGGAGGACATTATTGATGTTATAAAGAGACATGAGAAAATGTTTATTCACAAACACAAAGCTCTGTATGTTTTATCTGGTCAATTAAATTTAGTGGATAAATATTTTGAAATGATGTGAAAAGAAATTTACAATATTTATAAAGATCCAAGTGCAACAATAGATGTTGATAACACTTACCGAGAAAATAGTTGAACTTGATAATCAAGATGATAAATATGACATTGTTTCCTCGGAATATTTTTCTGATAGTGTACATGAAATGGTCAAAGATATCATTGGAAAAAAGGATGGAATCATTATAGAAAATATTCTCAATGAAGAACCTACCAAGAAAATAAGGAAAGATGAGGAATTATAGTGTCTATCGAGCCAGATATGGAGGGAACAACATTAGATGATTTCGCACATGCACATATGCCTAGATTTGATCTAGTTATTCAACAAATAAAATAGTTCCCCAAACCCAAGGATTAAAGTGACAATGATACACCTATTGGATCCTTATACATGTTATCATATACTACAGTAAACACCGAGGGTCAAGAAACAAAAGGTGAAACTGAGCTACAAGGACATCATAGACAAGGGGGAAACACATAAGGTAATACTAGAAAGGATAAAAATGATATTAAACATGCTCAAATTGGAGGTGACTCCATGGAGCATAATGCAAATACATCTGCAACAAGTGATGTATCACTAACCCACAAACCTCTGAGTGAGAGAATAATTGGGCATGGATAACTTGTTATTTTACCAACACAACACTCTAAAGGAATTACATTTAGTCCATTGCCAAGCTTTTCTATTGATCCCATGTTTCTACAAACTATAGTTTTACATCTACCTGAGATGATAGTACTAGAGATACCGAGTACTACTATTCAAGATAAGGAGGAAAAATAACCACCACTAAGCTTGACAATTGTACCATTTATATTTACTTAGATTGTGTCAAATGATGAATAATTAAAATTAGAAGATAAGACAAAGACATAAACTAGAATTATAGGTCAAAATCCAAAAATTCAAGTTCCACAACCAAAGATAGTGTCCTTGAGCAATAATAAAGAGAAAAATATTAAGAGAAAGAGGAAGGAGTCCCATGTGATTGGGTCAAACCTAGGCACTTTAGAAGAGGTGATCATCATACTTAGCTGGGATCCAACACTCTTGATGATGAAAAAATGGCTATTTATTTAGTGCTATGTGAAAGAAAGGACCAAGAAAGGCTAAGGAGAGAGCATAAAAAAGGTAGGTGCTACATGATGTCAAATTTATACTCTTAGCTGTTGCACCTACCATGGATTTGAACAAGAATACACCTAGTCTAGACCAGCTAGTCCAAATTGTTAACAAACTGAATGCTCTAGATACTGAGACAAGTCAACTATTAATGGAGAGAGATGAAAATAAGTTCAAAGATAAAGTGTTAGAGAGATTCTCTACATATATTTCTATTGAAAAAGGTGAGTCTATCTACTTATGTAGCAACACTAGAGACCATTGTTCATAATATTTCATTGTTATTTCAAAATTTATGTGACATTCCATTCATTATCCAAAAATTTAAAGATAAGTTGATAAAAATAGATGAAGAAACGAAGTCTAGTATAGAAGCATAATCAAGGACTTGAGTATGACTTCTCAACTCTATACTCGTGTTAGATTTCTTCAAGGACTTTAGCATGAATTGATCCAAGAAGAGAATAATCTGAGAACGAGATCAATGAAACTCAAGCTTTGCTATTACCTCATCTAAAGGTTATGAAAAACCACATTAAATATGAAAAGAATCTCATAGGCACCCCAAGCTTATCTATTTCTAATCATATGGTTGATCTTGCGATGAGGCTAAAGATTGAATTGCGGAGCTTAGAGCTGATCAAGTCCAATTGGGACAAAATCTTGGAAATCATATTGAAAAATGACAAAGATTTCTTAGCACATTTTGGTCTACTATCCCACTAAGTATTTTTCTATGTTGAGAATTCTTTTGACATAAGTGTCAGAAAAGAGGGAATAATATAGTTTTGTCTCTATCTATATATATGTTTATTTGTATGTAATTTTAGAGCTATAAGAAGATATTCTAAGTTTATATGATATAAAAAAATCAAATTTTTTTTTTGAAAAAGATTTTGAAAAACAAAAGTTATACTAAGATGAAGTATATGTATAGGGGGAGAGTTTTGTATGGAGGACAAGTTCTTTGTGTAATTTTTTTTTTGATACTAGTGTAAAAGGGGGTGGATTGTTGAATCATATTTCCTATTAGTGTCAAAATGAACATAACAACTGACTCATTATGTTTCCCAAGAAATGAAGGAGGAAATAAAAAACTATTATAGTTGTAGCCAAGCTTTAGTGGAACATAAGTGATACTTTATCTATCGAGTCTTAGTCAAGCTTAAAGCTACGCCAAGTAACTCTATTCACACTGATCATAGAAGAATATAGTGAAACCTAAGCACATTGTTTATCAAGTATTAGAAATAAAGAATAATGTATTTACTGAGTGTTACAGGAACAACATCAAAATTTGAACTGGCACATATTCAGATGCTACTTGATTCTACCCATAAAAAAATGATTTACATGAATCGAGGTAAAGATTTGCAAATATTTTATTGAAGAATGTGCATTTATTGTTGATGATTCCAAGGATTCATAAACCAATTAAAATAAAGTTGGAAATGAAGAAAAGGAAAGATGATTCTAGAACGATCAAGCATGACCAATGTTCAAATTGAGAAGGTTCTAAAATCATTAGGTCAAGCAATTAAATGATAAAAGAGTTCTATAAAAAGGAGTAGTTGAGATATTTTCAAGGGTTGTTGGTTGTAGTAGTTGTTGATCAAAATTTTCGTGAAGAAGAATTGCAGAAAGGAAGGAATCAAGGTCACTATTAGAGGTCAAAGAGGACAAAGACATAGTTGTATTGAATTAAAGATCTATTATAGGAAGGTCATAACTACAAAGAAAAAGAGGAAATAATCAAGAAAAGTAAGTTTCTACTATAGGTCACTGCTAATATTTCTTAGCCAATGTATTAGTTTCTTAAATCATTAATAAAGGTGGACTTAACAGTCTTGCTTGTGAATATCTTAATCGAGTACACACTTGATAAGTTTTGTTAAATCCTTTTAAAAGGTAGATCCTTATAGATCTTATTGTATACTCCTAATTGAGTAAGTCACTAGAAGTGACAAGAACTGTAGCCGTAAAAAGGCAACCTCTCACTGCAACAACAATGGATTTTTGGGTGCCATCTCCACTGTAGTTTTCTCTCTTGTTGGTGCAAAAAATTATTGATTTAAAACCTACAAGCCTTGGCTACTTGATGCTAGGAAATCAACATAATTTTGGTCAATGAAGAAGGTAGAAACATAACTACTCAACCTCCACACTTCAAGCTCTACCAGACCTAGCTGGTTGTACCTTCTATCTCAACTCTTATAGAAGAGAAAAATTGACAATGTAGACTTGAACTTAATACTCTTGAGTGGGAAAGCACTTTTTCAAGGAGAAATCAAATGTAAAACTAAATGATTTGAATCTTTTGGGAACACTTTTTAAATGATTTTAAATAATTATTGGAGATGAGGATGAAAATAGATGAATGATATGCAGATGATTAAGGTTAAAAACTACACTATCATGCAACTACTATTTAAATGAATCAACGAAGACTAGTCCCTAGGTCCAATTGGAAAAATGGAGTCAATACTACAAGAACTTATCATAAAACTCTTATGGAGATGGTTGGCCAGACCATCAACTATTGGATAGAGAGCTTAGAACATGAAACCCTAATCTGAATGAATTTAACCCCAACTAAAGGAGACCAATTAGACAAATACCATAACACACTATGAAAATATTTGATGATCAGGAGTATTCATGAATTTCAATCTATCAAATAACAGTTCTACATCCAAGAGCACAATATAACATGCAAGTTTTGATAAAACCAATTTCCAATATTAGATAGGAAACTCCATCATTTTACTAGTTCAAAAAATGAAGTACAATTGAATCGTGTTCAAGTTGCATTACCTGATCACAGTGCTATAAATATCCATCCAGTACCTATAATTTTAAATATTTTTCACTATGCAACTATATCTATTGTGAATGATCCTGGTATCCTTTATAGAAAATGAAAGGATGCAAACAAGCTTCATATTTTATCACAACATTTTGCAATTTATAACTAAATGCAACTGAAAACTTATTTATTACAATGCAAGGCTTCAAATAGAATAATTAATCTGTAAGTTCATCTTTGTTGAATAGTCACATCCCTTGGGTTTCAAAGAGTAATAAATTCTTCAATAATTAGATATGGAAAGTTTCCTTATTCTCCATGATTTCATTCGAGAAATAATCTTGATCTCCTAATTAATGCTTGATAAATAATTCCTGCATAGAAAATAAATAAGGCACTTTATATTATAAATAAAATCAAATGTATTACCTTTTGTGTTGTTAATGATCCATACTATTTTCTGCATAAAAACCTTGTTAGAGAATTTCATGGTTGGGGAAATATTTAATTGAGCCCAAAAAATCATTAGGTAAGTGTTTGTACAAAAATAAGGTTGGGAGATACACGATTTATTCTAATATTACATTCCTAAAAATATTTTTTTATAAGCCTTTTATAAATTTCCTAATTACAAATGAATATATATTTTAATTATATCACAAAGATAAGAAATCAAATTAAAAATTAAAAAATGCTTACATGTACTTACCTTTTAGAAGTCTCTGAAATAGTTACCTTTACAAAGTAAATACTTTTGCATTCTTGTAATTTACTTATGCTTTCGGTTTGGCAAAATCTCATAGAGGAAAATGTTAAAATAGTTGTATAAAAGATTAATCATGAAGCCTATTGCATCACATTAAATCATTTGAAGATTTATTTGAATGAGATAATACTTTACCTTCTATAAAATTAAAATAAAATTAAAATTTGAAGGCACTTCCAAAATATCATTTGTATTTTTAATATTTCTTTTGAAAAACATATCTTCCATCATAAAGATTAAGATTATGAATATTTCAAGGCATTTTATATTTTAAATATCTCATCATATAAAGATAAAAATAGTCATGTAAACATAATATCTAATTGGAAAAATATTTACATCTCTCTTATCCTCTACAAAATATCACTTTTTGAGTTTTCAGAAGTGGCCCAACATATACTCTCTATCATGATTTTAGGAATTTCACAATTTTGGGAATTTCACAATTTCAGAAACCCCCTTTTATATGCTTTCCAATTTCACGATTTCAGAAATCTCCTTTTACATGCTCTTCAATTTCACAATTTCAGAAATCTCTTTTGACATGCTCTATGATTTTGCAATTTTAGAAATCTCTTTTTATCGGTTTAGAGAAATAGAAATTTTGAGAAATAGAGATATTTATCCTCTATGATTCTGTGTGCACATGAGATATATTTTTGTTGTTATAAAAATGTTGTGCTCTATTTTTTGGATGCTAATTTCATCATATAGTGACTCCCAACTCTTGAAAAACCATTTTAAAACTCCAACATTGTTGAGCTATTTTTAGAGTTTTTTGAGTGTTTTAGAGCTCACTAGCTTCACAAAAAAATGAAAAACTTGCTATCCAATGATGAGAAAAGGTATGGGAGCCATTTGAGAACTATAAACCCTTATTTAGAATTGAAAATCATCTTCAACATTTCCCCAGAAATAGAAAAACATGATTCAACATTCCAACAATGAATTATAAAATAGTGCACAGGTACCTAAATTTCAAGAGAAAAAAGAGGTTTAGAGTCCTTAAGTCATATGTTGAATAAATACAATTCATTTATGATATATTTGAGTTTTTTTGAGTCAAGATGTAAATGCTAAAGAAGCCATGTGTAATAAGTTGTCAAAATTGTAAAAGCAGGTCTTAATATGATCAATACTATCAAAATATTTATTTAATAAGTGAATGGATATATTTACATCCATACAAATTCATTTGTGTCATAATTTTTTTCTAGGTTGGGTTCATATGAAAGTTGTAATGCAAAAATGCATAAAATGTTGTAAAAAATGCAAAAGGGTTAAAATAATGTAATGGGTTGGTTTAAAAGGTGGTAGGGAAGTTGTAAACCACCACAACCACTATAAAATAATTTTATTGGTCATTCCAAAATGGAAAAATGAATGAATGAGAAGAAGAAGATCATTTTTGAATCAAATGGTTTCTTAAGAACTTGCCATTTTGATTGGTGTTAACTATTTTTGTGTTGGTTCCAAGTCTTGTACAACCATTTACAGCTTGGAACCCATGTATATCCTATAAATTTGAATATTAGGATGAATAGTATTATTTATATTTTTGGTTTGGAGAAATTTAATTAATTTTTGGAGAAGTTATGCAAGTTTTGGTAAAAGTGGTTATTTGCAGATTTGAGGATGCCAAAATACAATTGGATTACAATGTTTGGTATGAACAAAATTGGATGAAACAAGAACTCTATTTATATTCAATGAAAATATATGTGAACTATATTTCATTTCTAATTGGTTTGCATCATTTTCATTCATATTTGTGTAAGTTATGTGTAATTGAGTAAAGATTAGTTTTTAAGGATCTCCGTTGAAGTTGTAGACAATGAATTGTTCTTGTAGAAAGCTTTATGCATTGGATAAATTAATGGCTTACATATTTTGAAACTATACTCATATAGGTTTAATTTTCATTTTTTTGGGTGTAATTTGGAGTCATTTTGAGGAAGTTATTGGATTCCCTATGTAGGGTTACTGGTTTTACTTTTGATTTATGATAGAGAAAATGGGTCACAATGCACAGACTATAAATTGTAATAGATTTATTATTTTTGTCTCATATTTGGATATGTTTTAGTATTCCTAATTTGGGAAAACTTCATAAAAGGTCATTTTCAAGAAATTTTTAGGATGAAAAGTTATGAATAATGTAATCGAACATAGAAATATGATTGTGTGAATGAAGATGTTATCTTAATTGCCTAAATGTCAGGTTCTTTGTTGAAATATTTGAGTTGTTCTTTGTTCCTTGAGGGTGTAACAACATATTGTGAATCCCTTGAGTTGAACTAAGATTCCTTGGAGGTAAATTTAGAGGGCTCTACATCATAAAATCTGTTTTCCAATTGCTAAATCATTATGCACTCTCTATATATTCATGAGTTGATAAAACATATCTTGTGCACATGGAAGAATCAAACTTATATTATATCCAATTTCTTCTCTGAATTCTTTGTAGAAACTATAGAGAAATGAAGAAATTTTAATTTTTCATTGTTGCATTTCAGGATAATTTCATTGTGAACAAACTAGAGAGCCCAGAACCATGAAACTTGCAAAAGTTTATGAAAATTAGAATAAAACATGAGTTTTATTTCATATTCCAAATAGCCCAACAATTTTAGGTACTCTTTTTATAAACTTTCCTATTGGAGCTAGTCGCGAATTAATGAAAATTTTAAATCAATACATCAAACCAACTCTCATAATTATGAAAATGAAATTGGAAACCTTTGACATGCGTTTTATGCCCAAGATCAACTAGAAATTAATTAAAAGGTATATAAAAGCTTCTCATGTATTTATAAAATCACACATGAAGAAAATCTCATATACCAAGTGTTGGAGTTGAGGAAAGCCAACTCCGAAGATGCCCAAGATCACCTGCATGCGAGACCCTGTCAAAGAGAAGCCAAAGAAAGGAAGAGTATGGAGCAAGGGAAAAATCCTAAATGGACATTAGAGACCACAAATGTGAAAACAAAAGAAGAAAATGTATTTACAATATGCACAATGCCTTATGTGATACAATGAGGGAGCCCGCTTATAAAGAGCTCATGGAAGCTTGTAGAACAAGCTAGAAGGTGGTAGAAGATAAGGTTGACAACTCAACACGTATCCACAAAAGGTGGAACATGCTAGAAGGGGACAAACTCCTGTGTTGTCAACAACTAACCACTACATGTATTAAATACAAAATATTAAATAAATGCATTTACCTAAGTAAGCTTAAGTAATAGAATAAATAATTAATAAATAATTAATTATTTACTCTAACACCCCCCTTAAGTGCAACTTAGGGAAATGCCTTAAGCTCACAAAACTAAGATGAATGCATAATGGGTCCCGACAACGAGGCCATGTTAGGTACCCAAGTACAATGCAATAAAAATGCAACCTCTATAAATGAGGAAAGAGAGAAAACCACATGGGAAAAACCCTCCCCCAAAAAGAGGTAAGAACCTAGTGAAGAACTGAAGAAGCCTCCAACTAGGGAAAATGTCCCCTAAAATAGGAACAAGGAGTGATCATGAAGAAGCAACATCACTGAAGCATGAAGAGCCGCAAAATTTGCTAAACTACTGATCTGAAGAACCTCCATGGAAGAAGAAGGCATGAACTGAGCATGTCTATATGGTAGATGATCCATCTCACCGAAATGCATAGGTAGCCAGCCACTGCAATCGCCTTGTATATAGGATCAACCACTGAATACATAGTTCACACTATCAAACTGTCAAACCACGGATGCATTAGAACAACAACATAACTCCCCCTTAATGCAAATGGGGTGAGATGACAGGCAATTGAGAAGGTGGGCCAAACTCTCCTGCAAACAAACCAAGAACGATGAGAGAGGGAAAGAGGTACAGATACCTATAAAGACACGATCTAACTGACTTTTCATGGGGCTAATGTCATGGAAGGGACACTCGCTTGACAAAGGGAGAAGGCCTAAAATAGCAAACAACTATCCCCCCCATGGTGCTTTATGAAAATAGTGCATGTATAACTGAATCAAAATGACGTTCATGATTCTTGGAATGCAAAAGTGGCACTTTATCTCAATGCGATACAAAAAAGTGCTTCAAAATGATAGCTACAATGATCAGAACTAAAAAAGAGCTGCAAGAAAACAAAGTACAGCTAAAAACAAGAGAATCCATGCCAGGAAAATGATCCTTGGGCCTAAAACATTCAAAATATCCACCATATAGCTAAAACACCAAAACTATGATAGAAACAGCAGAGGCCAAAAACTAAGAAAAGGACCACATTTCTAAAAAGGTGAGAAAACCAGCTTTCCAAAATAATAAAGTCTTCAAAAAAAGGCATCGAACGTAAAAGATATGCTTGTCGGAGTCAAAAATAGGACTTCAAACTTTGACTAAAAAAAGGCAATAAAAAAGAATCAAAACCTAAAAATACCTAGACCAAAGTCTTTGTCTCAGAACCAGCTTTTCGGTGCTTCTTTTGGATTAGAAAAATACCTCCGTATGCAAAAGTTATGGCCAAAAAACCACAAGTAGGTCCAAAATGACCCTAGGAGAGGTGCAAGGCAGGGTTTGATGACATCATACTGATGTCAGCAAACTGCGGGAAAAAATTTGACGGCTAAACCATCGTCACAGCAAAAAAGAGTGCCATGTGGTAGAAAGCTGAGGTGGCAGGGGCCACCTGGCAAAGCGCCACGTGACAGCCCTGCCACATGTCATGTGGTTAATGGCCCTATCAGTGTAAAAAAATGCTGATCGGGCAAGCTGAGCTGTCAAAGCGACGACGGAGCGGAGACTACCGAAGCAGAGCTGAGTGATCGAGCGGAGCAGAAGGGAGGTGACTGGCTAATGATAGAGCTAGCGGAGTGGCAGGCATAGAAGCTCCACCGGCGGAGCGCTAAAAAAATGGCGGACAAGCTGCAAAACCTGCGGTGGCGGCAAACTTTGGGCGGAGGTGGCCGCAGGTGCCGAGGGTGGAACGATGCAGACGGTGGAGAAACCCACGGTGGAGATTGACATCGGCGGAGGTGTCAAAAATGAGCGATGCCTCCGGTGACTGGGAAGTTGTGGGCAGAGTGTGGGTGACCTCGTGGTGGCCGTAGGGCGGTACCATGGCGGCGTGCCTTAATTATATATATTTTAAATTTTTTTCACTACGCGTCCATACGAGCCATACAGAAAAACCCTGCAACAAATATTTTTTTCCTCTCGGAGCTCTGTCTCCAAATTTGACAAGTTTTATATGAATCCTGACTGCAAATGGCCTTTCGGATCTAATGGTGATGTCCATTTGGGCCCAAAGTGCTCTAAAAAATTGCTAATCCCCTGATTTGAAGAAAAAATGCATAAACAAACTAGGATTTGTGACTTCAAATCACAACTTCAAAATTCTTCAACGAAGCAGTAGCAGGAAGGCTCTGATACCATGTTGGAGTTGAGAAAAGCCAACTTCAAATATGCCCAAGATCACCTGCATGCAAGAACCTATCAAAGAGAAGCCAAAGAGAGGAAGAGCATGGAGCAAGGGGAAAACCCTAAACGAACATTAGAGACCACAAATATGCAAACACAAGAAGAAAATGTATTTACAATATGCACAATGCCTTATGTGATACAATGAGGGAGCCCGCTTATAAAGAGCTCATGGAAGCTTGTACAACAAGCTAGAAGGTGGTAGAAGATAAGGTTGACAACTCAACACATATCCACAAAAGGTGAAACATGTTAGAAGGGAACAAACTCCCGTGTTGTCAACAACTAACCACTACATGCATTAAATACAAAATATTAAATAAATGCATTTACCTAAGTAAGCTTAAGTAATAGAATAAATAATTAATTATTTACTCTAACACCCCCCTTAAGTGCAACTTAGGGAAATACCTTAAGTTCACAAAACTAAGATGAATGCAGAATGGGTCCCGACAACGAGGCCATGTTAGGTACCCAAGTACAATGCAATAAAAATGCAACCTCTGTAAATGAGGAAAGAGAGAAAACCACATGGGAAAAACCCTCCCCCCAAAAGAGGTAAGAACCTAGTGAAGAACTGAAGAAGCCTCCAACTAGTGAAAATGTTCCCTAAAATAGGAACAAGGAGTGATCATGAAGAAGCAACATCATTGAAGCATGAAGAGCTACAAAATCTACCAAACTATTGATTTGAAGAACCTCTATGGAAGAAGAAGGCACAAAACAAGCATGTCTATATGGTAGATGATCCATCTCACCAAAATGCATAGGTAGCCAGCCACTGCAATCATCTTGTATATAGGATCAACCACTGAATACATAGTTCACACTAACAAACCATCGAATCATGGATGCATTAGAACAACAACATAACCCCCCCTTAATGCAAATGGGGTGAGATGACAAGCAAGTGAGAAGGTGGGCCAAAATCTCTTGCAGACAAACCAAGAATGACGAGAGAGGGAAAGAGGTACATACACCTATAAAGACACGGTCTAACTGACTCTACATGGGGCTAATGTCATGGAAGGGACACTCACTTGACAAAGAGAGAAGGCCTAAAATAGCAAACAACTATCCCCCCCATGGTGCTTTATGAAAATAGTGCATGTACAACTGACTCAAAACAACGTTCATGATTCCCAAACTGCAAAAGTGGCACTTTATCTCAATGCGATACAAAAAAGTGCTTCAAAATGATAGCTACAATGATCAAAACTAAAAAAGAGCTGCAACAAAACAAAGTACAACTAAAAAAAAGAGAATCCATGCTAGGAAAATGATCCTCGGGCCTAAAACATTCAAAATATCTACCATATAGCTAAAACACCAAAACTATGATAGAAAGAGTAGAGGCCAAAAACTAAGAAAAAAGACCACATTTCTAAAAAGGTGAGAAAACCAGCTTTCCAAAAATATAAAGTTTTCAAAAAATAGGCATGGGACGCAAAAGATATGCTTACCAGAGTTAAAAATAGGACTTCAAACTTTGACTAAAAAAAGTAATAAAAAAGAATCAAAACCTAAAAATACCTATACCAAAGTCTTCGTCTTGGAACCAGCTTTTTGACACTTCTTTTGGATCGGAAAAATACCTCCGTATGCAAAAGTTATGGCCAAAAAACCACAAGTAGGTCCAAAATGACCCTAAAAGAGGTGCAAGGCAGGGTCTGATGACATCATGCTGATGTCAACAAATTGCGGGAAAAAATTTGACAGCTAAACCATCGTCGTAGCAAAGAAGAGTGCCATGTGGTAGCCACATGGCAGAAAGCTGAGGTGGCAGGGGCCACATGGCAAAGCACCACGTGGAAACCCTACCATGTGTCACATGGAAGCCCTGGCATGTGTTACATGGTGACTGGCCCTGTCGGTGCAAAAAAATGCTGATCGGGCAGGCTGAGCTGTCAAAGCGATGGCAGAGTGAAGACTGTTGGAGCAGAGCTGAGTGGCCGAGCAGAGCAGAAGGGAGGCGGCTGGCCGATGACAGAGCTAGCGGAGCAGTGGGCACAGAAGCTCCACCAGCGGAGTGCTTAAAAAATGGCGGACGAGCTGTAGAACCCGTGGCGGTAGCAAACTTCAGGCGGAGGTGGCCACAGGTGCCGAGGGTGGAACGGTGCAGACGGTGGAGAAACCTGCGATGGAGATTGACGCCGGCGGAGGTGCCAGGAATGAGCGACGCCTTTGGTGACTGGGAAGCTGTGGGCAGAGCGCGAGTGGCCCCGCGGTGGCTACAGGGTGGTGCCGTGATAGCACACCTTAATTATATATTTTTTAAATTTTTTCACTGTACGTCCATACGAGCGGTATGAAAAAACCCTACAACAAAAAAATTTGCCTCCTGGAGCTCTGTCTCCAAATTTGACAAGTTTTATATGAATCCTGATTGCAAATGACCTTTTGGATCCAATGGTGATATCTGTTTGGGCCCAAAGTGCTTCAAAAAATTGCTGATTCCCTAATTTGAAAAAAAAATGTACAAACAAACTAGGGTTTGTGAATTCAAATCACGGCTTCAAAATTCTTCAATGAAGCAGCAACAGGAAGGCTCTGATACCATGTTGGAGTTGAGGAAAGCCAACTTTGATGATGCCCAAGATCACTTGCATGCGAGAACCTGTCAAAGAGAAGCCAAAGAGAGGAAGAGCACGGAGCAAGGGGAAAATCCTAAACGGACATTAGAGACCACAAATGTGCAAAAACAAGAAGAAAATGTATTTACAATATGCACAATGCCTTATGTGATACAATGAGGGAGCCTGCTTATAAAGAGCTCATGGAAGCTTGTAGAACAAGCTAGAAGGTGGTAGAAGATAAGGTTGACAACTCAACACATATCCACAAACGGTGGAACATGCTAGAAGGGAACAAACTCCCGTGTTGTCAACAAGTAACCACTACATGCATTAAATACAAAATATTAAATAAATGCATTTACCTAAGTAATCTTAAGTATTAGAATAAATAATTAATAAATAATTAATTATTTACTCTAACACAAAGAAGTATTCTACCAAACAATTTTCAAAGATCTATCAAGATATTAATTCCTTGAGTTTGATAGAAGACACTAAAAGTTCACAAAATTTTAGTGTTCCAACACCTCTAACCAAGGATTGTTGGAATGTTTAGAATTAGTGGTGGGGGAGGGGGGTTGGGGGGGTGTGGGGCTAGGGGTTGAATTAGTTATCCAAGGTCCAAATGTACAAATAAATTTTTTTAGTACTTCAACTTATACTTATGCATGCATTGATCATTCAATATCTTAAACATTTGCATATTGATGTCCTAGGTCAAAATAACTTTGTAGAAATGTAAACATGTAATATCACAAAATCAATCACACATTTTGACACAAGGATTTTATGTGCAAACACAATTTGGAAAAAACCACTAGTAACATGCTACCAACTTTCACTCTTCTGAAGTGAGCCCTGTGAGGAGCCAACCCTGTTAAAGGTTACAATGCACATTGTTAAATGTGACCTAATCACCTATTAGGAGTGAGCCTTGTTAGAGGACTTTAGAACATCCCATTAGAATGCCACCATGTTAAAGGATTTACTCATGATTGTTAGGTAAACCTTAGTCCAAAGGATTTATCTAGATTGATACAATTGTTAAAAGAGTAACAACAGGACTTGATCTGATAATATAAAATAGATCACTTGTAGATTACAAATTTCACATTCTGTCCTCCATTATTCTTGGCATTCATCTTGTACATCTCTAACATCTTGTTCACCCTTCAAGCCTTCATTTCCTTAAGCTTTCTAACTTAGTATGCTAACTGCAGACTCTTTTATTTAGCCACCATATGAAGAAAAACCCTAGACTTCTTGTCCTTCTTAGATTCTCATGCATGACAAGTTGCTTCTAGCCTACTATCTCTATATATAGAGGATTTATGTATTTTTACACTCAACCACAATCGTCCATTTTAGGATTAGGTCATATTCATTGAATCTTCCCATCTTTCCATTTTATTCCCTTTAGAAACTTCCTTTACAATCCTCTTTGAATATGTCTCAAAATGGTTTATCTTGAGTTTTGTGCCACCAGATCATCATATATATCTTCTACACTTTCCAAACAATTCAATAAATCAATTTTGTTGGCTTAGATTTATCAAATCTTTGATCTAACTCATTTTACTGTCACTCGGCAATAACAAGTTGTTTTCTTGGAAAATATTTTCTTCTGATGCTCAACCAACACTGATTTTCTTGATATACACTAAGTTTCACTCGGTTGCTATTGCCATCTTCTAACACTCAACACATACTAGGATTTCTTCACTTGACACCTACTAGATTTTTATTTTCTCAACACATACTGAACTTGCTGCTTGATTTCCACTAACTTTCTACTCAACTTGCACTCACTTGCTCGGCTAGGCTTGGTAGATACATTTCTTTACTTAGCCTTCTTCTAGTCTTTACTCAAGTATCCTTTCATTATAGGCTTAAGTAGATAAATAATACACTATATCATCAATTTCTTGCTTGGTCTTAGTGATCATTTTATACACCATATAACTCAACCTTTCTCTAGGTTCTCTTGTTATCCTTTCTTTTCAAATCCTTTTCATCAATCAATCAAATGATAGCATTCAGACCAAAATAAGCAATTATCTCACCAACAAGTAGTAGGTTTGACATCAATGACAAAATGATGATTGTTCCATGAAAGGTTTCATCAATTTTCTTCATTTCAACAATCTCCCTCTTTGGGATTGATGGAAAACCAATACCAACAATTATACCAAAAAGAAACTTAATACCTTTTATTGAAATCTCTCCCTCTATCAATACGTGTGCCTTCCTCTATATTCTCCCTCATCTAGTCTTGTCCCTCTTTGACAATCTTTATCCTTCCTTCTCTGATTTCTCTGATATCTCCCTCTTTCTATGATATCTCCCTCTTTGACAACAATGCCAAAGACTTGTCATCTATACATGCAGATATAATCAATTTAGGTTCTCCCTTTTTAACCTTACATGTCACTTTAAATCTTCTATTTTCAGCTCCTTCTTTACTTTAGGCAAGCCCTAAAGTAAGATCCACTATATCAAGTTGTAAAATATTTCATTCAACTTAGTTGATGCAGGGCACTACTCTTACTTCTTAAGTAGCTTTGGATAGGGATATCACACCTAGATTACCTCTAAAATATTTATGTGCATCCTTAGGTAAATCTGTTGTCAATATATCAACTGTTTGTTCTTTTGTATTCACATATTCCATCCTCACTTCTTTGTCTTGAACCAACTCTCTCAAATAATGATTCTTGATTACAATGTGCTTTGTCTTTGTATACATCATAGGGTTCTTAGATATGTTTAAAACACTTGTATTGTCATAGTAGAGTACCACAAGTTCAGTGATTTCTTCCTTCATTTGTTTGTGTAACTATTTAATCCATATCATATTTGTGTGATTCACAATAGTAGCAACATATTCAAATTCAATAGTAGATTGAGATATACAATTTTGTTTCTTTTTGGTCCAAGTAACCAACCTTTTTCCTTAGAAAAAATCTCCACCACTTGTATTTTTTCTGTCGTCAATGTTTCTAGCCCATTCAACATTTCTATAGGCTCTCACTTCAAACTTGTCATTTTTTCTTGTAGTATTGACCACAGTCTTTTGTTCCTTTTAATTATCTCATAATCCTTTTAACATCCATTAAATGATTCTCCTTAGGATTGAATCTTCCATTAAAGTACTAACTAGTTTTGAATTCCATTAAAGTTTTGAATTCCACTAATTGATTCTCCTTAGGCTCTCAATTCAAACTTGTCATTTTTCTTGTAGTATAGAACCATAGCCTCCTGTTCCTTTTAAGTATCACATAATTATTTTAATAGCCTATACAAATGTTGATTGGGTTGGAAACTTTAATGGAGAATCAATTAATTGAGAGCCATTAATAGTCATTAAATTATTCTCCTTAGGATTTAATCTTCCATACCAAAAGTTTTCAAGATTTCCTTCACATACTTGGACTAAGTGATGTAAATACCACATTTCTTCTGATACACCTACAATCCAATAAAAAACTTTATTTCTCCAAACATAGGCATCTCAAATTATTTCATCATTTCATTTGCAAATTTCTTACACAATGCATTGTGTCCTCAAAATATGATATCATCAACAAATATTTCAGCTAGTAAAATTCCTTTACCCTCCTTCTATCTTTAAGTACAGATTGTTGTTGTCATCAATCTTCTCAATACCAATCCTCACAAGATAGTTATGTAATCTTTCATACCATGCTCTCTAACTTTGCTTCACACTATATAAATCTATGTACAATCTACACACCATGTTCTTATTGTTTGGATCAACAAATACTTTATGTTCTTGTATGTAAACCTTCTCTTCTAGTATACCATTCAGAAATTCTGACTTAACATCCATATGATAGACTTTAAAACCTTTGTAAGAAGAGTAAGCAAATAGAGTTCTTACTCCTTCCGATTTTTCAATTGGGGAAAATGTCTCTCCATAGTCAATTCCCTCTTCTTGTGCATAAAATTTGCAAACTAATCTTGCCTTATTCTTTGTGACTTCACCATTCTCATCTAGTTTGTTTATGTATACCCACTTGGTTATAATAACATTCTTGTTCTCAGGTCTAGTTACTAGTATCCATGTTTTGTTCTTCACAATATTATCAATTTCTTCTTTCATGGTTTGATTCCACTCTTCATTTTCTAATGCATCCTTCACTAACTTAGGCTCATGCATGCTGAACAAAAATGTGTAATTTCTCAATCTATTCCTTTTCATTGACTTGTCTTCTTTATGTCCAATAATTTGTCTATCATGGTGATGTCTTTTGACATACTTTGACAACCTTGGCTTAGTTCTTCTTTCAATAATGGGTCTTTTATGAAGTTCAATTTCAAATTCACTATGCACAATTCTCTATTAGGTAACTCAACATTCCTTTCATGTAAATTGATCTCAGTATTAGAATGTACCTCAACTTTTGACTGTAACTCGACTCATGAATGCAACCTAGCTCTTGAATGTAACTCAACATCCGTTGTATGTGACTCAAAAATCACCGATTCTTGTTGATTAGAATTTTCTTTGTAGAATTATCAACATCCACAGACATGATTTCATAGTAGTACACAAAGGCTCTATAATTTTCATGTTTCTTCTTTAGTTCATCTTCATGCACTTTTGTATATTCATCAAACTTTACATTTTCACTTTCCAAAACTTTGTTAGTGTTAGTATTTAAACACTTATAAGATTTACTTCTTGTGGAATAACCTAGGAATATACCTTCTTCACATCTTTTTATCAAGTTTACCATTTCTTTTGTCCTTAAGAATGTAACACTTGCTTCCAAATACCTTAAAATATTTGACATTGGGTGAGTATCCATACCATAATGCAAAAGGTGTGGAATTTGTACCTTTATTAATTTTTACACAGTTCAAGGTATAGAAAATAGTACTAACAACTTCTCTCCAGTATTTCAAAGAAACATTCTTCTCCATCATCACTATTCTAGCACAATCCATTATAGATATGTTCCTCCTTTCAACAATCCAATTTTGTGGAGGGGTCCTAGGTGCAAAAGTTTGTCTCTTGATTTTTCTGTCATTGCATAAGTTTTCAAACTCATTTGATGTAAATTCTCCACCTCTATCAGATCCAATACATTTCAAGCTCTTACTAGTTTCCTTTTCAACTCTTTCCAAATACTATTTAAACATTTTAAAAGCATCATATTTTTCTCTTAAAACCATTACCGTAATCATTCTTGAATAATCATCAACAAATAGGATAATGTACTTGCCACCTTTGTAGCTTTGCACATCAATTGGTCCATATAAATCAATATGAACTAATTCTAGAATTTCTCTTGAAGTGGGAGTCTCACTTTTAAAACTAGACTTTGTCATCTTTCCTAATAGACATTGTTTGAAAATCAAATTATTAGGTTTCTTCAATTTTGGCAAACCTCTGACTCTTTTCATCTTACTGATACTGACCAAATTGTTAAAATTTACATGACATAGCCTTTTGTACCATATCCAGACATCATCAAATTGTACAAAAAGACAAGTACCATCATTCATGTTAAGATAAAATAGATTACCTCTAGTTTGATCTCCACTTCCAATTAGTTTTCCATCAGTCTCATAGATCTTAGCCTTCATGTTATCAAATTCAACTTTGCATCTTGAACTATTCAATTGTGACACACTCAACAGATTAAATTTAAGTCCTTCCACATAGTAAGCATTGTCACACATAATCTTTTCTATCAATCTTATTGATCCTTTTCCTTTTATCAGACAGGGTGCATCATTACCAAATCTAACACTATTTCCATTGTAATACTCAAGGGTAATAAACTTAATTTTGTCTCTAGTCATGTGATGTGAACATCCATTGTCAATGATCCATCTGTCACTTTTGTTCACATAAGATATCAATGCAATTGCCTCATCTTCATCAGAATCATTGTTCATAGAAACATTGATAACTTCATCATCATGATCATTAGATTCATCATTGGATTCTTCTTCAACAGTGCAACAAGCCTTCTTTCCCTTGTCATTATAGCCTTTGTTACTACCATCTTTTCTACCTCTGTATTTGTCTTCATTCTTGTTGCTTGACTTTTTAGAATATCTTGCTGTAATATGACCAACTTCATTACAATTAAAATATTGATGGGTAGCTTACCTTTGTATGTTCTTTTTCCTCTGTGAGATTTCCTAGCCAATAGTGCTTCTAGTTCTTCTAGCTCTTCATCATCTATATCACTATCACTAGCAACATGTATGACCTTTTTATTTTTCTTATCTATAGGTTCTTTTAGTGCTAGCTTAGCTTTGAAAGAAGATTCAACATTTTTAGATTTGAAATTATCAAAATTTGAAAGTTCAAAAGTAGTGAGTCTACCCATCAGTCCTTCAAGGGTCAGATTACTACTAGGAGTACACCTCAGTTCTTATATAGCAAAGATTCTAATAGCATAGATAGGCAATAGGGTTCTTAATACTTTCTTGATCATAGTCTTATCTTCAATCTATCCATTAGATCCTCAAATTTCATTAACATCTTTAATCCTTGCATAATATTGGACTATAGTCTCACCTTCTTGCATTCTCATTTCATCAAATTTTCCTCTCAGTCTTTTAGCTTTAGCTCTCTGCACATTCTTGTCTCCTCCATAGATATTTTGTAGGGCATCCCACATCTTCTTGGTAGAATCACATCCTTTGATGTCATCAAACTTTGAATAGCTTAGGGTAGATGCAATCTCCAACAATACTTGATTGTGTTCCTTCTTCTATTTCAATTGTTCAGCAATTGGGGCTCTAGTTGGATCAACATGCTCAGTGGTGATAATTGACTGTGCATAATCTCCAAGACCTCCTATATGTAGCTTTATCAAAATTTTCCATGTAGGAAAGTTTCCTTTGTTTAACTTAGGCACCTGCTTTCTAAACATTTTGACATTTAGCTTTAAGTACCTTCAAAAAAATTCACAAGCACTTGATGCTCTAATACCAATTGTTGGAATGTTTATAATAACTAGGGGGGGGTGGGTGGGTGGGGGGGGGGGGGGGCGGGGGGGCGGGGCGGTGAATCAGTTATTCAAGGTCCAAATGTACAAATTAAACTTTTTAGTACTTCAACTTATACTTATGCATGCATTGATCATTTAATATCTTAAACATTTGCATATTATTGTCCTAGGTCAAAATAAATTTGTAGAAATGTAAACATGCAATAACACAAAATTAATCACACATTTTGACACAATTATTTTACGTGGATTTGGGAAAAACCACCAGTAACATGCTACCAATTTTCACTCTTTTGAAGTGAGCCCTGTGAGGAGCCAATCTTGTTAAAGGTTACAATGCACACTGTTAAATGTGACCTGGTTAAAGGATTTGAATCACCCTATTAGAAGCAAGCCTTGTTAGAGGACTTCATAACATTCCATTAGAATGTCACCCTATTAAAGGATTTTCTCATGACTGTTAGGTCAACCTTAATCCAAAGGATTTACCTAGATTGATACAGTTGTTAGAGAGTAACAATAGGATTTGATTTGATAATAGAAAAACTCACTAGATCTCACATTCAGTCCTCCATCCTACTTGGCATTTATCCTCTTCATATCTAATAGCTTGTTCACCCTTCAAGCCTTCATTTCTTTAAGCCTTCTTTCTTAGTATGCCAACTATAGACTCTTTCATTCAGCCACCATATGAAGTAACACCCTAGGCTTTTTATCTATCTCATGTTCTCATTCATGAAAAGTTGATTCTATTATGCTATCTCCTTATATAGAGAATTTAGGTCTTTTTTTGCTTAACCACAATCATCCTTTTAGGGTTAGGTTAGATTCATTAAATCTTTCCATCTTTCCATTTTATCCCTTCTAGAAACTTCCTCTACAATCCTCTTTGAATTATTCTCAAAATGGTTTATCTTGAATTCTATGCCACTAGATCATCATAGTTATCTTCCACACACTTCACACAATTCAAGAAATCAACATTTTTAGCTCAAATTTGTAAAATCTTTGATCTAACTCATTTTACTTTCACTTGGCAATAACAAGCTGATTGCTTGGCAAACACTATCTTTTGATGTTTGGCCAACACTAGGTTGCTTGACATACACTAAGATTTGCATGGTTGCTACTGGCATCTTTTGATGCTCAACACACTCGATACCTACTAGATTTGTCTTTTCTTGGCACATACTGAACTTGCTGCTCGGCTTCCACTAACTTTCTACTCAGCCTCTATTGACTTGCTCAGCTAGGCTTGGTAGACACATTTTTTTACTTAGCCTTCTTCTAGTATTTGCTCAAGTATCCTTTCATTATATGCTTAAGTAGATGAACAATAAACTATATCATCAATGTCTTGCTTGGTCCTAGTGCTCCTTTTATACACCATATAACTCAATTCTTCTATAGGTTCTCTTGTTAACCTTTCTTTTCAAATTCTCTTCATCAATCAATCAAATGATAGAATTTAGACCAAAGAAAGTAATTATCTCACCAAGAAGTAGCAAGTTTGACATTAGTTAAAAAAAAATGATTGTTCCATGATAGGTTTCATCAATCTTCTTCATTTCAACAATCTCTTTTCAACAAGGGTTTCTATGATACCAAATGCATAGTGTTATGTGTTATGTTTTCATGAGTTTATGCATTGAAGATCATTTAGTTGATTTACTTTCAATTATATACAAGTTTTTATATACTTAATGTTAACCAAGTAACATTAAGTGAAAAGAAAGGATTATTTGGGACTAAAGAAAAGTTTTAGAGGATATCAATTCACCCCCACTTCCAACATCATATCTATGTTTTGTTTCCAATAGAAAAACTTAACCCTAGATGGATTTGGTGTTGAGTAGAGTTCCTATGTGTCCTAGGTGAATGGACCACTACCATATTTGGGTCAAGGAGGTCAAAAGGATGACTGGGGGTGAGTTTGGAAAGAAAAATACAACATAATTCAAAAACTAGTTGGAAAAGGGTAAGGGGATCAATTAAATCTTTTAACAAGATAAAAGATTGATTAATAGTTTGCATAGGTCCTATTAGAGTACCACAATCATCATAAGTATTGGCACATGTCATATGAGGGAGCCATATTACATGACTACTAGAGAGGATCACAATACATAGGGTTATGTGATAACACTCACCTAAATTAAATCCTAGGAAATGTTAGGTAACTAAGAGGTGGGAGGGGAGGGGGTTAATCAGTTATAACTAGTTATCCTATAGGCCTTAAATACACTTTAGTACCAATTCACACTTATTGATCTTTTAGATCAATAACTTAGTAACCACATCAAACATCATAATTCAAGCTGATTTCATCTTTTCATTGAACTCGCTAACTTGTTGTTTCTTAATATACTGAGTATCAAAGTAATCATCTAGCTTATAGTGAGTTGCAACAATAAACAGTTAACATCAAATCAACTTTCAACACAATAATAATTTTACACATTTGACACAAGTATTTAACGTGGAAACCCTATAAAGGGAAAAACCACTTGGGAAATGACAACCCAAATATTTTTCACTCTTCTAAAGTAAGCTTTGCTAGGATCCAACCTCATTAAAGGTTACATACACATAGTTAATTTGACTTTGTTAGAAGATTTGCACCAAATATAATCTAGACCTTATCACTCCTTGACATTTATAAAAAGTTTCCATCTCTAAAGGACTTACAAAATATTAAAATAATGCTACCATATAGGATTTTAAAGACTATTTAGGTGCAAGAAAGTAGCAGTGAAATGATCTGTTAGGTTTTAGCACTACCATACTTGTTCATATCTCTTCTTCACTCAATCTCTTGCTTCTGATATCTTTCTAGCTAATTCACACAATCACACTTCAACTTAGCACTTCCTCTTCTTAATCTTCACAATACTATTTTTCTCAATTCACCTTCTATTTCCCTTCTTCAAAAACTTGATCAACACCTTCAATATCACCAAAAAGAAACATCTTGTTCATCCAATTAAATAGATTTTTTTCCATTCCAAAATCTTCTAGATTTTTCTGCTTAATCATGATCATTAGATCTTCATCAATTTTGAATTCATCAAATCTAAATGCTCAAGAAATATAACTCCACCTTAAACTTTGTGCTCCATTTCAAATTGTTAATTCTACTTCATTGGGTCTTTTTTGAATTACTCCAGCCATTGATATCATAACTAACTTTCTCCTTATCTTTTAAACTTCTTGAAAATTCTTAATTCTCATTAAATGTTAGCATCAGATTAAGTATTTTCTAAATTTGGTCTTCCTATTTATACTTACTGAACACCACAACTTACTCAATCAATACTTGACTCAGTTAACATTGAAATTACTCGGTTAACACTAAAATTCAACACTTCTTTTCCAGATGCTTAGTAACAATTGTAGTGACTCGATTAATACTCTATTTCTTCATTCATCTACTAAAATGTCTTGTATATACATCTTTCTTAAGATCATGTCAGACAATCAAACTAACATTATACTATCATAGTCTAACTCATTTAAGTTCTCATTGAATACCATACACTTATCAACACTCCAACTCATCATATTTTCTTCAAGTCCTCTTCATCAATCAAATGATATGGAACTCTACTAAATTAGAATAATGTCTAACCAATTAAGGTTTGACATCAATGAAAACGTAACAACTAATATTAATCTTACACATATATTAACACCATTATTAGTGGGGCTAACATGAGACTCCTCTCTTGTTTCATCTAGTTTTTTGTTATTTGTTGCTTCATGTTTTCTAATTTGGGTGGGTTATTGTTAGGATTAAACCATGGATAGAAATAAAAGTCACATGGAAATTTAACCAATATCAGAAAATAATAGATCACACAAAAAAGAACACAAGACACCAAGATTTAATGTGGTTCATCCAATCCCTGGGCTACATCCACCAAACAAAAAGTTTGATATTATTATGATCTAGTCATTACAAATTGATTACAATCCATAATCCCTTACAACTCAATGCTGTTGCAAGAACCAATTTTTGCATCACAACTATGAAACAATCCCTAATCCTTAGCCCTTTTATACAAGTATTTTTACTGCTTTAGGGTTACAATTAATAATTACATGTCAGCCCAAAATCTCGATAAAATAGGGCCCAAAATTTTTTTTTGGGGGCTTTATCCTTGAACCCCCAAACAGTTGTGGCCTATTAGCCTAGCTGTATTGGGGGTTGCCACTCCCAAATCCCTACTCGAGGCTCAGCCTAGCCTTGAACCCCGATGAGGAATTATGGAGTATGTACACTACTTCCCTGATTAGTCACCATAATCTAACAGTTATCCCTAAATCCTAGACTATCTTGGTTTCCCTATGTGAACTATGGTTCCATCTCCTAACATGAGGGAGTACACCTCTTTGGATCCACATGATTGAGTGGAAAATCTGTTTGAGGTATTATTCATGGTTGGATTCTTTCAGAAGCATTTGTAATTGTTTGAAGCCATCTCTCTCTATTATGTATATTATAATATGTGAAAGAAATTATAAATATATTGTAAAGTGATTTTCAAACTTTCTTATAAGGCCTTGTATTGTAAAAGATATACATTATATTCATTCATTTATTTTGGAAGGGCATATCTAGGAAAACAATGGGGAAAGAATTCAAGATGTAATATTGTCATTTTATGTGAAATGTTAACTATTTAAAATATTATTCTTGGAAAGTTATGCATGCAATGTGTAATACGATTATTATTTCATGTCGTAAAAGAAAGTAAAATAATTTTTTATTAGTGCATTTGGTATCTCACTTTCTCTACTTGTGCTCATGAAATTTAATTAATTTATATTTTTCTACCGTGTTTATTTGATGCACTATGAAATATACTTGATATGGATTTATGTATGATTGTGTATGGCAACTTGTTAAGACTTTTAAATGAAATTTAAAACTTAACCCAAAAAAGTTTTTTTTGCACTTCTTCTTTCAAATTGGTCTTTTCCTTCTACAGTTCCTAGGGGGCATGACAAAGAATATAAAAGGAATAACTTCCTATGGCCTTTAATATTTATGAAAAGATGAAAGTGAAGGAAGTAGAAAAATGAAAGATTCCAAAGAAGTAGGAACTTCAATATCACAATCCTTCTCTCAAAGGGAGATACGAGATATAATATAATGAGAATTTAAATTCACTTAAAAAAAATAGCCATTTATAAAGATTGTACAATAAATGATGTTGAAGATTTTAATAATACAAAAGTGAAAAACTTGTTTTCTTTTTCATAAGTAAAAAGGAGATGGACTTTAATCTTTCAGAAAAATTGTTTCCATTTTTTTGTATAGAAAAAATAAAAATTGTCAGCATAAAAATGTGAAAAAAAATGTGATTAGAGGTTTTTATTCGAAAGATAAATAAGATTAAAATATGTGAGATACTTTTTAAAATTAAGATATCATGATTGTAGTAGTGACCATACACCTCCATGATCACGATAATGTAAAATTAAAGATATGCTTAAGAAAATACACGATCACATCATAAATAGAAAAACATAGAATTTAGTAGTTTGGAAAATAGTAAAAGGAATAGGAAGTAAGCTAAATAGAGGTGGTCAAAACAATGAGTTTGTCATTTTTTCTTGAAATCATTTCCTTTGATATTCACAAAATTGTTGTGATGGTTACTCTTTTAGCATGTTGGAATATTGTAGTGACTTAATCAAGAAATTCGTTCTGAAGGGAGAAATAATTTTGTGGTAAATAAAAATATGAAAAGGTCTTAAGAAATGAATAGAAAGTAGGGGAGATGACTAATATTCATGGAAAGATTAAAAATAGGGTAAAACCTTTGAGATGTAGTGTTATTAAAGAAAGGTAAAATATTGCAAATGTTAAATTTTCAAAGAGTGTGCAAATTTATTTTTCTTAATACAAAATTAGATAAACCATTATTAAATTATGTGAAGTTGTATAAAAACATATTATAAATTAGAAAATGATGACAATTCAACATATAATACCAAATTTACACAAATGAACTATAATTCACTTTTGCACCTAAACAAAAAAATTAGATAATCAAATTTTCTTTTATTATAAAATGATGTAATAAAAAGTACTTTAAAATTAATTTTTTAAAAATATATTAATTCAAAACTTAGTTAAGTATCCATATACATCATATATAATATCCATGCCATGATCATATTAATCAATTATTCTTTATAATGATTGAAAGGACCCCTTGTAATAATAATTCTAATCAACATAAATTAATGATTGCAATATAAAAATGGAGTGATAAATAACTATGTAAATTAAGGAGATATTTTTGTTTATATGAGGAGATATGATAGATAGAGGATCAGTTACAAGTCTTGGCTTTTTCGTGGGCAAGAAGAATTCATGGAAGGACACAATTCTTTCTTATAACTTCACATACATTTACAATATGAAACACATACCTAACAACATGGAAATAAGACAACCTTGGCGAGGACACTCTTGAGTGTATGTTGTATCCTAAGTTGGACACACACTCTCCAATGTATAATGCTACTATGACCTTTCACATTCCCTTTTTGATTATTCCTCTTCATTGTACTATTCTTCAAATTTCTCTCTTTTTATCCTATAAGTAATCCCCCTTCCAAGGCTTACATAGCTGACTAATATGACATTCAAAGGATTAGTTACCAAACCATTACATCCTTGTGAAAAGCTCATCTTTTAATACCCTTTGATAAATAGGATTATAACTCTATTTTAGGAGTGTTCTTCATTAACATTATTTATTACCATTCTTTGAATTGAATGACTATAATAACCTTTATTTTATGCCTTCTTTTGAATCTAGAAAGATTATTTCATAACTTCATTTTCTCTTGCAAAATAAGTCACAAGACAATTCTCCCCTTTTAGTTTAGTTATTTCCCTCAAAAAATTTAGATATATATAGGAAGCTTGATCGTTATGCCCTGATAGCAAATGCAATTTATCTTTTCACCTAAACAAAAAATAAGATAATCAAAATTTTTATTATTATAAAAGCATGTAATTTAAAGCATTTTTTATGCTAAATTATTTTAACACATCAGCTCACAACTTAGTTGAATATTCATATAAATAACATATAATATCTAAGTCATGATCATATTAATCATTTAGTTTTTGTAACTATTGAAAGGGACTTTTGGAATAATAATCTTAACCAAGTATAAATTAATAAACGAGGTATAAAAATGGATTAATACATATCTCTGTAATTACAAATCCTAGCTTTTCTTTTGGGCAAGAAGTATTCACAAAAGGACACAATTCTTACTCAAAACCCAACATACCCTAATGGTATGAAGCACATGCCTCACAACATAAAAATATCACAACCTTGTCCAGGACAATCCAAAGTGTATGGTGGACACATATTGTTTGTCCCTTCTCCAATGCCTAATGTCCATCCATAGAGCTTAACTATGCCCTTTCACATGCCTTTCGTAATTATTCATCTTCCTTGTACTATTCTTCAAATTTCTCTCTTTTTCTCCCATGAGTGATCCCTCTTCCAAGCCTTACATTAATGACTTACATAACTTCCAAATCACTTGTTTCCAAACTATCACATCCTTTTAAAAATGTCATCTTTAATTGTTGGTCTCTCTAAGTTTTGTTGTCTATTAGTGTCAAACACTTAGTCATATATAAGGCGAAGTTAGTCAGTTATTACTATGACTGAGTTACTCTATATAGGCCAAATCATGTAGACTTGCAAATAATCATTTGTATATTGAGCTTTGTAGGAGCTGAGCAAGTCTTTTGTCGCTGAGTACTTCCATATAAGCCAAGATCAATAAATACCAAGCATACAAAACATATATAAATAAATATACATACATACATACATACATACATACATACATACATACATACATACATATAAAGTTATAAAAAAGGAGCCAAGTTAGTTAAGGCCGAGTATTAACATGAAGAATATTTACGACCAAGAATCATAGATAGTATGTGTCGAGTAACATAGAGTGAATTTTTTTTGTCTAAAATGGCACAAACTTTAGAGGTAAACTTTTTTTGAGTTGACATGTACACAATATTTAATGATTGTAGAGATTGTTATGATGGTTGTTACACAATTTGACATGGATCACCGATCCCTATGAAAGGAGGAAAACCAATCAGATGAAGAGGAAAATAGGGAAACATCTAGAAGACTCTACAAATGTCTTTAAAAAGGTAGATCCAACCCTATTTCATAATGAGATGAGAGATGCAAAGTGTGTATGTGTAAGAAGAGAAAGGAAGCAAAGTATTGTGCAAAGGTGTTAGGTTTTGGAGGTTGTAGGTGAAAGTGTGCAAAGGAGTATTGTGCAATAGAGTTAGCAACCTAATGAAGTAATGAAGGACATAATAAAGATAAATTGGATAAGTGATCAGATCAGAGATTCAAAGGAGAAGATCTATAATCAACATTATAAGTGTAGATCGAAGGATCAAGCACTAAATCGGTTTTGATAGATTGAATCAGGACAAGTATCTTAATAGAGTGGTTCTAACAGACCTTTGTAAATCTTGTAAAAAAGTTTGTACTTCATTGTAAATGTTAAATCCTTTAATTAAGGTAGACCTAACTATCTTGTAAAGCTCTTAATAGGACATACCCCTCACAAGGTGGTGTTAAAAGAAACTCTTCAATTGTATGTTGTCACTGATGTTCAACAAATGTCAGTATTAACCAAGTAATGTAGATTTTTTTAGTATTAACCTTTTATATCTTAGTATTGACCAAGAAGTTGGGTAAAGAAGACTTTCCTATATTAACCAAGTAGCTAATTAATACAAGGATTCTTGCTTGTAGTATAGACCTCGTGGTCAGGCATCAAAGGGTTTCCAATATTGATTGAGTGGTTGGGAATTAGAGGAGTCAAAGTGTTAACCAAATGTTCAATCCTAGTATTGATTGAGTGACAATAAAATGCATTTTTCAAATATTTAATTGATTAAGGCTGACTATTTGGATGTTTATTGATTAGTTGGAAGAGAATTCAAGCTGACTTATCTTAGCATATGGTATATAAGAAAGGTCAAGTTGTGAGGTAAAAGTGGACAAGTGTAATAAGAAATAAGATGGCTAAGTAAGCAAAGGAAAAGATAGTCTAGGAAAGTGTGGAAGATAAGATGTAAAGAACGTCTGTCCAGGAAGGATCTAGAGGTCAAGCTAGAACATATATCTTAATCTATAAAGAAAGTTGCTTCATCAATTAGGTCAAAATTGTTGTTGCTTTCTAACCATTGTAGTAGTAAAGAAATATCTTAAATAGAGTTGACTTAATAGTAATTTGGTGAATCCTCTAACAAGGTGACATTTCATGATTTAAGTGTTTAAAGACCTCTAACCAGACTACTCCTAGCAGGGTGATCTAAATCCTCTAATTGGGTCATAATTATAAGTATTTTTTGTAACCTTTAACATGGTTGGCTCTTAATAGGAATCACCTCAGAAAGTTGAAGCCAATCAGATACCAAGTGTACCTAATAAATCCATGGTAGTTCAATTTGAGTAATAGACAAAGGCACCTAAGTCAAAAATAGTTCAACCTGAGTTGTAGCCTTAGGAAATGCAACTTGAGCAATAGGTAGTGCAAACTGAGCTGCAACTAGATTAGTCATATGAGCCCAAGAAAAAACATGAAGACCTCAAAGAACCAAGTGAACCTAGTTAGAATCAAGTAAGAAAGATCCAAGACTTGTCAAATATGGTAGAAGGAATCATGCATCCAAATAAATAATTGGAGGAAAGACATAAGGTAACTAACAAGGAACAAATTGAAAGGTATATGCTTGCTTAGTGAATTTGAGCCTAGATCTGTAAAAGATGCTTTAGAAAATGAAAGTTGGATAGAAGTAATGAATGAAGAGATTTATAAAATAGAAAAGAATAAAACCTGGTCTCTTGTTCCTAGAGCTAAGGATAAAAATGTGATTGGTACAAAAAGGATATTCAAAAAAAGTTGAATGAGAAAGGAGAAGTGACAAGAAATATGGCAAGACTTGTATGCAAAGGTTATGTTCGATAAGAAGGTATTGATTATGGGGAAACATTTGCCCCTATTGCAAGACTTGAAGGAGTCAAAATACTTCTAACTTATGCTACACAAAAGGGATTCAAAGTATATCAGATGGATGTTAAATTGACCTTCTTGAATGGAGTCTTCGAAGAAGAAGTGTACATTGAAAAACCTAAAGTTTTCATTGATCTGTGTAAAAGAAACATGATATGTTTTGTGGCCTCACCCCTTAGTTTCAAAATTCCCTATGAGGCATCTAGTCTAAAGCCTCTGTCATTTTGGACCCTCCATAGGGTCTAGGTCAAACCCTGATCTCTAACTGATAAGGATCAAGAAGTCAGAGAGAAGAGAAAATCAAGGATATAGTTCACAGTGCATGAAGTATGCATATGCACACTTGCACACATACGCATGTGCACCAAGTGTGCACAAGTACACTTCACCCCACTTTGAGGATTTGCACATGTGCACACCCTTAGAGGTGTGTACCTTTGGAGGTGCATACCTATGTAGGTGCACACAAGGATTCCCCCCAATAGCCTATAAAGTTTTCCGCTCTTTGCACAAATGCATTGATGCGCATGTGCACACCATGCACACCTATTCAAGGTGCACATGTATGCGATTGTACACTTAACCACTTAAAAGCCAAATAAGGTGTGCACTAGTGCACCGTGCGAACTTGCGTAGGTGTACTAGTGCATAAAACTAGCTATTGGGGAGGATATTTCACTTTTTGGGTAGTGTGACTAGTTTTGACACAATTTTTGTCAGTCTGACTCCTGTGGAGTCCTCTTTTGGTCTTTCAACATAAGATGACTAATATTTTCTTCTTTGTGTAGATAAAATAATATCCTCATTATCCATAGCACAAACAATATCCATGGTATTGCATGTACATTTTCAAAGCAGGCACTTTGGATTTTAGATAGAAGAAGCAGAAGGAGTTCAAGTCTATGACAATGTTGGGCTATAAAGAGGGTATAAATCATCAAAAAGGGAAAAATAAGTAACTAGAGTTCTCCTAGACCTCGTTTGAGAAAAACCCATAAACCATTTTAAAAATTGAGAACTTGAATTGAGCACTTTGCGTAATTCCCTATAGGTGCACAAGTGCACAATTTGAAGATTTGGTGAATGAATTGTCTCCAGAAGGTGCCTAGGTGCATAAGGTGCATGGTTGCGCATTGTAATTTTGAGATATGCATAAGTTGAAGGACTCTAGAAAGTGCACATGTGTGAAGGTGCACAAATAATCCTAAATCATAAAAAAAATCAAAATAAGTACACAAGAGTGATAAAAAAACCTCATTTGACCAAAACCCAGAAACCATTTTCAAAACTAAGAACTTTGATTTTTTGGTGAATTGAACACCTTACACAATTCCTTGAAGGTTGTTGTGGTGTCCACAACACACGCTCCATTCCTCACTAGGAATGGGGACCCCCTATTTTTTTCAAATTCCAGACTCACAATTCGAGAGTCAGGAGAAGAATTTTTGTTTGAAAGTTGAGTCCCAAAAAAAAAAAAAAAAAAAATCAAAAAATTACAAAATACAAAAAAATTACAAAATCGAAAAGTCATAATAAAAAAAAAAGAAAAAAAAATAAAATTGAAAAACCAAAAAAAAAAAAGTATAAAAAAAAAGAAAAAGAAAAGAAAAATCAAGTAGGCCGCTGAGGGCACGCATGCGCGCCGCCAAGGCAGCACGCATGCGCCAATAGAGGGCCGCGCACGCGCACCACCAAAGGGCCATGCAACCCAAGCACGTGCACTAACAGAGGGCCGTGCACGCGCCTCCAAGGTAGCGCGCATGCCACCACAGAGAGCATGCGCGTGCGTCCAAAGTAGTGTGCACACGTTGCCACAGAGGGGCGCTTGCTGCTAAGGTAGAGCACACATGCACCACCAGAGGCGTGCACGTGTGCTACCAAGGTGCACTACAAGAGGAGCGCATGCGCACCCATAAAGGCCGCACGTCAATAGCTCGCGCGCATGAGCAAAGGTGCCTTGTGTGTACTCACGCCGTCGTGCTCCCAAGGGCCTTGTGTGCTTGTCAAGCCATTTTTTCACCTTCAATTTTTTTCAAATAGCCATAAGAGGGGTTTAAAATATATCGTTTAAGTATAAGTTGAATTCCTTATACTTAAGATATATTTTAATATATGCGATGAATCTTTTGAGATAGGTTTCAGACCTCTCGGAGATAAGGTAAAGATTCTAGGAAATTTCAGGGCTTCAGAAATCTAGACTTAGCCAAATTTTGAGATTTTAGAAATCCAAACTTAGCCAAATTTCAGGGCTTTAAGATTTCAGACTTAGCCAGATTTCAAGATTCATCTCCAGTTTTGTTTGAATGGCTAGTGTGTTTTTGCTATGCATTGTTAACTCTACGGACTAATGCTTGCTTCTTTTGTAGGTAAAAATTGCATCCTCAACTTGTTGAGATCATAACTTTTAACTCGGGCTTTGAAATTAAGAACCGCTTACACCGTTGGAAAGAAGAACTGAAGATCTAATTTTAGTCCCTAAAATAGTGAGCCTTTGGCTGCCCAATTTTAGGGACCAATGAAAGTTTCAACTTGAAATTTTGAGCAGAAGACCTCCAAAAAGGTCATTTAAAAACACTTAGAAAATTTGTGAAAAAATATGAAAAGTTGCAAACATTTTGATCGTCTTGGATAATTTGGATCACATGGTTTCTCGCTGGGAAGGATTGGACAGGTGGAGAGAAGACAAAGGTCAAAGATACAGAGGTTGGACACAAAGCAAATCAGGTTCCTCATCTTATGCAACTTTTTGGGACAAGATTCAATGCAGGTGCCTTGAGACTTTCGATTGAAGAAGCAAAGGGAGTGCAAGTTTATTGAAGTAATTGGCTATAAAGAGGGTGTAAATCATCAAAAAGGGGCATGGAGCGTATACAAAAAGTGATCTAAAAACTCATTTGAGAAAAACCCAGAAACCATTCTCAAAATTGAGAACTTTGATTTTTTTGGCAAATTGAGCTCCGCAGATCTACAGTTCCATAGCTCCGCAGGTACGCAGGTCCGCAGGTTCGCAATTCAAAGGTGCACCAACAGTTGACTGCCAGTTCCAAAAATATCACTTTCCATGCATTGGGAGCACATTCTGATGGCAAGTTAACTCCGACACACATCAAGTGAAGGGCCAGCTTCTATTTTTGGTGTCTCCATACACTTCTACTTCGACTGATGGCTTCCTCCTACTTTCTCTCTCATGCTTTCATTATTTTTGACATGTAAAGGGCTCATGCATCCAATTAATGAATAAAATATGGATGGAGTCCCTCTAAGCACCAGTTAGATTACCAGTTTGTATATATTTAGTTTGTTTAATGTTTTAAAAGCATTTTATTGCATTAAGATATCTCTCACTCTCAACACAAATTAAGGAGACGATTTCTTATAAATACCCCATTATAAAATGTAAAAAGGGCCGTCGTTATTATGCAATAAAATTATGCTTTTGGTGCTAGCATTCAGAGTGTAGTTATTCTTGCCTGAATGTGTCATTGTTTTGTGGATTTATTCATGAGATTTTGATTGAGCCAAAGGTTTATTGCATTTTTCTAGTTGTGCGATCTTTTAGTTCTAGTGTTTGCTACAGATATATGAATTTTGTTGATGTAACAAGCTTGAGAAGAGATCACCCGATTGTGTCTACATAGCTTTTTGTCTCGCATGAGCGCACTTTCTGTGGCCTTGCGATTTGATGAAGAGTGAAACATCATTCGATTTGTTAAAGATTCTCACCGATGATTGCATCAGTGGATTCTAGGAAGCCCTACTCCTATTTTCATTGGTTTCCTACTGATTTCTTCAAAGGTTTAACTCGCAGCATGTTGTGTTCTGTAGCTTATGTCCGTTTAAGAATTTCACTTTCAAGTTATTTGATTTCATGTTATTTTCTTTCACTTTCGTTATTTGCTTTGCTAACCCCCTTGTTAGAATAGGATCCCATAGTAGTTGCATTGTTAGAGTTGCATTCATTGAAAAACAGAAAATACAAAAATATTGTTCTTTTGGTGTGATATTTTGAGACAGCGAATAGATTTTACTTGATTCCAAGGTAAAAGAGTTTTTGGAACCAGCAAAGGCCTCCTCATGAACATTCACATTTATCTTCTACTGAGTGGATTTTGATACGTCGCAAGAAAAACACTGAACCTTGGAGTGGATCCTTTAAAAGATTTGCTTTTCAAGAGAGGAATTACACTATGGATTCTTGCCATTGACCTCGTGCAAAATGAACGCCCAACAAAGGTGTGGAAGTGTGTAGGTGTGAAGATGTACATATCTAAAACATCTAGAGGCCCCCTGAGGTCTTGAACATTAGCATGGCTTCCTTGTGTTCTACAACAACTAAGATCACACTCAAACCCATGACTTTCAAGTTCTAGAGAATTCCCAAGAAGTCACACTTCATGATTTCCACAGGCAAGTGAAGGAAAATTATGAAGCTTTAGACTTAGTATCTCCTAAATAAGTCACCTCTACTATCCAAAAGTTCAAAGGGAAACATCCACACATCATTTTGGTATAAATGGGAAGAAAACACAGATGCTAGAAATTAAGTTTTGACACTTAGAAGATTTTTTAGATTTTTGGAACATATCACTAAGGTGCATAGGCGCACAGGTGCATTTTTCATAGAGGTGCAATGATAGTTTTGAAGAAGAAGGAGTGCACTGAAAGTTCCTAATTTAGAGCATTCCATGGACTACAAACACATTTTGACGGTAATTCAACTTCCAGAAATGCATAGAGAAGGCCAAACTTCCATTTTTAGAGCTTCTAGAGACTTTCATAGTATCATACAGCTCTATACTTCGTATCTTGTCATTATTTTATTCTATTATGTCATGTAAAGGTTTAGGCACCCATTAATTAATATAAATAAGGGTGGAGACATACTTAGCACCATTTAGAGATTCAATTTGTATTAGTTTTTAGCATGGGTTGCATTTTAAGAACTCTCTTTCCTAACACAAAGGGAGGAGATGATTTCTTATAAATATATGGATGTAATATTTACTTTAGGCTATTATTTTGATGCAATAATATATGTTATTGGTTCTCTCATTTTGAGTTTAGTTATTATTGTTGGAGTGTGTTATTTTTGTGAATGCATGTTCATGAATAATAATGGAGCCAATAGTTTTATTGTGTGGTTATGATTGTGTAATCTTTTAGTTCTAGTGTTTACCTTGTATTAAAAAATTCTACTAAGCATAATGAATTGGAGAAAGGATCATCTTTGTTCTTGTATAGCATCTTGTCTCGTGTGAGTGTACTTTTTGTGGCCTTGCAATTTGATGAAATGTGAAACATCTTTCAGTTTATATTGAGTTCCCATCAATGATTGCATCAGTGGAATTGAGGAAGTGTTGCTCTTATTTTCATTACTTTTCTACTCGATTCCTTTTGGCAATTTAATTCATTGACGTGTTTTTATCATGGTTTATGTTCGTTATGAATTTCCCTTTCAAGTTATTTGCTTTAAATATCTCGTTACTTTATCTTTATTATTTTCTTTTCTAACACTTGGTTAAAAAAAAATTCATAATAGTTACATCGATAACATGCATTCATCATAAACAATGGAAAATACCAAAAAATTGTTTCTTTTGTGGTTACTTTTTCAAACAACAACATATCAAAGAGATTATTTGAAATTTTTTCGAACTAGCAAAGCCTCCTCATGAACATACACATTTATCTTCAATTGAGCAGATCCTAGCAGGTTGCAAGATTTCTTGAAACCTCAAAGTTTATCCTCGATTAACTTTTCAAGAGAGGAGTTTGAAAGGATTCCTACCATTCAACATTATGCAAAATGATAGCTCAACAGAAGTAATGCTAGAATGAGGGCCTAGAAACCATTTGGCTCAAAAACCCAAGTTTCTATTTGAAAATTTTGTAGTTTTCATAAGTTTAGAAAAAATTCCAAGTATGTTAGTGTGCATGTGCACTTTTTAGAGGTGCGCTTTTCCAAAATAAACACAAACTAGAAGATCCTGATCCACCATCTCCATTTCAGTGAGCCTTAAGGTCTTCACCCAGTGCACACGAGTTCCTAGAACTTAGTCATTTTTGCAAGCCTCACAATGATAAAGGGATATGTTAATGTTATAATTCTGTCGAATAAATTATATCATATATATGAGATATATAATATATGACAAATATTATATACAGAATAATTAACTTATATTAAGAGTGATATATATATATATATATATATATATATATATATATATATATATATATATATTGAGGGTATATTACTTGCATTATAACTATAACTAATATAAGTTAATATGTTAAAGAGACATGTCTCTTCAAGAGACATGCCTCTTTATTTCACATTTATATTCATTCATATAGTAACTTTAAACACACATAAAATATTCACAAGTGCTATTACAAGTTATAGAATATATTAATCAATCATATTTCACTAACATGGTATCAGAGTAGGTTTCGTGCCTCCCTTGGAGGGAGTTAAGCCTAGAATAAAACATATACAGATGTGGCTTTTTCAAGAGAATTACAAGAATCCTACAGGCGATTGAAAGTCTTCAAAATACTTGAATAACCCACTAATCTGCCAAAGGGAGGAAGGTCTACAAACTATTGGAATACCACATTCTAATGGTTGAGAGGATGATCAATATCATTTCTTGCTAGATTTAATCTTAAAGTAGTCTCCATTGTGGAGTTATTTTCAAAATGATAAATTAGGCCGTAGGAGGATCTTTGTACTAGGGTTCTATGAAAATACCGTCTGTTGATTTGAACCAAACATGGGGAATGTGTTGATGTGAGCAATTTATAATTTATAATAATACAGAGGAAGTTTTCCATTTGATATCGTCATGACTGTTGCACTAAGTCCACCCAAAATATTGGCAGATTGACTATTATGCAAACCAACATAGTGTGAGAGTTGTGTTCTCCTAACTTCCTAATACTTAACATTTGAAAATAGTTTTGCAACTATTTTTATCTATACAAGAATCATTTATTATCTCAATATTTATTAAAGATTGGAGCTGCCATGATCGTACAATCATATAACATTACAAGTAGACAATACCATCAATTACCCATCTGAGTCAAACACAATTGTGTAGAGATCATAGTCGATTAAAGGAGGTGCTCATAGATTACTTAGAAGGCACAATCCCTTTAAAGATGATAATGCATATCTTCAACTATTGCATAGATGCATTGCCAGCAATACATTTTCACAAGGTTTTTGATTACATTAGAGAATGAGATGTCTCGTCATGAAATGTAATGATAAGCTAGAAAAGGCTGAGAGGTTTTATGAGGAAATGCTTCTAGCAAATATAATCATGCCGAATAGTTTTCTTGAAAATTAGAATAATGATGAACCTGATCAACTTTCACATTTTTATAAAATTCCTTTTGTTGATAAGGATTTTGCAGTAACCATTTCTTGGATAAACATTTGGAGTGATTGAAGTTCCTAAATACTACGAACAAAATAAAATATGAAGACATCATCTAAGTCTACTGTGGTTAAGAAGAAAATTGATAAAACATGAAATTGCTGCAATGCCAGGTCGCAAATTATTGGGATTGTTCGACTTCGTAGATTGCAAATGACCAAAATATCATATGAGATGGATAATTGTCTGCATACACAATTGAATTGATTTATTGTCACATTTATCGAGCATCTTAAATATCCATGTTTAGACATTTGAAAACTTAGACAAATTTGTACAAGTTGATTACTTGGTATGAAACTGTTGAACAAAGGACATCCACGGTGATATCAATCAAAATATTACAAAAACTGATTACAAAAATTAACAATGATAAAAAATGGTGGTATATAGATTAGTGAAATTTTGCTCAAGTAATATGAATTGGCAATAAATACATGATTAAATACCGCATAAATATTCAGTGATGTGGAATATGGTGTTGAAACAAACACCTTAGTTATTAGAAGTTTTATGCCCACCAATTGACATGGGGCAAGTATAGCCATTCAAAATTATAATGGAGTGGTTTACACAATGACATCCATTACACAGATCAAATCCTGTAGTAGTATGAATTTCTTAATTTGAAAAGTGTGCATTCAGGGCAGCAAATAAAGTACTCAGATAAAACTTGGGTGCAAAATTTATTTTGGATGTGATAAAATGGTTCTTATTATTAAACTAATAAACAAAAAATTGTTCAGAACAAAGATAATCAAGTTCTGAACTACAAAAGAGGAGTCTACTTAATAACTGAGGAGATACAAGTCAAGTGGTGTGATTTGACTTATATCAAATAGAATTGGGAGGTACCAATCAGTGTCTACCAGGAAGGTTATATAAAGGCATCGAACATAGTTAGCTGGTATAAGAATGGGAATTTCACATTGCGAGGGGGAAATAGTAAACAATGTTTATTCACATTCGAATCATCTTTAAAAGAGAGATGTTCCATTCTCAAATAAAATTAGAAGTCATTTTTTGATTCAATGTCTATGGACCTTCATGTGCAGACAAGTATTTCTCATCTTTCATTATTACACTTTTCTACTCATTGTAATCTCTCTCTTATTTGTACTTCTATAATTACTATAAAGAGTTATTTGCCTTGATATTTTCCTTTTTCTCTAAGGATGTTCTTGCAAGAAAAGAAGATTGCTACCAAATATTGTGTAGACTAAATCTTATGATAGTAGCTTCAAAGAAGCTATGATTTAGGATTCATGAATCATTTGATGATTAGGTTGGATAATGTGAGTTTCTTGAAGCAAATATCCTTGATTAAAATTATGAGAGGGAGTCTAAAAATTCATTAGAGGCAACCTTGAACCTTGGAGAAAGAGAGGGAGTAGAAAATAATAAATGTTTAAATCAAACTTTTGATGATCTTGGTTCAGAAGGAGTAGACCTTGATTGATGGATTCTCCTCTAGTCAAAAACTATAATAGCTAAAGGACTATGATTCATGGGATACAGTCTCATGTATGTAGGCTAAAAGGCCTTATGCCATCAGGATAACCATTGAACTAAGGAAGCATGACATGACTTACTACAAAGAGGATAGAAGGATGATAACAGATTCAGAGAAAGTCTGATACTTCATCAAAGAGAACCTTGAGCTAAGAGGTCAAAAAAGTTGATATCAAACTAAGAGGGAGAAACCTTATTCTCTGATATGTTTTATGGTGAATGTTTTGACAACATCACATGAAAATATTCATGGAGACTTCATGCAGAACTTTTGATGTCATACATGTATGAGCCTATCCCCTGTGTACATCATGAAGAAATGACAACTTCTAAATGATTATCACTTGTATTAGGAGAAGTTGTTGTAAAGTGACATCCTTACAATAACTTGTAGCATGATTCATTTTTGCAAAATTGTTTCATGTAAAGGCTTTATCTTATAAATCAACAACTAGGTGGTTGATATCATTAATTTGATTATCTACAAGTGCTTGTATAGATATATTTTTGGTACTTGGTGTATATCTTGCCTTGATATTCTAATAGGCCATTACCACATTGAGTACTTGGTGGATATCATTTAGTTGATGTTCTGATAGGCCATTACTCAGAGTATTTGGTGAATATCATTTGATTGATATTTTGATAGGTCAATGCTCATGTTACCAAATATGATATCAAATAGTAATTGGTGAATATCATATGTTGATATTTTGATAGGCCAATACTTACATGATATCATATTCTAGAAATCTTTTGATCAAAGATTTCTTATATGTGTTATTTTTTGAAATATTACCTATGGTGTAATATCTATGTGTTTTATCCTTCTTCATTAAGAAGGAGTGTTAATGTTATAATTCTATCGGATAAATTATATTATATATATGAGATATATAATATATGAAAAATATTATATACAAAATAATTAACTTATATTAAGAGCGATATATATATATATATATATATATATATATATATATATATGCATGCATGTATGTATGTATGTATGTATGTATGTATATTGTTATACAAAAATTATAATATATTGAGGGTATATTATTTGTATTATAACTATAACTAATATAAGTTAATATATTAAAGAGACATGTCTCTTCAAGAGACATGCCTCTTTATTTCACATTTATATTCATTCATATAGTAACTTGAAGCACACATAAAATATTCACAAGTGCTATTACAAGTAATAGAATATATTAATCAATCATATTTCACTGACAGGATACTTAGGCTCCACCCATTCACATTAAAAATTCCATCATTTCACACATTCCCATCATTATGCAACATGACTTTCTTCAATGCCCAAAGTTCACCTTTGAACCTAACTGGTCCATTACACGACTTGCCCAAAAATCCTAATTTTTTTTTCCCATGGTTCATCTATGGAGAATCATGAACAATAGAAGATCATATTAAATTTTTTAAGGAAATTTGTAATCAAAACCAGATTCAACATATGGGCATGGTCTATCACCTTTTCCCTTACACTTTGGGGGAAACAACATTCAATTGGTACCTCAATCTATCACCATCATCAATAAGGGATTTGAACTCTTTTAAGAGCAAGTTTCTAGCACAATTCAAGGCCTATATTGATCTGGCTATCCTACATCATTAGTTCATCTCAATTAAGAGGGATCCCCATGAGACTATTTCATAGTTTAATCATCACTTCTATAGGATGTATCGAAGAATGGAGTTTCCATACACTATACCACAAGAGGCTGTCATACATATCTATTTGGGAAAAATGGATTCATTAACTTCTATTTTTATAAGAAGGCTCCCACCTAGAGACATTGATACCATTGAAAAGGTCCTCAATGAGGTTTTTACATTCATGAAGCAGGTAGATATGCATGGTGGATGAAACTTTGTGTCTTCCTTCACTTTGAATATTATAGTAGTCATACACCATTTCTTGCAGGGCATCTACTATGCCCAATAAAATGCCCCTATTGAATACAGTACATTTACTGCAATAGGTTATTGTTGCTCCAATGCTAACAATTACATATTTAGGGTGTGAGCCCCAAAAAACTATATTCTTTAAGCAACAGACTTCTCCACTTGAAAAACTTGAGAACAATATGGCTAGTGAGGTTAAGGTCATGAAGAAGATGATATCTCTTTTATCCAATTAACTTATGAGAATAAAGTTGAATTCCTCAAGAAACCAAGGAAATTATCCAAGACAACTTGTTGCCGAAAATAATTATTCTCAAAATCAGAGCAGAAATTATGTCCCATATGATAACATCAATAATGAGAATAATGGTATTATAGGTATGGGTCCAAGTGAAAATGGATATGAGTACAATGATGTTTCAAATCAGCCTCCCCAAATCATGGAGGAACAACCTTTTCAATTTAGCACAATGGTGTTTGAATCATATGATAAATCTGTAGGAGGACAAAATGATGAAGATGATCAAGAGGAGTTTGTGTTCCCATTTGATGAAGAGAAAGAGCATAGACAATCTAGGATACATGTTTATTGCAGCAATAATAAGAACACACAAAGTTTAAAATGTAGAGAGGAATCTCTAATAGATGATGCATCTCTATAGTTACATCCTACTCCTCTAGACATGTTGGTCTATAATACTTCAATTCATTATGAGGCTTCAACCAAAATTAACTCAATAGTCCTAAAGGAATTACATGTAAAGGATGAGGTTTTGAAAGGTTTTATAGATAACATAACAAGAAATTTGAAGTATCTTGGAGAAGATCATAATCCAAACATCCTTTTTCTTCCTAATTGTTGTTGCCTCCATCAAAGGATTCATTCAAAGATGGAATGTTCTAATTGCCAAGATGTAGTATCTAATGTGTTAGCACAGGCATATCAGCTTATTGAAATTGTCAAAATTTATAAAATTGTCTCAAGTTTTTATGTTGCAATAAGTGTGGATATCCCAATAATTTTTGAGGTGCATAAAATTTTGAAGTGCCAAAACTCCATGGACTTGCAAAAATTATCAAAGTTGCAAAAGATGATGGAAATGTAGAAGATTCTAAGGTGGCTGAGATATTTGAACTGGGAAGTCATCAAGATGAAGATAAAAATGCTTTCTACTATGATATTGATTCCCTATTAGATAATGATAAGATACCTCCCTCAAAACAAGATGTGTCATTAGATGAGATGGATAGAATACTTAATTTAGTCTTAATCTTGACTAAGGAAATGTCATTTTATGGCTATTCTACACACACACACACACACACACACACACACACACACACACACACACACACACACACACACACACACACACACACACACACACACACACACACACACACACATGACCATGCAATAACCAAGTCATGTAGAATCCATCCATTTGGGTTCCATTCATAAGTAAGTTGTCCTGATTTCTTAATAGCTTGGGAGATTGAAATGGAGGGTAAGTATGATTTTGAACATGCTTCTTTAGGAAATGAGGGAGGAAACACCTTGATTAATGAAATTAATAAATCTTGTAATTCAAAATGAAGGCTTTTGATTGAGTTTTCTAGTCCCAAGGAGCCTAAAGGTGACAATTTATGGTTTTAGGCTAATGATGGTGATAATAAGGACCATAAAAAAAATGTTCTATCTTTTGGGTCTTGTTTTGATAGCTATATTACATCATCAACACTAGTGTTTCCATGTTCACGTGGAGTTGTGTACCATGAGATAAAACCACCATAAGGAGAAATTACAATGTGTGAGTGTACCCCTATGGCGGGGGACTCACTAGATCAGGTGATATCTTCCCATTATTCCTCTCAATTTGATGATTTTTAATTTGAATATGATGCTAAAGGTAAAAGAACTTGTTTGTGGATCAATCATGGCCATGGAGAGTTACCACAACTTCTAATTTTGTGTGATTTGTACCTAGAATCTGAACCAATATTATCCAAATTTTATTTTTTTGAGTACAAAGACAAGTCAAAATTTATCATAACTATATGCGTTGGGTTATTACTTTTGCACAAAATGAGAAATCTATTGACCACCACCCTGCATTCTTTTTATTCAGAGTTATATATATATATATATATATATATATATATATATATATATATATATATATATATATATATATATATATATATATATATATATATATATATATATGTTTTTGTTTTTATTTATCTATTTAGTCTTTTTAGTTAGGTGTTAGTTTTCTTTGTGTCAAGTCTATTTTGTTTGGATTTTTACACATTTTGCTTCTTTTTCTTTTTTAGTCTTTGAGTAGGGAAGTCAATGTGTTTTGTTGGGGTTGTTCCCAACATGTGGTCCATCCCAACTATTAGAGTAATAAGATATTGCCTTATTAATTAAATCATTTTGTTTTAATTATTAAGTCACTTATTATCTCAAGTTTACTTAAGCTAAACTTTGGGCATATAATAATTAATTATTTTATTAATTATTATCATGCAACCTAGGTTTTACCTGTTAGGGTTTTGATCTCCTTTTATAAGGGTTGATCTCTTTATAATTCTCTCATTCACTTTTGGTGATAGCAATCTCTTTTTTTTCTTATGAAGAATGTCTCATTTGTGGATATGTGAATTCCAAACTCTATAGCTTTTGTTTCTCTCTCTCTCTGTGACAGGTGTTTGCATGTAGGTGATTCTTGGGAGCTATTGGGGTTGATCTTTCATTAGCTTCAACATGGTATCAGAGCTCTAGATCTTTATGCCCATGTTCTATTTATGAGAGGTCTGGCTTGGCTTTCAGATCTATGCTTTTTCTTTAAGAGGGTTTCATTTTTTAGAGTTATTTTGTATTGAATCTAGGGGGTCGTTGATTTTTAGGTCACTTTGAGCCCAAACAGACATCACCGTTGAGCTTAGAGTACCCCAAAACCCTTATTTTTATATAAATTTGTCAAATTTGGACACTATTGGAATCTAAAGAAAAATAATATTGCTTCCAAATTTGGCACATTTCTCGAGGCTATGATTTTTTTGATTTTTGGCATACAAATCAAGATTTTTTAGCATAGAAATTGAGATTTTTAGTATGAAAATCAAGAATTTTTTGGCACACAAATGAAGATTTTTTAGTTTGCAAATCAAGATTTTTTGCACACAGATTGAAAATTTAGGCACATAAATCAAGACAAATTTAGGTACAAAATTGGCATGCTTCCCAAGGTAATTTCTAGTACTGGAAAATCTATTTTTTGATACATTTAGCATGGGTATTGAGGTTTTTTTTTTATAAAAAAAACCCTTTCAACGCTTTTTTTGACTTACATATGGTTTTTTGGCCCTAATTTGCTCATCCAAACTCCATTTTTTGCAAACGAGATATCATCAGAAAGATGATTTTGAGCTCATTATGATGATGTAGTTTATTGAGACTTTTGATGTTGCTTGGTTTATAGTTTATGTAGTCAAAGTTAGAGGTTCTATTTTGCACTTCAGGAGACATATCTTGAGACATTCTATTTTCCAGATTCTACTCCAGGCACATCCCATTCATTTTTTTTCTTTTTTTTTGCATTTTGATGGATATCTTGCTTATTTTAGGTCTAGAGATTGATTTTGTTATTTCAAATGATTTTTCATGGGTTTTACTATCTATTGTATCATCCTTATGTCTCTTTTGATATTTGTTAACATCCTTTTATAGTATTTTTGTAATCACACTGAGATAAAGTGCCACTCTATTGCATCTTGGGATCTTGCACATCTTTGTGTTTTGTTGTACTTACACTACATTATAAAGTGCCTTGGGGGGTTTTATGTTTCCCATATTCACCATCTTCCTTTATCAAGTGAGTGTTCCTTCCATGACATTAGCCTTATGATGTGTCGATGACATGTGTCATTATAGGTGTTTGTACTTCTTTTGCACTCTCGATGTTCATGATTCTTGTTTTTGTAGGAGATATTGAATTCAGTTTTAGTGTTCATGTCTTACTTCTTAGTATTATAGGGGGGTTATGTTGGTTCTATTGCTTTCTTGGTTTGATGGAGTGAGCTATGTATTCAATATTTGATCCTATGTACTAGGCAATTGTAGTCGCTAGATACTTATGAATTTTAGTGAGATGGATCATTTACCATATAGACATTCTTTCATTCTTATTTTTGGAGGCCATGAATATAACTTTCATCTTTGATTGATCAGCTCTTCTAACTTAGTCTTCTCTACCTGGTCATGTTCTATATAATGGAGGCTCTTTAGATCAATAGTTTGGCAATGTTTGCAGCTTCATGCTTTAGTGGTGTTTTTCATGATCATCCTTTTGTCCCTATCTTCTAGAACATTTTATTTCCATATCTTTTTGGAGTAGGGTTTTTCCCATGTGGTTTCCTCTATTTATCCTCTTTATATAGATTTGGTTGTGCTTGGGTACCTCATCATGTCTTTGTTGTTCAGACCCAAATTTACTTTCAACAATAGTTTCTAGGTTTTTAGCTACTCCCTAAGTTTATCTTAAGGGGGGTGTGAGAGTAATAAGTTATTGCCTTATTAACTAAATCATTTTTGTTTAATTATTAAGTCACTTATTATCTCCAGTTCACTTAAGATAAACTTTGGGCATATAGTAATTAATTATTTTATTAATTGTTATCATGTAACCTAGGTTTTACTTGTTAGGGTTTTGATCTTTTACAAGGATTGATCTTTTTGTAATTTTTTAATTCACTTTTAGTAATGGTAATCTCTTGTTTTGCTTATCAAGAATGTATCATCTATGGATCTGAGAATTCCAACCTCCATAGCTTCTGCTTGCCTCTTTTGGTGATAGGTGATTCTTGGGAGCTGTGGGGTTGATCTTTCATCAACTTCAATAGTGACTAGTCTCGACTTTAGGGAAGAGGTATTTCTTTGTCAAAGCATTCAGATGATTTTTTTTCTTGTACCAACTAAAAAAAAGTGTTTCTTGTAGTTTTAGAGGACTTCTAGTCTTAAAATTAGAATCCTAGATTGATAGTTCTCAACACTTTACAAATTAAAAATTTGATTATCTAGGTATTTTTCGAATCTAGGTTGACAGTAGCAAGGGATAATTGAAAACTTGTTAGTTAAAACAAAAGGTCTCTTCAAAGAACTACTAAGATTACAATTTGGCATGAGAGCTTCCTAAGAGTTAATAAAAAAAGGAATGCAAGAGTTATCAATTGAAGTACAAATCTGGAAAACAATGCCAATGCCTTGGACACATAGTCTAAGCATGGTCAAGGTAGAAAAGAAAGAAAACAAGAATAAAAAAGGTGTTACATCTAAAAATTCTAGACCATTGTAAAAGGTAATCAAATATATAGGGATATGCACTCCAGAATTGCTATCCTATTATATGAAAATGCTCCAAGGAAGAATCAAGTGGAAACATGCAAGTTCTGTGAAGAAAGTTAAAGAAGATTACAAAATACTCAAAAGAAAAGAATTGATAACTTGCTAAGAGCCTTAAGAAAGAATTATCTCGTCTGGTTAGATAGTGATGCATAACTAGTTTACAAATATTCTGATGAATGGACCGGTCAAGATAAATATTTTCTTCAAGTTTCTAGATACTCATGATCGACTACATGTTGAGATGTCGAAGGAAATTGATAAACTAAACACACATCGAGCTAGAAAATTTGAGATGATGAGGTTTCAACTTCCTAAGGACCTGAAAATTGCTTGAAATATTTGGAATCTAGTTGTCACTTGAAAATTTTAGAAGAACTCTTTCTAATGAACAAATTTATTTTTCATTTCTTCCCTTTTTTTGGGGCTATGTATTGTGGCCTCACAATGCACACCCCATTTTGAGTCATAAAATGGGGACCCCCTAGTTTTAGAATTCCTTATGAGGCATCTAGTCTAAAGTGTTGGTAATTTTAAACCCTCCATAGGGTCTAGGTCAACCTTGGTCTCTAACCAAGAAGGATCAGACAATCAAAGAGAAGAGAAAATCAAGGATAGACTTCATAGTGCATGAAGTGTACACATGCACATGTACGCCAAGTGTGCACAAGCACACTTCACCTCACTCCAAGGATGTGCACATGCACGTGCGCTCACCCTCAAAGGTCTATACCTTCAGAGGTGCACACTAGTGGAGGTGTACAGAAGGATTCCCCCCACTACCTATAAACCCCCCCACTCTTTGCACAAACGTGTTGTTGCACATATGCGTAGTTGCACACATACACACAATGCACACATATTTAAGGTGTGCATGTGTGCTAGTGCATGACTATGCACTTAACCACTTAAAAGGAAAACAAGGTGCACACTAGTGCACCCTAAACACTTGCATAGGTGTGCTAGTGTACAATTTGGCTAGTAGGGAGGAAATTTCACTTTTTGGGCAGTCTAACTAGTTTTGACACAATTTTTCATCAGTTTGAGTCTTATGGAATCCTCTTTTGGGTCTTTCAACATAATATGACTAATTTTTTCTTCTTTGTGTAGATAAAATGATATCCTCATTATCCATAGCACAAAAAAAAACCATGGTATTGCATGTGCATTTTCAAAATAGACGCATTGGGATTTCAGTTAGAAGAAGCATAAGGAGTTCAAGTCTATGAAAATGTTGGGCTATAAAGAGGGTATAAATCATCAAAAAGGGAAAAATAAGTACACTAGAGTGCTCCTAGATCTCGTCTAAGGAAAACCTAGAAACAATTTTCAAAATTGAGAACTTTGATTTTTGGTGAATTGAGCACCTTGCACAATTCCCTGTAGGTGCTCAATTTGAAGATTTGGTGAATAGATTGTCTCCAGAAGGTGCCTAGGTGTGCAAGCTATGCGAGTGCATAATTTAATTTTGAGATATACATAAGTTGAAGGATTCTAGAAGGTGAGCATGTGTGACGGTGTGCACGTGCACAATTTTACAAGTTTTGAAGAGAAAAGTACATGGTGCATAAATAGGCCTCAATCATCAAAAAAGATAAAAACAAGTATACAAGAGTGATCCAAAATCCCATTTGAATAAAACCCAAAAATTATTTTCAAAATTTAGAACTTTGATTTTTTTGGTGAATTGAGCACCTTGCACAATTCCCTGAAAGTGCACAGGTGTGCAATTCAAAGATTTGGTGAATGAATTATCTCTAAAGGTGTGTAGGTGTGCATATCTAAAACATCTAGAGCCCTCTTGAGGTCTTAAAAATTAAAATGACTTCCTTGTCTTCTACAACAGCTAAGATCCAACTCAAACCCATGAATTTTAAGTTCCAAGGAATTCCCAAGAAGTCACACTTCATGATTTCTGCAAGGAAGTGAGGGAAAAGTATGAAGATTTAGACTTATTAGCTCCTCAATAAATCACCTCTTCTATCCAAAAGTTCAAAGGGAAACATCCACACATCATTTTGGTATAAAGGGGAAGAAAATCCAGATGTTTGAAATCAAGTTTTGACACTTGGAAGATATTTTGGATTTTTGGAACCTATTACCAAGGTGCACAGGTGCTCTTTTCATAGAGGTGCACTAACAGTTTTGAAGAAGAAGTAGTGCACCAACAGTTAACTGCTAGTTTCTAATTTAGAGCATTCCATTCACCAAAAACACATTTTGACAATAGTTTATCTTCCAGAAATGCCTAGAGAAAGTCGAGCTTCCATTTTTAGAGCTTCTAAGGACTTTTAGATTGTCTTACAACATTTTTCTTCTTATCTTCTCATTCTTTTATTCTTTTGTGCCATGTAAAAGTTCATACACCCATTAATTGATATAAAAAAGGGTGAAGACCTACTTAGCACCATTTAGTGAGTCAGTTTGTATATTATTAGATTTGTTTGATTAGTTTTTAAAATGAGTTACATTTTAAGAACTCTCTTTCCTAACACAAAGGGAACAGATGAATTCTTATAAATACACGGATGTAATATGTACTCTAGGTCATTATTTTGATGCAATGATATATGCTATTAGTGCTCTCATTCTAAGTGTAGTTATTCTTTCTAGAGTGTGTTATTTTTGTGAATGCATGTTCATGAATAATAATAGAGCCAATGGTTTTATTGTGTGTTTATGATTGTGTGATCTTTTAGTTCTGGTGTTTGCCTTGTGTTGATGAATTATGTTGACATAATGAATTAGAGAAAGGGTCATCTTTGTTCTCACATAGCGTCTTTTCTTGCATGAGCACACTTTTTGTGGCCTTGTGATTTGATGAAACATGAAATATCTTTTAGTTTATATTGAGTTGCCATCAACAATTGAATCAGTAGAATTGAGGAAGCGTTGCTCCTATTTTCATTGATTTTCTACCTGATTCCTTTTGATGATTTAATTTGCATATGTTTTGTTACCATGGTCTATGGTCTGTTAGAGCTACACTTGGTTACAATAATAATTTATTAGAGCTACATCAATAACTTGCATTCATCATTAAAAATAGAAAATACCAAAAAATGTATTTCTTTTATGGTTACTTTTTCAAACAACAACAGATCAAAGAGATTATTTGAAGTTGGTTCGAACCAGCAAAGGCCTCCTGGTGAACATACACATTTATCTTCAAGTGAGAAGATTCTAGTAGGTCACAAGATTTCCCAGAGCCTTGGAGTTGATCCTCGATTACCTTTTCAAGAGAGGAGTTCAAAAGAATTTTCGTCGTTCAACATCGTGCAAAATGACAACAAAATAGTAAGTAAATTTCATAAAGCTTTATATGGATTGAAACAAGCTCCTAGATAATGGTATGAAAGACTACATGGATATCTAGTAAATATTAGTTTTGAGAAGACAAATGACAACAATAAATTGTATATCAAAGAAGGACCACATGACAAGATATTACTTGCAGAAAAAATTGTAGATGATATCATATTTGGTGGGCATGGGATGTTATGTAGGAAATTGTCTAAAGAAATACAAAGAGAATTTGAAATTTCCATGCTTGGGGAGATTAAATTCTTTGTGGGTCTACAAGTTCAATAGATGAAGGATGGGATATTCATCACTCAATAAAAATACATCAAGGAGACACTGCAAGTATTTGGAATGGAAGATTCCAAACCATTTGGAGCACCTATGTCTACTAGACATAAGCTCTCAAAGAATGATGATTCAAATGAGGTAAACTAGACTAATTAAAGACCAATGATTGGGAAACTTTAGTATGTGGTGATATTGCATTAGCAGTTAGAATAGTTGCAAGATTTTCTACTAATCCTAAAGAAAATCACATGATGGAAGTCAAAAGAATTTTAAGATATCTAAAAGGAATTGAAAAATATGTGTTATGGTATAAGAAAGCAGGAAATATTGAGTTGAGAGCCTTTACTGATGTAGATTGGGCAGGAAGCATTGATGACAGAAAAATCACTAGTGGAGGAACATTCTTTTTTGGAAAGAGGCTAGTGTCTTGGACAAACAAGAAGTAGAAGTGTATCTCTCAATCCACAATAGAAGTAGAGTATGTTGCTATGGCAGTCAATTGCTCTAACATAAAATGGATCAAGCAACTAATGTTAGGAATGAAGGAAGAAATCAAGGAACCAATGGTTATCTACTATGATAATACAAGTGCTATCAACATATCTTAAAATCATGTGATGCACACAAAGACAAAATACATTGCAATCAAGTATCATTTCTTAAGGGAACTGGTTCAATATAAAGAGGTTAGATTGGAATATGTGAACACCAAGGAACATATAGCAAATATATTTACTAAGGCTTTACCTAAGGATGCACATATGTATCTAAGAGGTAAACTCTGGGCTATTCCCATATTTAATGCTTACTAAAGAAAAAGATAGTGATACATCAACCAAGCTCTATTGAAGATCGATCAAGTTGATATAGGTTGTCATACTTAGGTGTGAAATGTAGAGCATATTGCATATGAATAAGTACAAAAGGTACATAGTAATTTTAGAGTTTGTAAACTTTAGTATTTGATGTCAAAGAAGGAGAGTTTGAAATGTCAACATGAGAGAGTTGAAAGGAAGAGTAAGGGAAAGTTCAGTATCAAAGTAAAAGAGGGAGAGTTTTGTATCTTAGAATGAATATAATCAGATGATGGAATGCACAACAAAGATGGAAAAAATGGAAGTTCACAATAAAGTGTTGACAGGAAGTAGCTAAGACAAATCCAAGTAGAATGTTAGAGGAAGTTGGTATGGATGAGAATCAGAATGAAAATAAGTATATTATCTAATTTCTCATATCTTTATCAGTCTATGTTGACATGTTGTATTTCTATCAATGCAAAAGAGGGAGTTTGTTGAAAGAAATTCTTCAATTGTATGTTTTCATTGATGTTACACAAATATCAGTATTAACTGAGCAATGTAGAGTTTGCAGTATTAACCTTGTATATCTCACTATTGACTAAGCATCTGAGTAAAGATGACTCTCCAATATAGATCGAGTGGTTAGTCATCAAAGGAGTCATGGTGTGAATTGAATATTCAATCCTAGTATTAACTGAGTGACAAGATAAGGCATTTTTCAAGTATTTATTGATTGAGGCTGACTATTTGGATGTTTATTGATTATTTGGAAGGGTATTCAAGATGACTTGTCTTAGCTTATGATATATAAGCAAGGTCAAGTTGTGAGGTAAAATTAGACAAGTGGAATAAGACATAAGATGGCTATGTAAGTGAAGGAAAAGGAAGAGTAGGAAAGTGTGGAAGACAAGTTACAAAGAACATTAGATCAGGAAGGATCCAAAGGTCAAGCCAAAACAAAGATCTAAATCTACAATGAAAGTTGCTTCATCAATCAGGTCAAAAATTGTTGTTGCTTTCTAATCATTGTAGCAGTAAAGAAATCTCTTAAATAGAGTTGAATTAACAATCATTTTATAAATCCTCTAACAAGGTGACATTTCATGATTGAAGTGTTTGAAGACCTCTAACCTATAATGCGTACTCCTAGTTTACTTTTCATGTTGCATTGCCAGATTCTTTTAGGCCAGTTTTATGATTAGCGGTACTTGGTTATTAGATTTGATTTGATGTTATTTCATATTTAGTTGATATATGTGATGAGCTACTTGATACTTAGTTATTTCATGTGTTCATGTGTTCACGATTATTTCAATGATGATATATGTATGTTCATATAGTGTTTTCAGTTATTTCATGATGTGGATTTTGGTTGTGTTAGATTTAATATTAATAAACTTATTCATGTGATTCAACATCATGAAACCCTTAATAGATGTAATCTATTTTGGATGGTTGTATGTATATGAGTTATTACTTCCACTATAATATCTATTGATGTTATTATCTTTAAATTTTTATTTTGACAAACTTAGTGAAAACTTTAGGTTAATTTCTTTTGGGTTCCCTTGCGTAGCTTTACACCTAGTATTAGAGCCTAAGTTTCTACATTGGGAGCTCTAGGTACATTGGAATGCCACTAGTTATCAACTAGTTAAGAAAAAATGAAACTTTAACAATTTTATGTTTCTATTACAACTTGAACCTTGAAACTTCATACTTGATTTATTGAAACATAGAAAAAGGAAAAACTTGAATAACTCTTGAGTTGGATTTTGAACATGTTTTCTTATGATTGTGTATTATGGTGATATGCCTTTGTTGACCTTGTGAGATTTTTTTTTGTTCTTGCTTGGGTGTTTGCAGTGGATTCTTATCCTCCTACGTGGAGAAAGGGTCCAATGGGACCCACATAATGAGTGCTAAAGTTTTATCTTTCTTGTAGGTTTCTAGGTGAAAGCCTAAGTCTAGGGGATGGATGTAATGCCCGCCCCTAGTTTACTTTTCATGTTGGATTGTCATATTATTTTAGGACAATTTTATGATTAGAAGCACTTGGTTACCAGATTTGATTTAATGTTCTTTCATATTCATTTGATATATGTGACGTGCTACTTGATACTCAGTTATTTCATGTGTTCATGATTATTTCAATGATGATATATGTATGATCATATAATGTTTTAAGTTATTTCATGATGCGAATTTTGGTTATGTGTTAGATTTAATATTAATAAATTTATACTTGTGATTCAATGAGATGAAACCCTTAAGAGATGTAATCTATTTTGGATGGTTATGTGTATGTGATTTATTGCTTCCACTATATTATTTGTTGATGTTACTATCTTAAAAAAATATTTGAAAAAATTAGTGAAAAATTTAGGTTAATTTCTTTTAGGTTCCATGGTAGGGTGTTACATACCCAGGCCACTCCTAGCAGGGTGATCTAAATCCTCTAATAGGGTCATCCTTAATAGTAAGTTTTATAACCTTTAATAGGGTAGGCTCTTAACAGGGCTTACTTCAGAAGAGTTAAAATTATTGTGACTAATTGCAAGGTATTTTTTTCCAAATTGGGTTTCCATGTTAAATCCTGGTATCATCTATGTTCATGTTATTTATGCTTTATGTTTTTGTAACTAAGTTACTTAAGGTTATAAAAGATTAATAAATCTTAAGATTGCTTTGTTAATCAAGTTGAAAAATATTGCACGATCAATAAAATCTTCTAGTGACATCTAAGGGACAAGGATATGTTTTTGTGGTAAATGATTCACCCCTCCCCTCTCAGTTACTCTCTTACCTGTCCAATAGGTGGATCATCAAAAGTGATCAAATTTGTAGTCCTAATAGGTTAACTTTGTTACTGTAGTCATGAAGATTTATGGGTGTCTCCCCACCCTAGTTTTACCTTCACCTTGGAGGGTTTCTGGGTTACCAAAATATTTTCTGTTATGTGTTTACATTTTATGGATGTGATACATAGTTAGATTTATTTCAACATTTGATATTTCAAGTTATGTTATGCATAAGCTAGATATGGGATGGGTAATATGGTAAATACAATCAAGTTGTTTTGAAAGTTAAAATTTTTATAGATCTTGATTCACCCACCTCTTAGTATCTTTGTTTAAAAATAAACTTCCAAAAATTGGTATGAGAGCATAGTTCTCTTGAAAGAAGTCTAACATCTTAAGAGTTTAGACCTTGGAAACAAAGGCTTACAAATTGGAAAAGATTATTGACAATCAAGTGATTGACATCCATCTCATACTATAACAACTTTAAGAAACAAGAGAAGAACTGAGGAAATTCCTAAGAAAGAGAAAGAATATGGCCATTCATCAGAATGAAACACTTTATCAAGGATTACTTGATGATGGAAGTTCTAGTGAAAGTGATGCAACCATTATAGATCTATTAGAGAAGAACAATATTATGAATGAATAAGTGAGAGGATTGAAAAGAGAACATAAAATCCAGTCAGTAAGAATATGTGAAGTGACTAAACAAAAGAAGAAAGTTGAAGAAGACAAAGTTATGGTATAAGAAGAAAAAAGGGAAATGACTATTATGATTGAAGAAAGGTCATCTAATGTACAAAAGCTTACAAACACTCAATTAGACATGATGAACCAAATAATACTTTAAAATTAGGAACTGAACAGGAAAGACATGGAGATAACAAATATGAGATCACAAAGTAACCAACTGAGGAATGTGTTAAGATTTGAGAAAGAATTTGTGGAAAGGATGAACAAACTGAGTGAAACTTAATAAGATATTTTGAAGAACTGATGAGATCACCTACATCATCTATTAACACCTTTGGATTAGGGCATACAAAGAAACATTCATCTACTGAAGAAGGAGAATCATCCAACAATGGAGAGCTAAGGAATGCAAAATCAAAAGGAAAACCTACATGCTATCATTATGAAAAACTTAGACATATTGCAAACATTTACAGAAGCAAGAATGGTATGCCAAACCCTAAACCTGAATTATCGGGTTACTATTTTTATTGCAAGAAGCAAGGTCATCAAACACATGAATGTAGATCAAAAGTGAACAATACATCTAATGTACCTAGATTTGAGGGATGTTGTTACAATTGTCAAAAGTATGGACATGGAGCACATGAATGCATATAATAGGAAAAGTCTAACTAGACAAATAAAAACCAAGACAACGCTCCTAAGAAAGGTAACTCTTATAATTGGTATTATAATACATGGTATTTCAGAGGAAGTCACAAGAAATACTTAAATGGAAATATATTTTGTTTTATTTGTCACAAGATTGGACATGTGAGCAAGAGCTATAGGACACGAGCACCAATACCAAACAATGAACACATCAAAGGTAAAGGAAAAGTGGATGTTGAGAAAAAAAGGAAGGAAATGATTAAAACCTAAAATAAAAAGGAGGAAGTTGGAAGTAGTGAAACAAATGAAGTTAAGATCACCCAATCCAATGGAGAAGGTGATCACACCACCTCAAACTGATCAAGAAAGGTATGTACGCATACACATTTAATGACATATCTTACATCAATTCCTATCATAAATTGTGCCAAAGTTCATATCTACATGACAAAAGATGCATTAGAAAAAACTTAATGAAAGAACAATGCAATGAAATCATTTACATTTTGGGTGTTGAGCACCAGTAACACTGTCTTATTGACCATGTGTTGTAATATGGACCGAGTATCCCAATGACTAAAATCATGTATAGGCTGAGTTAGATGGTATTGATCAAGCTATATAATGAAGAACGAGTTCAAAAGGTTAATGACAATTGAGGTAGTTGGATTCAACCTAATAGAGGACACATCATTTATGAGAACTCTAATTTGAATGAATGAAGGTAAATATCAAAAATTTGAAGGCATTTTACACATCTATATTTTGAGAGCCTAGAGTGATTTGAGCAAACAGAGAAGCAATTTTTAAGGCGATTCAAAGAAAATTTGTTATGGAAGTGGGATCGAGTATTGATCTCAAGTAGTGTCGAGTTGTTCATAAAGAAAAATTTCAAAACCCTAAATGAAAAAATGGAATCATCATCATCTACAAAAAAGAATCAACAAAAAGAGGTAAGCAATATTCAATTGGTGAAGAGTGACACTTGTCCTCCATCTAATTATCATGTTATACCTGAAATAGCTCTAAAAGGAGATTCAATGGGTGTGTTATCATTGATACCACCTAAGGTTATTATGATTCATGATGTGCATATTTGTTATATATGTAAAATTGGTGAAGTTGGAGAGTATGAAATTCATGAAGCAAATCAAAAATTGTGTGATAAAGGATTACTAAAGGATGAGTTCAAAATTATTAAGAGGAAAGGGTTAACTTGTGCCCTAGATTTTCCAATAAATTTCAAAATCATATGGATCAAGGTCATGTTGATTTGAATTCATGATATGGAGTAATAGCTAGAGAATGGGCCGATCAAGATTACAAAGAAGATGATTCATGCTATTACCAATTACCCAACATTTGACAAGAAGAAGACCATGCATTGACAAAGAAAAGAAGCTATTGAGGAAAATACAAAAGCTGAATGGAATGGACATGACATGTCTATTTCAAACATAACTAACCCATTAATTGAGTTTGCGGTAAGAGTAGTCTCTCATAAATTTTATCAGTCAAGCCAACTGAATAGTGTGTCATGGATGGTTGTTGATCAGATGTGGAAAATTATGATGAAATATCATGAATATGATCTTGCCAAGCTATAAAGGTTGAAAATTATAGAGAACCTGGTATCAATCAAGAAATAAAATAATTAAATGTGTAAGTTTGGATCATTGATCTTGTGTATTTTCTTCTATGCTCAAAATTATTTTCCTATTGTTAGAAATGTTGTATGGGAGCAAGGAAAACCTGCTACTAGGTAGATTAGTAAGTATATTGTATATTTGGGAGAAATTTTTGAGAATGTTCTAGATGGATATTTTGAAGAATTCAAGAAGAAAATGAGAAAGAGATTAAGGATTGCAAAATCTTTAGTCGAAAAGCATTATAATGATTTGTGTTTCTAGTTGATGCCAATTACACATATATACACATAGTTAAGCTAAGGGTAGCCTAGCTTAAACCTTTTAGGTATGAAATTGATTATGTGAGTGCAACTATTACTACACTACTTAATGAAGAAGTTGATGCAAAGGCCAAGCCCTTTGGAAAATATGAAGAAGCAAAAGCTAGAGTAACTATAGATATTAAAATTGCTTCTACTGATAAAAAGAGAAATAAAATTATTGAAGACCTATAAGGAAAACTAGGCACACAGACCAAAGGTAAAGAACCTTTAATGCTAACATAAGGTCTTGGAGAGGATCAAGACAATGATAGTGATGCAGATGAAGAAGAAGATAGTGTAGAGAAATAGGGAAAAACTCTAACACTGGTAAAGAAGGCCAAACCAATAAAAGTCATTGAGCCTAAGGTAAAGAATGAAGAAAAGAAAGTAACATCTAAGCCCCTCTCTCCTTTTGCACATCCGAGACTGATAACCAAGGAAATGACAATAGTGAGTGTCAAGCCACAAAACAAGAAAGGTGTTGAAAAGGATACTAAACCTAGTAAAGGTTCAAGTGGCATAAGTGTAGTCAAGAGAAAAATGATAGCCACTAAAGGTCATCCAAAGAGAAGAAAGATGATAAATCAAAATGATGTTGAAGAGGAAGATGTAGAGAGAATTGAATCTGATAAACTTGGTCACCACTGAGTCATTGTGCATACAAAGCTTATAACTATTAACAATGTATGTGAAAATATTAGAAACTTTGTAGGATTATCAAAATTTAGATTCTTAAAGTATGATACAATGAGTGCCATAGATGAGTCTAGAGTAGAGGAAGCCATATTAGACATGACAACTAAGTTCAAATTGACACCTTGAGAGATAGGAAGAAAGATTCCTACTGATTTGTATAGTAAACTTGATGGTAAGTGGCAAAAAGAAACTATAATTGAAAAACAAATAAGAGAAGGGCATTAGCCAAAATCATGCCTGAACTGACCAATAAGCAAAAGACAACATTTTTGGAGAAGTATATGAATAGATATGTTCCTAAATATAGAACATTGATTATTTTACAAAATAAATTTGAGGATGTTGTACATCACAATGAGTTATTGCAGAAAAGCATTTTTGGACTAACAAAAAGAGGATATACATAGAAGAAGGAAGTGGACACTGTAACAATTGAAGATGATCACATTGATGGCTAAGATTTAGGTGTGTCGAGGTTATAGGGAAATATATCTCCTATTCATGTCACTACACCAAACACTCTTGTAATACAATAAACAAAGGACTATCCTAAGATAGAAGAAACACAAGTCCAAGTTGTTGATTTTAATGAACAAATAAAATAGATTGAGCAACAACTACAACAGGCCTCACAAATAAAAACTTTGGTTATAGAAACTGAGGATACAAGAGAGGAGAAGGAAAAAATAAAGGAATCAAATGTAGAACAATCTACCATAGGTCAAGCAGGACCACATGTCTCAGGACCTCCAGAAGAGGGAAATAAGGAGACAATACAAAAAGAAGAGGAGAAGAAAAAGAGAATGTAGTTTCATAGTTTGAGCTGAGTGTACCAGTTAACACTCCAATCCTAACATTGACAAATTTTGCAGAAAAGGTGAAAGTCCCTTCAGATAAACTCATTCGAAGTGATATTATTGTTGTTTCTACCATCAAAATACAAGTTAGACAGAGTGGTGAAACCCCCTCACGTACTCTAACTCTAGTTGTGCCAGAAAACAACACTCCAAAGAAGCACAATGGAAATAAGAAGAAGGACAGTTCTCCAGGTACTACTATTACCTTGGATGAAACTATTAAATTACAAGATTGGGATTTAAACAATCTCACATTTGAGAAGACTGTCATCTTGCAAGACATTCTAGAAAGAAAGAAAAAGCAAGAAGAGATCAAGATAGAGCATAAATAAAGGCAAGTATTGCATAATATCTAGGATATATTTGTTGACTCTTTTGAAATAAAAGACACTGATGAATAGACCCCCATCCCAGCTAGTGTAAATTGTTGAAAAAGTCAACACTGTGGATATTGAAGCAAATGAAAAGATAATGGCCTAGTCTGAGAAAAATTTTTAAAATAAATTTTTGGAGAAATTTTTTACTATGGTTGTAGTACGAAAAGTTGAATTGTGATGTGACTAGATTTACAAATGAGTTTCATGCAAACATTTAGAAGATTCAGGCTGATATGAAATTATTAGGAAATTCTATCTCTTAGTCAATTGGATTAAGCTCAATGCATTATAATCGATTATTGTTTGCACAAGGGAGGTTGGTTAATCTACATACAATAGATAGAATAATGTTGGTCAAGCTTATCTCCATACAATTAATGTTGATACCTAACTTGGAGGTTATGCAACTAGAACTAACTTTAGCAAAGAATATAGTTCAAAAAGATCATAATCTTTCTATTGCTGACAACTTAATTGACTTAGCTACAAATTTGGAGATAAAGATTCAAGTTTTAGAATTAGTAAGAACCACATGGGATCATGCTCTTTCCACAATCATTAAACTCATAAAGTTTCCATTGATAAAAATGGTTTGATTTGATCTACTCAACCCTAGCAACAAACATAAGTGACAAAATCAAGGGGGGTAGATAATGAAATGAAAGGAAAAGTGAAAGAGGGATAGATAAGAAAGAAATAATCACAAGGTGGAGCACTATTATTTATAAAAATGAGACAACCAGCAATACAAAGCTCAGATGAAAAACATAAGTTAGAACAAAGGTATGACAAGCTGCATCAGATCATTTCATGTAAAATATGTATTGTATACTATGCTGAACAAAAAGAAAGTTTTTAAGTTCTTTAATAACTAAGTCATGGGCATAGGGGGAGTATTATTATTTTATAATGTAAAGATGTAATCATGACAAAATATTTTTTCCACTAATGTCAAAGGATGCGATTGTTGGTCTCTCTAAGTTTTGTTGTCTATTAGTGTCAAACATTACTTATATATAAGATAGAGTTAGTCAGTCATTACTATGAATGAGTTACTCTATATAGGCCAAGTCATGTAAAGACTTGTAAATAACCATGTGTATGTTGAGCTCTATAGGAAACAAGCAAGTGTTTGGTTGCCAAGTACTTCCATATAAGCTGAATTTAGTAAATGTTGAGCAGACAAAGTATATAGATGTCAAGTTATATAGAAGGAGTTGAGTTAGTTAAGGCTGAGTAATACAAGGAAGAATAGTTACAACTAAGCATCAAATACAATATGTGTCTAGTAACACAAAGTGAACAAGAATGTCTGAAATGGCACAAACTTTGAAGTAAACCATTTTTTAGCTCACATGTAAACACCATTTAATGATCGTAGAGTTTGTTACAATGGTTATTACATGTTTTGACATGGATCATCGATCCCTATGAAGGGAGGACAACTAATCAGATGAAGAGGCAAAAAGGGAAACATCTAGAAGACTTGCCAAATGTCTTTAAAAAGGTAGATCCAAACCCTATTCATAATGATATGAGAGATGTGAAGTGTGTATATGTAAGAAGGAAAAGGAAGTGAAGTATTGTGTGAAGGAGTTAGGTTTTGGAGGCTACAAGAGAAAGTTGTGAAGAAATAAATTAAGTGACCTAATGAAGTAGTGAAGGATAGAATAAAGATATATCAAATAAGAGATTAGATCAAAGATTGGAAGGAGAAGATCTATAATCAACATTGTAAGTGCATATCAAAGGATCGGGTACTGAATCAATTTTAATAGATTGAATTAGGGTAAATCTCTTAACATAGCAGTTCTAATAGACCTTTGTAAATCTCTTAATAGAGCCCTTACTTCATTGTAAGTGTTAAATCCTTTAATCAAGGTAGACCTAATAGTCTTGTAAAGCTCTTCACATGATAGACCCCTCAAAGGGTAGCTAAGAAGTGATCAAATTTGTAGCCCTAATATAGGAGCATCCTAGGGCTGTTTGCAATCTTGCATGTTGGAGGGATTTTGGTTTATAGTTTTGGACTTAGTCACCAAAGGAGTTGTGCTCAGTCACTATTGGGCTTAGTTTATGCCTGGGAGCTTGACATTCACTGTGATGCTTAGTGATTCTTGGGAGCTCGACATCATCTTGGAGCTCGGTATGGTCTTGGAGCTCAATAATGTTTTTGGAGCTTTGTAGTACTTATGAATTTACTGGTGCTTGGCTTAGTCTTTCCGATTCTTGATGTGGTCTTGGTTTTTGTTGGTGCTGAGTTTTCTATGAGCCAAATTTTTCCATTTAATTTGTGTTGTAGCCAACTTGTGGCTCAACATATATTTAATGTGATGAATTTAATTTAGTTTGTAATGAACTAGGCCAACATGTGGCTTAGTTGGGTATAAGTAGGGAGCTTTGAAGAGTCTTTAGGGGATCAGGAGGATCTATCTTAGAGAAAAGGATGTGAACTTTGAAGAGCTAGTAGTTGTGGCTTGAGAACTAGAGGATTGCTTGGTGGACCTGAGGGTACAAGTGTAGATTCTTCTTGGTGTTTTTATCCAATTATAGATCTAGACTAGCTGGGATTGACATTGTAAGTTAGATCATGCAGGATCTTGCCAAACTGATATTGCAATTTTTGTTTGTATTTGGCCCTAACCTAGAAGGCCTTATAGCTGGAAATATTGCATGTAATCAATTATCTATAAATAAAGAGTTATGTTTTGTTATCAAATCTTAAATTATTGTTGTTTTTTGTTGTGTAGTTATTTTTTGGGGGTTTGGACATTTCCTTTAGGGATTCTCCTTCCTTGCATTGCATCAAGTGGTATTAGAGTGAAGGTTGTTCCTAACTGTGTGGATAGATAACTGAATTTAAGGAAATTTACACCAAGATTTGTAGAGAGGGCCAATTTAGTGGAGTTGATTGATCTTTTGGATTTGTGGATCTATTGCTTAGGGTTTATAATTTTTTTGGAAAATGCCTCCAAGAAGATTAGACCCTAGGGAAATTGATGATCTTAGTGATGTTGTGGAGAAAGGATCTCAGAGAATATTAGAGAAAAATTTAGATCTGAGATTAAATTGATGAAAAGTGACATGATTGTTGAAATTGTGAGTACTTTAGGTGGTGTATCTAGGCATGTGGGTACTGAAGGTAGTTATAAGGAAGTTGATGAAGAATTTGAAGTTGCTAGATCTAGTGGGGAGGATAGAAATGATCATGTGGAGAGACCTATTGGAACTAGGGTTGGTGACTTTGCTAGACCTAGATCTTAGTTAAAGATGAAGCATAAGATGGAGGTTTCTAACTTCTTAGGTATTTTGACTCCTAAAGACCTGATTGATTAGATTGGTGAATTGGAAGAATAATTTGAGCTTGAGGATATTGAGAATCCACTCATAGTGAGGTTGACACAGACTAAGTTGAAAGGACATGTTGTTCTTTGGTGGAAAGAATTACAGAGAAACAAAGAAGAAGAAGGTGAAATAAAGATCACTAGGTGGAGGTTGATGGTGACTAAATTGAAGGCTAAGTTCATTCCTACTGACTATGAACTTGGGTTGTTTAAGAGGTTGCAGAATTTGAAGCAAAACAATATGACTATGAAAGATTATACCAACGAGTTCTACAGGTTGACTATTCGGTTTGCTCATAGAGAATTGTCAAAGGAAAAGGTAGCTTAGTAGATTAATGGTTTAAGATTCAATATTCAAGATGAGGTTGGTATGCTAAATATTTCTTTAGTTGAGGATGCTTATCAATATGCTTTGAAGGAAAAAGAGAAGTTGAAGAGGAAAAGTCAAGGTAATCTTAAAGGGAAGGAGAAATAGGATAACTCGACACTAGCTAAACCAAGTGCAAAAGGTGAACCAAAACCTACTGATTAGAAAAGGAGAATAGGTAGAGGCAAGTTTAAAGGTAATTATTTTAGATGTGGGCAAGAAGAGCATGGATATTTTGAATGTTCGCATGGTAGGATTGTTACGATTAACCTTAGACAGAAATAATAGTTACATGAAAATATAACCAATATCAAAAAAATAGACCGCACATAAGAGAACACAAGACACCAAGATTTAACGTGGTTCACCCAATCCCTTGGCTATGTCCACCAACAATAAGTCCAATATTATTATTATCTAGTGAGTACAACCTAATTACAATCCATAATCCCTTACAGCTTAATACTGTTGCAAGAACCAATTTTTGCATCACACATTATGAAAATCCCTAACTCTAAGCCTTTTTATAGAAGATTTCTATCACTTAAAAAGTTAGGGCTAGAATAATAGAAAAATAGTAGTCGATGCCTTTTACAATATAAGGTCATTTTTGGCTTCGGGGGAGCTAATCCTAAAAACCCCCATGAGAGTGTTTCCCTTCGACCCTACCCTGTACTATGACAGGGAGCACAGCTGGGGTGCTACCCTAGGACCCCAAAGGGGCGCTACCCCTTGACCTCATCTTGGAGGTGTTTCCCCCAAATCCTTGTAGAAATAATATGGGGAGAAAATCATACCAAATAAACCTACAAGTTTGATTAGGCTCCACATCACAACAATCTCCCACTTGGAGACTAACCAGGCTCTACAACAATAAGGACAACTACTGTGGTGAATGAGGTTGCTATCTAAGATAGTCAACCTAAGAAACAAGAGAGTTTGCTAGCTTGATGAGTACTGGTTGGTTAGAGAACACTGGGTTCTTGTCAAAGGACTAGTTTATTCAGGACTTGTTGTAAGTCTAACGTTAAAGTCTGCAAGGTGATTGTGGATGGTGGTAGTATTGATAAACTTGTTGCTAAGGAGATGATCCATAAACTTGGCTTGAAGAGAGTGAGATTCCCTTATGCTTATAGGATTGGCTTGTTGCAAGGTGAGCATGCTTTGGAAGTGAGGGAGAAATGCCTTGTTGATTTCCAGATTGGGCAGTATAAGGATCAAGAGTTGTGTGACATTATGGACATGAATATTTTTCATGTGTTACTTGGTAGACCTTGGTAGTATGATTTCAAGGTTGTGCATGATTGTGTCAAGAATGTGTTTACTATTGTGAAAGGTGGTAGGAAGTTTTCCTCGATTCCTTTGCAGAATGAAGAAATTGGTAGGAGGAACTTGAGTATTGGTAGCTAAGTTGAGTTGGTTGATTTTGAGAAGGTTGGAGATCAGTATGGAAAGAAATCATGTAGCACACCATGGATGGATGTAAAGAAGCAAAAGAAGAATAAGGGAAAGAGTGCACAATTTGAAGACTTGGAGGATATGTATGTGAAGAATCAATTTGAGATTTATGTGTTGAATCCCAGAAGATATTCTTCTAGCTACTGAGAACATCTTTTCGAACTTGGGGTATTTGATGCAAGAGAGTCCTAGGGCTATTTGCAATCCTGCATGTTGGAAGGATTTTGGTTTATAGTTGTGGACTCAATCACCAAAGGAGTGGTGCTCAATCACTATTAGGCTTAGTTTATGCCTAGGAGCTTGGCATACTCTGGGAGCTTGACATTCACTGTGATGCTCGGTGATGCTTGGGAGCTCAACATAGTCTTGGAGCTTAGTATGATCTTGAAGCTTGACATAGTCTTGGAGCTCGGTAATGTCTATGGAGCTCAATAATGCTTGTGAATTTATTGGTGCTCGACTTGGTCTTTCTGATGCTCGGTGTGGTCTTAGTTTCTATTGGTGTTGAGTTGTCTATGAGCCAAATTTTTGCATTTACTTTGTGTATGGTATTTAATTTGTGATGTAGCTAACTTGTGGCTCAACATATATTTAATGTGAGGGATTTAATTTAGTTTGTAATGAACTAGGCCGACTTGTGGCTTAGTTGGGTATAAGAAGGGGGTCTTATAAAGTCTTTAGGGGATTAGGAGGATCTGTATTAGAGAAAAGGATGCAAACTTTGAAGAGCTAGTAGCTACAACTTGAGAACAAGAGGATTTCTTGGTGGACCTAAGGGTAAAAGTGTAGATTCTTCTTGGTATTATTATAAAATTGTGGATCTGGACTAGCTGGGATTGACATTGTAAGTTAGATCTTGTAATTATTGTTTTTATTTGGCCCTAACCCAGAAGACCTTATAATCGGGCATATTGCATGTAATTAGTTATCTATGAATAAAGAGTTGTATTTTGGTATCAGATCTTGCATTATTGTTGCTTTTTGTTGTGTTTCCATTGTGGTTATTTGCTAGGGGTTTGGACATCTCCTTTGGGGATTCTCTTGCCTTGCACTTCGTCAAGTCCTAACAGGCTAACTTTGTTACTATAATAGTGAAGATTTGTGGGTATCATCGCCACCCCAATTTTACCTTCACCTTGGAGGGTTTCTAGGTTACCAAAATCTTTTGTGTTATGTGTTTACATGTCATGGATGTGATACATAGTTAGATTTGTTTCAGCATTTGATATTCCAAGTTATGTTATGCATAAGCTAGATATGGGATGGGTAATATGGTGAATACAGTCAAGTTGTTTTGAAGGTTAAAAAGTTTTAGAGATCTTGATTCACCCCCTACTCTCAATATCTCAATTTCCCAATAAACTTCCAACATTTATCTACCCTTTCATAAATAGGATTTTAACCCTATCTTAAGAGTGTTTTTCATTATCATTGTTTATTACTATTTCTTCAAATCAAAGGATTATAAGATCCTTTGTTTTTATCTCCACTTTTGGTTCTAGAAAGATTATTTATAACTTCATTTTCTCTTGGGGAAAAAGTCATATGACATGAAATTCCTTAAAAATATCCACTCTTAAAAGAGACACTTGTGTATATAAATCTTCTATACAAAAGTAAATATACATGTATCCTCAATCTAGTATTATTCCAACAATACTTGTGTCCCTTTTTTTTGATGAATAGTCCTTTTCTATTAAAAAATATACTAAGAATACAATTCACAAAAAAGGGGCTAGGGGATACATGATCACCCCACGAATGAGTTCACACGGCCAAAGCTAAACTAAAAGCATGGCCATAGTCAGAAACAAAAACTATTCATAAAAAAAAAACATATAAAGCAACCTCAGGCTACCAAAGCAGTGCAGACCGAGGGTGGTGGATCATCTTTATCATGAAAACCCCAATCATCTCTGGGATTGGGGGGTGGGCTAGGAATAGTCCAGCCATCATTAGTAGCAATAGTAACTAGAGGATTAGTGGCAACCTTTTCATCTTTAACCTCTGGCCACAGAGGAGAAATTACCAAGTCCAAGCAGGGCCACTTCCCAGAATGCACTCGATGAGTACTAGCAAGAGGAACCAGGGACCAAAAAAAGCCACCTCAGGGTGGGGAAGCTGAGCAACACCTCCATTCACCATCACCACCACTAGGAGAGCAATGGCAGGAAGGCTAGGAGCATGAGGTGTGCGAGTGGAAACCAAAGGAATGGTGACAAGGATGGTGGCCACGAGGTGTCGAGGTATCTGGTGAGGCATCAGGAGGAACTCTAGAGATAGTGCATGGAGATTTTGCCCCAGTGGTTTAACAGCCCTTGCAAGTGAGCTACCTCAAGGGAAACTTTGTTAGCTTGCACCTGAATCTGCATAATTACATTATTACAAATGCATGCCTTAGTGTACATAGTAATGTTAACATCCAAAAAATTGTGTGTGAAAAGAACAATATTCCTATCTTTCCATAGAGAAAACAAAATTTCCATGTTGAAGGTATGCCAAATTTGGGTGAACTTCCAAGGAATTCTAGGGGAATCACTTAGCAAGATCATGTGCCAAGAAAAGGGTTCAGAGCTAAATGGCTTGAAAAAATCATGAATCCAGTGCCAATGATTTTGAACACACTTACAAAACCAAAAAATATGCAAGAAAGACTCTAGTTGTCCACAAAAGGGGCATCTGGGATCATGGAACCCCAATGTGTTTGAGCCAAGGCCCTAGGGGAAGACCTTGGAAAGAAAAATGAGCAATCTTGGGTTCAGTTATAGCATTCCAAATGGTATCAAAGTGTTTTCTCCATTGAGAAAGAGAAAATTGCAAATGCCATCTCTAGTTGAGCATGTCCACCATCAGAAGATGGGGTGAAAGCCATCTGTATCCCAACTTTGGCTTGTAATTAGAAAATGGAGTGGTAGGATACCACTTCCAATCATGTCATCAAGGTCGATTAGACTAAATCCCCACTTTATGAACTAAGTGCACATGGATGGAAGAGAGCAGAAGGTCAAAAGCTTGTCGATCTGAATGGATAAGGCAGTACTATACTTGCATATCTTCCTAGGACCTAAAACTCATGGTGACCCTTGAAAAGAGGTCCTTAAGAGTTCTGATGCCACATTTGAAAAAATGCAAAGCACTGGCACCTTGAGTCTTGGTGAGGGGAGTACTCTGAATGGAAAACAGGGGAGACCACCAAATCTTTGAGCAAATTGGAATTTCCCAACAAGGGAGAGTAGTTTTGTGATCCAATAATCAAGCTTCTTGCTAATCTTGGCCAGCACATCATTCCAAAGTTCCATAGGAAAACCATAGAAATAAAAAGGAATGCCAAGAAAGCGAAAGATTTCCCATTGCGTAACCCATTTCCACTCAAATTGGCTAAGCCAAGGTGGAACTGGCAAAAATGATTGGTAGAAGTAGAGCATTTTATGCCATTGAATGTTAGATCTACAGGCTTGACAAAAGGTGTCTAGGCAATTTAAAGCATTATTGATGTTTTCTTCGTCCTCTAAAAGACTAGGAAAGGAATCATCAACAAAGTGTCCATTGACTAATTGGGAGGATGATTCAGGTAAGGAAATTCTGTGAACTAGACCTAAAGACACAAAATGAGCTAGCAAATAGCCAAAACCTTCAGCAGCAAGGACATAAAGCCTTGGAGCTAAAGGGAAACCTTGCTTGATTGAACAAAAAAGTCCAAAAGCCTCTGATTGCAAATTATTAATGGTAATGCAAGCATTAGCATCTCCAAAAAGAATTTCCACGGACTGAAGGAAATTGGGACCAAAACATAGAGCCTGGAGCATAGCCAAGATGAAGGGCCATTCAATGCGATCATAGGCTTTAGCAAAATCTATCTTTAAAAAGATAGCCTTGTGATTGGACTTGCGAACCCATTCCATGCCTTCTCAGATAGCAATAATGTTGTCAAGAATATATCTAGACTTGATGAAGCCAGTTTTCTTAGGCTACATAATTAAAGGCAACATGTGGCTGATTTTGAGAGAGAGTGCCTTCGCAATAATCTTATAAGACACAATTAGAAGGGTAATGGGTCGCCAATTACATATGTCCTCTAGATCACCAGCTTTAGGTATGAATTTGATATTTCCTTTATTTATAATGGCTCCTAAGCTTTTAGAATGATAGGCTTCAAGATAAACTTTGTGCAGATTAGGACCTATATGCTCCTAGAGGTGTTTGTAAAATTCACAGGGAAACCCATCACACCTAGGGGACTTGTCATCAACCATGGAATAGACTACCTCTTTAAGGTCTTGGAGGGAAAGAAGTTGCTCACAGAAAGCATGTTGCTCAACTGCTAGGTAGTTTGGAGTAACAGAGATACACTTTCTGAGAGCTTCCTCCTGAGAAACCAAATTTCCCTATGAAGGAAACATGTTCTCATAGTGATGAACAAATGATTGTAGGATGTCAGGGAGACTGGACAGAACAACAGTTCCTTGTTTGATCTTTTTAACCCCAACATTAATATGATGGGCTTGAAGAGCCTAAAAGAACTCCTTCGATGCTTTATCACCAACCTCCAACCAGTGGAGACGGGCTTTGATTTGGGCTCCTTGAGCAGCATAGTTATCACCAATTTTTTTGTCATGGCGAAGCTTAGCAAGCTGAATTTTTAAATCCACATCAAAGGGATTGAGGGTGAGAGCCTTTGAGGCTTTTTTGAGGGCAAGGGTGTTGGCTTCATATGACCATTTTCTGAACATTTCCAATTAATGCCCATAGATGCATAGGAACCTAGTAGTTTTGGTAATGGTATCATTCCACCATTGAATCCATCCCCTTTGAGAATGCGGACATGGCTCCGAATTCCAAACACATAGGATGTGTGAGATGGTGGAAGTATGCATCAACACAGACGTGTTGAGAAAGAATTAAGACTTGGCCACCTTCAGGATAGTTGTTTGCCAAGAAATGACAAAATAAATGGGATAGTGGTCAGATAATATCACATCTGGTAGGGGAATGATAGGTAAATATTGATTGTTAGAAAAAAAGAAAAAATATTGCCTAGTGATCATAGCATGATCGAGATGTTTTAAAATGTAGTCAAAGCCAACTCGATAGTTGGACCAAGTGTGCAAAACCCCACTATCCTGGTAGTAGTTGGTATTGGGATAAAAAATGCCCAATTTATTTCACATGTAGTACCGGGCTTCTCTTTCCCAAGCTATCTAGCGAAAAGGAAGAATGTTGTCTTTGTCAAAGGCCACTTCAACCGTATTGAAGTCCCCACACATGACCCAAGTAGCTGGAGGCAAATTGTTAGCTAGCTAGGCCCATATCTAGGATCTTTCCATAGCATCATTGGAAGCATAAACATTAATGACTCCAAAAGAATGATTGTTAATGGAAAGCAAAAGCCAAATAATTCTATGCATGGGGTCAGAGCCTTGCAAAATAATAGCAGAATGAAGGCGAGGTGACAAGAGAGTAACTATGCCACCTTGGCTAGCTTCGTGCTGAGAGGAAAACATAATGCCATCCTGCCAAATGACACGACATGTCGAAGAAAGCATGAAACTAGAAATCTTAACTTCTTGTAGACATAGAAAATCTAAATGACCAAGTCTATGACAAGCATCCCGAACATAGTACTTTTTGGGGAGGTCTGTGAGACCTCAAACATTCCATGATAAGAAGTTCATGAAAACTCTTCCATATCATCCTCGTCCTCAACAGAGGAGTAGTTATTCTGTAAGAAGGAAGAAACCTGGTTGAAGTTAGACGAAAAACCCTCAAAACTTACGGCCTATTGTTTCACCTCTAGTATCTTCGCACGTCCAAGAGGACTACGAGAACAACACGTCGCTGGTTGTGCTATGGAAGAAGCAACAAGATGAGTACGAATCCCAGCCAAAGAAGAAGCCTTGGCAGCCGCCTTTATCCCCTACATACCAGTAGGGTTTGGAACCTGCAAACCCCCCAGAATAGGTGGTGTGAAAGCTTCTTGTGTCCCTACAGTGGCTGGAATTGACACTTCTGTGGGGATAGGAGGAACCATGGTGACTGCCACATAGGATTGCTTGGGAGGCAAGAGATTCAAGGTAGCCGTGCCCTTGCGCCCAATAGTAACCCATTCTTCTTTTTTCCCTTCAACCTATTTGGTAGGTGCTTCTTTAGGCATGGGCTTGACCCTAGGCATAGCCAAAGGGAAATCCCTGATCTTGTGTTCTGCGGACTGGCACCTATAATAGGTGTTGGGGAGGTTCAAGTAAAGCACCTTCTTGGAGAAGGTTTGAGCCCCAATCTGAATTTCCACAGAATCCTTAAGATCCTTGGAAAAATCAACCTCGACGCAAATGCGTTGCTATGGGCGAGGATTAAAAAAAATTTCAAGCTCCTTGGTGACAACTTTGCTAAGGGCTTTGGCAATAGACTCAATGAAAGGCCAGCATGGCAAGGGTAAACCTAGGAACTCGACCCACACAGGAACCCTGAGCTTTTTATCATTTGAGACTGTGAAGTCTCGTGACCATTTTTGAAAAACAAGTAGAGAAGAATGCACAAACCAATGTTTGTTGTTAAAGACTGCGTCTGCTTGTAACATGTTAGTGAAGCAAAATAAACAAAACCTTTGGTAAGGTTTTGCACAGCGTCAAGGAAGACTCCATGAGGAGTCTAGCTCTTGTTAACCCATTCTTAGAGCATAGCTTCAGGAGGAGTCCTACCCAGAAAATAACCTATCAAGGTATGTTGTTCTAACCAATCACATGCAACATCAAATTCTTGCCAGGATAATGCCAGGATTACCTCATTAAAAACCTTCAGGACAAACTTGTGAGGGTGTTTGTTTTGTGGCAGTGCCATGGCAATTTGAAGCAGCATCGTGAACACCAGAAACAACTGGTTCACCACTGGCCGGAGCCATTATATCCTAGCCTAAAAGCTCTCGCAGTAAATGTGGTGTGACAAGTGGTGACTATAGAAAGAAAGCTCAGACGAAGAGTCGTACACAGAAAAATTGAAAGTTTGCATGAAGCAAGAATAGCAAATGAAATTAATTTTTTGTACCTCTAATTTATAAATAGTAAGGAGAGGAAAGCCATAAATGAAATGGTAGATAAAAACAATGGTAAAGTATAAAAATCTAGATGTCACACTGAAAAAAATACATTCAAAATAGCAAAACACAATTATAGACACATCCTTTAACTACTACACATAAGCACATCTCTTAAGAATATCATTCACATTCAATAACCAACTCACATGAGACCCACCCAACATTCTAAATGATGCTTCATAGCTTCTTTTAACACTTAAGATTGAAAAAGTACCATAAATTACTTCAAACGAGTTCATAATTACCACCAATATATTCTACCATGTTCTTAAGCGTTAGCTAATTAATATTCAAACTCAACAAAAAGAGTTAATTATAAATAATATATCTCATAATAATGACACAAAAATCCATAAAAATAAATATAGATAAATTGTGAATCTCTTATTTGAGAGGTCTTTAGTTCAAGTCTACTCAAGCTTAATAAATAATAATAATTATAGATTTTGCTTATTACCCTACAAACATTATGAAAGATGTAATTTAAATACATTATAAAATATCACACTTTTGTAACACACATTGCCAAACATTTATTTACATATTAAATTACAAAGTTGTCTACTATATATAGTAGACAACTTTGTAATTTGATAGTGATTAATTAATAAATGGTTGCTTCTTTTATCAAATGGTTGGTTGGTAGTTAGAACCACCCACGCTACCATCTAGATAGATATAAACTTTCACTCAACATCAATTTCCAAAAACTAGTTGACTTTTTTTTTATGGTAATGGACAACCTAACCCACCTATCTAATACCCATTTTTCACATCTAAGGTGACATATAAATCTAGAAAAAGACGTCGATAAAGCCAACATGTGATGGAGATATTTAGCTAACCAGAAATCGTCTATTTTAAATTGTTTTTTTGAAGTAAAACATCTCCATGCAAATTAATGAGACGATAACATGATTAGAATTCAAAAGACACGTGTATTGGAATGGTGATATTGTATATAATATTTTTTGGTTTTTTTTTATTTATTTAGATTTGTATTTTTATATATTAAAAAAAAATTATATAGGTTTTAAAAAGATATATATATATTTTAAAATTTTAATCTTTTCTATTGTATATAATATTTTTTGGTTTTTATTTTTTTTTATTTAGATTTGTATTTTTATATATCAAAAAAAACTTATATACTTTTTAAAAATAGATTTTTTAAAATTTTAATCTTTTCTATATATATATATAAAAGATTAATTTTTTTAAAAATCTCTTTTTAAAAAGTATATAAGTTTTTTTTAACATATATAGAAAAGATTTTTTTTAAAAAAATCTATTTTAAAAAAGTATATAAGTTTTTTTTAACATATAAAAATATATAGAAAAGATTAAATTTTTTAAAAATCTATTTTAAAAAAGTATACAGGTTTTTTTTAATATATAAAAATTAGAATCTAAACAAAAAAAAAAATAAAAAAATATTATATACAATATCACCACTCCAATACACACGTATAACATGATTACAATTCAATAGATAGGTGTATTGGAGTGGTGATATTGTATATATTATTTTTTTGGTTTTTATTTTTTGAATTCAGATTCGTATTTTTATATACTAAATAAAACCTACATACTTTTTTAAAATATATTTTTCTAAAATTTTAATCTTTTCTATATATATATATATATATATATATATATATATATGTTAGTGTATGTTATTCATGTGTCAATCACGTTCAATTATGTATGCATCTTTTTTATTTTAAATTTGAAGATAGAAATATATTAAAGAGTCAATAAATATAATTTTGTGTGATTTATTATCTTTTTGTATTTAAATGTATTTATACTAGTATAGATATCTTAAATAAATCTATCTAAAGAAATGCAGATAGATATCCACTACAAAATAATTATAATTTAATTTACCACATTTAAAATATTTATATTTCCTTTATCTCCATTTATTTAATTTTTAACTAACTTAAGTTTTTTATTTTACTTTCTTAAAAATGGATGATTTATATATTCAAATATTATAATTTAATTGGATATTTTATGTGGTATTTATTAATTTAAAAAAAAAAGTATATTCTATTTATAATAAAGTTTAAACTTTTGACATGCAGATGGTTGTCAAATTTAACCTAAAAGAATAAAAGTTAACATTGACATGTTCACACCATCTCACTCCCCCATTCTGCCATTGTAGAATGTCTATCGGCATTAAATATCTAATTAATTTCTTTAAAAAAAAAGAGATAAGAAAGTATATATATATATATATATATAAAGAGAGTTTATAAATACAAAATACATCAAAAGAGACACTTTTTGTATAAACTACCAAATAGATCAAAACTCTTCTTTCAACATGATATTCAAGAACTATCACATATGTTATTCATTAAATCTACAACAAAAAAGCTACAACACTACCTACTAATCAAACAAGCTTGAGAGTCTAACAATATATATATATATATATCCTAAACCTACACATTTGCATTAGTCATACATAGTGTCAATAATGATGGAATTATCCCCCTTCCCATCACTATTTGAATGGTCAATTGTAGCTTCACCTTCATTATTGAGCATGTGGTTAGGAACTCCAACATGCATTGAAGAACACCACTAAAGATACTCCATGTCTTCCTTTCAATAATTTAAACAAAGGTTTGGGATATTCTCGAGGCCATAATCAATCTCTGGAGATAGCATGACAGAGCACAGATAACATGGACTTGGAGAAACCCAACACCAAATTATAAAGCATTTTTCACATGCTGGAAACTCTTCCAAAATCACAATTATGAAATCTCACTTTGTGAGGGTCACCTTGAAACATCACACACTAAGGAGAAGATTAATATTCGGAAAAGTAAGTTAGCTTTGACAATTTTACTCTTTTAGTCTAGGAATCATGCCTTAGTTTGTGATGTGTAAGTTCTCTTCCCATACTACATAAAGGAAGTCAAATAAAGAAGTTTGTATTTCATAACTCCTACAAACAAAGCCAAAGACAATTAGAAACAAACAACTTTGTTTTTCATGATCAATATGTCTTTTCCCATGAATTTTGTGCCCTTCCATATGTGAAGTATGAGGTGGACACATATCACATTGAGAGCTAGGATGTTTGGAAATTGAAGGTGTGATAAATTCCTCATTGAATGATGAAATAAATGATGGAGTGAATCATAAATGTTTGAGACACCATAAGGTAGGGAATAACGGAGTGGAAATGCATGATTTCAACCTTATGGGAACTTATGTTTTATATTCCATTCAAACCATACTAGACAAGTTAAAAATCACACAGTAATGCTTAATTCTTAGGATAAATGTGCTAAATAGTCAAAATTGGCTTACTTTTTTCAAACTTAATTTTCTCCTTAGTGTATGATGCTTAAGGGTGATTAGAACATACACTTGTTTCATCCATCATATTTAGATAATGTAATTCCTACCCCTCTCAAATCTAGGTAAACTAACATGATCTATACTTAATATGTCCACAAGCTCTAGATATGGAATTACTGTTAATCTCGGATTGGTTTTGACAAGGTAGGGACAAAAAATTTAAGTCATTATCTAGCATAAATAGAGTGCATATTGAGTAATCAAAGCATATCGAGCATTGATCTCTAGACAATACATGTTGAGCAATATGATAGTTAGTGTTGAGCACTAGTAGATGTCAAGCAGTCAATTTATGTTGAGTCATTTAAGTGCCGAGCCAGTAGGAGTCGAGTAAACTACTATGTGCTGAGTGATTTAGGTGTCAAGAAAATAGTGAGTGTTGAGCTATTCAAAATTTGAGTTACAACATTAAGAGCACAATGAAGGTCAAGCATCATAGCCTTTAGATGCCAAGTGAACAATTTATGACATAGATGCTTGCAATGGTACAAACTTCTATGTAAATCATTTTTGGGCTGACATAAATGATATTTTATGATTGTAGAAGATATGTATGAGACATATTACGAATCCCTAAACAATACATCCAACCAATCGGATTGAGGTAAGCTTTAGGCGGCAATAAGGATCAACAACAACTATTGATTCTTACCTAATCCATCACCACCAATTTTTATTTAAGAAAGGCTAACCCTAAAAGGTTATGAGTGTGTAGGGAGAAGAATGCTAAGAGTTCAGAAGGCATTCATGGTGGCTTAGATGGCTATGACAGAGTTATACTTCATAGAATTAGTTTGAGAAGAACAAAGTAAAGAAGTCAAAGGACAAAGGAGATATATCTGATCAGGAGGATCAAGGTTTAAATAGTACGGAGAAGATTTGACATCAAGAAGCAAGGTGCTAATCGAAGGATCACAGTGTTCAATCATTCAAATAGGTGATATGGAGAAAATCTCTTAACCAAGTAGTACTAATAGGCTATTATAAATCTCTTAACCGAGTCCTTACTTTATTGTAAGTTTAAATACTCTAACAAGGTGAGACCAGTCTTTGTAAACCTTTAATAGGGCAGACCTCTCACAAGGTAGATCATAGATTATGATCAAACACATTGTAGCCATAATTGGCCATTCTTTACAACTATAGTAGTGAAGATTTGTGGGTGTCATCCCCACCCTAGTTTTACCTTCTCATTGGAGGGTTTCTGGGTAACCAAATATCTTGTGTCATGTGTTGAACTTACTTTATGCTATGGATGTGATGCATATTAAGTTATTTCATTTTACATGTTATTAGATGAATGTTGGTGATATGTTTTAAGAGGTAAAAGTTTTAAGTGTGAAGATAGAATTCTACAAGTTGGGAAAAAGTATTGAGAAGCAGAAGATTGAAATACAACTTGCCCTACATCAACTCAAGGAGGCAAGAGATGAATTGCAACGTTTGTTGAAGAGAAGAAAGGAATTGGGTATTCAACAAAATGACACTCAATACCAAGAAGAATAAACTACTAGGTTGTTTGAGGATGGAAACTCAAATGAATTTGATCCAATAGTTGTAGATATGATGGAAAATACAATTCCCTAACTGAAGAATTTAGAAATATCAAAAGAGAACAACAAGTACAATCAGTATTGCTATGTGAGACAACTGAAATGGAAAAGAAAGTTGAGGAAGACAAAGTCATGATTGAAGAAGGAAAAATAATATTGACTAACAGACTTGAAAAGAAGACATCCGATGTGCAAAATCTTGCTAACATGCAATTGAAAATAGTGAATTAGTTGATGCTTGCAAACCATGAACTAAATAGAAAGGACATTGAGATCACAACCCTAAAGTCACAAAATGATCTATTGACAAAGGAGCTAAGAGCAGAAAAGGAATTCATTGAAAGATTCAACAAACCAAGTAAAGCCATAAAATACTTTGAGAAATTGATGGAATCACAAAGACTTGATAATGATACTGTTGGATTGGGATACACTAATATTGAAAGAGAGTCATCTAAAAGTGGTGAGCAAAGGAATAAAAAAGGTAAGAACTACAAACCCACTTGTCATAATTGTGGAAAATTGCGTCATACAACAAATGTTTGCAGGAGCAAAACTGTCAACTAGAACCCTAGGTAGAAATACAAAGGATATTGCTACAACTATAACAAGTAAGGACATTAGGCAAATGAATGTAGGATCAAGACCATGAGCACTCAGAGATTTGAAGGATGCTGCTACAATTGTCAGAAGTATGGACACAGTATGTAGATCTAAGACCAAGTGGATATCAAACAAACAAACAAAGGCACACCAAAATGAAAACTCCTATGATTGGGATTACAACACAAGGTACAATTAGAACTATTGTCAAGAATATGGACATGTTCTTGAAAACTTCACAAGGACACATTTCAAAGGCAAATGTAATAGATGGTTGAGTGAGATTACATGTTTTAGTTATCTCGAGATTGGTCATCTCAACAAGAATTGTCCAACTAGGTCACCAACACCGAGCAAAGAATTTAATAAAGATAAAGAAAAGGTCAATGTTGAGAAAGTAAGGTGTAGATGAACAAGACATGGAGAAAGAAGGAAGATTTTAGTACATCAAGTTTAGATGAGGTTACTTCATCCAATGGATCAGGTGATCACATCACCCCCAAGTAGCCAATAAAAGGTATTTGTGGAACTAACATTTGAAAAGTTATATTATGCATCAGTTCCAAATATCTAAGATCTAAAAATTAATAAATATGCATGAATCAAGATGCAATGAAGAAGTTAAGAGTAAGAGTTATTCTATATATATATAGTTTTCTATGTTGGTACCAAGCATGGCAGACATCACTATTATTGTCAAGCATAAAAGGAATTATAGTATAAGTTGAGCTTGTTATGTATGTTGAGCATATTGAGAATTCTATGAAAGCCGAGTGTGTTGAAAATCCTATGATATTTGAGCTTACAGCTGTGTAAGCACTGAGCAATTAATGCCAAATTTGTAGGGTTAAATAGTCAATTTTTGACTCATTTGAATCCACCAAAGTTTAAAGAGCACGAAGAGCATGAAGGTGATTGGTGAAAAGAGATTCAAATGCTTTCAAGCTAGATTCAATTACTACTCAACATCAATCATCAGAGTCAAGAGGTATTTAATTGGTGTCAAGTTACATTGTTTGGTTCTCACAAACCCTAGGAGTAAAAAATGGGAGCTAGTTCTTTGTCAAATGTTAGAAAGGAGGGGAAAAGTAGAATATGCCAGTTACTATCAGGAAGTAACTGGCATATTCTACTTTTCCCAAAAAGCCCATGTTTGAAGGCCAACTTCCTCTTACTATCAGGATGCACCTAGCTACTTTTGGAGAGGAAAAGGGAGAAGGAGAGCATGAAAGAAAATCTACCTAATCTAATCTAAAGAGGTGATGCACCAAAATAGAGTGTTCAGACCAATCTCTTCCCATATATGCACTATTGAGCTAGAATGAAACTAAGGATATACACATTCAGACTTTCTTTAATCTAATAATCACATGTAGATCAGAAGACCAAGATGAATGACACAAGGAAAGAGAGATTCACTTATATGCAGATTACAGATTTCTACAAAACACTAGTGGAGGCAAAGAGTTCTTGCACTTCACACCAATGGCTGAAAGAGATAAGACATAAATCATGTAGTTCAGAGGCAAAGGGAAATTTACATTGAAATTGCAGAGCAGTAATAGAGAAAATAGAGAAAGATTTATCTTTTTAAAATTCACAAAAATTGCCTTTATAGTTCAGGCATAACTGAGATTTTCCCTCCAAAACCATCATGCAACCACCACCATCAAGGCTCTGTTAGGAACAATCATGGGGATCTGAAGAAATCTGATCTAAGTATAGCCCTTTTGGTACCATGAAATCTAATTTTTAACTACAACAGGGCCTTGAGGAGACAGAGGTAGTGCCATAACTATGCTCTAACCAAGTAGATGGATCAACTAGGGGTGGTGGAGTGTCTCTGCATGCTTTACATTCACTTCTGGTGGTTGGAATTGATCATGAAGATCAAATTCACATAAAACCTCAATTTCTTATCATTTTTGGTGCATGAATTAGTAGAGTCAGCGAGTCAACATAACCCTGGCACTAGAATGAGCCATGTGGACCAATAACCTCCTTTTTTTTTGCCACCTCGCAAGAGTCCAATGTGGTTAACCACCCCCTTTCATTACTAACTATTCCATCCTTGCAAATTCTAACTGCAATGGTTACATTAACTGTCAGCGCTTCCTAACTGTCATTCTTGGTCAGGCCCACAAAGACACATGTCACCTATGCACTATGTCACTATGCATATCCTTTGAGCAATTTCCCATAGCGAGATAGTGCCCGCCGTGGATCCAGACAGATTTGACGATCGTGAAGACTCGTCGAATTACTGCGCTTTTCCTTTAAACTTCTGAGGCCATGAAAAACCTTAGCATACTTGGCACATCTTGACATCCTCATCGTGGCATGACCTAGCCCCACTGATCCATGTACAAAAAGGGTACTATGTTGCTATGGAAAAACAATGAGCAACTTCCCATAGCAAGATAGAGCCAATCATCGATTTCCCTCAGATCTGGCGATGATTAACAAAATCACACGACTGCACACTAAGCTGGCTGAGTGGACCAATAGAATATCACCATTGTACTATGACCCACCTGAAAACATGCCACTGAGGATGCGCCATAATATTTCTTTGGAGAAGGGTGGGCCCATTACGTCATCCGTGCCATGCATCATCGAGGCGCTATGTTGCTATGGTTAAAATTCTCCCAACTCTCCATAGTGAGATAGCACCCACCGTTGATATCTCTAAGATCTGATGGCAGGCAAGATGGATCTGGCCTGTCAGTGTACCAACCAATGAGAACTGGCCACATGCCAACCTGTCTAAAAAGTCCTCGCTTGGGGCCCACCAAGGAAGTAGGGCCCACATCTACATAGTCATACCTTAGCCAATGAAAAAATTAACCACTGCCAACGTGTGCCAAATCACATCACTGATATTAGACAGGACATACTTGGGACCCACCATATTTCCAAACTTTGCCACAGGATCACTTTCTGTCTGGGCACTATGTCCCTAACGATGAGAAGCATGGATTTTTTGATAGTGCCATAGTGCCCATCGTCGATCTGTCAAAACCCGATGCCAAAGAAACAATGAGGTAAAAGGGAGGACCCACCTACCACATGGTGAGAAGGTGCTATGTCACCATAGCAAAATGACACACAACTTCCCATGGCGAGGTAGTGCCAACCATAGATCCTCTGAGATTCAACGATGAGGAACTTACGGGCCTGTAGAAATATAATAAGGAATAACATAAGGTTCAATCATTTAATTTTTTGATATTCTTGGGGGTGTTTAAAATAATATTAAACTAGGAGGTGACCATTGGGTGGGCAGTATTTAAAATTCAAATATTTAGCGGGGAGGCACAAAATGCAACATTTCTAGCGACTCATAGGGGATGCTAGCCCAGTATGCATAAGACCAGTGGCGTGAAGTATCCATTGGGCTATAGAGTTAAGAAAAGAAATGGATCCTATGAATACTGTGAAACCCTAACCCTACCTCTGACAGGAAAACCCTAAAACCCTTGTCTCTAAAACTAGAACCAGAGACCAAAACCTCCTTTTGCAACCGTCACAATTTCAAAACTTGTTGTCTCATGGAGACAAAACATGTGCTTGTGCACTTCTTGGAAAAGCAAGAAACAAACTAGAAATGAAACTAAACTAACTATGTACATGGAATCTCAAACCCTCAGAAACATGGCTTGAGATAGATCCCATTGACTGGGATGGGAAAAATTTCACCACTAGGCCTACTTAACTGAAAAGCATTGGCCTATTTGCAGCTGATAATCAGATAGGGGCCACTCCACAATGCATCAAACTTTGAGTGTCTTCCTAGTTTTTCCCTATCTGCATCCCATTTCAGAACCAAATCTCCCTCCCTGAAGATTTTGACCCTAGCCTTCCTATCAAAACTCTTTTTTACCTACTGCTGGTGTGTCTCTAGGGTATGCATAACTTTATTTCTCTTTTCTTCCAGCTCCATCAACTCTGCCATTCTTACTATCATGACATCATCTTCAATCAACTCTAGCTGATGAGCTAGCTCTAGGGATGGGAGCTCCAATGAAATTGGAACCCTTGCTTCTCTACCATAAACTAACACAAATGGTGAATTCCCTATTGACCTTTTAGGCGTTATTCTGTCAACCCACAATGTTGTCCTCAAATTTTTATGCCAACACCTTTGGTTATCTTCTATTGTCCTTTTCATGATCCTGATCAGATTCTTGTTGGAGGACTCAGCCAAACTATTACCTTGAGGATAATAATTTAAGGATGTGCTCAAATAGATATTATGGTCCACTGCCCATGCACAAATCTGAGTTCCAACAAAAGACATTGCATTATCTAAAATAATGGTTGAAGGGGCACCAAACCTGGTTACAATTTCATCAAGGAACTCCACAACTGAAGATTTAGTGGCATCCTTCAATGCAACTGCTTCTGTCCATCTGGTGAAGTAATCTGTAGCAGCTAGAATCCACTTGTGACCAAAACTAGAAGAAGGATTGATAGGGCCTATGAAATCCAATCCCCATTGAGCAAAAGGCTGGTCCACCTGAATATGATGAAGGGGAAGAGCCACAAATCTTTGTTTTCTAGAGAAGAAGGCACATTTTTCACACTTCCTCACATACCTATGACAGTCATGGAACAAGGATGGCCAAAAGTAACCAGCCCTCATGATCTTCATTGCAGTTGTTCTAGCTGAGAAGTGGTCACCATCAGGACCATCATGAATTTCTTTGATCATTCTTTCAGCCTAGTCTGTATCAAGGCACCTTAATAGGGCTCCATTAAAATATTTTATGAAAAGGATACCATCAACTATGACATAAGGAATTGACTGTAGTCTATATTGTCTCCTTTTAGTTCTATCTAATCCTTGAGGGTATCCATTGCCTAATAAGAAATTCATCATATCATCCATCTAGTTTCTTGGGTTGCTATTTCTTACCTCTTGTTGCTCTGTTAGTATCATAGAAGCTTCCTCATTAGGTTCATGAGATGATAACATCTGTTTACACAACCCCCTCCCTCTTACTAGCTTGGTAATCTATATGTGAATATCATATTCCATCACTTTAGTAATCCAACCAGCTCTTTTCTCACTAATATCTTTTCTCAAAAGGAAATCCTTCACACTGGCATGGGGTACTAACAAATGAATCTTATTATGGGACATGAGGTGTCTAAATTTCTTTAAAGCTCTGATGACTACAAGGGCTTGTTTCTCAACATAACTGTACTTATCTTTATACTCCTTAAACCCTTCACTAAAGAAAGCTATGGGCTGCTCATCACCTTTATCAGTTCTTTGAGTCAGGACAATAGAAATGCTTGACTCACCACCTAAGGTATAAAGAATGAAATCTTTCTCAAAATTTGGATTCATGAGAGTAGGGGCTGAGGCTATGGCTATCTTGATCTCTTCAAAACTTTCCTTCCCTTCCTTGGTCCATGCAAAGACCATACCTTTCTTGAGCATAGCTATAAGAGGCTTCACCATGGTAGCAAGATTAGGGATAAATCTTCTCACAAAATTTATCCTACCTAAGAAACTTTGCAGCCCTTTCTTGTGTTTAGGAAGAGGGAGGGAAAGTATTGCTTTTGTTCTCTTTGGATCAATGGTTAAGCCATCCTTAGATACAATATGTCCTAATAATTTTCCTTGGTTAGTAGCAAAGACACACTTTCTTGGGTTAAGGGAAACCCCAAACTCTCTGCATCTTAGAAATACCTGTCTTAAATGATCAAAATGATCTTCTACATCCTTTGAATACACAGTGATATCATCAAGGTAAACTAAGACAAACTTGTTAATCAATCTTTTGAAGGCCATCTCCATTGCCTTCTGGAATGTAGCACCTACATTGGTTAGCCCGAATGGCATCTTACAATAAGCATAGGTACCCCATTTAGTGGTAAATGTAGTCTTGTACCTATCAAACTCTTTAACTAGCACTTGATTGTAGCTAGAAAATCCATCAAGAAATGAAAATCTCTTTGAACCACTAACCTTGGACAAAATCTGCTCCATAGAAGGGAGAGGATGGTGATATTTAAGAGAAGCTTGGTTAAGGTCCCTAAAGTCCACACACAATCTAATTTCTCCATTCTTCTTCCTAACAGGGACAAGGTTTGCTACCCATGATGAGTGTTTGATGGGAAAAATTATATTGGCCTCAATCAACTTGGATAGCTCTTTTTTCATTAAGGGTTCAATTTTGGGATTCACTAGCCTCTATTTTTGTCTTACTGGTTTTACATCATTAATTAGATCTATGGTATGCTGAAACAACCTACGGTCAAAGCCCTTTAAGTCATCATATGTCCAAGTAAATACATCATTAAATTCTTGACATAGATGAATAAAATTTTCTTGTTCAATTTCAGAACATACCTCACCCATGTTTAAGGACTTTCCATCAGCAATCATGACTGGAGTGTAGTCACTTTCATCAATAGCTAGGTTCATGGCCCTACCTCTTGCCTGATCATCAAGATTAAAAACACTCTCTAGAGTAAATAGACATTTAGGTAGCTTGTTGGAGCTGAGGTTAATGATTTGGTCACCATACTGATCCTGCAGTCTTGACTGATTCCTCTCTGAAAATTCTGCCTCATTTGCAAGAAGCTCACAATTTGCTCATCAGACTCAAACACTTGCCAATGGATGTTGTTATCAGGGATAGCAGGTCTTACTACCACTCTAATTTGTTGCTTCTTCTCCTCCTCAAGATTCTCTGGCACACCATAAGATGCACCTATTGTTGCAAGTCTATTAGCATGTTTGTTTTCTTTTCTAGGGATGCTTTGAATATTAAATTCATTGAAACCTTCAAGCAAATCCCATACCCTATTTTTATAAGACTTGAGCAAACCATTCTTGGTGGTATTCTGATTTCTCACTTGATTAACCACCAACTTGCTATCTCCATACACCCTTAAGGTTTGGATTCCTCTTTTTCGACCAAGTAGGAGACCTTGAATCAAGGATTCATACTCAGCTACATTATTAGTGCAACTGAATTGGAGTCTAAAGGAGAAGTAGTACCTTACTTGTGTAGGAGAAATCAACATCACACCAGCCCCTAATCTATTTTTATTCCTTGATCCATCAAAGTACATACTCCATATCTCACTCATATCTTCTTCAGTCTCCACAAGATTGGGAACTAGAGCATCTTTTTCCAATATACAATATGTACTAAGACCTGTCTCAAGGGTTTCTGACATAGGATCAAATTGATACGCATCAGCCCATTCATCCAAGAAAAAATCAGGTATCTCTGCTAGGGGAGTGGTGGGCTCACTCACTATGTCATTCTCATCCATCTCTAGGATAGGGCAATTCATGTTGATGGAATTAGGGGTGTAAGATTCAGTATGATGGAGGGTTTGAGGCTCTACTCTAATTGAAGCATTGGCTCCATATCTCATTTTAAAAGACATATATGACCAATCAGAAGATATGAAACCACCTATTTGGGCAGTAAAATCTCTTGACAGACAGATGGCAAAATATGGCTTGACCTCAGCAACATAGATATCTTGGGTTACAGTACAACTAGGGCATGCATGTAAGGCCATCTCCACATTCCTAAGGATCCCTATAGTCTTGACAGTACTACCATCCAACTGTAATACATCCCTAACAATGGGCTCATATTTCATTCCTAAAGCATCAGCAACACACCTAGGCATCACTGAACTGCTAGCCCCTAAATCAATCATGCAATTATGGACTAGTTTGCCCCTTATAATTAGAGAAACATAGAATGGAGGAGGTCTAACCTTTTGACTTGTCTCTACCTCCATTGATGGTTGTACTAGGCTTGTGGTACTTTCCATGCTGAGTGTCTGATCCTTTTGTTTAATTCTTTCCAATTCTTGCTGCAACAACCTCTTTTGCATAGCTATAGTAGCAACAACATCCCACATGGAGATATTCACATTTGTCTTCTTCATTTTCTCTACCACACTAAATGGCATAGTAGGTGTTTTGGTAGAACCCTTGGGAGTTGCAATTGTATGAGGTTGAGATGGAATAACCTAAGGATCACTTGCATCCTTTTTGCCATGATTTTGCCTTTGCTGCTGAAAGGTACTTGATTGATTATTTGCTGCTTGCTCATGAGACATTGCATTTGAAGTTGAGGCCTAATTGGGAGGAGGAGGGACAACATCTTCCATAGCTCTCCTTTTTCTTGTAGTGTTATGAGCAATAGAATCCTAGTTTACATTACAATACTCCTCCATTTGATGATTCATAAAAGAGCAATTACCCTGTCTTTGCATATCTGAGGCATCTTTAAATTGGTCCTCCTTGTATGGTTATTTTATTGCAGGTTCTTGGACTATCAAAGCCATAAAAGATTCAGCCTTTTGACACATACAATAGGCATAGGAATAGTTATAGGAGGGACAAAAATCTTGATCTTGAGCCATATTGTTTTGAGGGACTATGGCCCTACTTTGGTTTACATTTGAAGTTGAAGCATGGCCACCCTGCCTACTCTAATAAAAAGAATTGTTCCAATGATTAGGATTTGGGGGCCTACCACTAATTGGGGTTTGATATTGCAATTGATGAGGCTTACTACCTTGAGCTTTCTGTCTTTCTAAAGTTACCACCTTGTTGCTTACTTTATGTATCATAGAGGAGTTATCCTCCAGCTTCTTCCCATAATCTTGCAATCTTTTCTCTAGGTTCTTTTCTTTTTTATCCATGTTCTGCATTAGAGATTGCATCATCTCTTTGATTTCATCTATCCCATTTTGAAGATGTGGAAGCTTGAGGGACTAGGTCAAGGGATTGTGATGTAGAAGTTGTGGGAAGAGGAGCCATTATTGTTTGATGATTTGGAACATCAGGAAAGAAGGGCATAGGAGGCCTTGGAGCTAGCTTACCTTCTTGTATTAGGATGTTCTCTGATTTCATTGCTATGTCATAAGCATTAGGCAAGGTATCTCCTCCCATAATTTGGATTGTAGTGGCAATATCACTTTTAAAAGCTCTAAGGTAATGCAAGAAGGCATTACCAGGGGTAGGCTTCACTAAAGTAGGTATTCTATCCCATGTCTTTTGAAATCTATAATTAAAATCACTCATACATTCATGGGGGGCTCTTTTTATAGTAGTCAACTACTCTAAAAGTGACAAATAGTCACTTTTATGCTCAAAATGTTTGCACAATCCTACTCCTAATCCATCCCAACCTGTTATAGAACCATGAGCTAAACCTCTATACCATTGTAGTGCTTTTCCTTTCAAGGATGAGGCTAGGAGCCTAACTACAACATCATCCTCGATAATACCATGGATATTTTAGACATTTGCAACCTCTTGAATGTGTTTCGAGGGGGAGATAGAAGTTTCACTAGTAAACTCTGGTATACTTTTGAGTGCAGCTACTGGTATGTCATGTCTCTGGGCTAATAAGAGAGGGATCCAAAAATTAAAGGTGGCAAAAGTATGAGCTCTAGGCAATGCCATATAGACAAGTGATCTATTGATATGTATTGATGATAGTCTAGGTAGAGATCTAATAGTAGGAGGAGTAGAGATAGATCTTGTAGGTATATTTGTTACTATGGCACTCCTAACTAGTGATAAGGATATTCTAGTCCTCCTTCTTCTAGGGTTTTCAAATGAAAGCTCTTGATACTGAAACTTACCTCTAGAAGATGCCCTTGTTTTAGCTCTAGGCATGAATCACTACAACTTTGGTCTGGAACCAGATATGTATTTGAAGCTCAGAGTTGCCAAGTACTTTAAGAATGAGCCTCTTGAAGGCTTAAACACCAAAGCCAGTACTATCTCCTTGGTATTGATCTTGAAATCTTCTCTTTTGACACCAGTAGGCTTGAAGTTTTTTGAGATGTTGTCCCACCGGGCATGCCAAAAACTATTTTCACTTAGGTTTGCACCCTTGTCTAAAGCCTATGCATGAGGACAACCTAGTGAAACATGGAATCAACCTCCAAGCTATGGGACTTGAACTGTGACATTGAGTCTCCAGAGAATGCCGGCTTCCTCTTACTATCAGGATGCACCTAGCTACTCTTGGAGAGGAAAAGGGAGAAGGAGAGCATGAAAGAAAATCTACCTAATCTAATCTAAAGAGGTGATGCACCAAAATAGAGTGTTCAAATCAATCTCTGCCCATATATGCACTATTGAACCAGAATGAAACTAAAGATATACACATTCAGACTTTCTTTAATCTAATAATCACATGCAGATTAGAAGACCAAGATGAATGACACAAGGAAAGAGAGATTCACTTATATTATCATTCATAGGCCAAGGAGGTACAGTCATGCAAATTACAGATTTCTACAAAACACTAGTGGAGGCAAAGAGTTCTTGCACTTCACACCAATGGTTGAAAGAGATAAGACATAAATCATGCAGTTCAGAGGCAAAGAGAATTTTACACTGGAATTGTAGAGTAGTAACAGAGAAAATAGAGAAAGATTGACCTTTACAAAATTCACAAAAAATTGCCTTTATAGTTTAGGCATAACTAAGATTTTCCCTCCAAAACCATCCTGCAACCACCACCATCAAGGCTCTATCAGGAACAATCATGGGGATCTAAAGAAATCTGATCTAAGTATAGCCCTTTTGGTACCATGAAATCTGATTTTTAACTAAAACAGGGCCTTGAGGAGATAGAGGTGGCACCATAATTGTGCTTTGACCAAGTAGATAGATCAACTGGGTGTAGTGGAGTGTCTTTGCATGCTTTACATTCACTTGTGGTGGTTGGAATTGATCATGAAGATTAGATTCACGAAAAACCTCGATTTCTTATCATTTTTGGTGCATGAATCAATAGAGTCAGCGAGTAAACATAACCCTAGCACGTGAATGAGCTAGGTGGACCAATAACCTCCTTTTGTTTTTCTACCTCACAAGAGTCCAATGTGGTTGATCACCCCCTTTCATTACTAGCTATGTCATCCTTGCAAATTCTAACCACAACGGTTACATTAACTATCAGCACCCCCTAACAATCAATCTTGGCCGGGCCCGTAAAGACACGTGTCACCTAGGCCCAATGTCACTATGCATATCCTCTGAGAAATTTCCCATAGCGAGATAGCACCTGCCATGGATCCAGAAAGATCTGACGATCGTGAAGACTTGTTGAATTACTGCGCTTTGCCTTTAAACTTCCAAGCCCACGAAACACCTCAGCAGACCTGGCACAACTTGGCATCCTCATCTTGGCATGACCTGGCCCCACTAATCCACATGGAAAAAGGGTGCTATGTCACTATGGAAAAAAAATGAGCAACTTCCCATAGCGAGATAGTGCCCACCATCAATTTTCCTCAGATCTGACGATAATTAATGAAATCGCACGACTGCACACTAAGCTGGCTAAGTGGACCAATAGAATATCGCCACTATACTATGACACACTTGACAACATGCCACCAAGGATGAGCTATAATATTACATTGGAGAAGGGTGGGCCCATTACGTCATCCGTACCATGCATCGCTGAGGCACTATGTCACTATGGTTAAAATTCTCCTAGCTTTCCATAGTGAGATAGCACCCATCATTGATATCTGTGAGATTTGATGGTGGGCAAGATGGATCTGGCCTGTCAGTGTACTAACCAATGAGAACTGGCCACGTGCCAACCTGTCTGACAAATCTTGGCTTGCGACCTACCAAGGGAAGGAAGGCCCACATCTACACAGTCATACCTTAGCCAATGAAAAAATTGACCACTGCCAACATGTGCCAAATCACATCACTGATATTAGATGGTGCATACTTGGGACCCACCGTATTTCCAAACTTCACCGCAGGATCACTTTTCATCTAGGCACTATGTTGCTAACGGTGAGAAGCATGGATTTTTTGATAGCACCATAGTGCCCATCGTCGATCTATCAAAACCATGTGCAGGAGAAACAATGAGGTAAAAGGGAGGACCCACTTGCCATGTCACAAGAAGGTGCTATGTCACCATGGAAAAATGATGCACAACTTTTGATGGTGAGGTAGCGCCAACTATAGATCCTCAGAGATCTGACGATGAGGAACTTGTGGCCCCATAGAAATATAATAAGGAATAACATAAGGTTCAATCATTTAATTTTTTGATATTCCTGGGGGTGTTTAAAATAATATTAAACTAGGAAGTGACTGTTGGGCAGGTAGTATTTAAAATTCAAATATTTGGCGGGGAGGCACAAAATGCAACAGGTGAGAAGAGTAGATGGAGAATGCCTAATAAGAATTAATGCTAAAGAAATTTGAGAGTTTTTTGGGTTTGAGCCACTCATAGATTTGCAATGAGATCATTGAATTTTAGGGTTTGGAAATACAATATCTATCTAAAAAGGATCAAGTTAGGCAAGGTGCATTGATAAGGCACCTGGCCACAATTGTAAATTTGACCTTTTTTATAGCATCAACTTAGGAACCTTTCAAGAAGAAATTTTTCAATACTAAGGCCATAGACATTTATATGAGTTTATGTATGGTTTTTGGTGAGGATGAACAAAATTTTATGCCCATAAAGTTCATGTACCTGATGACACAAATTTCTTCTTTTGGTGTAGATATCATCTTTGATTTTGCATCTTATTTAGCAAAGGAGATTCATGTAGGACTAGTTGGGATTGCAAAGCACAAAGTTGAGAAATCATTTGGTCTTTACTCATTGTTGATGCATATGTTCTTATATAAAGGGGTTACTTACTTTGAAAAAGAGATGGTTTTAAACAAAGAATATGAGGGAGAAGCTCTTCTAGTCCAATTATGGAGCATATATATGACATGGGATGCAGAGGAGGCTAGCTTTGTTAGATTTGATAAGTACTTTGCATCCAAGTTGAGAATCTCATATTAAGGGACAATCCCATAATTCCTAAGGCACTGCTGGATTTTATTAGGCCTATGGATAACCCTGCTTGTTTGAAGATGTCCCAAAATTGGGTAGATATTATACCCTATCCTATATCTACAATTTTTAGAGTATATGGATTCCAAGGGATTCCCCATGCACTTCCTTACCAAGTACCTTTGAAGGTAGGGATAACTAAAATGCTATGGTAGATAGGTGGATTGGAGGAAGCACAATTGACTGGTAGGTTGAGGGGCTCAATTTTCCCATCTTGTATTGTTGCTCACTAGTTCATAATCACCAAGGGTGGTTGGTTTTTTATGTATAAATTTTTGGACCAGTATAAAATGGTTGTCTCCCATGCTCATTTTAATGATAGTGATGGATTTTTTGATATATTCAAATGGAGGGTTAAGATTGGCGTCAAGGACCATCAACCCTATTTCCCTGAGGAAATAATAAGGAATGAATTCTCTCTTCAAGAGCAAGAGATTAAAAAGGAGAAGTGGAGAGTTTACTCTAGGGTTTTAGAATTCATTAATTGTTTTGATAAGGATTATAAGCCTCTAGAAGATGCCAAGACAGAGGCAGATAAATTAAGTAAATTGATGATCACTTTTCCAGAGATCATGGAGGATATAAATGAGAAGAAATTATTTTTTATTAATTCTTATCCTAATAAGGCCTGAGAGGTCATGAGAAGATTGGCTTTCACCCCTGCAGTAAGATCAGGGTAGTTAGTTATTCAAAGAAGACTTGGCTATAATATAATTTAGAATATGAGGCTTGTATTGGATAAGGGAAAACAAATAATTGGATCAAGCCATGTTGTTTTGGAGGAGAGGCCTAATGAATTCATGCCTAAGAGGCAAAAGGTAGAAGAAAATAGGTGCCTAAAATAGAGGAATATTCACCCACTCAGTCCCCATTATATATAGGAGATGAACAATGTACTAAGGAGCAGTGGGAATAGTTGGGGTCCCAAGGGGGAGTTTTTATTATTGTTTTAGAATTGGAAGAGGGGAATCCTTAGGAATCTCCTATACCAAGCCTAGTGTTGACTATTGCTAACTATAGAGGAAGGGAGTTGGACCTTGTTGTAGAATAGGCTAGCCATGAATTTATTTCTGATGATAATTTTGTTAAATCTAGAGCCTTTTATCAATTTTCTTAGAGGACAAATATTAGACTATTTGAAGAAAGATGTAACAAAATGAAAATAGAGCATCCTAAGATGGAGGAAGTAGATCTATAGAACCAAATAAAGGAGGAAATGGTGCAAGAATTTAAAAGCATAACCAATGAAGAGGGGAGGAAAATGATAAAATCATCTGGGGTTTTGTTGCTGCCAAATTGGGACATTGTTGATGCAATGGTTTTTAATTTTTTTACCAAGAAATTGAATGTAGATGAGAAGGTGAAGAAAGGGATGAAAGGTGCCAAGTTCAATAAGGATCATGTTGCATAAGCAATCTAGTCAATGAGAAAAGGATCCAAAACTAGCTCTTCCCAACCTGATGATACCGACTTGATAGTAAACTTGATTGTGAAAAGGGTGGAAAGATACTACAAGTGAAGAGGCCACAGAGCTAGGTGTTGGATTAGCCAATTTCACCCTAGCCACAACTTAGAGGGATAAAAGGAAAAGATTATAGCTATAGAAAAAATATGAGAAGGTCCTGGTAGCATATAATAAAGAGGTGCACAAGAGGATAGAACTTGAGAATAAATTGATCAGACACCAAGGGAAATCTAGTAGGCCTAGGATAACTTATCCTTATCCACTAGTGGAGCCTTTTAAATCCACTCCTCTTACTAAAATTATAGACACACCACATAAACCTCAGTATTACACTACAGAGGATTTTGAAGAAGAAAAGAGTAAACTGTGGGTGTTGCATGTGGAGCTAGATATTTAGTATGAGGATAGGTTAAGGAAAGCTATCATGTATTTAGTTGATAAATTTGGTTGGCCTTCATTTCATGAACAATTAGAAAATTAATAAACATATGGGATGAGCTAAAATAAAATGATGATGCTCTAAAGCCAATTGTAAATAAATGGAACAAGAGGGACAAAGATGTCACTCTTTTGCGTTTTTCAATTACTACTTTGTCTTGTGAACATATAGAAAAGACTTATGACTTGACTAATGATCTCTCTAAGTTTTATGATAAGAGAACTAAATTACAAAGAAGAATCATTAATTATCTTGAAAAATATAAGAGTAAAAGTTTTGGACTCTTCCCTCATGCCTTGGATAAAAAGAACAAGTTGAAGAATTAAAAAGGAATGGGCCCAGGAATTGAATGACCTATTATGTTTTCAGATGAATAAAGTAATAAATGAAAATGGAAATGAATGGTGGGCAACTACAAATAAAGAAGTTATAAAAGTGTAATTATTTTATGATTCTTTCAGAGAAGATTTTGTTGAGATTGAAAAATGTGGAGAATATGTGATCAAGAAACAACATGATATTCTAAATTTCAATTGGCCAGATAACACACTTTTTGAAAAGTGGATGACAAATTTTGTTCATGCAAAAAAATTGGAATATGGTAAAATTGATGATGATAAAGTGGAACTGGATGAAGTGCAAATAATTGACATATTAGTGAAAGCAAAAGAGGACAAAGGTAACCAACAAATTGCAGTTACAAGAACATAGGCCCAAATAGATGACTTGGCAACATGAAAACTAATGGTGACTATAAATTTTTCAGTGTAAGATGACATGGATGGAGAAGCTCAGGTTCAGCTCAACTTTCAAGTACCAGAACAAGGCCCATCACATGCAAGTCTAATGGTCACAAATTTTGAGGAAGAATAGAAATAATAGAAAAGCCAATCATGAAAGTCCTCAACCACAAAAAGTGTAGAAAAATTAGTCCTACAAGAGAATATACATGATGAAAGATATTTTGTTGCACTAATTTTTGTCTTTTGTGATAGTAACTTTGTAAATATCTTTCTATCTTAAGGATAGTTGTCAGTATTCTCTAGACCTAAAGCTTGTTACATCTCACACTATATAAGTGAGATTCCAAGGCTAGAGAAGGGGTTTGATCTATTATATAACTTTTAGTTATGCTAGTTTATTTTGGTCCAGTCCCTGATGCAAGTTTTATGATGTATTTCTCTACAAATCTAAGAATACATTAATTTTTGAGGATCATGGTATCTTATTTTAAGTTGTTTTGATTTATGTTGCAATGTTACATAATTTTCAAAGAGAATTAATACAAAGATGAATTGTCCCCATATTTTTTCTCTCTGAGTCTTGTCTCCATCTTTATTGGCTAGTTATCTTGAGATTATATGAGCAAAGTTTGTTCAATTTTATGCAACTAGGATAAGTTTTATGTCAATTCATTATTTATTTTGATCCAATAGATTAAGAAAATGCTCCAGTGAATATGATACGATCTTGAGGCAGTAAGAAGGATGTGTATAAGAATGAGTTTTAGAGAGAATTGCTAATAATATTGACTGTATTGTAGTCAATTAGGTCAAGAAATTAGATAGACTCTGAGTCCCAATAGATGATTCACTAATTAATTAGTTCAATTTGCATATGAAGAAATCATGAATAAGCATCAAGTTCAATATTAAAATCAAAATCAATTTTACTTTAAATTGTATAAAGATTGTCATAGCTAGTCAATACTTGTTTGCATTTAAACTCTAAGTTATAGTTACCCGTTGTTATTCATAATTACTTGTAGATCTGAGAAGAGTTATGAAAAATCTACTATAGGGGATGAAATTGTAATAGAATCTCATGGAATGAATGAAATGTGAAAGTAATATCAAGTTTTGAATCTCTTTATCCCTTAGGTACACTTGCCTTAGTTTTGCAAAGTCAAAAGAGTAGAAAATCTTTTATGATTTTATTGAAGTTGGATCCAGATCTAAAGATCATTTAGTTGATCATGGGAAGTAGCTAATCCTTAGGTTACTTTGATCTTTACCATCTTGGTATTAAGTATTTTGTTTCTTAGTAGTGTAAAAAATACCAACAGGTTCTTTGATTGTTTGCATATTTTTCTATGTGCAAAACACATTCCCCACTTTTGGTAAAGTTGCTTGGAAGACCAATAGGTTAGTTACACAATAGATTTCAGAATTCTTTGAGCAACTTGGAGAAAATTTTGAGTCACTTATGACTAGTTCTTTTGAGGTATTTAAGAAATCCATGAAGCAAAGATTGAGGATTTCTATATCATTAGTGGAAAAACATTATAATGATGTGTGTTTCCTAGTTGATGTAGATCATACATATGTGCAAGCATCAATACTTAAGGTCAGATGATTAAAACCCTTTCCATATGAGATCAATGTGGATGAAGCCTCTGTAATAATCACAACCTTATTGGCAGAAGAAATTGATATAGATACTATATCTTTTGGAAACTATGATGAAGCCAAATCCAAAATAACCATTCACTTGAAAACAACTACAATTTTGAGAAAGAAGAACAAACTTGTCAAAAATCTTAAGGAGATATTTGGTGAAGGTGAAGGTGAAGGTGAAAAAGAAGAAGAAGAAGAAGATAATAATGAAGAAGAAGAATAGGGCCAAGCACCATTAAAACTTACCCAAAGCCTAGGTGAAGATGTTGAAGGTGTCGAGGAAGAAGAATCCGAGGAAGCACCTAAGGAAAATGAGAACAAAAGGAAAGAAATGAAATGAATCAAATAGTGGAGGAACCAAATAGTGGAAGCACCTAAGGAAAATGAGAACAAAAGGAAAGAAATGAATCAAATAGTGGAGGAACCTAAGAAGACTATGAAGAAGTCACAAAAAAAAGACAATTGTACCTATAACTAGGTCAAGCACAAGGGCAACCATTGTACAGGCTAAAGAAGTGACAAAGGAAAAAGGAAAGAGAGCCAACACTGTAGCAAAGTCGAGCCAACCTACTCCAAAGACGTTAAAGAGATTAAGGAAGAAGTACACACCTTAGAAAGATTTAGATGAGGAAAATATAGAGTCAGATGACTTGAGTCAATTGAAGGTGGCAAGTCATAATCCCTCTTCTAACATTGACAACTTGTGTGAAAACATTACAACTAATGGAAATTCGTCAGGTTTTACACATGTTGATTTTATAAGCTAGGGAGTTTTGATAAAAAAAAAGGTTGACGAGGCCATATATGATATGATGGTTACTTTCAAGACCACTAATCTAGAGATTTCCAACTCTCTACCTAAAATTCTTTATGACAGAGTTGAGAAAAGGTGGCAATTTAGTTTGACCATTGAAAGACAAATAAGGGAAACTACTCTAGCCTAAGTAATGCCTGAATTGGATAAAAAGATGACTGCCAAATCTATGGAGAAGCATAAAGGGAATTTTACTCCCAAATAAAGATCTTTCCATATTCTAAAGAAGAACATAGAAGATGTGGTAACCAAAAGTAAATCAATTTAGAAATCTATTTATGGGTTGTGATCCACTAAAGCTATAACTAAGAAAGGTGAACAAGAAGAGAAAGAACCTGAGAAGGATGAGGAAGAGAAAGATAAAGAGGTAAACCCAGTCAAGGAAGGTAATGTGGAGGGAGCTAAAGGAACAAAAAAGGAGGCAATAACTAAAGAAGAGCAACAAGATGTACATGATACATAGATATCAAGTGCCAATCTCCCATATGATGACCAAGAGAGTCAACAAGACTAAATGAGCATCGAGGATGTTCTAGATAAAATAAATCCTTTGATTGAGGATGATTTGAAGAAAATTATGCAAGACTCTACCAATGTAAAACTTTTATGCAATAATCCTATATTGGTGAGAGTAGATGAGATTCAATAGGCTAAAGTTGCATCTACAGGGGAGAAGCCATGAGATACATCAAATGTACCTTGAGATAAAAGAAATGGAATCATAGGATCTACAAAGAGATGAAAGTGCCAACTTGGAATAGAAGGATGTTACAATTGAGACACCATCTACAATGCCAATAATTGTTATTCAGATGAAAGAGGAAAAAGCACAATCTATAGATACATCAGTGCTCAACCTAAATAGTTTAGGTTTACAAGCTATAGTGATTGTTGAGAAGGATGGAACAAAAGTGCATAAGGGTTAGGAAGAATGTCCTATAACTATTCCACCATCATAGGGTGAAGTCTAGAAAGGAAAAAAGACTGAAGAGTTGACATTTACTACTGAACCTGAGGAGAAAATTGCAATACAGACTATGGTTACCTTGCTAGTTTCTACATCTCCTCTCAACAGTCACACTCTTTAGAGGCCAAGTACACATGCCACACCATTATAGATATCAAGGCTGAGTTCTAACACACCCAAGAGTGTTGAAGTTACATCATCTGAGGATGTAAGTTTAGATGAAGTGATTGAGTTACCAAAGTTTAATCTAAATACAATTACAATTGAAGATATGAGAATTCTTTAGGAAGCTATATAGAGAAAGAAGAGGCAAGAAATATTAAGGAGGGAACACAAAAAAAAGCAAGTCTTACATGAAATTAAAGACATGTTCATGGATGTTTTGAACCTCTTAGGAGCTAATGAAGATAATCCCATTATAGAGAAACACATCATTATTGTGGACAAGATAAAGGATGAAGACTTGGATTCTAATGTCAAATTGTTAGAAATAGATAATACTGAGACGGGCGGGTGAATTAGTATCCTAAAAAATTTTGCCCACAATTGAATATTGTTAATTAATTTATAACTTGCATATGAAAGTAAACCAACAATGTTGAATAGTAAATATAACCATACACATAGAGAACTCATAACACCATTATTTGTTAACTAGGGAAACCCTAGCCAAGGGAAAACCCTGATGGGGATGACAACCACAAGATGATTCGCTAAACAAAAGGATCATGTTAAGGATATTTACCCTACTAGGAGTCTATGAAGTACATATAGTGTCTCGAGTCCTTGTTAGAGGACTAGGCCCTTTTAGAAGCCTCAACCCTATTAGGAGTTTCTTCAACTCTACTAGGAGTTGGTAGATCAAATACAATGTATGCAAGAAGAGCCCATTTACCTAAGATGCATTTATACAATAAAGTTCTTCACAAGAGTAAATATACATACAATATTTTTTGACTAATGTAATTTACACTTTCTCTAATCATACATTAGATCTTGCATCACATAAGGCTCATATATCTTTCAAGATGTACATAAAATAGTTTTCATATCATACAACTTCCACATATGTCACACTTATCTGTGCAAGATTATATCTTTACTTATACTTCACAAATTAGTAATTCTCTAATCAACCGACATTCATGTTTTCACATGCTTGATATAATATAAAGTAACTTATGGATTAATATGAAAAAATTTGTATCATCATGAATGATTAATTATTTTTTCACCAAAATAATTCCTTAAGTCGTACAACTCAATTCTCTACTATGCTCTATTATGCTCTATCAAATACCTATACTAGCATTCCAACTATAACTTGCGCCATACTGTTTGTACACATTTGTGCAATGGCATGCATCATCATGATACTTTCATAAAGCTATTCTCAACTATGGACAAGATAATTTGAAGTGTGTATTCTATACACATAATATATGTCTCTATGTTGCTACAAATTTCCTAACACTTAGACAATTTTCTAAATCTAAATTCATAAATGAAATGCTAAATATATGTTGCCATAAATGACAACACTCAAGACATCTTACTGACCATATTTCCAACAATATACCCATTTTTCATTGATGGGAATATTTAGAAAAAATTTCTAAGTGCCAAAATGATACCATGCATAACAAAAATAAGTAAAAGTAACTACACAAAATTGCCTTCAAAACATAACAATTTTATTCATTTTTTGATGGATCATTACATTCCTTATCACTCTTTACATTGATACATAAGTATACCACCCCTTATATATGCAATTTACATATCAATACTCCTTTCCTATACATACAATTTTCCTTAAATATTACTCCCCCTTTGACATCAATGACAAAGGTGTCAAAAACTGTATACAAAAACTTTGTGGCTTGTTGCTAATAAACTTGATATCCTGGAAAAACAATATGCATATACAAGTTTTAGTCTTTCCACTTCCTTCATCTAGTTCTCCTTCATTGTATCAAAGATACTGATTTGTGTGCATAGTGAATAAGATGCCACTTCAATTGTGCTCAAGTCAGTATAGGAAAACTTATCATAAGAAGCCTTTACTGCAAGACATTCCTCTAGTTGCCTCTGCAAAATGTTGATCTTGGGTAACAAGATTTCTCTAAGAGTAGAGACCCTTTTTTTTGTATTTTCCTTATTAGACTCCAAACCTCTAATCACATTATGGATCTTCTCCACTTCTTTTCTAGAGTCCTCAATACTAGTCTCAGGGAGCTGTAATTTTGTAGTGAGTGTGTCAAGATCACTCAACTTGCCCTTTATCTGACTCTCAGAGTCTATTAGGTATTTGCATGAAATCATGCACTATCCATACAACTTCTTACCTTCATCAATTTGTTTCCTTAGTTCCTTGATGCCTACATTAGGTGCCTTTAAGTCATTTCTCATATTCTTGCAAACTATATCAAAAAGTGTTGCATCATGCTTGGCATGTGCTTGTGCTAAAGCTACCTCAGCTAAAGCTTTGAATTCCTCATCAAAGGTCTTCACAAATTCCTTTACTTTTGACTACAAGTCTTGATTAGCCACATTTTTGGTAACTATCATATGTATTCTATCCAAGACTTCAGTTAGTGTCTCCTCCAAAGACTTCACAAATTTGTTCTTTTGGAGAAACTTGCTTAAAGAACTCATTAGTCCCTTCTGATCATCATCATTAGATGTTACTACTATTTTTGTTGTTGCTACTACTGGAGTTACTATTGGAATGAGTGTGACTTATTTTAGTTTAGTACTCTTCTTCATTTCCATAGCCTTCTTCCTCTCATCTTCTAGTCTATCGGCTTCTATCTTTGACTTTTCTTCTTAATTCTTCATTACCTCTTCTTTTCTCTTCTCCTCATCTTGTTTTTTGTTTTTCCCTTCTTCATCATCATCATCAGAGCTAGTGTATGTTGTGATATTACAACTAATGGATGTTTCATACCCTATAAAATGGTTCTCCTTTATATCCATAGTTAGGTGTGTATTGTCCACTTGCATGGATTTAGTACCCATAACAATGTACACTGGTGAGAATTCCTATTGTGTCTCTTCTACTTCTTCCTCTTCACTTGAAGGTGTACTTTCTTATACATAAGCTAGGCTCTCATGTTTGGAATATGCACTCACCTCTGCTACTGTAGGCACTAAGGTCATGTGTTTCACAATGGCGTCCTCTGTTTCCTTTTTTCACATCCTCATGTTTCCCTCCCATAAGAAGAATTTCTCTTTTTTTGTTCCTCAACAAGGGCTCAATAGCCTTCAAAATTTTGTCTATGTCCTCCTTAGTGTTAACTTCACATAACTTATTGATCATAGTCTCTCTTAACTTAGTGTCCTCTTTAGTCACTCATTTCTTTCTATTCATATAGGTCCTCTATTATCTTATTTTGAATGCTATCAAATATTTTATTCTAGAAAATCATATTCCTCACTATGGCATTTTCTAGTTGTCTTCTATCCATGTTATTGTACAAACTATAATACTTATTTTGTTAATCTCAAATTGGTTTTGACATATAACTGAAAATATACTTAAGTCATTTACTTAGTTTATGCTGAACAAGTAATACATGTCAAGCATAAGTTGTCAGATAGTATATGTCGAGCGACATATATTTAGTATGCACCAAGTAACTAGTAAATGCTGAGTCACTCAAGTACCAATTAGATGGTATGTGTCGAGCTAATCATATGTTGATTAATTAATGGATGTTGAGTTACATCATTGAAGTTGTAGTTGAGGCTGAGCATCAGGGACTTCAAGTACCGAGTTATACAGTTTTGACATAGTTGTTTGTGATGACACAAACTTTTATGTAAGCCATTGTTTTGGGCTAACTTAAGGATTGTTTTAGGATCTTTGATGATAAAGATGAATCTTAATTGTGAATCCCTACGCATTGCATGCATCCAATCAGAAAAAGGGAAGGATTAAGTGGCAATATGGGTGAATCACTATTGTTGATTCATACTTAACCCTAAGTCACCTAGGTCTTCTTAAGGAGGACAAACCCTAATTTTTTTATGAATGTGTAAAGAGAAAGAAGAGAAGTTTTCATGCGCAAACATAGAAATCATGGTGACTAAGGAGTTATAATTTGAGTTACATTACAAAATTAGTTAGAGGAGAACAGAGGAAAGGAATCATAAGACAAAATATATACATATGTTAAGAAAGGATCAAATACATATCAGAAAAGAGGTGATTTGACATCAACCAACAAAGTGCTAACGAAAGCATCATTGCTGAGACATTTTAATAGGTGAATCAGTTAAATCTCTTAATAGAGTAGTCTTGACAAGCTATTGTAAATCCTTTAATAGGGTTCTTACTTCATTATAAATTAAATTCATTTTACCAGGCACACTTCTAATAGGGTGTTGAAATCATTTAACATGGTAAGATCTAAAAATCTTGTAATCCTTTAGCATGGCAGACCTTTCACAGGGTAGATCATGTTTCATGATCAAAATATTGTAACCTTCATTGGATACACTTTATTACTATAGTAGTGAAGATTTGTGGGTGTTATCCTCACCCCAATTTTACCTTCTCCTTGGAGGGTTTTTGGGTAACCAAATATCTAGTGTCATACATATGTTAATGTTTTACTTTCATGCTATGGATGTATATGCTTAATTTGGAATTTCAGTTTATATGCATAGATTGTGAGATGGATGTTTGGTGAATGGTTTTTGAGGTTGAAAGTTTTAAGTACTAATTTACAATCCCCCCCCCTCCCCACCCCCCACTCTTAGAGTTTACTTCAATATTGTATTTCCAACAATTGGTATCAGATATTAGTTCTCTAGAAAGAAAAGCTTTGCAGGTTTGAGGAAAAATCTTGGAAATGGAAGTCTACAAGTCCGAAAAGACTATTGAGAACCAAAAGATTGAAATAAAACTTGCCCTACATCAACTAAATAAAGAAATAAATGAGTTAAAGATATCATTGAAAAAAAAGAAAGAAATAGCTATTGAAGAGAATGACACACACTACCAAGAGATTGACACTATTGAATTGTTTGTAGATGGAAACGCCAATGAATTTGATTCAGCAATTGTAGATCTAATGGAAAATAATAAAACCATAATTGAAGAGGTTAGAAATCTCAAGAGTGAACAAGAAGTCCAATTAGTATTACTATGTGAGGTGACCAAGAAGCAAAAGAAAGTTGAAGAAGAAAAAGTCATGATTGAAGATGACAAAAGGATTTTGACCAATAGACTAGAAGAGAAAACATCAGAGGTAAATAAGATTGCTAACATGCAATTGGAAACATTGAATCAAATGATGATTGTAAATCATGAACTGAATGCAAAGGATATTCTAAAGTTACAAAATGAACAACTAAGAAATGGTTTGAAAGGAGAAAAAGAGTTTTCTAAAAGTTTCAACAAACCTAGTAAAGCCATCAATTACTTTGAATAATTGATGAGATCCCCTAGATCCAACAGTGATACTTTTGGATTAGGTTATACTAGTATTGAAGAAGAGGAATCATCTAAAAGTGGTGAAGAAAGAAGTAATAAAGGTAAGAACTCCAAACCTACTTGTCATAATTGTGGTAAGATAGGACATACTGCCAATGTTTACAAGAGAAAGACTACAAATCAAAATCCTAAGTAGAAGTCCATGGGTCATAGCCACAAATGCAACAAACAAGAACATCAGGAACATGAATGTAGAACCAAGACCATAAGAATACAAAGATTTGAAGGATATTACTATAACTGTCAAAAGTATGGACATATAGCATATGAGTGCAGATCCAATCCTAAATCATCATCAAACAAGTAGACAAAGCTAAAGCACAATGGCAACTCTTATTATTGGGATTATAATACTAGGTATAGATGTCACTATTACTAAGAGTATGGACATGTTGCAGTAATTTGCATAAGAACACATTTCAAAAGTGACTACAAAAGATGGTTGAGTCAAAATACATGTTTTAGCTATTTGAAGATTGGTCACATAAGTAAGAACTATCCAACAAGGTTAAAGGCACCAAGCAATGAGTTCAACAAAGGCAAGGAAAGGCAGATGTTGAAAATGTCAGAGATGAGATGAACAAGACATGGAAGAGAAAGGAAGATTGCAACACATCAAGTGTAGATGGGATCACTTCACCCAATCGGTCAAGTGATCACTCCACCTCCTATTAAGAAATCAAGAGGTATGTATGGGACTACTATTTAAAAGACATACTATACATCAGTTCCAAGGATTTAGTTCTGAAAAGATATAAATGCATGAAGAACGATGCAAGATGTTAATTATAACTTGGAAGAAATCTTTAAGTTTTATCATTTTTCATGTTACTGCTAAGCATGAAAAGTTTTAGTATGGTTATCAAGTGAAATTTTAGTTGATGTCGAGCTATGAAAGGTGATAGTATCATTCAAGCTAATAGTGGGTTTTGAGCATAAAGGAAACTTCATGGAAGTTGAGTGAGTTGAAATCTCTATTGAAGCTAAGCTTATAGCTATGTAAGCACTAAGCATTAAATGCAAGGTTTTAGGATCTATATGATCAATTTCTACTCATTTTACATCATTCAAATTTGAAGTGGAGCATGAAGAGTGAAAGGTAAATTAAAGAGATCATTCCAGTGTTTGCAAATAGAATTAAACAGTTGCTCGACATCATCTCAACAGATTTACAATGGTATTTATTGTGTGCCAAGCTACGTAGTTTGAATTTTTGCAAACCCTAGTTTTCGTAATGGCATCTAGTTCTTCAGTTCCTAAGGTTAAAGAGGTTAAAGAATTCTTGAATGTACAATTGATAAGCAATGAGATCAAACAACCAAATTTTAGAGCCATTTCTAATATTTCTTATAAGCAAGATCTATCTGGTGCGTTATTGATGATACCACCTCAAGTTTTAATGATTCAAGACATGAGATTGTGCTACACATACAAGGTGGGTAGCATAGGTGACATGGAAATAAAAGAAACCTATTGGGTGGTCATTTTGCATGAGGTCAATGATAGGAATCTATTGCGCAATTCCTGTCTTGAAAAGCTAATCTTTTGGGATCAACTCTGAGGTTCAGTATTTGTCTTGCAACATACCAAAATCTACTCAGTTGAAGATAAATGTGATTGTTCAAAAGGAGGCCTCTTCTAGTTCTATTATGATCTTGAAATGAATTAAATCTATTCATTGTCTCAAAATAATACACAAAAGAACAATGTTTTTGTATTTTTTGGTTTTTCAATGGATGGAATTCTAATAGTGCAACTAAAATGAGTTTCTATTCTAACAAGGGGTTAGCAAAGAAAATAATGAAACTGAAAGAAAATAACATGGAATTGAAATAATGTGAATTAAAAAATCCTAAATGGACATAAGCTACAGAAAAAAACATGTTGTGAGTTAAACTTTCAAAGAAATCAATAGGAAACCAATGAAAATAGGAGCAGCGCTTCCTAGAATCCACTGATGCAATCGTCAGTGAGAAAATTTAACAATCATATGATATTTCACATTTCATCAAATTGCAAGGCCACACAAAGTGCACTCATGCGAGAAAAAAGCTATGCAAACAAAATTTGATGATCTCTTCTCAAGCTTGATATGTCAACATAATTTGTAAATCTGTAGCAAACACCAGAACTAAAAGATAGCACAACCAGAAACAACACAATAAACCTTTGGCTCAATCAAAATCTCATGAATAAAATTCACAAAACAATGACACATTTAGGCAATAATCACTACACTCCAAATGTGAGCACCAAAAGCATAATTTTATTACATAATAATGTAGGCTTTATTACATATTACAATGGGGTATTTATAAGAAATCATCTCCTCAATTTGTGTTGAGAGTGAGAGATATCCTCATGCAATAAAATTCTTTTAAAACATAAAAAAAAAACTAACTATATACAGACTAACAATTAATCTAGATCTTAGAGGGACTCCATCCATATTTTATTCATTAATTGGATGCATGAGCCCTTTACATGTCAAAAATAGAGAAAATATGAGAGAGAAAGTAGAAAAAAGCCTTCAATCAAAGTAGGAGCATTTGGAGTTTCCAAAAATAGAAGTTGGTCTTTTACTAGGCATGTATCGAAGTTAAACTACTGTTAGAATGAGTTTTCAATGCATGTAAAGTGCTATTTTTGGAACAAGTAGTTAACTATTGGTGCACCTCTAAATTGCAGAGCTATGTACTTGTGGACCTATAGACCTACGCACCTATGGAGCTATGGAGTTGTGGAGCTATGGACCTCGATAGGGTCAAAAATCTCAAAATTTTACTAAGTGTCAAAATTGAAATTCTAGCATTTGGGTTTTGTTCTTCTTCATCCAAAAGCTATGTTTGGATGTTTTCCCTTGATTTTCTTTATCATCTCAGTAATCTTAGCTGCATCTAAAAGATCTAAAGCCTCATATTTATCTTTTACCTTCTGTCTATAATTATCTACCTCAATTTGAATGTTAGCAAAATCCTTGAGTTTGGTATCCAATTCTAACAAGGATTCTTCTGTCCTAAAGGCTTGTCAGATGTCCTCATTATTAATAACCTCCAAAAAAATATTCCTAAAATTTTCCTCTACTATCTCTATAGGTAAGAACTTTTCTTGTTCCTCATCTTCAAAAATGTCCAAGCATGCATCATTGTAGTGTCTCTCTACTTCCAAAATTTGCTCTCGGGCTTGGTCCTTGAGCTAATGAATCTCCTCATGTAATGTCTCCATTACTTAATTGCTATCCACTATTTCCTCTATCCAATCATCAATCATATCTAATTCTTCTTTGGTATATACATCAATCAAAACTCAGTATCTTTCGCCCTTTCTAGCTTGTAAAGCCTACAAATCCTTACTCCAGGCACATACCTCATCCATGATACTGAAGTCTTGCTTCAAAATTGCTATGATCTTATTCATGTTCTCCTACGTAGCATTTAGCAACTTCAAATTCCATATGATAATTGTAACACCTTTCTCCTCAAGACTTTCTTGCCACTCCTGACAAGCCTTCAAAAATGGGTCAAGTTGCACACCTCCCCCTTCTCTAAGTATGGTATTAAGAGTCTACTCGAGATGTTCAGGATCAAGAGGACCAACAACTTCGGCTAGATATCCCTTTAGGATCTCAACCTACCTTTGAAGTGCTTGGAGTTCAATCTCCTCTTGTTCCATGTACTTGAGGACCTCTTTAACTCCCATAGTCATCATTTGTTGGGTTGAATCCCATGTAGGCCTTCCCAACATAACATCCTTTAACTCATAGTCTTTGAGGGTAAGGCCTTCTGCATCTATACCTTTAGGAGGCAGAGCCACTTGTGCAAATAAATCTTGGTTCCTTATGCTAGCGACAAATGCCAATGGCGTTGCCTCATGTGATAGAGACTCAAGTTTATTTAGGATCTCTACAATATCACAAATATTTTCCTCTGAAGCATGAAATTGAGGCTTAGTACTCCTCATTATCTCCTTTCAAATTCATCTAGGGATGCATCCTATTGAGGATTTTGCTCTTGATGATGAAGGGGTGTGTTCTGCTACTTCCTTCCATTTGTCGCTCTTGTTGGGAGTTGTATCCTATAGTGAGGGCTCCCCTTGTGTAGCCTTAGTCTTAGTAGACCTTGTAGCTTGAACCTCAATGTCTTGGGATAGTGGTTGAGAATATTACACCATTTGTCCTTCTGATACTTCACCAATCACCATTTGTTCTAGTTTCTTCTCTGATAATGACTCCTTATGAACTTGTTAATCCTCTGAACTTTGAGGTGGGGGAGTCACTGAGCCCTATTCTACCACTATAACTTGTGGTGGAGAGGGAGATGAAGGTAGGAATTGTCAATTTCTTCCCTCTACCTCTTTTTGGATGAGCATGTACATGGAAGATTACAATATTAGGAATTGGATCAAGTGGAAAAGGTTTCATGATCCAATCCTTCATCATTTTGATGACATGCCTCACTTGATGATTATTATCATCAGCCTCCTCCTTGTCAACCTCAACATTCATAATGGATCTTTCACCAATTTTGTCTATGTTGAACAGGGGGTCTAGTAACTCCTTAGAATCATGTTGCTTTATCTCCTCCAAGATGTTCAACTAGAGAGCCTTTTCTACTAAATACAAAGTCATCCTACAATAGTCCCTTATACGAACATTGTAGTCATTTGTGGTATTCATCCAGTGATCTTCAACAACATCCTCATGATGGAAGTCCTTTCTTTCCAGACTCTCCATTCTCCCAACATTATCAAAATTGTTCCAGGGAGTGTTGTATTCTTCAAGGGGATAGTTCTCCCATTCCCATTCAAAGGATGAAATATCTTGTTTCCTCTTCACCTAATATGGTCCAATGACCAATGACCATACCTAGCAAGGTCTTCATTATCTCTTTATCTTTTCATAGGCTAACTCAATTTTCTAGGATATCTCCAATAGCACCAGTTTGTCACTTGGGTATCTCAAGAGCTTCTTAGGATTGATAGAGGCACCAACTACCCGTAGATATGTAAACATCTTGAACTAGATGAAGTAGGCTCCGAGAGCTGTAACTTGTGCCTTGGCTTCATTAGATAACCTCTTCCATAGTCTCCCTCAATGAATTGAATGATAAAAAAGATGAATGCATCATTCACGATTCTATATTCTTTGCTTTGTGCTGAGATTTTCTTCTTCACTAGTTGAGGATAGACTATATATGGCCAAGCATTGGGATCCTGCATACTGTCTCTCCTATACAAACTGGGATAGTTTGTCTCCCTTTTTGCAAGTAGGTACACCATGTAGGAATTCATGTAAAACCTCTTTTTATCCTTCACCATCCTTAATTGTTCACACAAGTTTTCACTTAGTGTGGTGGCCTAGTCCAGTGGTATCTTTTCCTATATGATGGTCTCAATGAAGTTGACCATAAAAGTGCTAAGGTGATCTATTGTAGGTAAGCCCATGAATCTACTCAGGAGAATGATGAAATAACAGATATCCTCCTTCATGTATCCTTAGGTCATATCCACATTTCATGTTATCTTTCCCCTTGAAGGCTTCTTAATAAGGTATGTAGATTGTATGATATCAATTTCTTCTTGTTGTTGCTCCCTGTACCATCTCTCAGTTGCTTCATAGGAGAGTCTAATGAACTGGTCTACTCGTAGGAGATGGAAGACCCTCTCAATGTTATTAGGTCAAAGATCCAACACCACCTCTTTGGTAACACTCTTGACTATTCTTTCATCAGGAACAAAATGTTGAGACAGGGCCATGATTAGTTCAGCTGATTGTACTGACATGGGGTGTGATGCGGCATTCACCAACCTAGAATAGATCAATGTAGATACCAAGGCTGATCTCTCTATTGGCTTGTTGCAAATTCTTAAGAAATCTCCTAGATCTATGTGCCCTAAGTTAGTATCTTAGATTTTTGCATGGTCATCATGAAATCTTGACTTCAAGGGTACACTTTGGAACTTGAACACGACTAGTTTGGGTACCATTCTGGATGTGGACAACATTTGATCACCTGCCTATTATGAGAGAACAAAAAAAACATTAGTTAATTAATAAATAAAAACTAAATGCAAAAGAAAATGTTTAATTAAAGTCTAAAGGAGCATGAAATAAAATTTAAAATAAAAATTAAAAATGTCCCTTATGTATTAGCTCAATCATACCCTATACTCTCTCTTGTAATTGCAATTTCTACTTGGCAATGGTTATGGAAACTTTTTTCACAACCTTAGTTTCAAATCTTCTTGTAGACCAATCCATTAGTTTCTCATTTGACTCTATGTTACTAGCATTCACTTGATCAACTATATATACAAGTTAGTTGATGATCGGTGCATCTTCTTCAAAATTTTGAATGTCAAAAGCATCAACAAAAATATACTTTACATCATATAGTACCTACTTTTTCTTAGGCTCTCTTCTTATTTCTTCTTGTCTCTTCTTCTTTGCCAAAACTTTTGGCTACAAATTTGTTTGCTCCAAGGTGAGATTTTCGAAGTACAATTGTGGAATCTCAATTGTTTCAATTAAACTAACCTCAATATCTAGTGAAGTAACTTTTATTGCTTTCAACTTTCTACTAGGTGAAGTAGTGCTACTGCTCAGCACTACCTTGAGAGTTGGTGAAGCGGTGTTACCACTTGGTCTTGCTTGTGCATATATGCTTGAGACAATAATAGTTTCACTCGATTTAGCTTTATTTGATTCTTTACCTTCCTCAATATGAGGTGTCAAAATAATCTTATTATCTATACTTGCTTTTTTCGCTTCACCATCTACCTTTGTACCTATGAGCCTTGACTTCTCGACCTCTAGAGTGTTAGGGGTGTTAGCATGTATAGGGGGCATGTTGCCTTGTATACTCAACAGACTTGAGATTTCTCCACTGTTGTAATCATCTTCAAAGTTTATAGTGTTTCTCTCTCCTATCTTTATTGTTAACCCAAAAATGTTCTTCCATAACAACTCATCTTGCTATTGTACAACTTCCTCTTTATTCTATAATATCAAAAACATTATGTACTTAGGAAAAAAATCTTCTTGCATATTGTTCCAAAAATGTGTCTTGTTGCTCCTATGACAGATTAGGCATAACTCTAACTAATGTGTCAGTTCTTATCTTTTTCTCCTCACTTCCATCTCCTTTCTAGTCTATCAAATAAATCCTTGGGTATCCTTTTCTCAATTTTTCTAGGGGAAAGCTTCTATATGAAATCATTTCTACCATATCCTCCAAAACTTTATTTCTACCAGTATTATCTAGTGTATCATACTTTACAAATCTAAAACTAGATAATCCTATTGATCTTCTTAGATCTACATATACCTCTTCTAGATATTTAGATTATCTTATGGGTGGTCCTCTGATCAATCTCCTTCTTTTTGTTTTAGGGGTACTGGTCTTGGTAGTCTTTGCTACTTTCTTCTTTCTATATTTCTTAGCACTTGCAATTGTCTTGGTCCTTGGCTTATTTGGTGGTGGAGGAGGGATGGGTGTCATTGCTGGCTTCTTCTTTTTTACTTTAGCCTTCTTTCTTGGTGGCATGACAAAAAATAGGGCTTTTCCCTTGTCACCACTATCTTTTTCTTCATCTTCACCAAGACCTTGTGTCAATTGTAATGGTTATTTTCCCTTTCATAGGGTGCCTACTTTAGCTTCAAGATATTCAATCATTTTCTTCCTTTCCTTCTTCTTGGAAGCTATCTTGATATTCACTATAATTCTTTCTTTGGATTCTTCATATTTACCAAAAGGTTCAGCCTCAACATCTATCTCTTCTTTCAATAGTGTATCAATGTTTGCACTCACTACATCACTATCAATCTCATAGTCAAAACTTTGTAACCAAGCCTTCATCAACTTCAATGTCTGTATAAAAGTGTTGTTTGAATATACAAGGAAACATATGTCACTGTAATATTTTGTGATTAGCTCTTCAGGTATCCTCATTCTCATTTTCATCCTTCACTTAAATTCATCAAAATAATCATCCATTACATTCTCAAAAGTTTCTCCCAATTGAGTAATATACTCATTTATCTATCTTGTCACTAGTTTGTCTTGCTCCCATACAAAATCACCAATGCTAGGAAAATACTTCTATATATAAAAGAAAATACACATATGCACATAATGAGGGAACCCAACTTACACATTGGATTCTTCACTTTTCTTATGGATGTCAAATTCTCTACAAGTTGTAGTATTTATAGCTCGGTAAGATCATACTCATGATCTTTCATTACAATCTTCCATGCTTGATCCATAGCCATATAAGGCACATTGTTCAATCTTCTTGATTGATAGAATTTGTGAGCTATAACCCTCACTACAATTCAATTAGTGGATCAAAGATGTTAGTAATTGACAGACCACGTTCATTCCACTCAGCTCCTATGTTTTCTTCTATTTCTTCATGGCTCAAGCTTCACATGGTTTTCTTCTTGTCTAGGGCTAGATAGCATGTAACACTATGAATAATTTTCTTTGTGATCTCCATTAGTCCACTATCTAACCAATACTTCATGTTATAGATTCTACATAGAAAAACTTTAATCTGTTTGATCTTGAAATTCTTTAAGAATTTTAGGACACAAGTTAATGCTTTCCTCTCAACAATTTTCAAATCATGCTTGAAGATTCCTTCATTGCACAGATTCTCATAAGATTCTCTAATTTCATAATCTCCTAATTCTCCAATTTTACACATATAATAAGTTCTAACATCATGGATTATAATGACTTTAGGTGGTACTTAGGACATAAATCTCTGGAATAACACAAAATTTTGGTGGAGGACAAGCGTCGTTGTTCACCAGTTGAATTTTAATAACCTCTTGACTCATTCTAGCGGTTGATGAAGCTAACATGTTCATATGTAGGGTTTGAAGTTCTTTCTTCTCTAGATACACACACAGTTTAGATCTTCACTCGTTCAAGCTTCTTCATCCAAATTGCTCTTGAAAACTTTTCTAGTTGTTAATAATCACCAAATCTCTCTATTCTCTCAACAATCTAAATGCAACCTAAGTAATATTATATTTGAAATTTGTTATATATCTTCTTTTGATTGATTTAGGGTCTCCATTAATGCTATGTATGATGCAGGAGCATAACGACATTCAAGGATCCCTACAAAAGACAAAAGATGGATTAAAGGCAAGGAAGAATATGAACCAATCAATTGGCACATGTTGAATCCAATCATGGCCTTAGGAGGCTTTAAGGATAATGAAAATGTCATAGATACTAAAGGCCTTGTTAAGGACCTTAGGTTATTTAATGGTGAAATAGGGGTAGGAAGGTAATATGCTTTCAAATAAGTTCTAAGGAGTCTTAGGAAGGTCTAGGATTGGTTAAATTGGTCTTGGGGACCTAATAGACAAGCTTGAAATGTTAAATAGTTGATTTATGCAATAAATTTTAAGTTGGAGAATTCAAATGTTGGAATCCCAACGGTTAGTTCATTTTGGAGGGAAAGTAGTTTTAAGGAGTTTTAAGCATAATTAAGCATGGAAATTGATCCCAATTAGTTTTGGTATTTATATGGAAGGTTATTAAGTTAAGTTGGAGGAATTATATGGAGAGCAGCACTAAGAATCATTCATTGTACGAACTGTACAAGAAAACTCAATAAAATTCCATTTTGATGCAAGTTTCAGGCTTTTCTACATAGTTTTGTAATAAGGGGAATGTTCTAATTTTGGTGGAAATTATACCTTGTGTGGATCTATTTTAAATGTTTTGAAGTCCATTGTTAATCTCTAGTTTTGCAAAATAGTGCTGACAACATTAGAATTAGTGTTCTTTTTACTAGTTTTTGACAAGAACTAATGGTTGGATGAACATTCCATGAATGAAACTACTGATTCTAATGGAATGAATCATCCCTAACTTTTATGATACTACTCTAACACTAACATGTGTAGATGAGAGTTTTTTTAAGGTGGTCACCCAAGCAGGAAGTGTTAATAGTGAATGGAGATGTAGGTATGGAGCAGCAATAGAGAATCTATTTGAAGGAGGGGAAATTTTTATGTTTTGAGGTGCCTAGATACACCCTATACAAGGTTAATCCACCCTTTTTTATCCTAGAAGTATTGGGACAACACCTAGTTAGAAAGCCCTGGTTTAAGAGGGTTTTAAGGAGCAATTTTTGGATTTTAGACTTGGAGGCATCCAAGGACCAAATTTATTGGATATTTGGTGGTTTGAAGTCATATGTAGGGAATTTTGAAATTTTTTAATGTAGGAATAAGTATTTCTTGTAGTTTCTTTGGAAAATCACCTTATTTCATGCTTGCTATTTGAGGACAATCCAAAGAACTTGGGTTTAACTAAAACAACCTTAGCTTGGCTCTTGATATGTTGTAGTATGGCCAAAAGGGTATCTAAAAACCTATAGAGTCAGGTTAGTTCTTTGAAAAATTTGAGATTAATCCAAACTCTATTTTTGTTGGAGACCTAATGGGGGCAACTAGGCCTAGAAGATAGTTTGAAAATATTTAGGTGTTACGTGATGCTTGAGGACCTAAAATGTGTTTAAACCCTTTAAATACACCTTTTTTTGGTTTAAGTAAATCATCCTAACCATCTAGAAATTCTTGGAGTCATTTGAGTACTATTTTTCCTTATAGAGGGTTTGGGGAACCTTGTTTTTCTCTTATAGGTATAAGTGAGTTTAACTTAGTTTTGACTCCTGCCACCCCTACCCCTACATCAAGTGGTATTAGAATATAGTAATAATCCTTTCCAAGTTTGGAGAATTGGTCTTAAGAACTTTGATAGCTTGGATCCCTAGTTAGCCCTTAGAGTTGAAGTATCCTTTGTGGAGCACTTGAGTTGATCCAACTTGTCAAGGAGATTAGGAACCATGTCTGAAGGGGAATGAGATTTTCCCACAAGGATGAAAAATGTGGAGTTGGGAAGGATAGTCAAATAATAGTTGGTAGATGACAAGAAGTTGAAGGCAACATTGGAACAAAGAGAGAAGGAGAGCCATGAGAAGGATAAGACACTAGAAATTATGATGGAGAAAATTTTGGCATTAGAGAAAAAGGAGAAAAGAAAAAGACAAGATGGGGAAGTAGAAATTGAATAAGAGAAGAAACACCCCAAGAGGAATAAAAATTAGATCCTTAAGATATAAGGATGTCTATGTTTGTAAAAGTTATAAAGAGTGGAGATACAACGACAAGAGTAGATTTTCCTATGTATGGAGGAAAGGTGGATGATGAGGAACTGATAGATTGGTTCCATACCATGGAGAATTTCTTTGAATGTGAGGATGTTGAAGAGGGACAAAAATTAAAGATATAAAAGTTAAAGTTGAAGTGACACACTCTACAATGATGGGATTTTGTTCAAGCAGAGAGATGGAAGAATAAGAAGCCAAAAATCACATCTTGGTACAAAATGATGGATAAGATGAGGGAAAAATTTCTACCCAATTATTATATGGTTTAGTTATACAAGAAGTTGCAAGGTCATAAGAAAAAAGACATGGATGTATAGAAGTAAATTGAAGAGTTTCATAAATTGGACATTAGGGTGAGCCATGATGAATATGTTAAAGATAAGATTGGAAGGTACATAAGGGGACTTAGGTTCAATATCCAAGATGAACTTAGTCTTGCTACCCCTAGATTAGTTGAAGAGTGTTACAAGTTGGCCATCAAGGCTGAGGAAAAGGTTAGAAGAAGGTAAGAGAGAAAACATAACACAAGAGGAGGTTCATCAATGAGAGGAAGAGGTGATGGAGGTTCTACTAATTTTCAAAATAGAAGTGATAAAGAAAAAGAAAAACCATACACATCAAAGACAAGAGGAGGCTATAGAGGAGGCTATAAGGGAGGAAAATGTGGAGGGAGAGATGATGGAGTATTCATAAGGAGATGTTTTACTTGTAATGAAGTGGGCCATGAGTGATATAGATGTCCTAAATGGATTAAAGATAAAGGCAGGGATAAGAGAGTCACTTTAACCCAAGAGGAACCAAGAAGAGGAGGAATCCATAACCACATTGGTTTTACCTGAAGAAGGAGAATGTTTGCTAATGAGAAGAGAAAAACCACACAATCCAACCATAAACCACACAATTCAAGCATCTTTAGATCTAATTGTTTGATCCAAGCTAAAGTATGTCAATTCATTATAGACTCAAAAGAAAGTCATAATGTAGTGTCTCATGAAATTTTTAGGAATTTGAATCTAAAATATTTTCCACATCCTCAACCATATTATGCTACTTGGGTGAACATGAATCAACATATTCTTGTTAGTGATCATGCCATGATTGAATTCTCAGTTGGAAAGTATAGGGATAAGGTATGGTGTGATGTTCTTAATATGAGTTGTGGATATTTGATTTTAGGAAGACCTTGGAAATGATCTAGAAGGGTTGTCCATGATGGTTTCACAAACAAGTACTTAGTTCATCATGAGAGAAAGAGATATGAGTTACAACCCTTATTAAAAGAGCAAGAAAAACATGTTTTAATGTGCTTTAGGAAAGAAATGATTGTGTAGGCAGTATGATACTAGATGGTACAATATTAAGGAAGTGCAGTCATAGAGTGGTCAAAATAGTCCTAAAGGAGGAGATCTTTGGGATCTAAACTTTGTGCAAGTTGGGGTGGTTAAATGTCCTATAATGGAGTCACCACCTAGAACTAAAAAAGAAATGGGGAGGTAGATGTTTTATCTAAGGAATGGATCAAAGATGAAGGCATTGAAACCATCTTACCATCCTTCATTTGGATAGTCAAAAAATGGGCATTGTTTTACAAATTATTTGTGTGTGAGTGCAGGGCATTGTATGAAGAGGCCGATCAACTTGGGAGATTATCTCACCCCTATATAGGTCACTATAGATCAATGCTTGGCCTAAGAAGATCAACTCTTGGGACAAGAGTTTCATTAGAGGAGGGGAGTATGATGTATGAACATCAAGACATGCAATGATCCCTATGGAAGACAAAATATGGATTAAAGGCAAGGAAGAATATGAACCAATAAATTGGCATGTGTTGAAGTCAATCATGGTCACAAGAGGCTTTAAGGATAATGGAAATGTAATGAATCCTAAAGAGCATGTTAAGGACATTAGGATCTTCAATGGTGAAATAGGGGTAGGAAGGAAATATTCCATCAAATAAGTTCTAAGGAGTCTTAGGAAGGTCTATGATTGATTAAATTGGTCTTGAGGACCTAATAGACAAGTTTGAAAAGTTAAATAGTTGATCTATGCAATAAATTGTAAGTTGGAGAATTCAAATGTTTGAATTCCAATCATTAGTTAATTTTGGAGGGAAAGTAATTTTAAGGAGTTTTAAGCATAAATAAACATGGAAAATAATCCCAATCAGTTGGGGTAGTTTTAGGGAAGTTTATTAAGTTAATTTGGACACATTTGACAGAGAGAAGAACTGGAAATCATTCATTGTTCAGATTGTACAAGATAACTCAATAAAACCCCATTTGAATGCAAGTTTGAGGCTTTTCTAAATAGTTTTATGATCAGGGGGAAGTTCTAATTTTGGTGGACATTATAATTTGTGTGGATCCCTTTTAAATTTTTTGAATTCCATTGTTAATATTTGGTTTTGCAAAATAGTGTAATCAACATTAGAAATGGCATTCTTTTTACTAGTTTTTGGCAAGAATTAGTGGTTGGATGAACATTCCATGAATGACACTACTAATTCTCATAGAATGATTCATCCCTAACTTGTACTATACTATTCTAACACTGAAATGTGTAGATGAGAGTTTGTTTGAAGGTGATCACCCAGGAAGGAAGTGTTAATGGTGAATGGAGATGTAGGTATGGAGCAGCATTAGAGAATTTGTCTAAAGGAGGGGAAATTTTTATGATTTGAGGTGTCTAGATATACCCTATTCAAGATGAATCCACCCTTTTTTGATCCTAGTAGTATTGGGACAACATCTAATTAGAAAGCCCTAGTTTAAGAGGGTTTTAAGGAGCAATTTGGGGCTTTTATACTTGGAGGCATCCAAGGACAAAACTTATTGGATATTTGGTAGTTTGAAGTCATATTTATGGATTTTTTAAATTCATGAAGGGAAAGAGTAAGTATTTCTTGTAGTTGCTTTGGAAAATCACTTGATTTAATGCTTGTTGTTTGAGGACAGTCTAAAGAAATTCGATTTTGTTTGAAACAACCTAAGCTTGTCTTTTGATGTGTTGTAGTATGCCCAAAAGGGTATCTAAAAACCTATAGAGTTAGGTTAGTTCTTTGGAAAAATTGAGAGTAATCCAAACTTCTTTCTCATTAGAGACCTAATAGGGGAAACTAGGCCTAGAAGATAGTTTGAAGAGATATAGGTATTAGTTAATGCTTGAGGACCTAAAAAGTGTTGAAACCCTTTAAATCCACCTTTTTTTTCCTAAGTCAATCATTCTATCCATCTAGAAATTATTGGAGTCATTTGAGTATTGTTTTGTCTTATAGAGGGTTTGGGAAACCTTGTATTTCCCTTATAGGTATAAGTGGGCTTAAGTTAGTTTTGACTCCCACCACCCTTACTTCTACATCAATGTACTTAGGTGAGTGGAAGCCAACTATCTTGATTGATTTTGATGCCTTTCAACTAGGTCTTTGTATTATGACTCGGTCTCTTCCATATCACACAATTTTCACCATTCCATTTGGTCTCAATTATTCTTCTTCTAAAGTGCTCTGTCGATGTTTCAATGCTCAATAAATGTAGGCATTTTTTACTAAAACTTGAAAATATTTTACACATTTGGTCTTATGGATATTCACATATGCAGATATGAACTTTTGGCACACTTCATGTAAGGAACTGATGTATGTTATATTAATTAAGTATACAATTCCATACATAACTCTCTTTCTTAGTTTGAGATGACATGATCACCTTCTCAATTGGCTTGGGTGACCCCAACTCCATTAGGTCCAGTATTTCCATATAGTATTTTCCTTTTCCTTTTCTGATTCATTTCATTCCTAATTTTCTCAATGTCCACTTTGCCTTTGCCTTTGTCTTTTGTCTAAGTTGTTGAATGTACCTGAGTCCTGCAATTCTTGTTTTGGTGTCCAAACTTGTGACATTTGGAACATGCATTGTTAGGTGCATACATATTCCTTTGATTTGTCTAGTAAGGTTTTGTTTGTGATCTACATTCATATGCTCTTTGCCCATACTTCTGATAGTTATAGAAATATCCTTCAAATTTAGGTGTAGTAGTTGCATTCCTCAATCTTGACCTACACTCATCTATTTGATGTCCTTGTTTCTTGCACTAAAAATAGTCACTAGTAAACATAGGTTTAGAATTTTGCATACCGTGTTTGCTTCAATTGATATTTATAGTATGACCAAATTTCCCACAGTGATAGCATGCTGGTTTGTCCATGGACTTTGCATTCCTTAGTTCTCCATTCCTAGATGATTATCCTTTCTCAATGCATAAATGTCTTTGTTCATAAGAACAACTTGATGAATTCATAAGTTCTTCAAAGTACTCCATTGTCTCATTAGGTTTGTTGAATTTCTCCATATATTCTTTCTTATTTTTCAGTTCATTCTTTAGTATGTCCTTTTGTGATTTAAGATTTTCAATTTCCATATCCTTGTGATTCAATTCTTGATTTGCAAGAATTAGTAGATTCATCATGTCCAATTTTTTATTTGTGAGCTTCTACACATCTAATATCCTTTCTTCAAGTCATGTAACCATTACCCTTTTATCTTCTTTAGCCTTAGTCCTGTCTTCTTCTACTTTCTTTTTCTGGTTAGTCACTTCACATAGTCTTTCTGATTGGATTTCATGTTCTCTTTTTAGTCCTCTTATTGTTGAAAATAATTGGTTAATTGTGTATTGTCTTTGATTTTACACAAAATGTCACATCATTTCCAGTCAATGTATGTCGATCTCACTTTGGTGATAAAGACAATGTCATGTGTCTACTGAGCATTCTAGAGTTTTCCAAGTTCAAAAGATAGTGTTACCAAGTTGACTTAGGCGACAAAGGGAAAATCTCAGAAGTTGAGTGTTAACTGAGCCCACTCAATTAATGAAAGAAATGTTGGATGGAACCAATGTTAACCGATCTCACTCATTTACCAAAGAAAATTTGTGAATAGGTAGTTGTTGCTTATTTTTGCACCCCCGCTAAAATTTGAATTCAAATACTACCCGCCCAACAGTCACTTCCCAGTTTAATATTATTTTAAACACCCCCAAGAATATCAAAAAATTAAATGGTTGAACCTTATGTTATTCCTTATTATATATCTGCGGGCCTGCAAGTTCCTTATTATTGAATCTAAAAAAATCTACGGTTGGCGCTATATCGCCATGGGAAGTTGTGCCTCATTTTTCTATGCTGACATAACACCTTCTCGCCATGTTGTAGGTGGGTCCTCACTTTCCCTCATTGTTTGTCCGGCACTGGGTTTGTTCCATCCATGTTGGGCACTATGGCACTATCGAAAAATCCATGCTCCTCGCCGTTAGTGACATAGTGCCCAGATGAAAAGTGATCCTACGGTGAAGTTTGGAAATATGGTGGGTCCCAAGCATGCCCTGTCAAATATCAGCTAGGATTTGTCAAAAATATTGGTAGTTGATCAATCTTTTCATTGGCTAAGGTATGACTATGCATGATGTGGGTCCTGCTTCACTTGGTGGGCCGCAAACGAGGGTTGTCAGACAGGTTGGCACGTGGCCAGTTTCTATTGGTAGGTCAGATCCATCTTGCTCACTGTCAGATCAGTCTAGATCAATGATGGGCACTATCTCGTTATGGAAAGCTATGATAATTTTAACCATAGCAACATAGCGCCTAGGTGACATGTGGCACTAATGACGTAATGGGCCCACTCTTCTCCAAAGCAATATTACAGCTCGTCCTCAGTGGCAGTTGTCAGCTGGGTCACAATACAATGGAAATTTTTCATTGGTCCATTCAGCCAGCTTAGTGTGCGGTTGTAATTTCCTGCTCACGACCGTAGATTTAAGGAAATTGATGGTACATGCTATCTCACTATGGACAGCTGCAAGAATTTTAACCATAGTGACATAGCACCCTTTTTCCATGTGGATCAGTGGGGCTAGGTCTCACCAAGATGGATATGTTAAGATGTTCCAAGTGATTGCCAAGTGGATTCATGGATCAGAAACCTTATGGAGGAAAGCGTAGATCTTCCACAATCATTGATCTCGTAGAGATCAACGATGGGCACTATCTCGCTATGGAAAGCTGCAAGAATTTTAACCATAGTGACATAGCACCTTAGCAACACGTAGTAGGGTGGGGTTGAGTGTTATGAAACTATAGGGATGGTACTAGTTTAGGTTAAGTCAAGCACCAGCTGTGCTAAGGTGTTTTTTGGGCCTAGAATTTTGAGAAGATAGCATAGTATACGATGAGTCTTCACGATCGTCGGGTCAAGGAAGATTAATGGTGGGCGCTATCTCATTATGGGAAATTGCTCAAAGGATATGCATAGTGACATAGCGCCTAGGTGACATGTGTCTTTACAGGCCCAGCCAAGATTGACAGTTAAGGGCTGATGGTTATGTTGTAGCTATCGTAGTTGGAGTTGAAGGATAATGCAGTTAGTAATAAAAAGGGAACGGTCAACTTGGGAAGACCTTGTGGGGTGGAAAAGTAAAATGAGATCATTGGTCCACATGGCTCATCCCAGTGCCAAGATAGGTTGATTTGCTAACTCTGCTCATTCATGCACCAAAGAATGATAAGAAATTAGGTTTTGCCGCACGATTTGATCTCTGTAATCAATCCCAACCAACCCAGAATGAATGTGAGATAAGCAAGAACACTCCACCTCCGATCCAATCTATCTACTCAGTTAGAGTGGCTTAATGGCACCGTTTCTATCTTCTCAAGGCATTATTTGACATAGAGGATCATATATCATTGCGTCTGGATCTGTACCCAGATTAGACTTTCTTCTAGATCCCCATGATTTTTCTCTGTAGGACTTCAATGTAGTGGTTGTAGAATAACTATAGTTAAAGGACATCTCAGTTATGCCTGCACTATAAAGGAAAATTTTGTAGATTTTGTTCAGGTTGATCATTCTCTATTGTTCTTTGCTATTTCTCTACAATTCTAGTGTAAAATTCCCCTAGCCTCTAAACTGCATGATTTTTTCCTTATCTCTTTCAGCCATTGGTGTGAAGTAAAGGAACTCTTCACCTCCACTAGTGTTTTGTGGAAATCAGTAATTTGCATGAATGTATCTCCCTGGCCTATGAATGATAATATAAGAAAATCTCTCTTTCCTTGTGTCATTCATCTAGGTCTTTTGATCCACATGTGATTATTAGATTAAACCAAGTCTGAATGTGTATATCCTTAGTTTCATTCTAGTTCAATAGTGCATATATGGGCAGAGATTGGTTTGAACACTCTATTTTGGTGCATCACCTCTTTAGATTAGATTAGGTAGATTTTCTTTCATGCTCTCCTTCTCCCTTTTCCTTTCCAAGAGTAGTTAGGTACATCCTAATAGTAAGAGGAAGCTGGCCTTCTTCGAAGACTCAACCTCACATTTCAAGTCCCACAGCTTGGAGATTGTTTCCATGTTTCACTAGGTTGTCCTCATGCATAGGCTTTGGACAAGGGTGTAAACCTAAGTGAAAACTATAGTGTTAACTGAGTTCACTTGGTTAACATAGGAAAATCTATTTTGGTTAGTGTCTACTAAGCAAGGTTGGCTAACGAAAGATTTTCTTGTTTTGGCATATTGAGTTCAATTGATATGTTTGTTGGTTCTAGCTAATTAAGGAGATGAATATTATTTGGACATATTGTATCTAAGGATGGCTTAACCATTGATCTAGAGAGAAAAAAATCAATACTTGCCCTCTCTCTTCCTAAACACAAGAAAGGGCTGCAAAGTTTCTTAGGTAGGATAAATTTTGTGAGAACATTCATCCCTAATCTTGCTACCATGGTGAAAACTCTTACAGCTATGCTCAAGAAAGGTATGGTCTTTGCATGGACCAAGGAAGGGAAGGAAAGTTTTGAAGAGATCAAGAAAACCATAGCCTTAGCCCGTACTCTCATGAATCCAAATTTTGAGAAATATTTCATCCTTTATACCCTACGTAGTGAGTCAAGCATTTCTGCTGTCCTGACTCAAAGAAATGATAAAAATGAGGAGTAGCCCATAGCTTTCTTTAGTGAAGGGCTCAAAGAGTATGAATATAAATACAATTATGCGAAGAAGCAAGCCCTTGTAGTCATTAGAGCTTTAAGGAAATTTAGACACCTCCTATCTCATAATAAGATTCATTTGTTAGTACCCCATGCCAGTGTGAAGGATTTCCTTTTGAGCAAAGATATTAGTGAGAAAAAAGCTAGCTGAATTACTAAAGTGATGGAATATGATATTGACATTCAGATTACCAAGCTGGTAAGAGGGAGGGGATTGTGTAAACAGATGCTATCATCTCAGGAACCTGATGAGGAAGCTACTATGATATTGACAGAGCAAAAAGAGGTAAGAAATAGTAACCCAAGAAACTAGATGGATGATATGATGAATTTCTTATTAGGCAATGGATACCCTCAAGGATTAGATAGAACTAAAAGGAGATGGTATAGACTATAGTCAATTCCTTATGTCATAGTTGACGGTGTCCTTTTTAGAAGAGATTTTAATGGAGCCCTATTAAGATGCCTTGATACAAGGGCTTGATACAAGGGCCCTTAAGAGATTTAATGGAGCCCTTGTATTTATAGCCCACTTCTCAGCAAGGACAACTACAATGAAGATCATGAGGGCTGGTTATTACTATCCATCTCTGTTTCATAATTGTCATAGTTATGTGAGGAAGTGTGAAAAATGTGCCTTGTTCTCTGGTAAACAAAGACTTGCGGCTCTTCCCCTTCATCCTATTTAGGTGGACTAGCCTTTTTCTCAGTGGGGATTGGATTTCATAGGCCCTATCAATCCTTCTTCTAGTTCTGGTCACAAGTGGATTTTAGCAACCGTAGATTACTTTACTAGACGGACAAAGGTAGTTACATTGAAGGATGCCACTGAATCTTCAGTTGTTGAGTTCCTTGATAGAATTGTGACTAGGTTTGGTGCCCCTTCAACCATCATTTCAGATAATGCAAAATCTTTTGTTGGAGCTTAGATTTGTGCATGGGTAGTGGATCATAATATCTATTTGAGCACATCCTCAAATTACTATCCTCAGGGTAATGGTTTGGCTGAGTCCTCCAACAAGAACCTGATCAGAATCATAAAGAGAACAATTGAAGATAACCAGAGGTGTTGGCATAAAAAATTGAGGACAGCACTATGGGCTGATAGAATAACACCTAAAAGGTCAATAGCGAATTCACCATTTGTGTTAGTCTATGGCAGAGAAGCAAGGCTTCCAATTTCATTGGAGTTCCCATCCCTAGAGCTAGCTCATCAGATGGAGTTGATTGAAGATGATGCCATGATAGTAAAAATGGTAGAGCTAATGGAGCTAGAAGAGAAGAGAAGTAAAGCCATGCAGACCCTAGAGACACACCAACAGCAAGTAAAAAAGAGTTTTGATAGGAAGGCTAGGATCAAAATCTTTAGGGAATGTGATCTAGTTTTGAAATGGGATGCAGATAGGGCAAAAATAGGGAGGCACTCAAAATTTGACACACTGTGGAGTGGTCCCTATCTAATTATCAATTGCAAACAGGCCAATGCTTTTCAATTAAGCAAGCCTGATGGTGAGATTTTTCCTATCCCAGTCAATGGGATCTATCTCAAGCCATGTTTCTAAGGGTTTGATATTCCACATACATAGTTATCTTAGTTTCGTTCTAGTTTGTTTCTTGCTTTTCCAAGAAGTACACGAGCACAGGTTTTGTCTCCATGAGACAGCAAGTTTTGAAATTTTGACGGTTGTGGAAGGAGGTTTTGGTCTTTGGTTCTGGTTGCAGAGACAAAGGTTTCAGGGTTTTCCTCTTAGAGGTAGGGTTAGGGTTTCATAGTGTACACAGGATCTACACCTTTGACTCTATAACCCAATGGATGCTTCAGGCCATTGGTCTTATGCGTAGCAGGCTTGCATCCCCTGTGAGTCACCAGAAATGTTGCTTATTTTTGTGCCCCCACCAAAATTTGAATTCAAATACTACCCGCCCAATGGTCACTTCCTGATTTAATATTATTTTAAACACCCCCAGGAATATCAAAAAATTAAATGGTTGAACCTTATGTTATTCCTTATTATATTTATGTGGGCCCGCAAGTTCCTCATCATTGGATCTCAAAAAATCTACAGTTGGTGCTATCTCGCCATGGGAAGTTGCACATCATTTTGCTATGGTGACATAGCGCCTTCTTTCCATGTGGCAGGTGAGTCCTCCCTTTCCCTTGATGTTTCTTCGACACTGGATTTGTTCCATCCATGGTGGGCACTATGGCACTATCAAAAAATCCATGCTCCTCACCATTAGTGACATAGCGCCCAAACGGAAAGTGATCCTACAGTGAAGTTTGAAAATATGCTGGGTCCCAAGTATGCCCTGTCAAATATCAAAGAGGATTTGTTAGACACGTTGGTAGTTGATCAATCTTTTCATTGGCTAAGGTATGACTATGCGGGATATGGGTTCTACTTCACTTGGTCGGCCGCAAATGAGGGTTGTCAGACAGGTCGACACGTGGCTAGTTTCTATTGGTAGGTTAGATCCATCTTGCTTGCCATCAGATCAATCTAGATCAATGATGGGCACTATTTCGCTATGGAAAGCTGCAATAATTTTAACCATAGCGACATAGTGCCTAGGTGATACGTGGCATGGATGACGTAATGGGCCCACCCTTCTCCAAAGCAATATTACAGCTCGTCCTCAGTGGCAGTTGTCAAGTGGGTCACAGTACAATGGCAATTTTTCATTGGTCCATTCAGCCAGCTCAGTGTGTAGTTGTACAATTTTTCTCATGACCATAGATCTAAGGAAATTGATGGTAGGCACTATCTCGCTATGGACAGCTACGAGAATTTTAACCATAGTGATATAGCGCCCTTTCACCATGTGGATCAGTGGGGCCAGGTCTCACCAAGATGGATATGCCAGGATGTGCCAGGTGGTTGCCAAGTGGATTCATGGATTAGAAACCTTATGGAGGCAAGCACAGATCTTCCATGATCATTGATCTCATGGAGATCAACGATGGATGCTATCTTGCCATATAAAGCTGTGAGAATTTTAACCATAGTGACATAGTGCCTCAGTGACATATAGTAGGGTGGGGCCGAGTGTTATGACACTGCAGGGATGGTACCAGTTTGGGCCGAGTCAGGCGCCAGGTGTGATGAGGTGTTTCGTGGGCCCAAAATTTTGAGAAGATAATGTAGTATACGACGAGTCTTCATGATCATTGGGTCAAGGAAGATCAACGGTGGGTGCTATCTCGCTATGGGAAATTGCTTGAAGGATATGCATAGTGAAATAGTGCCTAGGTGACACGTGTCTTTGCGGGCCCAGCTAGGATTGACAGTTAAGGGCTGAAGGTTACGTTGTAGCCATTATAGTTGGAGTTGAAGTATGGTGTAGTTAGTAATAAAAAGGGAACAGTAAACTCGAGAAGACATTATGGGGTGGAAAAGTAAAAGGAGATCGTTGGTCCATGTGGCTCATCCTGATGCCAAGATAGGTTGATTTGCTGACTTTGCTGATTCATTCACCAAAGAATGATAAGAAATCAGGTTTTGCTGTGTGATTTGATCTCTGTAATCAATCCCAACCAACCCAGAATGAATGCGAGACAAGGAAGAACACTCCACCTCCGATCCAATCTATCTACCCAGTCAGAGTGGCCTAATGGCACCATTTCTATCTTCTCAAGGCATTATTTGATACAGAGGATCAGATATCATTACATGTGGATTTGTACCCAGATCAGATTTTCTTCTAGATCCCCATGATTTTTCTTTGTAGGACTTCAATGCAATTCTAGTGTAAAATTCTCCTTGCCTCTGAACTGCATGATTTCTACCTTATCTCTTTCAGCCATTGGTGTGAAGTGCAGGAACTCTTCACCTCCACTAGTGTTTTGTGGAAATCAATAATCTGCATGACTGTATCTCCCTGGCCTATGAATGATAATATAAGAAAATCTCTCTTTCCTTGTGTCATTCATCTTGGTCTTCTGATCCGCATGTGATTATTAGATTAAAGCAAGTCTGAATGTGTATATCCTTAGTTTCATTCTGGTTCAATAGTGCATATATGGGAAGAGATTGGTCTGAACACTCTATTTTGGTGCATCACCTCTTTAGATTAGATTAGGTAGATTTTCTTTCATGCTCTCCTTCTCCCTTTTCCTCTCCAAGAGTAGTTAGGTGCATCCTAATAGTAAGAGGAAGCCAGCCTTCTCTGGAGACTCAACCTCACAGTTCAAGTCCCACAGCTTGGAGGTTGTTTCCATGTTTCACTAGGTTGCCCTCATGCATAGGCTTTGGACAAGGGTGTAAACCTAAGTGACAACATTAGTGTTGACTAAGTTCACTTGGTTAACATATGAAAATCTATTTTGGTTAGTGTCTACTAAGCAAGGTTGGCTAACGAAAGATTTTCTTGTTTTGGCATATTAAGTTCAATTGATATGTTTGTTGGTTCTAGCTAATTAAGGAGATGAATATTAAGTATTCTAAGTTGTATTCAAGTTGACTTGACAATGTGTAAGATATAAATATAATGTCAAGTTGAGGATTGAATCTATGAAAGATAATAGAAGATTTGAGGATGTTTAGAAGAAGCGAATTAGAAGAATAAGCAGAATATCCTTGTGGAGTTGCAAAGATACATTCAATCAGGAAGGATCAAGTATTAAAGCTAGAATTGAGATCTATAATAAAAAATTCAATTGCATAAAAAATTAGATCATCTCATTGCTACTTTCTAACCATTGTAGTAGTGATCTAAATCTCTTAACAGAGTTGGCTTAATAACTATTTGTAAATCCTCTAACAAGGTGGCATTTTTATTTGAAGTATCTTGAAGACATCTAACAAGGCCAGTCCTAACAGGGTGATTAAATCCACTAATAAGGTCACACCTAACAATGTGTTTTGTAACTTTTAACAGGGTTGGCTCCTAATAGGGCTCACTTCAAAAGAGTGTAAATAATAACTAATTGCAATTGGTGGTTTTTCACAAATTAGATTTTCATGTTAAATCTTGGTGTCACTTGTGTTCATGCTATTTATTTTATGTGTATGAAACTAAGTTAAATTTAAGGTTAGTCACATTAAGATTTGTATATTCAATTATTTCCAAGTTATAGTTGATTCTCAGTGCTTGCTGAGTTATAGTATCTACTAGTGTTAATCAACTGCTTGTGTGTTTGCTGAGTAACAAAAGAATATAGTTTAATTAGAGTTTATGCTTTGATTTGTATTGACATCTAAGGGATTTGGGATTTATTTTTGTGGAAACTTATTTACCCCTCCCCTCTTAGTCACTCTTATTTTTTCAACAATTGGTATTAGAGCTTTTGGTGCTTGTAGAGAAGGTTTCAAGGACCTGAGCTAAAGATTAGGATGTCTTACAAAAGAGAGATTCCCAAGTTGAACAGAGAGAACTTCAAGGCATGGAAAGAACTTATGAAGCTACACTTGGCAACCATTAGTGATTCAAGTTTGAAATACTTAGAAAATTCTTACAAGGCTCCTACTAGAACATTGACTGTGGAATAGATTGCTGAAAAGAAAAATCATAACATCATCATGATTGACATTGCATTAGCTCTTAACTATGTTGAGTTTGATAAGGTCAAAGGATGTGCTATTGCTCATGACATGTGGATCAAACTAAAGGATATCTATGGAGGTGATAACAACATAAAAAGAACCAAGGCAAAAATCTTGAGAGGCTAGTTTGATTAGATGAAAATGAGAGAGGATGAAAACATTACAAAATATTTTGAGAGAATCAAAGCCAGTGTAAGTGATATCAAAGCCTCTGGAGGAACAATTGAAGATGTAACCGTGGTAAGCAAGGTGCTCAAAACCCTTCTTCCTATCTATGCAATCTAAGTGTGTACTATTCAAGAGATGAGATGTGATCCAAATAAAAAGATAAATTTTGATGCTCTAGTTGGAAGATTGACTACATTTGAACTAGGTAACTATGATAATTATACTCCTAGTTCTAGCAATCTTGAGTATGCATTTGAAGCCAAGGTATCACTCAAGAAGAAAGCTAAAAGATCTAAATGAAAAGGATCGAAAATTGAAGAGGAAGATAGTTCTAATAGTGATCTTCAAGCCATTGAAGTATTTCTTGCAAGAAGGTATCCCAAATGAAAAGGAAAGTATAAAGGTAAAATTCCTTTAATTTGTTTCTCTTGTGAAGAAGTTAAACACATTACTGCAAGGTTCCCAAGTAGAGAAGAAAAAGATGAAAAGAAGACCAATAAGTACAAAGGAAAGAAGGATTTCAAGAACTTCAAAGACATCAAGGATAAAGGTAAGAAATCTTGTTTTATGGCTAAAGATTGAGATAGTAGTGAAGATGATGAGATGGTTTATATTGTTGTAAAAGATGAATCTGATGATGAAGGAGATAATATGTCACTTATCTCTCATGTTATAAAAAATGATACATGGATTATTGATACTGGCTCCTCACATCACATGACTAGTGACAAAACAAAGTTTGAACATATGGAACATTATGATGGTGGTAGTGTGAGATTTGGAAACAATAAACCATGTTGCATAAAGGGAAAATGTTGTATCTCACTAACCAACAAACTTAGATATGATAATGCTTATTGGGTTGAAGGACTGAAAAATAATCTATTGAGTATGGCATAGTTGAATAAAATTGGATTTGAGGTATAATTCATGAATGGGAAGACCAAGCTACTAGATGGAAATGGAAATATGGTTGGATCTGGAAAACAAACAAAAGACAACCTATTCTACCTAGATCTCAATGAAAGTTCATGTTTTATTGCTCAAGTAGAAGAAAGTTGGTTTTATTATGTCATGTGAACTTTGATAAACTAGTCAAGATAAGTAAAAACAAAAGAGTAAGAGGTATTCCTAGTTTGAGGAAACCTAATATGGGTCTATGCAAAAATTTTCAAATTGGAAAGATGGGAAAGACTAGTTTCAAAAGCAAGGACTATCATTCTGAAGAAGTCTTGGAGCTAGTTCATACAAAATTATGTGGACCTATTGCAATAGAGATTTAGAGTGGAGATAAGTATTTTATTCTTTTTGTTGATGATTATTCTAGAATGATGACTATAATGTATTTGAAAGAAAAGTCAAAAGCATTTCAAAAGTTCAAGTGGTATCTGGCAAGACTAGAGAAAGAAACTAGAAAGAAGCTAAAGTGTTTGAGATCAAATAGAGGTGGTGAATTCGTTTCCAATGACTTCGGTGAATTCTACATTGTAAGATGAATTAAGAGATAAATATCAATGCTTGGTACATCGTAGCAAAATCATATAACTGAAAGAAGGAATAGATCCTTCATGGATTGTGCAAGAATCTTGATGATAAAAAAGAATATTTCAATCAATACTAGAATGAAGCAATTAGTACTATAGTGCATACCTGTAACAGAGTATAACTAAAGAAAGACTTAAATCAAACTTCTTATGAACTATGGTATGGCTACAAACCTAATGTAAGTTACTTGAAGGTATTTGGTAGAAAATGTTATATCTTTAAAGGAATCTATGAAAGGTAAATTTGATGTCAAAGGTAATGAAGGCATATTCCTAGGATACTCCTACAGAAGCAAAGCATATAAATGTTTAAATTTGTTAACTCATAAGATCATAGAAAGTGCACATGTAAGAATTGATGAGTTTACAGAAAAGAGTGAAGAAGAAATTAGTAAAGAACCTAAGGATTACAAAAAGTTTATCTACTATGAACCTGATACATTGCCAAATCAAATTGGAGGTTAGCAGACTTCACCTCTTGAGTGCTCAAAATCTCCAAGAGCTACCAAGTTGCAACTAGTGCAAACTAAATCATAGTCTAAAGGACCCGAGTCACAGTCTGAAGCTACCAAGCTATTGCTAGAGCAAACCAAGTCTGATGGACCCAAGTCACAGAGAGTGGGACCTAAGCTTGATATAGAAGATCATGGTAAAGTTAGTGGAACAAATTATAAATATAAAGTATCTATGTTAGCAAGATATGTTTGAAGGAACCATGTGCCTAATTAGATCATTGAAGATGAGTTAGATGGAACAATGACAAGAAACAAATTGAAAGGTACATGTTTTCTTGTTGAATTTGAACCTAGAAATGTTAAAGATGCTTTGGATAATGAAAGTTATATTGAAGCTATGAATGAAAAAATAGAATAAATAGAGAGGAATAAGACTTGGACTCTTGCTCCTAGACCTAAGGATAAAAATGTAATTGGCACAAAGTGGGTTTTCAGAAATAAGTTGAATGAAGATGGAGAAGTTTCTAGAAAGAAAGCAAGGTTAGTATGCATATGTTATTCTCAAGAAGGTATTGATTATGGTGAAATTTTTACTCCTATTGCAAGATTAGAAGGTGTTACAACTTTACTAGCATATGAAGCACATAAAGGATTTAAAGTTTATCAAATGGATGTAAAATCTACATTCTTGAATGGAATTCTTGAAGAGGAAGTTTACATAGAAAAACTTGAAGGCTTTGTAGATCCTAGCAAAAAGGATATGGTTTGTAAATTATACAAAGCATTGTATGGCCTCAAGCAAGCTCATAGAGTGTGGTATGAAAGACTTCATAACTACTTGATAAAGATTGGTTTTCAAAGAACAAATGATAACAATAGCTTGTATATCAAAGAAGGACCAAACAAGAAGATTGTATTGGTAGAAATCTTTGTGGATGACACTTTATTTACAAGAAATGATGATTTATTCAAGGCTTTTTTAGAAGAGATGAGTAAAGAATTTGAGATGTCTATGTTTGGAGAGATAAAATTCTTTGTTGGATTGTAGATTCAACAAAAGAAATATGGTATCTATATTACTCAATCCAAATATATCAAGGAGATACTAAAGAAGTTTGGAATGGAAGATTCAAGACTAGTTGGAACACCTATGTCAACTAAACATAAGATTTCCAAAAATAATGATTCAAAGGAGGTAGATCAGACCACATACAGATCAATGATTTGCAAATTATAGTATGTTGTACATACTAGACTTGACATTGCATTAGTAGTTGGTATGGTGGCAAGATTCTCAACAAATCCCAAAGAAAATCACATAATGAAAATCAAGAGAATCATGAGGTATCTGAAGGGTCCTCAAGACTATGAATTATGGTATAAGAAAGGAGGCGATTTGGATTTGAAAACCTTCATAGATGTTGACTAGGCAAGAAGTGTTGATGACAGGAAGAGCACTAGTGGTGGAGCATTTTTTCTTGATAAAAGACTAGTGTCTTGGACAAGCAAGAAGTATAATTGTATTTCTTAGTCCACAGCAAAGGTATAATATGTGGCAGCAACAATTAATTGTTCCAATGTTGTTTGGTTCAAGCAACTATTGGTAGGTATAAAGATAGGAATCAAGGATCTAGTGGTTATCTTCTGTGATAACACTAGTGCAATCAACATATCAAAGAATTCTATGATACATATCAAAACCAAGCACATTGCTAACAAATATCACTTTTAAAGAGAATTGGTAAAAGATAAAGAGGTAAGATTGGAATATTTGAATACTAAAGAACAAATTGAAGACATATTCACTAAGCCATTTTTGAAGGATGAATTTTTGTATCTTAGAGGTAAGTTAGGGGTCATTCCCCTATTTGACGCTCACTAAATGAAGTTTAGTGATGCACCGACCAGAGCATGTTGAAGATTAGTCAGCTGATGTAGTATTCAAAAGGGCACATTACATATGAATAAATACATAAGATACACTAATATTCTCTTAATATTGTCTTTGGCATGAGATGTGAAAGAGGGAGATTTTTTTTCCATATAATAGAAAATTTTATAAAGAGGGAGAGTACACATTTCACAAAAAAATTGTTTAAAGAGAGAAGATGAACTTGGTCTGATATGATAAAGGGAGAGTTCACTATTAGAAGAAGATGTTAAAGATAGAGTTTTGCTAATAGAGAGAGAAAATGAAGGTAGAGGGAGTTCAGACTGATAGAGGGAGTTCTCATGCATGAGAATCAGAATGAAACTAAGGATATTTTCCTTACTTTATTCTTCCTCTAAAATTTCATTGTATTATGACATGTTGTGTTGCCATCAATGCCAAAGAGGGAGATTGTTGAAAACAACTGGTTAATTGTGTATTGTCTTTCCTGTTATACAAAATGTCATATCATTTCCAGTCAATGTATATCAAGCTCACTTGAGCAATGAAGATAGTTTCTTATGTCTACTGAGCATTATAAATTTTGCCAAGTTTAGAAGATGGTTTTTACCAAGTTTACTCGAGTGACAAAGGGAAGATTGCAGAAGTTGAGTGTTTAACAGGCCCACTCGGTTAATGAAGAAAATGTTGGATGGAACCAGTGTTAATTGAGCTCACTTGGTTAACATAAGAAAATCTATTTTGGTTAACTTATCTATTTTGGTTAACTTACCTACCAAACAGGGTTGGCTCACAAAGGATTTTCTTGTTTTGGCATATTGAGTTCAATTGATTTGTTTGTTGGTTCTTGCCAACTAAGGAGATGAATATTAAGCATTGTAATTTGTATATAAGCTAACTTGACAATATGTAAGATATAAATATAAGGTCAAGTTGAGGATTGAATGTGTGAACAACAATAGAAGATTTGAAGATGCTTAGAGGAAGTGAATTAGAAGGATAAATAGAATATCCTTGTGTAGTTGCAAAGATATATTCAATTAGGAAGGATCAAGTATTAAAGATAGAATTGAGATCTATAATAAGAAATTAAGTTGCATTAGAAATTAGGTCATCTCATTCTTACTCTCTAAACATTGTAGTAGTGATCTAAATCTCTTAATAGAGTTGGCTTAACAACTATCTTTAAATCCTCTAACAAGGTTGCATTTATATTTGAAGTGTCTTGAAGACCTCTAACAAGGCCGCTCCTAACAAGATGATTAAATCCTCTAATAGGGTCACACCTAATAGTGTGTTTTGGAACCCTTAATAGGCTTGGCTCCTAGCAGGGTTCACTTTAGAAGAGTGAAAATGGTAACTAGTTGCAATTGGTGGTTTTTCCTAAATTGGGTTTCCATGTTAAATCTTGGTGTCACTTGTGCTCATGCCATTTATTTTATGTGTATGCAACTAAGTCAAATTTAAGGTTAATCACATTAAGATCTATATATTCAGTTATTGCCAAGTTACAGTTGATTCTCAATGCTTGTCAAGTTACACTATCTATTAGTGTTAACTGAGTGGTCGAGTAACAAAAAAATATAGTTTAATCAGAGTTTATGTTTTGATTTGTATTGACATCTAAGGGATCTAGGATTTATTTTTGTGGTAACTGATTCACCCCCCTCTTAGTTACTCCTCTTATATTTCCAACACTTATTTATTCATTTAGGACTTTTTTCTTCTCAAGTAGATCTAGATATTCTTTGTTATTTGGATTAATTGATTCAAATAGTCCTTCAATCTCAAATTCTTCATATAATTTTTTTTATCTGAATGGGAATTTCCTTTCTCCTTTCCATGGAATCCTTCTAATCTTTTCTTTCTGTCTCAAGTTTTTATAGTATGAGTTGGATTTCAATCACCAGATTGTCAATAACCTTGTCCAATTTGAAAGCCTCCATCTCTAAGATCTAATCTCCAAGTGATTAAGTTTCTCTTAGAGAACCAATACTCCAATACCAATTGTTGACTGATGGAGATAAAAATAGGAGAAACAAGATATTGAGAGGGGCAAGGGGTGTTAGTATGAATGTTTATGATACTACTTTGGAGGAGTATCCTAAGCATTGGTGAGTATTGACCATGTTGTATTGATGACTGTGTTTGTCATTGGTGACAACATAGCAGTAAGTCTGTGAAGATTAACATAGTAGTAGAAGACAAAGATCTTAGTTCTACAGAAAATATTTTGACTATCTGGTGATGCATGTTCATGGACATGTTTGGTATAGTATCATGATGTGAAGTTTCAATGCACAACACATAAGTCGATGATGTATGGTAGTTGTACTTAATTTACATAGAGTAGTACAAACACAGAGTAGCTAAGAAGTGGAATATAATGTTTGCATTATATATTTTGGTAGTGATATAATCTATTGATGCCTAGTTATCTAGTGATTGATGGTAGTCTCATGATGACATCAGTTGATGCACAATCCCTAGTCTCACACATGTGAGAATTTGTATAGACTATGAGATGATAGTACTATTGTAATTGTAAATTAATTATCTTATTATAATTAATTGGGAAAGCCTCAAGGCTGACTCAAGGAATTTGTCTAAAAATATGGTATAAAGGAAAGATGTTTTCCTTGTTTGTAAATGTGTTTTGGTCATTGTATTGAGTGTGAAGTGCGAAAAGAAGCAGAGTGTTTACTGAATGTGAGTAAGTGATCCAAGGGATTATTGGATGCAAGATTTGTGATATGATTACAAGATTAGAAGGAGTAGAAATCTAGTTGACAAGACAGAAAGAGGAAGGATCAATACTATTCATTTCTATTATTGTCCAAGGAATACTAATGAGATCATTTGGATAGTGGGTTCATTGATCTTCCCTTATAGTTGTTTGGGCAATGGGTCCAGCTATCTTCAACAACTCCTAACATGGTTGAAATTTCCTAACAAGGATTCAAAGTCTTAGAAAAGGGACTTATATGTATTGAATGTTGTTATAGACTGCTAATAGGGTCTATCCTCTAACAAGGAATATTTATGTTAGTGCATCATCTTGTGGGTACCATCCCCACTAGGGTTTTCCCTTTGATCAAAGGCTTCCCTAGTTAACATATTTGGTGTTATTATGCATGAGTATCTTTTTGTAGTTTCTGATTATATTGTTCATATGGTTAAAGTTTAATAAGGTTGATAATTGTGATATTAGTTGGATAGCTGATTCACCACCCCCCACCCCCCTCTCAATTATATTGGTGGACTATATATTCTAACAATTGGTATCAGAGCATCAGGTCCTTTTAGGATAAGCTTAATAGCTTTGGGAGATTGATGGAGAATCTTTTCAAAAAGGATAGTGCTAGATTTGATGGGGCCAACTATGATAGTTGGAAGGAAAATATGAAGAATCACCTGCTTTGTATAGGTCCAAGTGTTAGAATATATAGTCTACCAATATAATTGAGAGGGGAGGTGAATTAATTATCCAACTAATATAACAATTATCAACTTAAGAAAAAATTAAGCATATAAGTAATATAATCAAGAACTAGAAAAAGATACTCATATGCAATAATACTAGTAATCTTAACTAGGGAAAAACTTGATCAGAGGGAAAACCCCAGTGGGGATGGTACCCACAAGATGATGTACTAATATAAATATTCCTTGTTAAAGGATGGACCTTTTTAGGAGTCTATAACAAAATTTAGTATATATTAGTCCCTGCTAGAAGATTCCAACCATGTTAGGAGTTGTGCCAACCCTGTTAGAAGTAGTGAAATATAGCTAGACCCACTATCCAAATAACTTCAACAAAAGATCAATGAAACCATTGTCCAAATGATCTCTATATTATTCCATGCATAATAATAGAAATGAATAGTACTTCATTTGTCCAATCAACTGGACCTCTTTTCCTTATGATCTTATAAGAAAATCACAAAACTCGCATCCAATATTCCCTTGGATCGCTTACTCAAAACTAGAGTATTATTTTGATTTTCTAGTCCTATTGTTTTTGCTCTCATCTTTTAAAATCCTCTTCATTAATCAAATCTAAAGTCCTCTGGAACATTGCATTGTTCTTCTTTTTCTTCTTTAGGATTGACAATAGTTTTTCATAGTAAATAAATCACAATACATTTCTCCCCCATAGAGATATTCCTCCTCCATCTTTACATGAATCTTTCTAAATCTCCCTAATAAAGTAGAGATTTCTCTCCCATTCATACTTTTCTTATGCATTCTCTCCCCCATTCAACTAGAGGGTGTTTTTCATGTACATAACTCCCCCGTTGACATCAATGAAAAAGTCCTCATTATGTCATTTTACTAGTCCAAGTCTTCAACCAACTCAAGTGTCCAAAGATATTGTTCAAGAACAAAGACCAAGAGTCCTCAATGACTCAGCTCATCATAGATACTCCCTCATTTAGGAAGCATCAACATTCAGTCTAGTCTAACAATAGTGCTCTATACCACTAGACTGATGCACTTAATGCATCACCTACTCAGAATTAAGTAGGGATATAACCCCAAGCATACCTCTCAAGTACTCAAATGTGTCTTTAGGTAAGGGCTTCATAAATATATCTACAATTTGATCTTTAGTACTCACATTCTAATATGATCTCCTTTTTTGTTGCTTTCTCTCTCAACACATAATACTTAGTAGATATATGCTTAGTCTTAGAGTGTAATACAGGATTCTTAGACATACTCACTATACTTGCATTATCATAGTATATGATAATAGGTTCTACAAATTCAATTCTAATATCCTTTAGCATCTATTTCATCCACATCACTTGATTGCAATTATTATCTACTACAACATACTCTACCTTAGTTGTGCTCTAAGAAATACAATCTTCTTTCTTTCTCAACCAAGAAACCAATGTTCCTCCAAGAAAAAATGCTCCACTACTGGTGCTATTTCTATCATCCATACTACCTATCCAATCCACATTAGTATATGCACATAGAGTGAAATCACTTGATCTATCATACCAAATTTGATAGTTAGATGTTCCTTTCAAATATCTAAATATCCTCTTTATTGCTGCATAATGATACTCCTTGGAATTGGCTTGGAATCTAGCTACAATGCAAACTACATTTTCTATATCTGGTTTGGTGTGAGATAGATATTGCAAACCTCCAATCATAGATATGTACTTCTTTTGCTCAATTGTAAGTGTCTCATCTTTGCTAGATAACTTCTGACTAGTTATTATAGTTGTACCAACATTCTTACAACTTTCCAATGCAAATCTCTTCAAAAATTCTTTCAAGTACTTAGCTTGTGAAATGAAAATACCATCATTGTTATGCACAATCTACAATCCTAAGAAAAAGTTCATTTCTCCTACATGCTCATTTCAAACTCATTCTTCATTTCTTTAGAAAACTTATCACTTGCTTCATCATTACCTCTAAATATGATGTCATAAAAAAATATTACTATTATCAGAAAACCATTCTTAATTTCTTTCAAATACAAGTTATTATTTGTCATACCTTTAGAAAATCCAAGCTTTGCTAAATAATTGTCCAACCTTGCATACCAAGTTCTAGGTGCTTTCTTTAGACCATATAGAGCTTTCTTTAGTCTACATATCATGTATTTTTCTTCTATTAGAGGAAAATGTTTAGGCTACTCAATATATACCTCTTCTTCAAGTTCTCCATTCAAGAAGGTTGATTTAAAATCCATCCAATATACCTTGAACTTCTTATTCACCACATAAGCCAAGAACATTCTTACTACTTCCATTAAGGCTATAGGTGCATATGTCTCCTCATAGTCTATGTCTTCCTACTATGAATAGCCCGTGCATATAAGTCTATCCTTGTTCCTCACAACTTTACCTTTCTCATTCATCTTGTTTCTAAATACCCATTTGGTTCCTCTCACATTCTTATATTTAGGTCTAGGAACTAACTCCCATGTTTCATTCTTCACAATATAATCTAATTCTTCATTCATTTCTTGAATTCAACGATCATCTTTAGATGCTTCATCTACACTTTTAGGTTCAACTTGAGAAATCAAACATATCTCTTCATTAACTTTGTTTCTTGTCATCGCACCTTTGTCTTTACTTCTAATTATCTACTCTGGAGGGTGATTCTTTGTCCAATTTTTGTTAGGGGTAGGAGTTGACATCTCAACTTTGATCTCATCACTAGGTTCAAATCTCTACTCTCCTCTTTGCTCAATGGTTAACACATCATTCTTTAGATCATTGTTAGTCTCAAAAAAGACTTATGTATTTTGTCTAACAATTCCAAAATTATCTTCTTCTTCATCTAAATTATAATCTAACATTTTTTCCTTAGTTCTAGAATTTTCATCAATCTTAAAATTTGTGTACTCAACTATTGTGTTAGTTCTATGATTGAAACATGTGTATGCCTTGCTTTTTAATGAATGGCTAAGAAACATAGCTTCTTCACTTCTTTGATCAAACTTGCCAACATCATCATCTCTCTTAATATAACACTTGCTTCCATATATTCTAAAATACTTAATTGATGGTGAATGACCAAACAATAGTTCATAAGGTGTCTTGCTCATAACTTTTTAGATCTATACTCTAGTCATAGTGTACACTACTGTATTAACTACTTCTCTACAAAATGTCTTGGATATATCATTCTCAAACAACACCGCTCTTGCTACCTCTACTATAGATATGTTTCTTCTTTTTGCATTCCCATTTTGTTCAAGTTTCTTACATGAAGATAACCATCTTTTGATTCCATTATCTTCACAAAATATGTTAAACTCTTTAGAGATGAATTCTCCTCCTCTATCTGATCTCAAATATTTTATCTTAACACCAGATTCATTTTCAACTCTATTCTTAAATATCTTAAACTTATCAAAATCTTTAGACCTCTCTTTAAGAAATTCTACCCACATCATTCTAGTGAAATCATTGATCAAAATCATGAAGTACCTTTCACCATAGAATCCTCTTGTTCTTGAGGGACCACTTAGATCTATGTGAGCAATCTCCATCTTCACTGTGATAGTGAAATTCTTGTTGGGAAAAGATACCTTCTTTTTCTTAGCAAAAATACATTCTTTGCAAACCACATTAGTAAGCTTAATTATCTTAAGCATATCTCTAACTGCAAATGTGCTACTAACCTTTACAATATTATCAAAGTTTATATGAAAAAATTTCCTATGCCATAACTAACTATTATCCACTTTAGCAACTAAAAAAGTCATTTCAGTGGGATTCAACTAAAATACATTACCTCTAGACCTAGTTCTAGTTCCAATAATCTTACCATCCTTATCCTTGATAGTGCAAGTATTTTCTATGAATAGAAATTGATACCATTGTCTGCCAACTATCTAACACTCAACAAATTATGCTTCAATCCATCAATAAAATAAATATCATTAGTCTTAGTTCCTCCATGTAAAGTAATGTATCCAATCCCTATAATATGACAGGATTTCAAGGAAACCCACATGTGTTACCACACCAAGTACCTTTGAAGGTTGGCCTGGTAAAAATATTATGGAAGATAGGAGGTTTAGAAGAATTTGAATTAATAGGTAAATCAAGAGGCTCTATCTTTCTCACTTGGACCATGGCTCACCAATTTGTGATCACAAAAGGGGGGTGGATTTTCATGTACAATTTTTTAAACCCTTATAAAATGGCAACATCCCATGCCAGATACTTTGATATTGAGGGATTCTTTCAAATATTTAGGAAGAGAGAAAAAGAAAAAGCTCTTAAACGTAGGTTCTATTAACCTGAAGATATTATAAGAAATAAGTTCTCCATAAAAGAAAAAGAAGTGAACAGGGAGAAAGGGAGGGTTTACTCTAGGGTTTTAGAATTTGTAAATTCTTTTGAAAAGGACTACATCTTGTTGGTAGATGCAAAGATAATGGCCAATAAGGTAAATAAGTTAATGGTCTTCTTTGTTGATATAATGGATAATTTGAATGAGAAGAAGTCTATCCTTATTAGAGCATACCCTAAAATCATGAGAGATCATGAAAAGGCTAGCTTTCACTCAACTGTAGGCTCAAGGAAGTATGTTGTTCAGAAGAGGCATGGGTATAGCATAATCAAAATGGAAGAGAACAATGATAAAAATGGGAAAGAGAAAACTAATGAAGATGTGTTTGTTTCCTTAGCCCACAAAAGATCTCAAGCTGAAGTAAATCCATTAGAACAAGCATCCAAGAGGTAGAATACTGGAGAAGAGTCCATGACAAAGGATCCAATCTACACACCATCTTAGTCACCCCTTTGCCTTGGAGATGAAAAAATTACAATTGAGCAAATGGAACAACTTGTAAATCAAGGTGATATCTTTGTTAATTCAACTAAATTAGATGAATGAACAATGAAAGAGCCTCATGCACCTAGCACTAAGCTAATTGTAGCTGATTTTAAGGATAAGGAGTTGGATCTTGTGATCGAGCAAGCTAGTCACAAGTTTTTATCAGATGATAGTTTTCTTAAATCTAAGGCTTTCTATCAATTGGCATGGAGAATAAATATTGCTAATTTTGAGGAGAGATGTCATAAGAGGAAAATAAAACAACCTAACAAAGAGGAGTATGTAATAAAAGATTATATAAATGATGGAATGATGTAAGAATTCAATAAAATGACTCTAGAAGAAGGCATAGGAATGATCAGGAGAGCTAGAATACAACTCCTTCCCATTTGGGACATTGTTGATGCCATGATTTTTTGATGTAGTAAGAAGAGGAATGAATACTAAAGAACACACAAAAGGAGCATTAAGGGGTGTCAAATATAGTGAACATCATGTTGCCCTAGTGATTTGATCATTATGAAAGGGGAGTGGGTCACATTCCTCTGAGCCTACTGATCCAAATTTATGTAATGATCCCATCTTTTGCCTTCACGTTCTCCAAAGTCTAAGTGGAAGATAATAAAAAATTAAATTAATTTCTTATAAAGTCATTAAATAAATTAAAATTAAAAGGTGGCTTTATATTTAATTAATTTAATTAATTATTGTATTACAAAGGAGATGCGTCTAGAGTGTGTATTAATTATTGGAAAGGTGGAAGCCTCTAGAAGCACAATTAATTATTGCAAGAGAGGAGTTTCTAGAGAGTGCATTAATTATTGGAAGGGGGAAGCTTCTAGCACTTGCAATTAATTAATGTTTTAGTTCTTTCTAGAAGAGTGAAGGAATAGGATAAATAGGGGTGAGAGTCTCATTGTTTAGCATGGGATTATTGTATCGGATGATTATACCTTGCATTGATAACAACTTGGATGTGTGAATCACATATCTTTCTTGGCATTAGAGGACGTTCATCCTCTCTTGTAACATTCTAGACATCATTCCCTTAGGGTTTGGCCTTTGGAATACATCTCTTTGTACTTGATTGCAGCATTTTTAGAATTAATATAATTTCAGCCTTGGTTCAGCTTTTGGGCATTCCTGGGTGCCCATTACAATTTAATAGGAAATTTGATTATAAAGAGAGTAGACAATACTCAAAATGATGAGGCTTCTGAAATGAATGTTGGAACTATGACTCTTACATTAGTTACTACAAGGGCAAAAATAAATTCATACAAGAACTACATGTGAAATATGAACAAGTTTTGGTAGCCTATAATGAGGAAGTTGAGAAAAGGCTAAGACTTGAAAATGAACTTGCTTAGTATAAAGGGAAATAAGTTAGAATCTCTAAAGTAGGGGATTCATCCTGAGGAATGATTGCATCTTCACCTACTCTACCACTACCAACTAGCCCCATAATTAAGATTGCTAACACTACTTTTCATCAAGAGGATTCTACTCGAGAAGATATGAAAGAGGAAAAGGCTAGGCTCAAGGCTGTGCAAATAGAAACATGGTAGAGATATGAGTAGAAAATAAGGGAGGTAATATTGTATTTTTTTTATGACATTGATATCAGAAGGTTACATCATATGGTAACCCAATTACTCTTTATTATTAAAACTCCTAGTGATAATGAGGATAAATTAAGAGAAATCTTAAACAAATGGATAACAAGAGAAGAAACAATAAAAAAGATATGCTTCAATGTAGTTGATAAGGAGAATAATGATTACCATGTTGAGAAGACATATGATCAATTAATCAACCTATGAGAGTTTGATGTGAATGGAGAATTATTACAAAGACCGATTAGGTCATGCATTTCTAAGTGTCAAAATAAAGAATATACATTCTTTCCTTCAATGTTTACAAAGGATCATGAGAGAAGACATTAAAAGATTGTGATGATGATATTCTAGCTATGTTGAATGATAAAGTAAGTAAGGTAGTAAGCAATGATGATAATGCTTTATGCATAGACATTATATCAGACCCAACGAAGGCCACCAAGTCTTATAAAATTTTCATCTCTAAGGCAAAGCATCTTAAAAATGAATGGAGAGAAAGAAATAGTCAGTTATCAATGGCCAGATGATTCAATGTATAATGAATGGGTGGCCAAATATGTTTCAACAATAGAATGACCACAAATGGTAGTAGATGATAAAGTACAAGACAAGTCAACAACCACAGAAGAAGTAGAATTGGTTAAAAAGGGTGTTTAAGTGAAAAATGATAAGATAGAAGGAATGATCCCAGAACCATCATAGGAATCTAAAGATAAGATATCAGAGGTGGTTGAGGAAAGAGACAACTAGTTTCCTACTATAGATACTAAAGAATCATATCAAAGCAGAGTAGAAGAAGAAAAGGTGGCCCCATTGACTAAAGAGGAGAAAAAGGACAAAGACAAATCATCAGAGGATGTGGAGAAAAAGGATATAGAAAAAATAGAGGAAGCCCCTACCCCACCATAGAACACTTGATAGAGAGGGCTATTTCATTGTCAAGCAAAAATTGCCACAAAATTTTTCAATTTTCTCGTGCTATGAAGACAATGACATTTTTTTCTTTTGTGTAACCTTTTGTTTTTATTTAAGGAAAACTATCCTTTTCTATCTAGGCCTGAATCTTGTTGCAACTCATGTTATATAAATGAGTTCCAAATGCTAGAGGAAGGGTCCAAGATTCATTTTGGTTGAACATAGTTTTGTTCATTCTTGAGTTGGTCCATATAATGTATACATTTTTTCCAAAAGATAGAATGAAACAAGTTAATAGTTGCTAGTCTAATTGAGTTTTTTTTTTTATAGAAGTGGACATTGAATTGTATATGTTTCAAAGAAAGTAATACAGAGATTCATAAAGTTGGCTATACATTTTAGGTCTCATCTCTTCTTATATTGCCACTTCTTTAGATTTAATAGAAAAGTTTACTAAGTCTTGGTTGTTATTTGTTTTGAATTATATTTCAGTTTACATTATTCTTATAATCTAAATGGGTTATGTAAATTCTTGATGCAACTTGGAAGAATTCCTTGGCTTTTAATAAAGTTTTCAATAAGAAGGAGATCTAGAAATGAATATTGATATTCTTCACAAAACGCGTTAAGATAGATTTGATAAGTAAATGTCAAATTCATGTAAGATAATAGCACAATAGATTAGGAATCAGTTGTCCATTATAATTTATATAATGGAATGTCTATATGGTATAAATCTTTTATAAATCAATCTTTTAAGTTTTATTGTTGAAGATTTGAAAAGTGAGCTTGTACTTGATTCATGGAATTTTAGGGCTTGATGGATTAGCCATTTATCATCTCTTTTACATTCCTATAATTAGAAGGATTAATGCCAAATTATCTACTATAGGGGAATTCATGTTGAGATTTTGAAATTTGAAGAGATAAAGAGTAATTTCCTAGGCATACCTACCTAAATTTTGCAGAGTTCAAAGTGGAGAAGACATCATAGGGTCTTGTTAGTTGGTCCTTTCAATTTGTTTCTCAGAATGATCATTATGGTTTCTAGCTAACTCTTAGGTGTTCTTAGTCTCTAAAAGGTAGTTTAAATTATGTCAAATCAGAAACCAACACACTCTTCACCTCAACTTCTCTCCTTACTCTTATCCTTTTGCTCAAGTTTGCCAATCAAAAAATTAGCAACTACTAACCTCTTCAGGTTAGTCCTTATGCCTCCTTAAATAGGTAACTTGATCTTTTTCCACTTAAACACCATCATTGATCTTAGGGTTAGGTCAGACTCATCATATCCTTCCATCTTTTCATTCCTCCTTCTCCTTCTAGATACCTCTCAAAACTTCTCTTTGAATCCATGCCTAGAAATGATCAAACATGGTTTCTCTTGCATTGAATGATCCAACTCATTAATCCTTATCTTCAACATGCTTTACATATTTCAAGAATTAAAATTGTATCACTTAGGAATCTCAATTCCTTCACAAACTATAAAATGCCAACATTGGGTCAATATTGTGTTCCCTGGAATCAGTCATCTTTAGATAAATCGATCAATACTAAATTTATTTCTTTTCTTACACTGACTTCACTTGGTCCAACTTTTTTGACACTTTTTCTTTACTTGTGCTTGATCGACACTATATTTTTTCATCTTCCACTATTCACTCAGTTGAGACTAGAACAACTCAGCTTCAACTATAATTTCCTTAATCTTCTTCTTTGAAGCTTGATTTAGCCTATGTATTTTTTTTTCATTGATAATCTCTTCTAGGACTCAACTCAACTATCTTCTCCACTTAGTGTTAGATTAAACATTACATTATCTTGTCAAAGTAAAACTGATCAAGTGTCCATTGTAATTTTCTCATACCTCAACATTTCCACTAGGTCCTCTTGTTATCTCATCTTCTCAAATCCTCTTCATCAATCATCTTGATATGGCACTCTAATCAGGTAGAAAATTTCTCACCAATAAGGTTTGACATCAATGACAGCACAATAATTCTTCAAATTATAGTTTCCAATACTCAAGAGCATCATCCAAAAAGCTTACATTCAAAAGCATTGAATCATTGTCAATAATTATTGTAATGGTGCACTTGCCTAAGTATTGTAGGGCTTGAAGAGAAGATGATTTTATCATCAAGTATCAATCCTAGCCATTGGACAAATTGTGTTGAATTTACCCAATATTGAGTAGACAAGGCTCATAGGTTTTCAACTAACAACTTGAGGAACAAACAAGGGTATTAGCCATTCAAGAGTTCAGAACAATAGAGAAAGTTGAGGTATCTCTTGATGCCTTGATAGGCAAGCTTGCCATATTTGGGTTTAGAAACTACACCAATAGTCAAACTAAGGTTGAAATTATGTGCAAAGCCTCAGTTGCATTGGCTGCAACCCAAAGAGGAAAGAAGAAGGCAAGAAAATCTAGAGAGAACAATAGAATCTCTATGCTAAAGAAGCCAAATAATAAGAGTTGGAGGCTATATTAATAATGAGAATGATTAGAGGAAAATGGAAGTACAAAGTTAATATTTAATTTAAATGCTTTAATTATAAGAGGTTAGGAAACTATGCTACTAGATAACTAGAGACTCTCAAGAAGGAGACCAGAAAATGATGGCAAAACTCCTAAGGGAAGGAGAAGAAGTGATGTTATATTATCGAGGAGGGTGTGACTGATAAAGAGTTAACTAATGATGACAAAGAGGATGAGGATGAAATATCCTTTGTTGCTATTACATAAGGGTGGAAATAGCCCTAATAACTAGAACCAATATCTACAAGAATCAGATAATTGATAGAGGATGCTCTCACCACATGTCTAGTGATAGGAGCAAGTTCCATGGGGTGGAGGCGTACGATGGAGGAATGGTAAAGTTTAGAAACAACTCACCATGCACAATAATAGGTAAGGGTATTGTGGCCTTGAATGAATCCACTAATTGTGAAGATGTATATTTAGTGAAAGGTCTAAAATATAACCTTCTAAATGTGATTAAACTAATGGATAAAGGTTATAAGTTTGAATTAAGAAAAGGGTCTTGCAAAATATTTGACAAGACAAGTAAAATTTTAGCTACAAGAGAACAAAGCATAGGTAACCTCTTCTACCTCAATATTTTCGAAAATAATGCTTGGTAGCTAAGAATGAAAATAATTGGTTGTGGCATAGAAGGTTATGTAATGTAAACTTTGAAACCATTATTGAGGTAGGAAGGAAAAATTGTGTAAGAGGTCTACCTCCTATTACTAAGCATAAAATTGTAATGTGTAAAGATTGAGAACCAAGAAAGTTGGCCAACTCTAGTTTCTCTAACAAGTAATTTACTTCTAAATAAGTTATACATATAGTTCATAATGACTTGTGTGGTCCCATGACAGTGAAGAGTGTATCTGGTGACAGATACTTTGTGTTATTTATTGATGATTTTTCCATAATGTGTGGACCACCTATTTAAAAGAAAAAGTTACAAGCCTTCCACATGTGCAAGGCCTATAGGGAAATGGTGGAAAGAGAGATAGTAGAGTGATTAAATGCTTGAGATTAGACCAAGGAGATAGTTCACCTTAGAAGAGTTTACAAATTATTGTCAAGAGGAAAAAATTGGAAGACAAATGTTGACTCCTATGACACCATATCAGAATGGTGTTGTTGAAACAAGGAATAGAACAATCATAGATTGTCCTAGATTACTAATGATTTAGAAAAATGTTGCACATATGTACTAGAGAGAAGTTATGAGTAAAATTATGTACACCTTGAATAGGGTACAAGTGAAGAAGGCAAAAAATCCAACTCCATATGAATTGTTGTTTTCAAACTCACAATTGATGAGTTACTTCACAGTATTTGGAAGAAAACTCTACATTTAAAGAGATGAATACCAAGGAAAGTTTAAACCAAAAAGTGGTGAGGGTATCTTTCTAGGGTACTCTACCAAAAGAAAAGCATACCAATTTTGAACCTTCAGATAAAAAAGATTGTGGAATTTTCTAATGTGAAGGTAGATGATTTCTTTGATAAGAATGAATAAGAAAGAAAGAAAGAACTATAAGACTACAAATAGTTTGAATATATTCCAATAAATGATACAATGAAAAGAGTACTAGTGAAAGTGTAAGTTGTTCAAAAAATTGTTCTAGCACAGGAATAAGTAGTTCATCCCAAGGAACTAAGAGCGGAAGCACCTGAAGGAGATTTGGTTCTAGCAAAGTATGTAAGAAAATACCACTCAGTTGATCATATCATTAGAGATACAAACATTGGAGTGATGACAAGGAGAAAGGTGAGAGAGATTGTATGTCCACTCTCTCATATGGAGCCCAAAGCTACATGAGAAGAACTCAAGGAAAAAGGCTGGAAGAAGATCATGGAGGAAGAGATTGATCAAATAATAAATAATGATGCATGGACCTTGGTATGGGGTAGTAGTAAGAAATAAGGCTAGGCTAATTTGCAAAGGATATGCATAAGAAGAAGGTATAGACTATGGACAAAACTTTACAACAATGGACAAACTGGAAGGAGTTAGGATAATCCTAGCCTTTGTGGCATACAAAAACTTCACACTATACTAGATGGATGTAAAATATGTAATTCTAAATGAAGTTCTAGAAGAGGAAGTGTACATTGAACATATAGAAGGATTTGAAAATGAGGAAGGAAAAGATCAAGTGTTCATACTAAAGAAAGCTTTGTGTGGATTAAAATAGGCACCCAATGCATGATATGAGAATTTGTACTCATACTTGATAAAAATTGTCTTTGTGATAACAATTGACAACAACAACATATATTTGAAAAAGGAAATAGAAGCTAGTTTATTGATTGTTAAGATATTTGTGGATGACATCATCTTTGGAGGAGATGATGAGATGATAGGAATACAAATTGATAGGAACCCCAGTGGTGACTGGGTTTAAATTGTCAAAGGAAGATGAGAGCCTAGAAGTGAATGAACTACTTTACCAACAGTCAACCCAAAATAATCACATATAGTTTCTTATAAAAGGATCTTCAAATATCTAAAAGGTACTGAACAGTATGGCCTATGATACCTTTACAAGGGAAACCTTAAGCTTAATACCTTTACTAGTGTTGATTAGGTAGGGGACATTGATGAAGAAAAGAGTATGATTGGTAGTGCATTCTTTCTTGGAGGAAGACTAGTTGTAGGACCAACAAGAAGTAAAATTGCACATCCTAGTCAACAATAGAAGTAGAATATGTGGTTGCAACAATGAACTGCACTTAAGTTGTTTGGATCAAACAACTACTTGAAGGAATTCAAGAGAAGATGGAGGAATTGGTGGTTATCAAAATTGTGATAATACAAGTTCCATCAACATATCAAAGAACCTGATCATGCACTTGAAGATAAAACATATATCAGTAAAGTATTAGTTTCTAAGGGAGAAAGTAAAAGAGAAAGAAGTGGGGGATAAATTTGTACCAACCAAGGAGTAACTAGCAGATATTTTCATAAAACTTCTTTAGAAGGATACCTTTGAATATCTGAGAGAGAAGTTAGGGGTACTACCCTTATCATTCCTTAAGTGAAACAAGAAGGCAACCATCAATCCATGTTCCAAAGTGGTCAAATAAGAACAATTGATTAATGAGAAATGAGGACTACTCCACATGGGGAGTAGTCATAGAGTTTAGTTGCACACCTTTGGCATTGTTGTAAAAGGGGGAGAAGTTGAGAAGAAAAGAAGCAAAGAACATGAAGAAGCTAAGAAAAAAGAGGAGAAGTTACAAATAAGAGAATGCAAAAGGAATGAAGTCATGCAGAACCAAGTGAACCCACAAATTGGACTTAGAATGGTCAAATGATGTGGATGTATCATCTCAAGGGGAGATGTTGAGAGAAGAAGAAAAGACAAAGGTAAAGTACATTTCTAGTAAGGGATGAAGTGTTGCAAGTATTGAAGGGTTTCCATCAATGCCAAAGGGGGAGATTGTTGGCATAAATGTATCAAGGCCTAAGGATTGAGTAGTTCACTCAGTTATGACTTTTTTGTCATTCATGTCAAGGCAAAGAAGGAATAATGACTAGCATGGAGCTATGATTAGCGAAGTACATTAGACTTATATGTGCAACTCTAGTTCACAAGGGTGATAAAAGAAAGATGAAGGACAAGCCCAGAAGAGGTGATGGAAAATGATACCACTTAGATGGATCCAAGCCAAGTGAAGTAGAAATGTAAATATGGATTTTAAGTATGAAAGGAAGTTAGAATGACTGGTGGTCATGCAGGATAGATTGGTTGAGTCAGCAAGGGGAAGCATGTAGAAGGGTACTTGTTACTACCATGTCATGAAGTAAGTATAAGTGATATCATTATTTCACTTAATAGTGGAGTTGTGACATCAAGGAATAGTTAAAAGAATTCAAATTTGAATTATTTCTAGCAATGCAATCAATTAAGGTAATATAACATATGAACATGCTATGTTTGATAAGAGTGGCATATGATAGTAATGGGAAGTAAAGCTAGAAGTAGGCTTGAGAATTCAAATTTTGAATTTGTAAATTAGTGTTTCAAAGAAAAATGAGAAGAGACTATAAAAGAGAACATTGTCTCGAGGGAAAAGGTTAGATTGCAGATTAATTAGCAAGAGAGCCAAGAGATCTGAGCTAAGTGTAATCTCAAAGTGAGTAAGAACAATGAAAATTCATGACTAAGGAACCAATGTCTTGAGGATAAGCCAATGAGCTTGAACAAATCAAGTGCCAATGCATAAGAGACAAAGTACTTCCAAGCATGTAAGTGGTTGTGTCTAAAGTTGTAGTATCGAGGGAGGGCAAAGCATAGTAGCAGACATGTCCAAGAAGTAATAAAGGGGTCTATAGTAAATCTAAGTATAGTATATATTTCATTAGATCATTCCTCTTTTTTTTACTAATATCTACAATAGAAAATCTTGTCGAGGGTGGACCCTAACAAGTTCTTAGTACTAAACCACCTAACATGGTGACACATTAACTTGTATCGTAAAGCCCTTTCTCCAGGCTAGTCCTAATAGGGAAATACTTTTTTACATACCTTACTCAAATCCCTTAATTGGGTGGATCCTAATAGTGTTATTATAATTTATTAATAGAGATAGGCTCTTAATCGAGTCCACTTCAGAAGAGTATAAGCTTTTTGAGGATTGACTCACACATAGTGGTTTTTACCCTTGATGGGTTTCAATGAGATAAATATTGTGTAATGTGTTTCTCTGATTATTTTTATTTATTTTTCTTAATCTTGGCTAGTTAAGTTGTAGCTAGTACTAAGCTATAGACTGGTGTGAAGTTAGATAAAATGAAGAGAGTTGAAATTACCTAGTGTCACTACAACATTTGGGGTCAAATCGCAACGACAATATGTGATGGGAGTGCAATTTATGTGTGATTTTTATGATTTTTTTTGCAAATGTTCCCAAAATCATCATAATACCAATGGTGTCACCATTATTGTGACCCCTACATGATTATAAACAAAAAGAAAGAAAAAGAATGCTTCATTTGATATATGTTGAGCTATGGAAAAATATAGGGATAATTCATAGGGTTAGGGAAAAGTATCAGCATTGGCTACCCCATTCACAAGTACCCCATTTTTTTTGAGGCGATATTGTAGGGACACATAGTTCAATTTTGAGTTCTTTGGTTGGAATTTTCTTGCAATTTGAACATTTGAGTGGTTCACAATAAGAAAGGGTTCAAGATCTCATAGCCATTAGTGATCTCAATCAGTGGGAAGACATTTCATGTTAGAATTCTTTAGAATAACTGAGAGGGGGGTGAATCAGTTATTCAAGGTCCAATAATGTCCAATACAATTTTTTTAATAAAACAAGGGTGAATCAGAAGTAGTAGCCCTTTTACTTTCTTGTCAAATCCTTAATGGCATATAATTGAAATTATCATGCATGCGATTAAACATTAAACAATCATGAAAAGTAAACATGCATCACCACATAACACAAAGGATTTTGGTGACCTAGAAACCCTCTAGGAATAAGAAGGTAAAATTGGGATGGGGATGGCACCCACAAAATAACTATGCAATTGATTTCAACCATTTCTGATGGTTTGCCCTGTTAAAGGCTTTACACACTATAAAATGTGACCCTATTAAAGGATTTCTACACCCTATTAGGAGTGTGCCTTGTTAGAGGACTTAAGAACATTCAACTTAGAATGCCACCTTGTTAAAGGATTTATATAGAGTTGTTAGGCCCACCCAAGTCCATGGGATCTACAGTCATCTTCTCAAAAGAATCTTTTATCCCTCTCTAAGGATCTCCTATCCTTCTCCTAAGGATCTCTTATCCTTCTCCTACGGATCTTCTATCCTTTTCCTGAGGCTTATCCACCTAGCTGTTAAGCTAACCTAGCAATGTAGGATTTCAATGTCTAATACAATGGTAAGAAAGTATTAGAAAGGTTTTGACCTGATAAAGATTTCAACTCTAACCTTGTAGATTTTAGATCACTCTTTAGTTCTTTTCTTTGCTTGGATTTTCTTCCTTACAGTGCTGACAGCTTGTTCACCCTTCAAGATCTATCTCCTTGAGTTCTTCCACTCATTATGCCAATGCACTCTATGGTCACTTGATCAACTCAGAGTCTTGATGCTCTATGCTTACTCCTCACTGTGTCCTCTTCTTGACACATCACACTAGCCTTCTCTTAGCTTCTTTAGACGACCACTCTTATGACCAACTCCCTCACACACACACACTTGATCTCTAATTTGTAACTCCTTATAAAGAAGTTATGTTCTTCATTTCCCACTCAAATCTTCCTGCTCGTCAATTTGATTTAATCTTGAGAAAACAATATTATTCTCCCTCCAAATTGTTTCTTCCAGAAACTTCATGATAAATCCATCAACATTCGCCTTGAATTGGTTTGCATGGTTTACATAAAATTTAGTGACATCTACTTATCATCCTTATCATCCAGCTAATTTACAAAATTCAATGTAACAAACTTATCGTTACTGATCTGGCAAATCTTTTGTCTTAACAAATAATGCAGTAACTCAACATCATTGGTTTACTGATGCTCGACACCTGAACATTCTTGTGTTACTTGGCACCTAAAGGATTTCTTGATACACACTGAAGTTGAACTTGCTTGGCTTCAACTAATAATTTTCTTGGCTCTCTCTAATGAACTTAGTTAGGCTTTACAAATGACTTAGTTAAACCTTACATCTTTTATGTGTCTCATTGTGTCCATTCTCTATGTCTTAGAGTATGTCATCAATACACTATTTCATCAATGGCTTAGCTGATCTTTATACTTCATTACAACATCATAACTTCAAACTTTCTCTAAGTGCTCTAGTTACATCTTATTGATCGCCACCTCCTTGTCAATCAACCAATTGATAGTATTTGGATCACTTAAGCAATTGCCATTCCTGCAAGTAGCAAGTTTGACATCAATGAAAAAATAATGATTGAAAACATTCTTTACCAGTTCCATTATTCTTCATTCATGATCTTTTCAATCATTTACAACAATCTCCCTCTTTGGCATTGATGGCAAACCAAACTGATCAATTGATTGAGCTGATCAATTTAGTTACCACCAAAATTATATACCAAACAGAAAAACTTGTTGTCATTACACATCTTCCTCTTTGTATCATGTCTCCCTCTTTTCTTGTTACAAACTAAATCCTTTGTTCTACTTCTCCCTCTTGACTCCTACGTCCTTTACTCAGTATTCCTGATCCTTCCTTCATAGCTACTTGCTGATCAATTTCTTATCTCTTTTGAATCTCTCTCTTTCTTCTTACCTTTCATACATTCTCATACATCTCCATATCTTTACCTTTCATTGATTAGTTTCTCATAAATCTCCATCTTTGACATAAATGCCAAAGGTGTAGCATCTTTAACATGCTAAATATAAGCTTTACATCTCATGTTTTCTCCCTTTGTCACCATGCTTGTGACTGATCTGGAATTTTTGTTCTTATTTTCATCCTTTGCATCATTCTTCTGATATTGCAAGGATCTACTCCTATTGATGCAGGGCAGCTTCTTTGTTGCTTTAGACTGCTTGAGTTAGGGGCATTACCGCCAACTTTCCTCTAAGATATTCATAAGTATCCTTGGGCAATGGTTTGGTGAAGATATCTACAATTTGTTCCTTTGTGTGAATGTACTCCATCTTCACTTGTTTGTCTTCCACCAATTCTTTGACATAGTGATACTTGATTGCAATATGCTTGATTTTTGCATGCATTATAGGATTCTTGGATATGTTTATAGCACTTGTATTATCACAATATAGTATCAAAATTTTGGTTACCTCTTCTTTCATTCCTTTCAATAGATGTTTGAGCCACACAATGTTTGTGCAATTGACTACTGTTGCCACATATTTTGCTTCTGTAGTGGACTGAGATGTGCATGTTTGTTTCTTGCTAGTCCAACTAACTAGCCTTTTACCTAAAAATAATGCTCCTCCACTTGTGCTTTTCCTGTCATCAATGTTGCCTCCCCAATCTGTCTTTATGTATGCATTGAGCTCAAACTTCTTATTCTTTTTGTAGTATAGGCCAAAATCGTCAGTTCCTTTGATATACCTCATTAATCATTTTACTTCCATGAGATGATTTTCTCTAGGTATAGCAGAGAATCTAGCCACTATTCCAACTACTAATGCTATGTACAACATATTGTAGTTTTCCAATCATGGATCTGTACATTGTTTGATTGACTTCACCTGATTCATCATTCTTGGATAGCTTAAGTCTTGTTGCCATTGGTGTGCTAACAGGTTTGGAGTCTTCCAATCCAAACATCTTGAGTATCTCTTTGATTTACTTTGATTGTGTCATGAATATACCATGTTTTAGTTGATGTACTTGCAATCTAACAAAGAACTTGATTTCTCCAAACATAGACATCTCAAACTCATGTTTCATTTTGTTAGCAAAACTTTTGAAGAGTGCTTCCTTTCCTCCAAAAACTATGTCATCCACAAAGATTTTAGATACAAGGATATCCTTACCATCTTCTGATTTGATGTACATGTTGCTGTTATCATCAGTTCTTTAAAATCTTATTTGCACTAGATACTTGTGAAGTCTCTCATAACAAGCTCTAGGGGCTTTCTTTAATCCATATAGAGCCTTATGCAATTTACATACCTTTTTTTTTTTTTTTCATCAACAAATCCTTCTGGTTGCTCTATGTAGACTTCCTCTTCAAGTATACCATTCAGAGATGTGAACTTAATATCCATTTGATAGACTTTAAATCCTTTGAAGGCTGCATATGCCAGTAAGGTCCTTACTCCTTCCATTTTGGCAACTAGAGCAAAAGTTTCTCCATAGTCTAGTCCTTCTTCTTATGCATACCCTTCACAAACTAGTCTTGCCTTGTTCCTTGTGATTTCACCATTCTCATCTAACTTGTTTCTAAACACCCACTTGGTTCCAATTACATTCTTGTCAGCTAGTTTTGAGACTAAGGTTCATGTCTTGTTCTTTTCAATTTTTTCTATTTCTTCTTTCATAGTATTGTACCAGTCATCATCTTTTATGGCTTCATTTACTATTTTTGGTTCCATTTTGCTAAGTAGACATGTATCACTTCTGAGTCTATTCCTTGTCATTGGTCCTGCCTCTTTGTTTCCAATGATTTGATCTGTAGGATGATGTCTTCTTACATACTTTTCCAATATTGGTTCTCTCCTTGTTTGCATGTTGTCTCTTTCAGAATTTGAATCTTCATGTGTATTTTCATTAGATATTTCTTCATTTCCTTCATGTTGATAGTTCTTAGAATCTGAATGAACATTCTCTGTATTCTGCAGCTCAGCTTTTGAATGTGTCTGCTGCTCAGCATTCACTATCTATGACTCGTTAGATACTGGATTTTGTTGCTGATTGTCATTTTGAGTTGCAACTTCACCATTATTAGGTATACCTTCATAAAATTATACAAAGGTCTTGTATTCTTCTACTTTCTTGGTGTTCTCAACACTTTGAATTTTTGCAAGCTTATCAAATTTCACATTTGTGCTTTCTACTACTTTGTTAGTGTTAACTTTCAAACACTTATAAACTTTGCTTCTAGTAGAATAACCAAGAAATGTGCCTTCCTCACTCTTTGTAGAAAACTTTCCATTTCTAGACACTTTATATATATAGCATTTGCATCGAAATATTTTGAAATGTTTTACATTAGGAGAATGCCCATACAATGATTCAAAAGGTGTTGCATTTGTACCTTTCTTGACTTGAACTCTGTTGAGTGTGTAGACTACAGTACTTACAGTTTCTCTCTAGTACTTGAGTGCAACATTTTTCTCCATCATTAAGGTCCTAGCACAGTCAATGACTGATCTATTCCTTCTTTCTACTATACCATTATGAGGTGGAGTCCTAGGTGTTGATGTCTGCCTTTTGATTCTTCTTTGATTGCAGAATTCTTCAAATTCTTTTGATTTGAATTCACCTCCTCTATTAGATCTAAGACATTTTAGGCTCTTCCCAGTCTCTTTCTCAACTCTAGCCAAGTACCATTTAAACATTGGAATGCATCTGATTTTTGTTTTAGGAACATGACTTTCATCATCCTTGAATAGTCATCTACAAATAGCATTATGTATCTATCACCTTTGTAGCTTTGTACTTCAATAGGAACACACAAGTCAATATGAACTAGCTCTAATATTTCATTACAAGTGTAAGCCTTGCTTTTGAAAGTTGATTTGATCATCTTCCCTAGTTGGCATTGTTTGTACATGGTGTTGTTAGGTTTTTTCAATTTTGGTAGACCTCTAACTTTCTTCATTCTATTGATGCTTATCAGATGGTCAAAATTTACATGGCTTAGCCTCTTGTGCCATAACCATACATCATTAGTTTGAACAATGAGACAAGAAGCATCTTCCATGTCTAGGTAGAACAAATTACTCCTAGTCTAGTCACCTTTTCCTATTAGACTTCCTTGAGAATCATAGATCTTGGCAACTCTATTTTCAAATTCAACCTTACAACCTATGTTGCCTAACTATGAGACACTTAACAGGTTATAATTTAGGCCTTCAGCATAGTATGCATTACCACATGATATCTTTTTAGTAAGCTTGATACTACCTTTCCCTTTGATACTCAAAAATGGTTCGCATCTATGGTTTTGCCACTTCTTAATACTGATTTGTCCCATTTTCTCATTCTACTAACTCTGATCTTTTGGCCAGATTGACCATATTTCATCATTTGTATCCTTTTTCACATCAATTTCATGTCAACTCAGAATTATATGAAATCAACTCAAAACCATTTCAAATCAACTCAAAATCACCGCAAATCAACTCAGAATCACTCAAAATCAGTCCTAATCAACCTAAAACATATCAAGCATCCCAAATCAATCATCATTTATCTTATCCTAGGTATTGTTGTGGCTTTCAGTGCCTTGGAAATCTATCAACCTATCAATCTTATCAATCTGACCTTAGTACTGTCGTGGCTCTCAGTGCTAGGTCAAACCATCATTCATGACATTCAATCTTTGACATTGTTGAGGCTTTCAATGTCAAATCACACCATCATCAACCATTTTACTAACATTGAAAATATTTGTCGATGTTATTATGATCAAACCTTATCAATGAATTTCTACCCTGTAGCATTTACAATGTCGGTTAAATGTTACATATCAACCAATTCATGTCCTGTGTCCTTGGCATGTTATCAACTTCAATCAATCAATCTGATCATGGCTTTGATCTATTGGTCATCATCTTATTCGATCTATATCATCATCACATTTTCATCGAAGAGTACGGTCGCATTCATTTAATCAATTTGGTCGATCATCTACTAATTTTCTCTATAGGATTAAATAACCCATAATTTAATCCTATTCTTTCTAATTATTCTTCCTAATTATCATCCTCAATTAATTAATTTTATTAATTAATTGGTTTATCATCTGTAAACCATGGAAATTCTTAATTCCTAAGTTCCATTTTCTATCATTAATTCCATTTTCTACTAATTCTTATTTTGTGGAATAAGAGGATTTTTAATTCAAATATTCCATAAAATATTGCTTCATCATGACTCTTGGATATGACACCTCATGGATTCTCCTTGAGACTTGGCTAAGATTTTTCATAATCAAATATTCTTACCTCTTATGCACGTCCCTATTTGGCTTATTCGTCATATATTCTTGGCTTTAAGTGGGTTGAGGTGTCTTATGACACGTCATAGATTCTCTTCCACATTTAGCCAAGTTTGACTTTCACGTGTCATAGAATCTTACAATTGACATATTATGTCATATGTGTCATAGGAATCTCTTGCCACATCACATATCTATGGGTGAAAAATCCAATGCTCTCACCCTCTATGTCAATAATAAAATGGACACCCATCCTCTCATTTCGGATCTTAATGCTGAAGTCTTGAGTCCTTGAATTCTTGAATGCTTAAGTCTTGAAAATCCAAATCCTTGAGTCTTTGAGTCCCCACTTCTTTGTATTTATAATTCTTCCTCTCACATTAAAATCATACTTCTAGTATTCTCATGGCATGATCCACATCATAGGCTTTTTCTTCAATCTTGTGTGCATTATAGGCAAATTGGAGCTACAATCATTTGGAGAAGAAAGAAGGACATGGGAGCTCCAAAAGAAAAAGGGGGTTTCTATTGCTTTCTTTATTAGTTTGGCTTTCATGGTAGACTAGTGGGTGCTAACATATGTTGATTGAGTTTGTGATTTTTTCATAGTATGTTATGCATTTAACCCATTTTCTGGTCCTACATTTGGTGAACCCGACGTGAACATGCATATCTAACTTGGGTTTTCTTGTTTTGTGCTTGTTGGTGCAAGGAAGGAGCTCACTTAGAAGGGTATAATGACTATCTGCTATTCCTTTTCACACCTAGATTAATTAGGGGGTCTAATAAAACACTTATATGCTCTTGTTTCATGCATTTTGTTAGCTTGTTGTCCTAGGGTGCACTCTACTCTGTTAGGGCACACTTAGGACACCTCGGAGCAGTTTTAGGAATCCAAAAACCACCAAAACTTCTTTCTGTTGTTTCTAACTTACCAACTGCACCCAACTGGGCCCCAACTACATCATTGATGTAGTCTGCACTATTTGGGCACACTTGGGAGTGTAGTCTTGAAAATTTTAGTTTCTGGGTCTTGTCTAGGCACCATTTCCCCACACTCTACACCTGACTTCCCAACTGTGCCCTAAAACTACCAACTGCACCCAACTGGGCCCCAACTACATCATTGACATATTTTTCACTGTCTGGGCACACTTGGGGATGTTCAGAGCCATTTTGGCCTTTTGGGGAGCAATATGCTCTATCAGAGCACACCTGGGTTCACAATAAGCACATGCATCAATCAAAATCTGCATTTCAAGTTCCTATCACTCTCTAGGAAATAGATTAGGTGATTTTGTGTTATTGATGGTCTATTTTTAGCATGTGGCAATCATTGGATGAAGACATGATCATTAGAAACTACTAATGTGTGCTTTGCAGGACATTGTCGAAGACTTTGTGTGTCTTTCAAAACTGTGTGTGGATTTCCTAGATTAGATAACATTTCATTTGGTGCTTAAAAAGAACCTTTTTCTTTTCTACCTAGTGTTTCTACAGTGTTAAATCCCTAGGAGTTGCATTGGATGTATCCTCTCCCCTTGCCATTCGTGGATCTTGGGTGTAAGAGAAATCTATGTAACTTCTATAGGAGGCCTGCCTTGGACCAAGATACTCGATATTGGGTATGCCAGGGGATGACCTCAGAGCGGTAATGTGCTAGAGCCAAGTCAACATTCTAGCCACTATATTAAATTTGATTATGGTGAAAGCCATGTCGGCAGTATTGTTGCGTGATAGCTCTCCTCTAGTACCCTTGTGGTGCGTCAAACCCTGATTCTCGAGGCTGGGAGACCTTCTACGAAAGTTTATCATTCACTTTCTGAACGGAATGCCCTTACTAAAAACCATGTTTTAGTGGCCAAAATCCTTTCTATCCACTGGCTCAAGGGGTCACCCATGCCCATGAAGACATCCTACATTCTCACGGTCCTTAGTAGAGGCAATAGGCCCTTGGGAAGTCATGGACCTTGGGAAGCGGATCTTGGTAGCCCTGAGAAGTGAGTGCGCTATAAGGGGGAGCCTGTAGTGCCAAGATCCTAGGTTTTCCACTCTAGATAAGTGTGGCTAAACTTTGGTTCAAGTAGGAATTCAGTGGATACAGTCCTAAAAGCCTAGGTTGTGGTGTGTTTGTTAACTTTTTAAAACATCTATTCTTGTCTTAATGTGTCTTGCATGTGTGTAAAACATAATCAAGATAAAAGCCAAACTTTTAAATTTACACCTTGGATATCATTTGAACTTATCAAAACATCACACATTTCCAAAACATTTCAACCTTTATAAAACTTTGCGAACTTTGGTTCAACACACTTAAACCTTGGAAAACATGTTGACTTGTGCTCCTAAATGTGCTTGGCAAAACGTAGATCTCACATGTGCATAGAATTCACTTGCATTCACCCTAGTATAGGCCTTATTCATGCATCATATAGACTTCATATTGCACCTTTTAGTCCTCATTTAGTATCTATTACCTTTCATGTTGCATCCTTTTAGGTTCAATTTACCTTCCTTAGTTTTTGCATTCCCATATCAAAATCAACACTTTGCATTCACCACCTTACATCCTTGCATACCTATTAATCATCTTGACCACTTTATCCATCATTCTAAGTTTCCTAACCATCATTTTGAGCATTAATACTAGCCCTAACACTATCCTCTACTATTTACCTCTCTGTGACATCAATCCTAAAATCATAGCTTCCAGAATTGCCTCAATTTCAGCCTAGTTTACCAACTGCACCCAGAAACTACCAATTGCACCCAACTGGGCCCCAATTATGTCATTGACATAGTCTAATTTTTTTGGGTGCACTTGGTATTCCTAAGATCTAGTTTTGGGTTCCAGATAACATTTTCGGGCTTCAACAGTGTCCTTAGGTACCTGGTTAGCTCCCCTTGCACCAGCTTGCCTAGCTTTGCATTCTGCATCACCTAGTCTTTAGTACCTTCACTTAGAACATAATTTTATAGGTTATAATCTTTGTTCTACGTCTCCCAACCTATCCTAACATCAACTCCATCATCTTAGCTTCTTGACATATTAGTTTGGCAACCATACCTTTTAGAATCAGCAAACCTTCATTCTAACTTACCAACTGCGCCTAGAAACTACCAACTGCACCCAAACTAGCTCCAATGCATCAATGATGTAGTTGGTACTGTTAGGGTGCACTTGGGTACCTGCATGACCATTTTGGGCCTCCAAACTACACTTTAGGACCCCAAAACTGCATCTAGGAGCCTCTACACCTACCCGTTCTGCACTTGACCCAAAACCATATCTTGTGCCCAAAATCCCCTTTTGCATCATAAGCATTGTCCATATCACATATCTACTCAGCATCACCACCATTTTGATTCCTCTAAACATCATTTTGAACCCCCCAAAACCTTTGAATTTAGTCAAAAATCTAAACAAAGTATGAGTCTTAGAGTATCTCCTAGTGTTGATGGATAATGGATCTTGACTAGTCTTTTTCTCTTTTCTTATCATTTTCTTTGGTCAAAATCTATCTATGTCTTGATAGATTTGACCTTGTCATCTTTTATCAATTTGATCTTTTCATCTTTTATTAGTTTTTTGGTCAAGATCCAAAGTCCTTTATCACAAGGTTAAACTCCTAGACAAAATACTATCTAAAAGGTTTTACCTAAGTTCAAAACTTTCCATATACCCTTTTCATAGCATAATCATATCCCTAGCATCCCCAAACGTCATTTTGACTTACCCTAGTGGTATATCCCCTTCATATTGCATTGATCAAAATCCTTAGCATCATTTTCACTACCAAACCCTATCAAATTGTCCATCAACCAAATTGCCTTCTTGAGCATTTACCCTCATTTTGCATGTCCCAAATGTTATTACGAACCCTAGCACAAAACATAACCCTAATTATCATTTTGCATACCTTAGAGTCATTTTCATTTCCTCTAGTCAAACTTCAAAACATCACCTTGCATTTTGCATTTGCATAATATCCCTAGGACATTTTCACTTTGCACATCAAAACCCTAATTCATTTAGCATTTCCTCCCATTGCATAACATTCTTAAGCACTCAAAAATCCCAAAAACAATCATATCTTGCATACCCACCACTCTAAATCACCCAAAACACTCAAAAATTCTATTGCATTTGCACTCTTAGGTATCATGCCAGCACTTACTAGGACACAATCAACTCAAAGACCCAAGGAACTCTATCAACCTTTGTTTTCTAAGGCACAAGCACAACCAAAACCTCATCCAGGATAGAGAAAGAGCAAGAAAACCCAACAAACCTTTGACAAAGACCAAATCGAGGCATCACAACCATTACTAGCAAACCCCTTGAACATGTATCCACAAGATCCTCATAATCAAGCTATGACACAACAAACCTTAAACAATGCACCTACCATTAGATTTCCTCCAAAAACTCCCCCCACACATGGGATGGTTCAATGGAGTCCTAACTTTGAACCTATATTCATGCCAATACCACCAGGAGGAGGAAGTGTACCAACCACACCTGAAGATGAACAACCACATTCCTTTGAATTCAGCCAACCTAACACATCAAACATAAAACAAGGTACTATACACCTAAGTAATGACTCTGACACTGATTAAGGCATCACTGATGAAGAAATGGCTAGGGCATGTCAAGACAAAAGTTTTTGCAAGAACTTGAAATGTTTGGCATCCCAAGAAATTGTCAAATTTAACCCAACTTGGAAGGTCCTAAGTCCAAACACCAAACCAACACAACTATTGAAAACATACAACCCATGATCAATTTGGACTTAGATAAGGGAAAACAATCTTTGGAGTTTTCAAACACCTTAATGGCACCTATAAGGTTCCATCAAGAATCAACCATCGAAATCCTCCAAAGTACATTTGAACACATCAATGTTAACCCCTTTTTCAACAAAATACCACCAATCCCTAAGAACCCCAAAAGGACATTAAGACTTGATTTTGGTCACATGATGCAACAAAAAGATGCACCTAAAGGGACTTGTGCTCTAGGGATGCCAGACATACCTTCTTTGGAGGCAAATCAACAAAGTACACCTTTGTTCCTAACTTTACCAAGTGTTATGGCATCAAATTCTATAGAGCCTCTCATAAATACAACATGTGAAACAACAAGTACAACCATCCCTATGGACATGCAAAGGAAAAGTCTTATTGACATTACGCTCATTCCCAATAGGGACACATCTCATAGTCAAGTCAATATGATGTCACAAGCAGGAACATCTAACACACAAAGGTACCAAAACCACAATCCAAACATGATGTTCAATTCTCAAGGACTTAGTCAACCCCAATGACAACAAAAACCTACAATGGTACAAGGACTCCACACTTCCAAGGTGCAACCAAGTATACATCCACTTAACACACACCCCACATATCAACAACAACATCAACCGTAATGACAACAACCTCAAGTGGGGAAAACATCCAACAGTCCTAATACACAATCCCATGTGAACCCACTTGACTTACACACAATTTATCAACAAAAATTTCAGCAACAATTCCAATAACAACAAACCATGTTTTCTAAATAACAAGAGTAACTCAAGCAACAGTTGGAATACCAAAGACACCTTGAGCAACAAATCACATACCAGAAATATTTGTTACAACAACAACATGTGCCACAACAACCTCAACAAATACCTCTATAACAACAAGCATGCACATGGTCTCACATACAACCAACAGAGGTATCCCAAAAACAACCACAGCACATGGCACAACAACAACACATGGTAAAACAATCGCAGTCAATCCCACAACAAGTGCCACATCAAATACCACAACAAGTTCCCCAACAACAGGGAACTTTCTATCTTTGAGGTGCCAACATACCTCCACCACCTAGCAACACTTCATCACACTCATCAGACACAAAAATGCCAGAACCAAGTAGACATAATTCTCACCACAGCAAACGGTCTACTCATAGACATAAAAGACTTGAAGGAAAGACCATCATGCAAAACCCTAATGAAGAACTATTACAACAATTCAAACAACTTTCCAAACAAGTTGAGGCATTGGGAGTCCAAAAGAAATAGACTCAATATACAGAAAGGGACCTACGTCCTAATCCATTCCATAAAAGTCTGTATATGCCTCCATTCCCAAAACACTTTGAAGCTCCAAGGTTTGAAAAATACCAAGGAAAAGGAAACCCTATTGATCACATCCAAGAATTTTGTGCTTCATGTACCGAACTCAGTGATGAGCCCACTTACCTTATGAGATTTTTCCCTCATTCTCTAGGTGGGCCTGCACTTGAATGGTACTCCAAACTTCCTGGCAATATCAAATCTTGGTCAGAGCTAGTAGACAAGTTTATCTCCCACTTTTCCTTTAACATTACAAATGAGGTGACACTTTTTGATTTGTGCTCAACTAAATAGAAGATATGAGAATCATTCATCACATTCTTACTGCGTTGGAGAAGCTTAGTTAGTCAATGCTCACTAGACATTCTTGAAGAACAACAAGTAAACTTGTGCATTGAAAACTTAGTCCCAGACTTAATGTATGAACTCAAAATCAAGAGTCCAAGCACCATTTCTAAACTAATGAGAAAAGGGGCTAGTATTGAAGATGCTCTTATCTGTAAGGAAATCCTCAAGATAAATAAAGAAAACACAAACACCAACTCATCTAATGACAAGGCAAAAATTTTCTCCAAAAACAAGAATGTGACTAATGATGGCATTGTAGATGTCGCACGATTAGCACAGCACAACCTCAATTGACTTTGAAAGGTGTAAACCCTAAAAATTCACAAACCTCTAATCAAACATCAGCTCTACAATAGAAAACTGAGACTCCCACACAAGATAAACCTCAAAGACATCCTAGAACCAAAGATAGGAAATTCACACCATTGGGAATACCACATGAGACTGCATTACAATAGTTACTGAGTAATAACTTCCTACAATTACCCCCAATCAAAGATGAAGCATTGACTAAAGTTGATTGGTGGGATGACAAAAATTATTGTGATTACCATCGCACCAAAGGACACAAGAATTCATCATGCTTCCAACTGAAACATGCAATACAAGACCTTATCAATGATGGTGTCATCACAGTTGATCCATCACTGTTAGCATCTAAATCTGATCACACTATTTTCAAAGATCCTTTGAGTAATCATGAAAAAGAGAAACCCTTAAATTCAAACTCAAACTCGCAAGGTAATGTGAATTACACACGCACCGACTATGACTACACCATCAATTGCTTTAATGAGTTTGACTTCCGCATATCCACATTCACATTGAAGGCTGAAGACCCTCGTTGTGCTGTCACTACATGTCATAGCAAGATCACCCTACCTAGGGCCCCATCTAGACCTACTACTCCTACTTCATTTGATTATAGCCTTGTTGAACAACTCGAAAAAACCCCTACACAAATATCCATTTTGGACCTACTGCATGCATCCCCCCAACACCAAAAGATCTTGGAGCAAGCCTTTAAAGAGTCAATAGTCCTAGATAACATGGATGTTGCCCAATTCCAAGCCATGGTTGGGAACCTATCCACATCACAACATATCACTTTTTCACCCTGTGATATTCCTAAGGACAAACCTAACCATAATGATCCCCTTTATCTCGAAGTCTTCATCCATAATGCCAAAGTCAAACGTGTCTTAATAGATGGAGGAGCAGGACTAAACATCTGTACTCTTAAGTTTGTCAATAGTTTGAGTTATTCTGAAGATGATGTGGATCCCTCTTGAAGAATCACAATAAAGGCTTATGATGACGGTGAATGCTTCTCCAAGGGTGTCATCACATTACCTGTTAGAGTTGGTCCAGCTATTGAAGATACATTGTTCCATGTCCTAGATATAGAAATGAATTGCAACATGATACTAGGACGCCCTTGGCTTCATGCTATGAAAGTAGTCCCTTCCACATATCATCAATGTCTAAAGTTTTCCTATCATAACATAGAGGTTACCATCCCCGGTGATCCAGATCCTTTCCAATTTTGCGCTAATCTAAGAGATGCTACTGCATTCCAAATCCCAACAAACAATGAAGCACAACCCACAAATTCCTCTAAATATGTGGATGCGGATATACTACTCAATAAAGCCAAGGAAAAGATGAAGATTGAAGACAATGGGTGTGGAGAGTACTTTATGTCTCAAGTCTCTCACATTAGGGAGTCACTAGTTTCTCCCCAAGCTCATGGTAAATCAAAACCACTTCAAGCACAACATTCAGAGATCAGTACAAAGAATGATACTTCTATCAATGAGAATACATCTGTATGTATTCAGAAAGCAAAAGAAAAATGAGAACCCACTTTGATATCTCCTAACAAGTATGGACTTGGGTTTACTATCATGCAAAAACAAGGCTATGATGGCTATAGTGGTCTTGGATCTCAGAAACAAGGAATCATTGAACCCATCACTACAAAAGGACAACCTCCTAGTTTGGGGCTTGGATTTAAACCATTATGAATAGGTCCTCCCAGTACCATGGTACCTACATGTAAGACTATGGATGTTTTGAACGATGAAAAGGCATTTGAGGATACCCCACCTAAAACCAATAGTCCTCTAGCTTCTGAGCATGACCCCAATGATACAACATAATCTAATGCCCATATCTATAGCTTTAACCAAAGCCCATTCAACATTGATGATGACATCTCCTCAAGTTATCTTGAACCGTGGACCACCAATTTTTGATCAATTTGACAATGATGACACTCTTATAATAGACTTTGAAGGCATTGTGACTCAAGATCATAAAGAAGCAATTCCTGCTAAAGAGAACATATTGGCATATTTTGGGGAGCCAACTCCACCTTCTAGTTACAAAGCAAACAGAGAAAGAAATAACAAGCATAGGTCTCTTGGTGAAAACTGAAAGGCACCATTAGAACATAAAAAATCAAAAGCTAAGCAGCTCCCAAGGATACAAGATGAAAAAGATGATGCCATGAATATCAATGTTCCAACATTCAACATGCCACAAAGTCTTTTAGAGCTCTCTTGATGAATATTCATATGGAAGGTCATTGGTCCCAACCCTCCCTTATATCCATTTGTTTATCCCCAAATCCAGCTACCTAATTTTTCCAACAACCAAAATCAGTCCTTTATCTAACAAGCCTTTGCATATGTCATCATTAGTGACATCCCACATGACATTTCTATTGACCCAATTATCCTTAGATGGCTTGATTCACGAGAGACAGACATTGTCTTACATATGGTACACGATGGTATATCTTGAGGCCTTTCCAATGGTTTGATTTTAGCTACAAACTTGGAACAAATCCTGCGTAGTTATGGTCAGTCATGGATCTAGAGCTCATTAGCTAGCAGCACCAACAACAAATATCTTTTCAACATTTGTTAGTGACATTCTTGATTCCATCTAAAAGTCTTGAAAAAAAAGCAAAGAAAAAATAGCAAAAAGTCATGAAAAAAGCAAAGAAAAAAGTGAAAAAAGTCATGAAAAAATGGATGCCTTGATGAAAACCTGGCAAACAGGCATCTTGGCACGAAAATTTGAGTCAAGAGAAAAATTCTATCCAAAAGTGACAACCTGGTAAATAGGCACTTTGGGCAAGTACCATGGTGAAAACCTGGCAAACAGGCATGATGAGCAATCAATTATTGCTCCTCCATCTATCAGGATTCCATTTGGTCTTTTCCCCCTCTGTCATTCCTTGATCATATTCTTCCTATTGCAAAATATACTTGGCTCCTTGACCATGGCTCATGAACTAGTTAATGTCCTTTGTTATCTTGCCAAGCATTACCAGTCTATACACACTCTGTCATTGGCCTTTGAACATAGTTTGTGTCTTGTCTAGGGGCATATTAGCTACATGGTGCATGAGTTTGAACTTGAACTGGGGGCATATCCCTAAGCAATTTTTATCCATTGGACCTATCACGTAATGGATTGGAACTAACACTTGTATATGTTTTTACGATCCTGAAAAAATCACTAAAAATCACACAATGTCCTGAAAAAATCCTTAAAAATTCAAATACCATCCTGAAAAAATCACTAAAAATCACATAATGTCCTGAAAAAATCCTAAACATTCAAATATGATCCTGAAAAAATCACTAAAAATCACATAATGTCCTGAAAAAATCCTAAACATTCAAATATGATCCTGAAAAAATTACTAAAAATCATAAAATGTCTTGAATAAACCCTAAAAATTGTAAAATGTCCTAAAAAAACCAGTCACACAAAAAAATCAAATATCCTCAAAAAACCCTAAAAATCACAAAACTCATCAAAAATTTGCAATAAACCTTGTACATATTCACTGTGGATAACCATCCCTTTTGCATTCACACTTGCACCTTGTAGATTGAAACTCAAAGCACTACACTTTCAAGACAATCACACTATCTGACCAACGTGAACCAACAATCAATCCAACATGTCACTACAAACCTATCAACTGAATCCACAAATAGTGCTATTACATTATCAATTACCAAACACCATCTAAACACCTAAAACACTAAAAAGCATGTAATAATGGACAAGGATAGCTGTTGGCTCATGCTACTTAGTGAGTGATTTATTTTTTGCTTTGTTTTTCTTTGATCATGTTCCTATGCCACTCGATGATATAAAACTAATCTATGAGACTGGCCAGGATGGTTCATGGTCATATTTTTGCATTTTTGCCTATTAAAATGTACCTTTGAGAGTCTAAGGCATGTACATATGCCTTACGAAGGAAAAGGTCATTCTTTTTTTGCATCGTGCTTGTTTACGCAAAAGGCTTGCATTTGCACTTTGGCCCTTTATGCCATGATGCGTTGCATTCCATTTGCCATATCAAAATAAAGCTCCATTTGACATATAGTGCACTTTCTAGAAGAAAAATTCTTTCCATCATACTAACATCTCCTCATCTCATCTTTCTTCTTCATCTCATTCTCCATCACCATGATCATGTCTTCTGATTCACCAAATCATCTTCATCTTGCATTCATGCATTCTTGCATCATCCTACACTATCAATCAACTTTCTGTGGCTTTCCACCTAGTTCAACCTTAGTCTGACATCTTTCTCATCATCTTTGATGAAATACAACCATTTTTTATGATTTCCCTCATGTTATGACATCTTTCCATCATTTTGGGCATGCACGCATAGTTTCAGGTCATTCCGAGTCCAATCGGGCTGATTCTGGGCCTTAGAGCCTTTTAGGGTGCAATCTGCACTTTCAAGGCATAGTTGGGATTCCCAACTATGTCATTGATGCACTTGGTCATGCCAACTACATCATTGATACAATTGGTAGAGTTTGGACGCACTTGGGAACCTAGGTTATCCAGAACTGCTCCCGAAACCCCTTGGTTGCACTCCAGAGGCCATAACTTTTGTGTTTCAACTCCGATTTATGAACTGTCAGTTGCGTTGGAATCATATCTTTCTTGTGAAAAAAATGACCTATCATTTTCATTATTTAGTCACTATATGGAGTTTTAATCCTCGAAATTACTCTTGGGCTCCTAGTTGCCCCCCGTCATGTTGATTTTGGCCCCCAGGGCCTTCTCGGGCACATTTTACACTTTTTGAGTCCACTTGGGCTTCCCAAGTGTGTCATTGATGCACTTGGTACTGTCATGGTGCACTTGGGCTTACTAAGTGTGTCAATGATGCACTTGGTTAAGTTTTGGGCATAGTTGGGGACCTACGATACCTAGAATTGCTCCCAGAGCCCCTATGTTGCACTCCGGAGCCCATAACTTTTGCATTTTAACTTGAATTTGCAATTCATTAGTTGTGTTGGATTCATATCTTCATTGAAGACAACATGAACTATCATTTTCATCATTTTGTGTCTTTCTTGAGTGGTAACCCATGCAATTATTCTCAGGCTCCAGATTGACCGTGTTCTACACTCTAGGCCTCATAACTTTCACATTTGAGCTCTGATTTTCATCTCGTCAGTTGCTATGGATTTGTCTTCTTGTTGTCAAAAAAATGACTTATCATATGCTTATCTTAGTCAATTTCTTGAGGGGGAACCCATATATATCATCCCTATTGGGGCATGTTGTGGCTTTCTCATCAGTTATTCTTTGATACAACACTCTAAATCACATTGTATCAAAGAGGGGGAAAATGTAGATACTCAAAAATGGTTCGCATCTATAGTTTTGTCACTTCTTAATACTAATTTTTCCCATTTTCTCATTCTACTAACTCTAATCTTTTGGCCAGATTGACCATATTTCATCATTTGTATCCTCTTTCACATCAATTTCATGTCAACTCAAAATTATATCAAATCAACTCAAAACCATTTCAAATCAACTCAAAATTACCCCAAATCAACTCAGAATCACTCAAAATCAGTCCTAATCAACCTAAAACATATCAAACATCCCAAATCAATCATCATTTATCTTATCCTAGGTATTGTTGTGGCTTTCAGTGTCTTGGAAATCTATCAACCTATCAATCTTATCAATCTAACCTTAGTACTATCGTGGCTCTCAGTGCTAGGTCAAACCATCATTCATGACATTCAATCTTTGACATTGTTGAGGCTTTCAATGTCAAATCACACCAACATCAACCATTTTGCTAACATTGACAATATTTTTCGATGTTATTATGATCAAACCTTATCAATCAATTTCTACCCTGGAGCATTTACAATGTCGGTTAAATGTTACATATCAACCAATTCATTTCATGTGTCCTTGGCATGTTATCAACTTCAATAAATCAATCTGATCATGGCTTTGATCTATTGGTCATCATATTATTTGATCTATATCATCATCACATTTTCATCAAAGGGTACAGTTGCATTCATTTAATCAATTTGGCCGATCATCTGCTAATTTTCTCTATAGGATTAAATAACCCATAGTTTAATCATATTCTTTCTAATTATTCTTCCTAATTATCATCCTCAATTAATTAATTTTATTAATTAATTGGTTTATCATCTGCAAACCATAGAAATTCTTAATTTCTTAAGTTCCATTTTCTATCATTAATTCCATTTTATACTAATTCTTATTTTGTGGAATAAAAGGATTTTTAATTCAAATATTCCATAAAATATTGCATCACCATGACACTTAGATATGACATCTCATGGATTCTCCTTGACACTTGGCTAAGATTTGTCATAATCAAATATTCTTACCTCTTACACACATCCCTATTTGGCTTATTCATCATAGATTCTTGGCTTTAAGTGGGTTGAGGTGTCTTATGAAGTGTCATAGATTCTCTTCCCCATTTAACCAAGTTTGACTTTCATGTGTCATAGAATCTTACAATTGGCATATTCTATCATATGCGTCATAGGAATCTCTTGCCACATCGCATATCTATGGGTGACAAATCCAATGCTCTCACCCTCCATGTCAATTATAAAATGGACACCCTTCCTCTCATTTTAGATCTTAATGTTGAAGTCTTGAGTCCTTGAATTCTTGAATGCTTAAGTCTTGAAAATTGAAATCCTTGAGTCTTTGAGTCCCCACTTCTTTGCATTTATAATTCTTCCTCTCACACTAAAATCACACTTCTAGTATTCTCATGGCATGATCCACATCATAGGCTTTTTCTTCAATCTTGTGTGCACTATAGGAAAATTGGAGTTACAATCATTTGGAGAAGAAAGAAGGACATGGGAGCTACAAACAAAAAAGGGGGTTTCTATTGCTTTCTTTATTAGTTTGGCTTTCAGGGTAGACTAGTGCGTGCTAACATATGTTGATTGAGTTTGTGATTTTTTCATAGTATCTTATGCATTTAACCCATTTTCTAGTCCTACACATGTCTAGGTAGAACAAATTACTCCTAGTCTGGTCACCTTTTCCTATTAGACTTCCTTGAGAATTATAGATCTTGGCAACTCTATTTTCAAATTCAACCTTACAACCTATGTTGCCTAACTGTGGGACACTTAACAGGTTATAATTTAGGCCTTCAACATAGTATGCATTATCACATGATATCTTTTCAGTAAGCTTGATACTACCTTTCCCTTTGATTTGACATGGTGCATTGTTACCAAATCTAACACTATTTCCTTCATATTGGGTAAGGTAATGAACTTACTTTTATCTCTAGTCATGCGATTAGAACATCCACTATCTATGATCCATTTTTTATTCTTGTTCATGCAGGTTACCAAGGTAGTTGCTTCATCTTCATCTGATTCATCTTTCATAGCCACATAGACTATTTCATCATCATTCTTATCAAAGTCTTCTTCAACAATGTAGCATCTTTTGCCTTTACCTCTATAGTCCTTGGTGTCCTCTTTCTTGTTCTTGAAGTTGCCTCCATCTTTGAAATTTTTCTTTTGTGTGCATTTGGCTGCAATGTGACCAACTTCATTACAATTGAAACAAATGATTGGTAGCTTACCTTTGAATTTGCCTCTTCCTCTGTGAAATCTTCTTGCTAGTAATCCCTCCAATTGGTCTACATCATCTTCATCAGTGCTGCTCTCACTGGATACATACTTTCCTTTTCCACTCTTTTCCTTTGTTTGCACCTCCTATTTGTCTTTTATTGTCATCTTGGCTTTGAATGCAGATTCAAAGTTTTCTGGCTTATAGTTGTCAAAGTTGGATAGTTGAAAGGCAGCGAGTCTTCCAATTATTCCTTCAAATGACAATGTGTTGCCTGGTACACATCTTAGCTCTTGGATGGCTAATACTCTTATAGCATAGATAGGAAGAAAATTTCTTTAGTATTTTCTACATACTATTTCTTCTGATAACTATCCTCCTAGGCTTCTTATGGCACTCACCACTTCTTTCATCCTTGCATCGTATTAAGCAGCATTCTCTCCTTCTTCCATTTTCATGTCATCAAACTTTCCTCTTAGGCTCTCTCTTTTGGCTCTCTTGACATTATCATCTCCTCCATAGATTCTTGATAATGTTTCCCACATCTGATGTGTAGTACCATATTCTTTGATATCATCATACTCGGCATAGCTTAGTGCTGAAGCAATAATTAACATCGCTTGATTGTGCTCCTTCTTCTTGCTCATGTCTTCTATAGTGAGGAGTCTAGCAGGGTCAACATGATCAACTGTGATTGAGGTCTGTTCATAGTCACCTATTGATCTAAGGTGTAGCTTCATCAAACTTTTCCATGCAAAAAAGTTGTCTTTGTTTAGCTTGGGAACTTCTCTCTTGGACATCTTGATCTTCCTGCTCCTAGTACCTTGAAACAAATCAGCAGTGAGCTCTGATACCAATTGTTAGAATTCTTTAGAATAACTAAGAGGGGGGTGAATCATTTATTCAAGGTCCAATAATGTCCAATAAATTTTTTTTAATAAAATAAGGGTGAATCAAAAGTACTAGCCCTTTTACTTTCTTGTCAAATCCTTAATGGCATATAATTGAAATTATCATGCATGCGATTAAACATTAAACAATCATGAAAAGTAAACATGCATCACCACATAACACAAAGGATTTTGGTGACCTAGAAACCCTCTAGGAATAAGAAGGTAAAATTGGGGTGGGGATGACACCCACAAAATAACTGGACAATTGATTTCAACCACTTCTGATGGTTTACCTTGTTACAAGCCTGCCTTGTTAAAGGCTTTACACACTGTAAAATGTGATCATGTTAAAGGATTTCTACACCCTGTTAGGAGTGTGCCCTATTAGAGGACTTAAGAACATTCAACTTAGAATGCCACCCTGTTAAAGGATTTACATAGAGCTGTTAGGCCCACCCAAGTCCATGGGATTTATAGTAACCTTCTCAAAAGAATCTTTTATCCCTCTCTAAGGATCTCCTATCCTTCTCCTCGGGATCTCTTATTCTTCTCCTGAGGATCTCTTATCCTTCTCCTAGGGATCTTCTATCCTTTTCCTGAGGCTTATCCACCTAGCTATTAAGCTAACCTAGCAATGTAGGATTTCAATGTCTAATACAATGGTAAGAAAGTATTAGAAAGGGTTTGACCTGATAAAGATTGCAACTCTAACCTTGAAAATTTCATATCACTCTTCAGTTATTTTCTTTGCTTGACTTTTCTTCCTTACAATGTTGATAGCTTGTTCACCCTTCAAGATCTATCTCCTTGAGTTCTTCCACTCATTATGTCAATGTACTCTATGGTCACTTGATCAACTCAGAGTCTTGATGCTCTGTGCTTACTCCTCACTGTGTCCTCGTCTTGACACTTCACACTAGTCTTCTCTTGCTTCTTCATACGACCACTCTTATGACCAACTCCCTCTCACATGCACACTTGATCTCTGACCTATAACTCCATATAAAGAAGTTATGTTCTTCATTTCCTACTCAAATCTTCCTGCTCATCAATTTGATTTAATCTTCAGAAAACAATATTATTTTCCCTCCAAATTGTTTCTTCTAGAAACTTCATGATAAATCCATAATGATTTGCCTTAAATTGGTTTGCATGGTTTACATAAAAATTTTTGACATCTACTCATCATCCTTATCATCCAACTAATTCACAAAATTCAATGTAACAAACTTATCATTACTAATCTGGCGAATCTTTTGTCTTAACAAATAATGCAGCAACTAGCATCATTGGTTTACTGATGCTCAACACCTGAAGTCTTTTCCTGAGTTACTCGGCACTTGAACAATTACTTGACACTTGAACAATTACTTGGCACTTGAACATTCTTGTGTTACTCAGCACTTGAAAATTTGCTTGGCACACACTAAAGTTGAACTTGCTCAGCTTTAACTAAGAATTTTCTCGGCTCTCTCTAATGAACTTAGTTAGGCTTTACAAATGACTTAGTGAAACCTTACATCTTTGATGTGTCTCAGTGTGTCCATTCTCTGTGTCTTATAGTATGTCATTAATACACTATTTCATCAATGGCTTAACTGATCCTTATACTTTATTACAACATCATAACTTCAACCTTTCTCTAGGTGCTCTAGTTACATCTTATTGATTGCCACCTCCTTGTCAATCAACCAATTGATAGTATTTGGATCACATAAGAAATTGGCATTCCTACAAGTAGCAAGTTTGACATTAATGACAAAACAATGACTGAAAGTATTCTTTGCTAGTTCCATTATTCTTCATTCATGATCTTTTCATTTATTTCCAACATTTCATTCACCAATTATTAATTTATCTATGCTCTACATAGAACTGATTCAACCCCATTGCATACTAGTGGAAATTGCCAACAGAAAGGATCCAATAATTTAATCTATCTCTTCGACTTCAAAAATGTCACTCGTTCACAATATAAACTATAAATAATTTTATTAAACTCAAGGAAAGAAATATCAAGTCCACAATATTGGTTGAGTAGGCACAACTAGAGGAAAGAATGCCCAAAATGTACTTCTTTAGGGTCTCCAAACTATTTAAATAATAATTAGGGCTAGATATTGTGTATGCAGAATGTGGCCTTATGCTTCACACACAAACTTCAACATAGTCTTTATATGAGGATTCATCCTAGAATAAACATTGGACTATCCATCTGAAAATAATCTAACAAGCCGACCTGTTGCCTTCTATCTAAAGGGATTTTTCCCATTAATATCCTTAGATTTGAGGTGTAGGCAACCAAATCCTCTAAGAATGAAGAATTTGAAAATGAGATGCAACTATTCTATGTGAATATGCAAATTAATCTAAAATGAGATATGCAAACTAGTCTAAGACCATATAAAACAAACTTATGCTAAAGATGTATGCATATTAGATCTAGATGAGAATTAAGCTAACAATAAAAATCTATGAGAATGTAATAAGCTTAAATGAGTATGCAATTTGGCAGCAATTTGATGCAAATTCTAATTCATCCTCCAAAATGAAGAAATGAGGGTCTCTTAAATAGACTTTCCTGGAATCCATCAATGGTTGAGATTGATTTCAATCAACGGTCAATATTGAAGATGAAGTTTAGTTATAAAGGAAGATTCCCAAATCAAATGGAGTTAACTGGCTCAGATCTGAGTGTAAGAGTCAGTCAACTCATATAAACTTTAGTGTCAGAGTAAGTGATCTGAGTCATTTCCAATTTAATCAGCAGTGAACTAGGAATTTCTCTTTTTTGAACTAAAGAGGATTTTGGAGAGATATTTAATTTAATAAAATGAGATATGCTCTCATAAATACATTTTCTATTTAATTAAATAATTCCATTTAATTAATTAGAGATACTTTTCTATTTAAATAAATGACTTCATTTAATTAATTAGGAATGACTTCCTATTTAATTAAATAACTTTGCTTAATTAATTACAAATAGCTTTCCATTTAATTAAATAATTTTGTTTAATTAATTAAAAATAGGTGTATTTATTAAATTAAATTAAATTAATTCTTAGTACATTAGCCTTAGGACATAATTTAATTTAATTAAAGTGTAAATACTTTAAATTATATTAAATTGTAATAAGTAGGTTTAATGTGACTATTATGAATCAATACTTTAGGAATTAAATAAAGAGTATGATGAATGTTGATTTAGGTTTTCTACATTTGACAATTAAGTTAGGTAGCAAGTAGTAGAATAAGAATTGCCTAGTGACATAGGACTTTAGAATCAATCAGAAAATAGACCAGAATTGGTGATTGTGGCAATAAGCCAATTTTGGGGTATTACATTTTGCCCCTCTTTGAATGAATGTGCAAACAACACATTCAATTCAAAGAAAATTAGAAAGCATGATGCGAAGATGAGATTGGTTCTGAAGTTGATGATATGAAGACCAATTGATAAGCTTTTAAGGACTATCTCTAGAACAGAGCTTAATCCCAAGGAATCCAAGCATAATGCCTAGATACCTAAAATTGATAAGCATTTAAAAGGTTTCCTTCAGAACAAAGTTTAACCTTTAAGGATCCAAACAGACTGTGTAGATACTCAAGATTGATAGTATTTAAAAGATTGCCTCTAGAAAGAAGTGTAATCTTTAAAGATTCAGATAGAACACCTAGATACTTGAGATTGAAAACATTTAGAAGATTATCTCCAAAATAGAGCTTAACCTTCAAAGATCTAGATAGAACACCTAGATACCTGAGATTGATATCATTTAGAAAATTATCTCCAAAATGGAGCTTAACCTTCAAGGATCCAGATAGAACACCTAGATACCTGAGATTAATAGCATTTAGAAGATTATCTCTAGAATGGAGCTTAACCATCAAGGATCCAGATAGAAAACCTACATACCCGAGATTGATAAAAGATAACAAGGTCCAATCATGAGTTGTAGAATCATCCCCAAAATGAGGCTTGATCCTCAGGAGTCAGGGTTTAGACTATCCGAATACCTATCCATCGAACTCTGAGAAGAGTTGTAATAAGGTTGATCAATTTGATGAAAAGATAAAATAGATGGAAAAGATGCTAGATAAGAGGGAGCAAGATGCCCCGAGTGATAAGGACATAAGATGGGAACCAGATGCCTCAAGCAATTAGATTGAGATTGAGTTACATTTAGTTCAATGATGTCATCATCCTGCCGCCTCTGGAGCAAAATTGAAAGATGACACACCAGATAAATGATGTAGGTAGCATAAAGAGATATTGAAGAAATACAAGATTCAGTAGAATATGTAAGAGATCAAAATGATCAGAAGATGAAGAGTCAGTTTAACGTGCTTCTGAGGTTTAGAAGACCAAGTTTGACCCATATTACACTGAGTTGACTGGAATTAAGAAAAGTTGACTTGAGTTGAAGATTTTCAAAATGAATTTTGAAAATATGAAGAGTTTAGAATTGAAAGGATTTCAAGAATCCCAAGATATCAAATAAATTTAGACTGCACAAGCGGTTGATCGCATCAGTCCCCAAAACTTTAAAATGCAATTTTGAGACATTTAGGTGTGTCAGATTTTGAACTCGATCTCGAAAATGAATCCAAAACGGTCCAATTAGCTAGGGGGTGACTTTTGCCCAAATCTGAGCACTTTCAAAAATTAGGTCCACCCCTATATAAGGGTCCAAGGTGTCATTTTAAAACTCATTTGTGCTTTTGTCTTCTAGTGATTTTGAGCTCTGAGAGAGACATGGCAATTAATGTGAGATATCATCGATTTGAGCACTCCAGAAGTCACAGTCGGCCAGCAGACTATGGACCATAGGTGAGTTGTCAATTCCTTACCTTCATACTTTTTCTTTCATGCATTTCTAGGTCATTTATTGCATTTATTAGCATGTTTTTAGGATGTACAATTGATCTTCGTGCAAAGCCTATCGTCTTTCACGCGAAGATCTTCTTTCTTCGCGTGAAGAAATAGGGTGCATTATTTCTTCGCGTGCGACGGGGAGGATCTTTGCACGAGAGGCACTCATCTCTCATGCAAAGAACGAGATTCTTCGTGCGAAGGGAATTCATTTCTCGCGCACAAAGATCATTTCTCACATGATGACATGATTCTTCGTGCGAGACTAAAGATCTTCGTGTGAGACTTTATGAACTTCATGCAAGTTTTCATGACTTCGCGCTAGATTTCATGAAATTTGCGAGAAATCCCGTGACAGTCATGCTTAAAAGTTTCACTTTCATGCTCAAAAACTACATTTTAATTTGTTTTGGTGTATCGACATAATCAAACACTTGTGCAGTATGAATTTATCTGATATCTTAGGATTCCTGAAATCCTTTCAATTCTAAATTCTTCATATTTTCAAAATTCATTTTGAAAATCTTCAACTCAAATCAACTTTGCTTAATTCCAATAAAATCTGGTCAAATATGGGTCAAACTTGGTCTTTTAGATCTCAAAAGCACATTAAACTGACTCTGAATTATCTTCTGATCATTCTGATCTCTTCCATATTCTACTGAATCTTGAATTTCTCCAATATCTCTTTATGCTACCTACATCATATTTCTGGCGTGTCATCTTTTGATTTTGCTCCCGAGGGGGCAGGATGATTACATCATTGAACTAAATGTAACTCAATCTGAATCTCATTACTTGGGGCATCTGGTTCCCATCTTATATCCTTATCACTTGGGGCATCTCATCACTCGGGGCATCTTGCTCCCTCTTATCTGGCATCTTTTCCATCTATCTTATCATTTCATCAAATTGATCAACCTTATAACAGCTCTTCTTAGAGTTCGATGGACAGGTATTGGGACAGTCTAAACCCCGACTCCTAAGGATCAAGCCTTGTTCTGGGGATGATTCTATGACTCATGATTGGACCTTGTTAGCTTTTATCAATCTCAGGTATCTAGGTGTTCTATCTGGATCCTTAAAGGTTAAGCTCCGTTCTGGAGATAATCTTCTAAATGCTATCAATCTCGGGTATCTAGGTGTTCTATCTAGATCTTTGAAGGTTAAGCTCCATTCTAGAGATAATCTTCTAAATGTTATCAATCTCAGGTATCTAGGTGTTCTATCTGGATCCTTAAAGGTCAAACTTCATTCTGAAGAAACCTTTTAAATGCTTATCAATTTCAAGTATCTAGCTGTTCTATTTGGATCTTTAAAGATTATGCTCTGTTCTAGAGATAGTCTTTTAAATACTTATCAATTTTAGATATCTAGGCATTCTGCTTGGATTCCTTGGGAGTAAGCTCTATTCTAGAGATAGTCCTTAAAAGCTTATCAATTGGTCTTCGTATCATCGACTTCGGAACCAATCTCATCTTCACATCATGCTTTCTGATTTTCTTTGAATTAAACATGCCGCACGCACATTCATTCAAAGAGGGGCAAAATGTAATACCCCAAAATTGGCTTATTGCCATGATCACCAATTCTGGTCTATTTTTTATCGATTCTAAAGTCCTATGTCATTATGCAATTCTTATTCTGCTACTCGCTACTTGACTTAATTGTCAAATGCAGAAAACCTAAATCTGCATTCATTATACTCTTTATTTAATTCCTAAATTATTGATTCATATTAGTCACATTAAACCTATTGATTACAATTTAATTTAATTCAAAGTATTTACACTTTAATTAAATTAAATTATGTCCTAAGTCTAATGTACTAAGGAATTAAATTAATTTAATTTAATAAATACACCTATTTTTAATTAATCAAACAAAATTATTTAATTAAATGGAAAGCTATTTCTAATTAATTAAATAAAGTTATTTAATTAAATAGGAAGTCATTCCTAATTAATTAAATGAAGTTATTTAATTAAATAGAAAAGTGTGTCTAATTAATTAAATAGAAAATGTATTTATGAGAGTATATCTCATTTTATTAAATTAAATATCTCTCCAAAATCTCTCTTTAGTTCAAAAAAAGGAAATTCCTAGTTCACTACTGATCAAATTGGAAATGACTCGGATCACTTACTCTGACACTAAAGTCTATCTAAGTTGACTAGCTCTAACACTCAGATCTAAGCCCGTTAACTCCCTTTGATTTGGGAATCTTCCTTTATGACTGAACTTCATCTTCAATCCTGACCATTGATTGAAATCAATCTCAACCGTTGATGGATTCCAAGAAAGTCTATTTCAGAGACCCTCATTTCTTCATTTTGAGAGGATGAATTAGAATTTGCATCGAATTGCTGCCAAATTGCATACTCATTTAAGCTTATTACATTCTCATAGATTTTCATTGTCAGCTTAATTCTCATCTAGATCTAATATGCATACATCTTTAGCATAAGTTTCTTTTATATGTTCTTAGACTAGTTTGCATATCTCATTTTAGATTAATTTGCATATTCACATAGAATAGTTGCATCTCATTTTCAAATCCTTCATTCTTAGAGGATCTGGTTGCCTACACCTCAAATTTGAGGAAATTAACAAGAAAAATCCCTTTAGATAGAATGTGATATATCATTGATTTGAGTGCTCCAGACGTCACAGTTGACCAGCAGACTATGGACCACCAGTGAGTTGTCGATTCCCTACCTTCGTACTTTTTCTTTCATGCATTTTTAGGTCATTTATTGTATTTATTAGCATATTTTTTAAGAGGTCCAATCGATCTTCACGCGAGACCTATCATCTTTCATGCGAAGATCTTCTTTCTTCGCGCGAAGAAATAGGGTGCACTATTTCTTCGCGCACGGTGGGGAGGATCTTCGCACGGGAGGCACTCATCTCTCACATGAAGAACAAGATTCTTCACATGAAGGGAATTCGTTTCTCATGTGCAAAGATCTTTTTTCACGTGACAACGTGATTCTTCATGCTAGATTTAAGATCTTCGTGCGAGATTTTCCAACTTCGCACAAAATTTCATGAACTTTGCACAAGATTTCGTGATTTCACAAACTTCGCACGAAATCTCATTACAGTCATGCTTAAAAGTTTCACTTTTGTGCTCAAAAATTGCATTTTAATTTGTTTTGGTGTATCATTTCAACTTGATACTAATTGTTTCATTTGTCATTTTTTTTGTGCGTGTAGGAGGTCTTTGGTGATGTCGCATTCAGATCGCACTACCCACCATATGGGGAGTTATTGCGGAGTCTCGATGATGCTAATCGAGCACACATTGCTCGATTGATTTTTTCTTCACTATGCCAAATTCTAGTTGTGATGGTGAATCACGGCTTACTGATAGCTTTGGTAGAGCATTTCCATTTGGAGACGAACACTTTTCATTTGCTGATGGGTGAGATGATGACCACCCTAGAGGATATATGGAGGATATTGAGGATCCCATTTCATGGTGCCTGGGTCATTTATGATACAGTACCCAGAGCAAGTACAGAGGACAGCATGGTTTGTAGTGCAGGTGGGGAGTCATGCTCCGCAGGATGTTGGAGGCACCCGAGATCTTTGGGTGGGGTTAGTGCATGTTCGCCCACCTTTTTCATGAGATGCATGAGGTAGTCTTCCGTGAGAAGAAGACGATGGTAGCTAGAGTTTATGTCTTACAAATATGGGCATGGGAGAACCTTCCTGTATGTAGGCTGATTCATGAGGATGTTCGAGAGCCTATGGAGCCCTATATATGCAGATATCGAGGGCACATTACCCAGGTCCACCTGGGTAAGACTGAGCACTGGAGGATACGTCTTGATGACCTAGTCTCCATTATATGGTGACCTTGGCAAGAGACAGAGGACTAGGATGATGCCCCTAGAGAGCTACCATGGATGTTTAGTTCTCGACCTCTGGTGGATAGGACCACATCAGTTATAGAGAGATTTGTGATTTCATGAGTTTGGCGGCAGTATGGCTGACCACAAGACATTTCTCCTAAGTATTGCACCTATGCCAGGTTGTAGAAGGATGTTGAGCAGGGATGGCTAGCATGGATGGATCCAAGCTGGTCCATGATAGATATTTGTAGCCTAGGTGTAGTTCAGTGGGACTACCTACCAGAGGTGGTAGATACAGGGATGACACCTGCATATCAGGCATTTTTAATCAACCATCTATTTCCATGCTTTACAGATCTAGTGAGGATGGCAGGACAGGCACAGAGGCAGGTGCCCTAGTAGCAGCAAGCATAGCCACAGTTACTAGGTCAGCCACAGCAGCAGCTACAGGTCTAGCATCAAGTATAGTAGATGCAGATTCCTCCATGATAGATGGGATCAAACCTAGGTGCCGGGTGTAGTGGGACTAGATAGAGTTAGCATCACAGATAGAGGATAGAGGAGGCCCCACAACAGGAGGCTCCATAGCAACAGGTGCCACCACAGCCGCAGGCACCACCACAACAACAATCACCACCATAGTGGTAGGCACCTAAGATGCTTGATGAGGAAATGCCAGATCAGCCTATAGTTGGGGTACAAGACACAGTATGGTGGTACTGAGAGTGGATTCATGTGGCCTCCCAAAAGTTGGGAGAGTTACAAATTTTAGTGGCAATTCAAGATGCGCAGCTGGTGGAAAGACAGCGGGAGATAGATTGATGGAGAGAGTGCGCAGAGATTGGAGTTGGCACAAGATGAGGTTCACTTTTAGTCAGCTCGGGTAGCTTACTATTATGCTACATATACGAGTGTTATTGCACCCAATAGGGTCAGTTCCCTTGTATCCAAAATGCTTCATAAGCCTAAGACCAGGCCCATATTTCTTAGGAGTGATTTCTCGAGCTTGCTCTGTTAGGTCCATTGGAGCCTCTTCTTTGTAAAGCCATGCAGCAATGGATCTGTTTTCACTTTCATCTTCTAAGGGAATTGTAGCCTTGACAAAAGTGCCATTATACTTGGTCTGAGGTGTTAGCACGAACAACTTCTTCACCTCTGAGGGCACGAACAACTTCTTCACCTCTAAGGGTCTCCCATAATGTCGAGGGGACTCTGGAAGAGATGTCAATGACAACACTGGTTCAATTTGGTACTCTCCCATGCTAGTTTCTTTTAGTTTGAATGACTGCTCAATTTGTTTCAGCTTATTGTCATGATAATCAGTGGACTCATGGTTAGCAGGGATGAAAGTTTTAGCAGCTTTGAGCATATTGCAGGTGTAGCTAGCAATGGTAGTAATGGTAACTTCAGAGCCATGAAATGGGAACTTGATGCATTGGTGGTATGTGGATGGCACAGTGTGCATCTCATGTATTCATGGCCATCCTAACAGAATGTTGTAGGCCAAGGGAATGTCAAGCATCTGACAGGTGACATCCCTTTCGACAGGACCTACATGAATTGGTAAAACCACAAGACATAGAGACTTACGTTCCACTTCATCGTATTCTTTGATAGTGATCTTTCATCAAGGATCAATAGAGTCCTCAAAATAATTCAATCGCCTAAGTAGAGCAACAGAGACAATATTTAGGCCAGTGTTGTTATCAATGAGTACCTGACGAACATGTGTCTGGTGGATCATAACCTTGATGTGTAGAGGTTGATTGTGTGGGTGACTCAGCAAGTTATCATCTTCCTTAGAAAAGGTCATAATGTAAGGCAAGGTCAAGTGACCCACCATGGATTGGAATCACTCAAGATCAAGATCTTGAGCAACATTTGCCTCAGTGAGGGCTTTATCCAAAATTTGCCTATGAGCAGGCGAGATTTTAAGTAGCTCAATGATGGAAATCTGAGCATTAGTTTCTTTCAACTGATCAAAAATACTATAACTGGTTGTTGTCGAGTTTGTTGTAGGTTTTTCACCTTTTCCAGATGGACTAGCAAGGGTTTTGTCTTTGTGTTGTTCAAGATCTAAAGTAAGAGGAGCAGGGCCTTTGAGCACCAACTTGGCATGAGAGCGAGTGACAACATTAGCATAGTGTTGCGAAGGTGTATTATCCATTTCATTGGAAGTAGGGCCCCTCAAGACAAATGGTGTCTTGGGTTTGTCATTATCCTGCTTGCCCTTAATGGTAATAAAGTCATAGTATTCAGAATCTACAGGTTCAACCATGTAAATGACATTGTCATCATTGGAATATGTATAGTTGACCTTGTTGTAGGGTTGTGGTTTCGAAGTCTCTCCTTTTTCATAAGCTGGGAAAGGTTCTTTGAATGCCTTGTGATCCAAGTTTTTGTTATGTCCATCTACCACAAGATCGCTAGCATCAATCATGTCCTGGATTTTATGGCGCAAGTTTATACAATTGCTAGTTTTGCGTCCCTTGTTTTGGTGATACTCACAGAATGAGGTCTTATTCCACCATGGTGGACTTGGTTGTGGATCATAGGGATGAGGGTTATCCATTGGTGAAATAAGCTTGTGTTGTAGCAATGTTTTGTAAACCACATCCAAAGGTTCCCCCAAGGATGTATACTCTCGTTTGGGGCATGTTGTCCAAGAGTTTCTTGGTTTGTTTCCAGATGTCGTATTGTCAGGAGGAGGTTTCTCAGAATTTTTGGCCACTTTGAGGCCATCTGTGAGATTAAATGCATCTTTAGCAGGTTTGGGTGTGATATTGTCAACAACTCCATCATGTACAATTTCTCAATTCTTGTTGACATGTTTGGTTTTATCCCTGTTGGAAGTGGAACCTTGTTTTATGTCTCTTTGAAGAGTGAGTTCACATTTCTTGACCATAAATTCTTCGATACGGATTAGCCTATGTAATCATGTCTTCAAAGGTACGTGGACCTTGTAGTTGGACTCTATATCTGAAATCAGGTAAGAGGTTATCAGTGAAAATGTCAAGCTTCTCCGTTTCTAAGATTTTACAGGAATACTTAGTGTATAGTTGTCTAAACCTTTGGAGGAAAGTGAGGAAAGGTTCACCAACATTCTATTTAAGGTTGCATAGATCTCGAATATTGATAGGATGTTGAATGTTATGAGAATATTACTAAACAAAGAGATTGGCAATTTCGTCAAACGTCTTGATACCCAAAGGTAAATGTGAGAACCACTCCAAAGCCTGACCACCTAGGCTTCTAGGGAATAAACACATGAGGTAGGTTTGATCGTGTATAAACTCCATAGACAAAGCACCAAATTCCTACAAGTGATCTTGGGGATCAGTAGTACCAAAGCACTTGTCATATTTGGGTAGCTCTACACCTCGTGGAAAAGGCGACATGTTTATGCTTTCGTCAAATGGAAATGGACAAAGAGCATCCAATGTGTATGTTTTTGTGGGTTTCTCTTTCTCATGCATCATCTAAGCCAATTGGTCTTGCATAATTTTTAGTTGTTTTTGGAGTTTAGAAGTCTCAGTTTCTTCTTCAGGTGTGATAATGGTTTCCACATTGAAATGAGAGGGCAGTTTAGCTCCCTCTTGGGCAAGTTTGAGAAAGTACTTTTCATTCTCTTCATTGAGTAGGATTCCCATGACCTTTTGGAAGTTTTTGTCTCGTCAACATTTTGCTATGTGTTCAAGGAGTATTTCCACCTCTTCCTGTTCCTCATTGGTATCAATCTTTCTCTTTCTCTCTGTCATTCTTAGGTGTTTCTTGATGTCGACTATGACTACCATGTTTAGGTTCACGATTATTCATTATAGGAACATGTTTAGTTTAAATGTGTTGTATTTCAAAAGATCCTTTGAAAAAAAGATTAGACATCATGTTTGCTAATACAGGATCTCTACCTATCTTAGTATCCTCTTAGTACAAAGGATTCCTAATTTGTTGCAGGTTTATGGAAAATGTTCGCTGAACTCGAGATGACCTAGCAGGTGAGGGAGATCATGAAGATGCCTCACTAGCCGAACTAGATACAAATTGCATAATGAAAGGTAAGTGACCTTTGCCATGATTACGACCCCTAGCACAACCACATCTAATGTTATGGGGATAAAACATGTTGCTGCTTCTGGTTGCGACAGTCATAGATAAGGACAAGAAGCTAGAACCTAGACAAGGACTACACTAAGATTGAGTATCAAAAAGGATAAGATAATAGCAAGAATGGTGTCCACCAAGGCACAAATGGTCTGATTTAAAGGCTAGAACAGCCATAGATTATGACCAAAGTGACACAAAGTATGACAAGCATTAAGATGAGGACAAAAAATAGCTTATGAGATGAGACTAGTCAAAGTGCAAGATACAAGTCCTTAGCAAAGCAAAGTGCCACTATTTCAGGACTGCTTGTAGACAAAGAGCGATAAATGGATGTAGAAAAAGGTAGCATGCAGGCTGCATATAGCTAAAATAGACCAAAAGTGGAAATGCTAACACAAGATCTCGCACGAGAAACCTTTACAAGCCGCGCAAAAAAGTTTTTGAGCCGCGCGAAGAAGTTTTCTAGATCGTGCGAAAGGCAGTGACAGTGGTTTAATTTCACATGAGGAAGTTCATAGGCTCATGCAAAGACTCATGACAGCAGTTTAATTTTGCACATGGAAAAAATGGTTTCATGCAAGACTGAAACAAATTTTGCACAAGAAAGCAAACCAGTTTTACAATAGCGGCTAATTTTGACAAGATTTTTGGACTTTTCGAACAGAGTAGACAAATTTTTGAGATAGGTTCAATTGGATAGATAGTGAGATTGACCTCGCAAGATGTTTGGACAAATTTTCAAGTTTTCAATCCAGGAAAAGTGTTTAAACAAGATAGCAGGAAGCAAGTAGTAGTTGAAAATAGTCCTATCGAGGACAAAGCAACTCGACAAGATAGGGGAGTCTTGACCTTTGTTTGGTGTAACTAGTTTGGACTTTGTTGATGACTCGATAAAAAAAATGCTTTATCCCTAGAAAGAAAAATTAGTAGAGAAGGCAAAACCTTTGTCCCACATCTTATGCGCATGTGTGTACCTCACACTGTTGTGTCACTGCCTAGAGGGCACCCGTGTTTTTGGTATATTCAAAGGAATTAATAGTATATGTTGAACGAGTGCGCTTGTGGCAAGAGATGAGCGTGTATACCACCTTCAAACGTCCAGTAGCATGCCTATGGTGAGTTCTATAGGAGAGGTTCTTCCCCCTCCTTGCACAAAGATTATGCCTCGTTTTAGAGGTGAACCAGGTAGCTTCTAACTAACAGGTTTTTACTTGGCTTCCATTTGTATTAATTCTCGGCGGCTCCACAAGTGGAGTTGAGACTAGTAGCCCACACCAGCATCTAAAAGTGCACACTACTTTCTTAACAAGCTAGGGGCTGGTGCTAACCAGTGCACAGATAGAGCTTCCCCTTGATATGCGATATCAAGAATTAAGGGGAAGAAATTAATCTGACTTTAGAGTCTTTCACTCTACAAAGCATCTTGATTATAGTGAGTTGGAATCTTTGGCAAAAGGAGTGTGCTCACTTGGGTTGTTCCCTGAGGTTAGATCACTCCGGTAGGCCCTCTAAAGGATAGACATGGACTGGTGGTTTAGATCTAAGGGTTCAAGTTTCTAATGGAAAGAGCATAATCCTTTACCTTATTTCGTTGCCCAAACATGCAAAACAAGTTAATTATCAACTTGGATTAATCAATTCAAACTCATTCTTCCTTAAAGATTTTGATTCTCTTAAAGGAAATCATTGTCTTATCATAGAAGAGAACAAGTTTTGGAGAACCACCAAGCTACTTGCCTTCTTCAGAATGTCATCTTTCAAAAGTGTTTAGGTTTTTGATTCACTCTTGGTCATGACCTCAAAGAAGTGAAGAGCATATTCCCCTATTCTTCCATCTTGCACCCTAGGAAGTTAACAAGCCCCTAATTAGACTAGTTTTGAAAGCAATAAGAGAAGACACACATTGTTTTATGGGTTTGAAAATATTGATCTTTGAAAAGCGTATCTTCGACAATCATCCTGCAATCAAATTGTTAATCCATTTTCAAGTGGGTTTTAAAAGGAATCTTCGGCAAACATCCTGCAAACAATAGTTAAGCTACAAGAAATTAGAGAAACAGATTCAAAATAAAACATGTTAGTGAAATCAGATAATCTGTATATAAAAAAAAATGCTCAAAATTAAAGTTGCTATTACAAGATCTCGTGCGAGATCTCTGACAGAGTCGTGCGAAACTATTTTTGGCTAGCGCAAAATTTCTTTACGGCTCGCACAAAATTTCTTTATGGCTCGTACAGACAGAGAACACAAAAATGATTTAAAAAATGCAAAGTAAGGCTAGAGAAATTGATTTTCTTGGCCCCATGGTGGGCACCAGAAATGTATATGCAGAATGTGGCCTTACACTACACACACAATTCAACATAGTCTTTATATGAGGATTCATCCCGGAATGAACATTGGATTGTCTATTCAAAAATCATCCAACAAGCCGACCTATTGCCTTCTATCTAAAGGGATTTTGCCCATTAATATCCTCAAATTTGAGGTGTAGGCAACTAGATCCTCTAAGAAGGAAGGATTTGAAAATGAGATGCAACTATTCTATGTGAATATGCAAATTAATCTAAAATGAGATATGAAAACTAGTCTAAGAACATATAAAACAAACTTATGCTAAAGATGAGATCTAGATGAGAATTAAGCTAACAATCAAAATCTATGAGAATGTAATAAGCTTAAATGAGTATGCAATTAGGTAGCAATTTGATGCAAATTCTAATTCATCCTTCAAAATGAAGAAATGAGGGTCTCTTAAATAGGCTTTCCTGGAATCCATTAATGGTTGAGATTGATTTCAATCAATGGTTAGGATTGAAGATGAAGTTTAGTCATAAAGGAAGATTCCCAAATCAAAGGGAGTTAACTGGCTCAGATCTGAGTGTAAGAGTCAGTCAACTCAGATAGACTTTAGTGTCAAAGTAAGTGATCTGAGTCATTTCCAATTTGATCAATAGTGAACTAGGAATTTCTCTTTTTTAAACTAAAGAGAGATTTTGGAGAGATATTTAATTTAATAAAATGAGATATGCTCTCATAAATACCTTTTCTATTTAATTAAATAACTCCATTTAATTAATTAGAGATACTTTTCTATTTAATTAAATAACTTCATTTAATTAATTAGGAATGACTTCCTATTTAATTAAATAACTTTGCTTAATTAATTAGAAATAGCGTTCCATTTAATTAAATAATTTTGTTTAATTAATTAAAAATAGGCATATTTATTATATTAAATTAATTTAATTCCTTAGTACATTAGCCTTAGGACATAATTTAATTTAATTAAAGTGTAAATACTTTAAATTAAATTAAATTGTAATCAGTAGGTTTAATGTGACTAATATGAATCAATACTTTAGGGATTAAATAAAGAGTATGATGAATGTAGATTTAGGTTTTCTGCATTTGACAATTAAGTCAAGTAGCGAGTAGCAGAATAAGAATTGCCTAGTGACATAGGACTTTAGAATTGATCAGAAATAGACCAGAATTGGTGATCGTGGCAATAAGCCAATTTTGGGGTATTACAGATATAGGAAAATGTTTAGCACATACGACACCCAAGATTAATAAACTTATGCCAAACAATGACTCTCTGAATGAAATGACTAGTAGTTCCACCAAGGATGTAAAATATGTTTCAAAGTTTATGAATCACCTACGACAAAAATAAGACTCACAACATCTTCAAAAAAATTATTCACATTGACTATCTTCCCAATGTCAAACATAGATAGCTGACCATAATATAATTGAGTATCTAGGCCTTTATGCATAATAATAATATATATTCAAGAATATCCTTGTGCTAAAAAAGTTGATGATTGATGCTAATCATCTTGTTGATCATTCAGTTCTTCCATTAGCAACTTGTTTTTTCATGCTCTTCATTCCTTGCAATTCTTAGCCAATTTTGATTGAAGTTTTTTATTTCTCAAGTACACTTAAGAAGCCAATTTTTTTCATTTCCTCCACCAACAAATAATTATTGACAACACATTTTTTTTGTAATGCATAATAAGTTCCTTTTTTATGCTATTAGTTATTCCTTTGAATGTTTTGTATTCAAGCTAAGCATTGTTATAATCAACCTAAAAATAAAAGTTGATGTGTGTGAAAACCTTCTAGTGGTAAAAATAAAGGATATTGCCTTTGATAAAATAAGTCATGTCATGCATGTTTGTCTTTCATTTGTGAAGGATACAGTTTCTATACATTGCAATAAGGTTTTAGATTCTACTCACTAGACTCAACAACAGACAAGTCCATCTCTGTAGAGCTGAAAAAGCTATGTATGTATATGGTCATGAAATATGTACTTCACAAATTCTAGCTTATTGAAATTCTAGTTTTACATACCAACTTTCTTCTTCTATTATAGTTTTTAATGATTAAAGGAATTTTACCTTTGGATCAATTTTAATTAATATATCTACCTCTCTTGGCATGTTTGTTACATATTTGGATTTAAAATTAGAAAAGACTCTTGAGAGTTACCCATGATCACTATGGGTTTGAAGTGAAGGTATTATGTCAGAAGTTGTCCCATCTTTACCCATTTTGGGAATTTTACTAGTTCATAAGTTTTTGTATTAAAATTTGGTTGCCACTCTATTCAATGGAAACTATATACTTTAAATTGGTGGTTTCCCATATAAAATTCCTTTCTTGATGTTTTCATTTTTTTCAGACGATCAACAAAAAATTGCTAGCAAAGGTTATTTTAGTTAATGTTTTGAACCAAAATGCAAGAATGTAGTAAATAGAAACACAATAAAAAATGACACTGTATGTTGTCTTGGGAAAACCCTCCACTTGAGGGTGAAAATCTAATAGGGAGATTGAATGAACCAATCATTAGCTCATGTTCCTGTTCTCCTTGAAGACTTCTAGGGTATTTTTCTCTCCTACCCTAGCACCTACAAGACCCTTTTTTCACTAGGATCTCATAGTCTCCTTAAGCCAACCTACCAACCAATAAGTTTTGTATGCTCATTCCACCTCTTGTTGCATTCTTGCTCACTTTCCATAGCCCTTAAACCATCTTCAAAGGCCTAAATACTCCATATTCTTTAGCCAACCTTGGAAAGGTGTGGAGGTGTCCTAAGGGACTCCAATGCAATCAACTAGGGGTGTTATATATCCCTCCTAGTCTATTTTCTTATCCAATCTCACCAAATTCCCCTATTAGGCCTCATACTCCAAGAAAATAGAGGTTTTCTCCTGTTCCTTCCAAAGGAACCCTATAATATTTTCTAGGTTTATTGGTTCATTATTCATCCCCTTAAATATTTTTGAGTTCTTGAGGTCATATCCTTCAACCCATTGCCCTAACCCAAATTAGGTGAAAATTAGGCTTTTTAAGCTTTACAGGCTGCTCCAACAATCAAGATTGTTTTAGGCTTGCTCCAGGATTGGTATGATCCTCTTCATTTCATGTAATGTTGTAAATACTTCCTTCTTCCATTTACATAAGGAATTTGGACTCTAGCTTTTCTCCTTTACAAGTAATGTTGATCACTTTATGGTCTTCCCTAGCCAGATTCATCGTAAGTTTGCTTAGGGAAAGACCTTAAAAATACTTCCTCTACACTTGAGGGCCCTTGATTCTATATAAATTATTTTCATGGAGTCTACTCACTATTCCCAAGAGGCTATATAGAATGGACAATGGGAAAGTGAATTAGAACTCCATCTTCAACAACTGCCTAGACAAAACCAGTAGTAGTGTAAAACCAAAACAATTTCACAAAAGGAAAACAAAATGATAAAAATATCTATCTACCAATACAATGAATCTAGAAAACCTATTATCCAAATGATACGTTATTTATAGCATGGATCTTGAACTTCTAACTACCTACTATCATCAATAACAAAGAAACTGCATGCAAATTGCTTCCAAATGCTAATTGCAAAAACACTCAATCCATACAATGAGTATCCAACCTTGTTCATGGGTTTTGGCATGCCTTATATAGGGTGGTTGAGTGGTTATTTTACCCTTGGGTCTCTTCTCCATCGAATTGCAACTTTCTTGTCAATGTTTCTCAAGCAACTTTTCAAAGTTGCAAAGTTGCACAATTCAACTTTTACATCTTTTTAGTAACTTTTCCCAACTTTAGCCAAATGGCCTCCATTGCTTCCCAAAATCAACCAAGAACCTCTAATAGGGTAAAAAAAATGTCCCAATCTATCATGAACTCTACTAAACTCATGATTATGTCATCATCATGCTTAGAGGGCTTTACAACTTGCTAGCCCCTAATTGCACCTAACCAAAAGGTTTAAGACCCTATGAACAATAGCCCACTTGTACTACTACTATGCTCAACATGAAATTATATCCAACACATTCACTAAGTCTCACACCCACATAAAAAAATCATGAAAAATTAGATTGCTTAGGCAATCTCTAGGTGCTTCTGCACCAAAAACCCAACCCCCAAAAGATAGATCCTTTATTGAATTCTCAAACAAAATAAATATTGTATTTCTTATGATTGAAGAATCTAAAGAATAAATCAATTAATTTTTTACACAACATGTTTAATATACAAAATTATAAGTATCGTGCAATGCTTCTCACAATAGATATGTCTTTCAATAATCAATCAGTCATACACTGATCAAATATTCAAAGACCATGCTCCTCTAGAGCATATATTGAACCCTTAAAGAAGAATAAGCTTTTGAAATTTGAAATTACACAAAGAAATTCCGATAAAAATATATCTAATGATTCTATGCATGATCTGCACATTGAAAATCTCCACACATGGTTCATATAGCAACATAATTGAACAGGACCTTCCTCAAGAATACAAGGAATCAAATAGTTTATTTTCTCAAACAATCAAATGTGTGAGGGGATATGAATGAGAGAAAGATAGTTCAAATAAGTAATATATATGAAATGGGAGTTGTATTGATGCAGTATATGGAGATATAAATGGAGCATATTTATAAGGGTGATATGGGATAATTGGGTAGGAGTGATAAAATAGATAATGTTTTATGTTGGATCATGCTTCACAATCAGGAAGAAAAAGTTCTTAAGAAGAAGAAAAATTGAAAAATGATAGTTTTTTTAGTTATCATTTGTTTATTGTAGACAACGTATATAGTGTTTACACAAAATATGTTTAATCTTTATAGCAAGTTTGCCAACTTACTTATTGGGATTCACAAAAACAATGTATATTTACAACAAAAAGTACTCCAATAATACTATATGGTCAAATTGTATTTATATGCTACGTGTCCTGTAGCCCATAGGCACATTTTAATGTAGTTTAGTGAAGAAATACATGAAGATTTTAATGCAGTTCAATGAAGAAGTACCTTGTTCAATAATTCTACCATCTTCAAAACCATATGTGCAAATATAAACATTAAGTACAACATGTCCAATATTTTTGCAAATTTACACATTAATTACACCAAAAAAAATTTCAAAACCATATGTGCAGATATTAACATTAAGTACTATTGGATTTCTTTACAATAACTGGGGTGGGGTGAATCAATTATCCAAGGTCTAGATGTATAAATAAAAAATTTCAATTCTTAGTAGACCCATATCCATAAAACCTTGTCATGAATGCATCCATTAGATCATATAATACTTAAACTTTGTAGGTTATTGTCCTAGGTCAAAACAACTTTGTAAAAATATAAACATGAAACATAACAGATTCAGTAACACATTTGACACAAGGATTTTACTTGGAAACCCAATTTGGGAAAACCACCAATAATATGCTACTAATTCTCACTCTTCTGAAGTGATGCCTTGTAAAAGGCCAACCCTATTAAAGATTACAATACACACTGTTAAATGTGACCTAGTTAAAGGATTTTAATCACCCTATTAAGAGTGAACCTTGTTATAGGACTTTACACCATTCCATTAGAATGTCACTCAATTAAAGGATTTACAAATGACTATTAGGTCAACCTTAATCCAAAGGATTTATCCTAGACTGATACAATGATTAGAAAGTAACAGTAAGGCTTGATCTGATAATAAATTACAACTCACTTATAAATTACAGATCTTTGTTTTAGTTCTCCATTCTTTTTGGAATTCAGACATTTCAACTTTGATAGCATGTTCATCCTTCAAGCATTCATCCACTTAAGCCTTCTTACTTTGCATGCCAATTACAGTCTCTTATTTTTGACCACTGAATGAATAAATACCCTAGACTCCTTGTCTTCCTTAGGTTCTGACACATGAAAACCTTTGCTTCTGACCATCCATCTCTATAAATAGAGAATTAAGATCTTTTGCCACTTAACCACAATCGTCCATTTTAGGGTTAGGTAGGATATAATGAATCTACCCATTTTTCGATTTGGTTCATCTAGAAACTTCTTCCACAATCCTCCTTGAATTCACCTCAAAATAATTGACCTTAAATTCTATACCACTAGCTCATCATAGTTATCTTCCACATGCTTCACACAATTTAAGAAAAAAAAAAGTCAACTTAGATTTGTCAAATCTTAAATTTAACATATTTACTAGCACTCGACATCAATATGTTGTCACTCAGCTTCTATATTGTTCTTTCACTTGGCCAACACTAGTTCACTCAACAAACACTAAAGTTTAGTGATGCTCAACATCAACTAGACTTTACTCACCATATACTGACAATCACTCAGCTTGCACTATTTTTCATCTTTGCTTGGCAACTCTTGTTTTTCACTTGAATTCCATTGATTTCTACTCAGCTTGCACTAATTTCTCAAAAAGGCTCAATTGACACATTTCATACTTGATCTTCTTCTAGTCTTAACTTGAGTAATCTTTCATTTCAGACTTTAAGTAGATAAATAATACACTATAGTATCAATGTCTTACTTGGACTTAGGGCTTCTTTTACATACCAAATAGCTCAACCTTTCTCTAGGTGTTATTATTATCTCCTCTTCTCAAATCCTCTTCATCAATCAACTAAATGATAGCTTTTAGACCAAAAAAGCAATTGTCTCAATAGCAAGTAGCAGCTTTGCCATCATTGACAGTATAATGATTGTTCCATTACAGGTTCTTCAGTTCAAAGCAATCTTATATCAACAAGTACAATATGTCCAATTTTTTTTGTAGATATAAACATTAAGTACACCAATTTTTTTCTTTCAAAACCATATGTGAAAATATAAACATTAAGAACACCATGTGCAAAAAAAAATTCAAGGTTTTCTCTCTAATTTCAATGTGTATGTTGAAATGGTTATCAATGATAGATCTAGCAAGTACACCAAATTCAATAAGGGTACAATAATAAGTTATTCCTGTGAAGAAGGATCATGCCAGATAATATAAGAGAATTTAATCAAAATACAGAGATAATCACTAGATTGTTGTCTAACTTTCAAAGAGAAGGTGATGAAAAATGTTATTGTCCTTGCAAGAGTTGTAACTAATTAAAGACAAGAAGAATCAAAATAAAAAAAACTAAGAGACATTGTAAGGAGAATGGTCACATTGAAGGGGAGTTTGATTATCATCCATTGGTAAGTTGTTTGTTATATTTTTTTTCAAAATTAATATACATATGAACCACAAAATGGGGGTTTGATTATCACCTTGAAGGGGGGTTTGATTATCATTATTTTCATATAGGTCAATCTTCCTAGGTTAGTACACGATATGGACCACCACATCTTAGAGTAATATGGAGGTGTGAATATGGAGGAACATGGAGGTGTGAGTATTAAAGGAGAAGATCATGATCCCATGGAATGTGACAATCATGTGCTAGAAAGCATATTTGAAGATGATGGTATGAATGCATTGATCCATGACACCTTTGGTAGTGGTGTTGTTTCTGTTTTGATGACAATGATGATTATGATGAGGATGACATTGAGGCCATCCATGATATACCTCTACTTGAGAAAGAAAACACGACCCTTTACAAAGGATCCCAATCAACTCTTCTCTCTAGTGTATTGTTGTTGGTGAATTTGAAAGTTATGAATGGTTTATCCAACATAACAGTGTCATGTATGCTCAAGTTTTTCATATAAGTTATTATAGTCTATAAAAGGTGAAACATTTACCATTAGATTTTTTATACTAACAACTTATATTTTTTGCTATAGATTGATAGGTGAATTTTTATTGCCATGCCATCAAATGTTCTCATAAAAAGAATTATGTACCACTATGAAACATATTGCAATGGAGTATCAAGGAATAGATGCTTGTTCTGAAGATCATGTTATTCATCATAAAGAACACAAAAATGCAACAAAATGCCTTGAATTCCATTTGAGTAGATATCAAGATGATCAAGTGATAAAAAAGGTGCCTTGCAAGGTTCTTTGTTACATCCCCATTATTCTAGATCTTAAATGATTATTCAATTGTAGTAGCTTGGCACAATTTATGGATTACTATGCATACAATAGAAGTCGAGATGATATTGTTTGAATGCATGCATATGGTTCATCATTTATGGACATAGAGGAAAGGTGGCACAATTTAAAGAAGAACCTCAAAATTTTAGGTTTCTTCTAGCAATTGGCAGTGTCAATCCATCTAGAGTGATGCGATTTGTTTACTCGGTGTGGCCTACTCTTGTTATCAACAATAACCTTCCTCCATGGATGTCAATAAAGAGGGAATACATCATGTTTGAAATGATTGTTCTAGGTATTTTACTAGTTTATTTTTATCTACATGTAATTATAAGTCTTGGAGTGAAATGACCACAATAATTATCTAATGTTGTTCATTTAACTAGGTACGTACCAAGTGAAAGATATGAATGTATATATTGTGCCTCTTATTGACGAGTTGCAGGTGTTATGGAATGGTTTCACTATGTATGATATCTCTAGACCAATTGGACAAAAACCATTTCAATTCAATGCAATCCTTGTGTGGACAATTCATGATGCCCCAGGGTTGACACATTTCTGTGGTATGTTATGCTGAAATCTAGTTATATGTGATAATACTAATTCTAAAAATTAACATATTTAATCCAATTGTATCATTATCTTGTAGTTCTTCAAACAAAGAGAAAATTTGTATGTCCAATGTATGTTCCAAAGATGAAATCTCATCATTCCAAAAGTTTAAGAAAGTAGGTGTTTAATGAGTATAAACACTTCCTCCATAGAAATCATAAGTGTCGAAGTGCTAAAAACCATCTTTTCAATGGGAAAGAAGAGACTATATCAAAGCCATGAAGAATGACACCTCACGTATGAAAGTTGGAACATAATAGAATTTGAGGTAGTATTACTGCATCTAATGGTTTATGTTTGGAAATTATATATTTTGATTGTGTTTTGTTAGCTAATTATGTAATTGATGATCATCAAGGTTGTCAAGGAATCACTAACTAGCTTCCAAAGGGACTAAATTTTATCCTAGAGAATTTAGTAGGTTGTCCTACTACAAGCAACTATAAATTGTGCATTTGTTTAATACTATGCATATTGGAAAGAATGTAATAGAGACACTATGGAAAATATTGGATGCAAGGCATAACAAAGAAAAACGTGCCAAAATTTGTAGTGACATTCATGATGCCAATCATGTAATAAAAAATATCATTGAATCAAATAGCAATGGAGACCAGATTAATGCAAGTGCTCTTTCTTGGTTATTAATGGAGTAGCAAAGTAATGATATAAAAGAAGTCATATGAAATTTTTTATTTCCTATAGGATTTGCTACAAATATAAGCAATCTCATATCAAAAAACAGTGAATTTGGGTCAAGGTTGAAAATACATGATTGACATACCTTCATCAAGGTAAGTCATTGTCTTTTGTATTTACAATATACTTGTCAAACTGCATTCAATTTTCATTGTATTATGTTAGAAAAGAATAAAATGATAAGTTGACAATTGTTGCAGTATGTGCTACCCCAATCACTCCCAGACAACTTTGACAATAATATCAAACAAGTGTAATATGATCTTGGAAAATACATGAGGTAAGCAATGATATTTATTCAATATATCAAACAATAATATCAAAGAAGTAATATATTGTAAAGTTTTGTATTTATATATTTTTGTGTCTTGAATCCCTTATAGGTAGTTGTCATCTAAGAAATCCATAAATAAGATATAAAATATTGGAAGAAAATAATTTGTTAACTAATATGTGAAATGCAAAAGTGTTTACCTTTAAAAAATTTCAATGCACAACAACACTGCTTCATACACCAAGTGGAGGAGATTGAATTGTGTGGACCCATAAAACCTAGGTCAATGTGGATGGTTGAGAGACACTTGAAATTTTTGAAGGGTTTGGTTAGACAAAGAGCATGTCTTAAAGGTTCTATGGTTGAGGGACATATGGTATACTTGATGATGGTGTACGTTACTCAATATCTTCCTAATCTTGCAACAAAGACCCATATAGATTGCATTTGGGATTTCAACTCCATTAAAAAAATCGAAGGGGAGTACTTGATGGGGAATGAAAAATTTAGGAAAGTGAAAGGTAATAAATTATGAGATGTTATTATAGTTAATTAATTCTTAATCTTCAAAATAAATTTTTTGTAAGTCATCTATTTGATTTTGTATGGTTTCTAAAGACCATTTTAGGAGTTTCTCTAACCCTATTAGGAGTTTCTTCAACCTTTTTAAGAGTTCCTTCAACCTTTTTAGGAGTTGGTATCACAAATACAAAATGTATGCAAGAAGAGCCCATTGTCCAAACATGCAATTATACAATGTAGTGCCTTTATAGAAAATAGATAGATACAAAAACCTCTTTATTGTTGTCCATTATACTTTTCATATCTTATATCATACATAAGAATTCACATCACATAGCCTTCACATAAGTTTTCATATCACAAAAATAGTTTGCAACTACTCCTTTACTTCGCAAATTATAATCTTCCTTTATATCTTATATTTTTAAAAAACTCTATCTTGTCGGTCTTCAAGCTTTCACATGCTTGGCCTAATACAAAATAACTCTTTCCCTCTTAGGGTTAACATCTAGGATGTCATCCCTAATTAGTTGAGTAATTGTTTCATACCCAAAATAATTCCTTAACCTTTAATGTACCTTGTATCGTCGTGCTCTATTATGTTATGTTCACTGCCTTTACTGATAAAACTAATATATTTGATATTGTATTGTTTGTACCAAACTACACACTTCACCACATCTTAGGAAACTTTGTACTACTTGTCCTTAATTGTGCACATGTCAAATATCTCTATAGACTATGCATTACCAAAACTGTTCCTATGCTGCTAGTTAACCTCTCTAACACTTTGACAATTTTCTATATCTGACTATTGTTGAGATAATGGGTGTTGCACACATTGCATAATATTCTTATATTGTATTATTTTATTTTATTATGTAATGTTGCACCTAGATGGATGTGCAACATGTAAAGATTCCCATGGGATATACTTGATGAGTTGTATTGTAACATTGTGATAATATTTCATGTAATTATTTAATATTGGAAAAAATAATTAAATTTTTAATATTAAATGTAGGGTCAATGGATTAGGTAGCACATGGTTTATGTAATACCACTTGGTGGTTTTGTGGGACTTGCTAATATATAAGTAGCCACAAGGGTAGTTGTTGGTGTGAGAATATAGAAAGAAAAAAAAGAGAAAGAGTTGAGTGGGACAAGGCTTGAAAAGTTACCCAAGGAAGCATTTGTGAAGGTTGGAAGCATTGCATGGGATGTGTGGATTCATGTTTGTTTACATGGATTGCTTGGTTGTGGCTATGGCTTTGAAGGCTTCCATAGTTGTATTGCAATGGTGATTTTGTTGAATAATACATGGTTATGGATTCTTTTGGAAGCTGAGTTTTTGCCTCAATGAGGGTTTCCCAAGGTATATCTTGTGTCACATTTTTGTGGGTATGTTGTCTATTTTCTTGCATGTGGATTTCAATTGCATATTTATTTTAGATCTATTATTGGTTATGTGGAAATAGTTATATTCTTTGTTGTAAGTTTCCTTACAAGTGGTATCAGAGCTATGGTTTTATTATTGTAACCCTAGATTGAATCCAAGAGAATGCATGAGAGGATAAAAGAAAGGGAAAGATATATGAGTTATTTATTGCAGATCTAAGGGCTTTGTGTTTGCTTTTATGATGGGATATTGGTAGATTTTGGGCATGTGAGATTTTTGGACAAAAGGGCTTTTTAGATGTTTCATTTAAATGAGGGTTTTAGGGGGAGCTTGTAGAAATGACCTCCTAGGCAAAAATAGACCTCACCATTGGATCGAGTCGATGTTTCGATAAATTTTGATATATAATATGCCCTAGTTTGGCCATGTTCAGAGGAAATGAAAGAGGTTTTTAGTTTTAGCTTGTGATAGCCATTGAATTTAATCCCTTCGAAATTTTCATCACAAAAAAAAAAATCACAATGAAAATGGTAAAAAGATTATCTTAGTAAAACGGCCATAAATTTCTCTCAAGATATTAGATTTTAGACTTCTTATGGGCATTGGAAAGATAATTCAGAGCACTTAAACATGGTGTAGGTTTGGTTCTATTATTTTGACATTTTGTTAGGTTTTAAGAGCCTAAAATCTAGATGTTATTTATTTTGAGCATAGATTAGGGCATAACTTGGGCATATAGAGTCAAATTTTGGACTTTGAGTAGTCAATGGAAAATTCTTGGAGAGCTCTACACATTTGTTCAAATTTAGTGCAAGTTTGACATGATTTATTTGGTGATATATTAATTTGAACAGTTTATGGTATATATTGACTATGGTAACACTGTGAATTTATGAAATTGTATGTTTGGAGGTTTAACATTTGATGTCATTGTATACTCAATTCATATTTCTGATTGCTCTCATGATGATATGATTATCAATGTTTGGTTTGGATATGTATGATGACTTGTTGGATCTACAAGTTGTGTAGTGTTGTAAGCGGTCTATACTTACAAGTTGCATTTATGGCTTGGTTATGGGTTGTCTTTGCCCATTGATATTTCATTATTGATGCATATTTAGATTGGTGGATTGGATTTGGGTTGTCTATGCCCTAACTCACATGATTTGTTAATTTTTTTCTTCATGTAGAAGGGGTGAGATGCTAGGTACAGTCATGGTGGAGGATTGCAATCAACTATTTTATGCTGACAGGTTGGACTTTGAGAATTAGATGCTCGATTCATGGATGTGATCATGGTGCCATGAATTTTGGCATGACATGATTGTATATATAGGTACATCCTTGATTTTCATTGGTTTGGATTCTTGATTTAGTTATGGTGCTATATCTTCTTGGTTAAGGATCATGTTTATTTGGTTTCTTTTCAGGAGCTCATGATGTGCACTTTGAGTTCTTTGATAGTTTGATTCCTTGGTTGATTCTCATAGTTAGAGGATGGTTTTTCATCATGATTTCATGGATATCTTGGATACATAGTTTAGTGAGAGCTTGTGGTAGTATCTTCTTGGTTTCAGTTGAAATTGACACTTTGCTTGTGTGAATGTAGACCTAGAGGATCTTCATGTAGCAGATGGATTTTATGATGCCATGGGTTACTCAATACCATAGTTGAGTGAGATTTTTTGGCATTGATGTATTTACTGAGTGTTTGCAGATGTTAGAGGTTTGTCTTAGATCCTGTTGTTGTAGAAGCACCTTTGACATTTACATGGTGCACTTGTTATCTTCATGACGTGTGAAGATGGTTAGATCTTAAGAACTCATGTGGTTCTTGGTTATCTTCATGGTGTGCAGAGATGGTTCTTAATGGTATGTGGAGATGGTTTTCTTCATGGTGTGTGGAGATGGTTGCATCTTGAGGACTAATGGGGTTCTTGGTAAAGGTGTGTTTTATGCTTTCATTTGACATGTTATCCTTGGTGTTAGGATGGTTTCATTATTATTTCATGATATACTCTTGATACACATTTAGAGTTGTGACATGTTATAGTATGTTCATATGGAGCATGTTATCTCTTTGGCTGAGATGGTTAGATCATCTTGTCAAGTTTATGCTCTTGAGGCCATGGTTGGAACTTTGACATTGATCTTGGTTTAGTTTCTTGGTATTGAGTAATTGATCATAGGTTGGATACTTCATGATATTGATATCTTTCATTTGGAGTTGGCATGGATTGATTGGTTATAGGTGCTCAGGAATACTTAGAGATAGTGGTGATGTTGATTTCTCTTGGACTAGAGAAGTATTTGTTGGGATAGTTGATGGTTTCAATAGGAAGTCTGAGGGGCATTCACCTGATATGGACTTGAGAGGAGATTGTTCTTAGATGAGTCTTGGTTAGAGAGTTGCATATCTTGATGAGCATTATGATTTTCCACTCTTAGTCTACTCGGCAATTTTTTACTTGAGAGGTATAGCTCATTGTTTCTCTCAAGTGTATTATGTTTATGTTTGTCTTTCATGGATATGGATCTTGAGCTATGATACATGAGTTAGTTTTGGAGGGTTCATTTGAAAGATGGTTTAGCATTGGTTATCTCCATTTGCATATGTTGTTATGTTGGTTGAATTTGGGAGATGGTTTTATATTGGGCATATTCATTGGATTAGGAATAGTTTATGAGTTTTATCTTCTTGTGAGAGGCTTACATCCATGATTAGTTATATGGTATCATTTGGGTGTTGTTGAGGCTTCTTGGTTGGGGTTTTATGGAGGAGATCATACTTGCACAGTTTACATATAGAGGTGTGTGTAGGACATGATACAAGTTATGATTTGCATGGTTTCTCTTTGGTCTTGGTTATTTTCTTGGATTTTTACTTTCACTTACATTGGATTTGAGTTTGGTTAGAGATTGTGATCACTAGTTTGTGCTCATGTATGTCATGTGACAGATGACATGATTATTCCTTTATCTCTTTCCTATGTTGGTTGTGGAGAACTTGGGAGACTGTTAGAGATTTTTTTATGAGAGTCGTTCTTGTAGGTTATTGGTTTATGTGTTGTGGATCTCCTTGATACTACATAGATTCACTTATTTGAGATGTTGTGAGTGGATTGGTAATATATTTGACATTATCTTTTGTAGTGGGAGCTTCTTGGTATATATGTGGCAGGTATTGTTCTTGAGGCTTGTGATTGTAGGTTACAAATTGGATATGTTGACGATGAGAGATTCACTTGGTATACCTTTGGAGGTATGGATAGTTGGATAGTTGGATGGGTTGGCACTTATTGTGGGTGTTATTTCAGCTATGGATATTTTGAAAACTGCGAATACATGTGATTGCCTCTGGATCAGGTGTTTGTGCTTAGCATTTCAATTGGTATAGGATTTTGTGATCTTCTAATGTGACAAGTTGAGTGGCTTTCTCTTTGGATGGCTTCTATGTATGTCTGGTGGTAGTGGCATAACAGGAGGTGAGATCATTCATGTTGAGATATTGGATACTTTGATTTTGTTGTGGGTACTAGGATGGACAACATGGTGTACTTTGATCTATGATGGTGGATGTTTTGGGAGGGATTATTCCCTTGTTCATTGTTGTGACTACAAATTGACCCTATGTAATGTATACAACAAGTGGGAGATTGTTGAGATATTGGGTGTTGGACACATTGAATAATATTCTTATATTATATTATATTATATTATTATGTAATGTTGCACCTAGATGGACATGCAACATGTAAAGTTCTCATGGGATATACTTGATGAGTTGTATTGTAACATTCTGATAATATTTCATGTAATTATTTAATATTGGGAAAAAGAATTAAATTTCTAATATTAAATGTGGGGTCAATGGGTTAGGTAGCACATGATTTATGTAATACCATTTGGTGGTTTTGTGGGACTTGCTATTATATAAGTAGCCACAAGGGTAGTTGTTGGTGTGAGAATACATAAAGAAGAAAAAGAGAAAGAGTTGAGCAGGACAAGGCTTAACAGGTTAGCCAAGGGAGCATTTGTGAAGGTTGGAAGCATTACATGGGATGTGTGGATTCATGCTTGTTCAAATGGTTGCTTGGTTGTGGCTATGGCTTTGAAGGCTTCCGTGGTTGTATTGCAATGGTATTTTTGTTGAATAATACATGGTTATGGATGCTTTTGGAGGTTAGATTTTTCCCTCAATGAGGGTTTCCTAAGGTATATCTTATGTCACATTTTTGTGGGTATGTTATTTATTCTCTTGCATGTGGATTTCAATTCCCTATTCATTTTTAGATCTGTTATGGGTTATGTGGAAATGGTTATATTATTTGTTGCAAGTTTCCTTACAACTATGAGATCTTTATCTTTACATTATGCCCTCTCATCCTAAGATATATGTTTCCATAAATGAAAAATCCAACTTCTCTTACTTAGCCATATTGCCAAAAAATGGTCAAAGGATGTGGATGTATCATCTTAGGAGAAGATGTTGAGAGAAGACGAAAAGACATTGGTAAAGTAAATTGCTAGTAAGGGCCAAAGTGTTGAAAGTGTTGAGGGGTTACCATCAATGCCAGAGGGGCAGATTGTTAGCATAGTTGTCTCAAGGCCCAAGGATTGACTAGTGGAGTGATTAGTTCACTTAGTTGTGACCATGTTGTCATTTATGTCAAGATGAAGAATGAATGGCGATCAATATAGAGCTATGGCCAATGAAGAACATTAGACTTATATATGTGACTCTAGTTCATAAGGGTGATGAGAGAAAGATGAAGGACAATCCCAAAAGAGGAGATAATAAAGGATACCACTTAGATGGGTCCCAACCAAGTGAAGTAAGAATGTGAAGAAGGATTTAATGTATGTAAGGAAGATAGAAAGATCAATGGTCATGTAAGATGGATTGGTCAAGTCAGTGAGGGGAAGCATGTAGTAGGATACTCGTGACTAGTACATCATGAAGTAGGTAGAAGTCCACTTATCATTTCACTTAATGGTGATGAAGTTTTCATATAAAGGAATAGTTGAAATAATTCAAATTTGAATTCTTTCCATAAATGTAAGTCATAAAGGTCATACAACGTATGTAACTCTTGTATGAACATGCTACATTTGAGAAGAGTGTCACACGATAGAAACAATAAGTCAAGCTAAGAGTACTCTTGAGAACTCAAATTTTGAATTCATAGATTATGGTTTCAAGATAAATGAGAAGAGAGCATAAAAGAGAACATTGTATCAAGAGAAAAGATTAGATTGTAGATTTATTAGCAAGAGGGCCAATTGGGCCAAGATTAGTGTAATCTCTAAGTGAGAAAGAGTGATAGTGAGAAATCATGACCAATGAGTCAATGTGTTGAGGAGAAGCCAATGAGCTTGAACAACACAAGTGAGAACACATACAAGAGTTAGCAGTACCAAGCACGTAAGTGATGGTGTCTGAAGTTGCAAAGCTGAGGGAGGGTAGAGCACAATAGAAGATGGGTCTAAGGAACAATAAAGGGATCTATACTCAAGCTAAGTGTAGTATCTATTTCATTAGATCATTCCTTTATTTTTTATTATTCTCTACAACAACAAATCTCATCGAGGATGGACCTTAATAGGTTCTTTGTACTAAAACCCCTAATAGGGTGATACATTAACCTATGTTCTGAAGTCCTTTCACTAGGTCTCTCCTAATAGGGAAATACTTTCACAAGTCTTATTCAAATCCCTTAATCATATAGAACCTAACAATGTCTTTGTAATATTTTAGTAGAGATATGCTCTTGACCAAGAAAACTTCAAGAGAGTGCAAGCTTTGTGATGATTGACTGACATATTGTAGATTTTACCCTAGTTAAGTATCAATGAGACAAATACTTTGTTATATGTTACTATGATTGTCTTTATTATTTTTTTCTTAATCCTGAGTAGTTAATTTGTAGCTAGCACTAATGTGTAGACTAGTGCAAAGTTAAATAAAAATAAGAAAGTTGAAATTACCTAGTGTATACTGATTAACCCCTCCTTTTAGTATACTGAATTGTTAGTGGACCAACATAATCAAGTTAGGTAGATCACACCTAAATTGTTCTCACATATTAGGAAAGAAAATAACTCACTATGCTTAGGAGGACTCAAGAATTGAATAAATATTTTCTATCACTATATGCAATATTGATTATGTAAGTGGAATAAGGAAATAGAAGATGTAAAATTAGATTAAAGAACAAGGAGGGTTTTATTTTATGCAAAGGATATAGAATATTGGAAAAGTAAATTATGAAACCTGATCTATGAATCCAATATATAAAATAACATGTACACCAAATCTCCACTTGAATTTTTTGTATACAGTAAGCTCGAGTGTAGGGGGTGACTAGATTTTTCCTCTATGATGTGATTCATATTTGATCTAATAAAAGTTGAGGAATTTGGGAATTTGTACTAGATTGTCAAATCTTCTTGTAGTTGAATCCAAAACTCCATCACCTACACATAGAAAATAGGAAAAATGTTACGAGAAAGGGATTTTCTTAGTCAAGCCTCTACTTAGGAATCAAACTTAAAATTGCATGAGAGGACGTAAAGCATTATATTAGTATAAAAGGCTTGACGAGTGTCTTAAATATCGAGAATGCAAATGCTTCTTGAAATGAGATCATGGGTATTAATGCAATAATATGACTCCATAAAGACCTTAAGTGGACATAAAAAATACATTCTTGCATAATTATTTCTAGGCTTGTCACTAAGATGAGATGAATTTCTTAAATTATTGAATATTCTTGAACAATCTTTCAATGTTTGAGATTATATATGCTTTATTCCTTGTGTCTTTATATGATTTGATGGATAAATCCTGCAAATAAGGGATATATAATTATACTTATATATCACTGATCCACATCAGGGTACATTACTCAAAAGAGTCTAACATATAATTGGAATCCCATTTAAAAATAAAAGATCTCTTTTCGATTTAAATTTGATCCCAATATGCAATGTAAAGGGAACCTCCCAATCTAGGGTGATTGGGTTTCCCCTTGCATCCTAGGCTACCATTTACAATCTAATTAGGGATCAAATTTGAATTAGGGTTCAATATGCATATGATGATATTCAAGACCTATGAAAAATTGTGATGTGATAAACACAAACTTACAAAATGGTCACTTATAGTGGAATAGGGCCTATGCACACAAGAGATGATGATCAAATGAAATAATTAAAGAGGGCACACCTATGCCTAAGGGCCAACATTATTAAACTATAAGAAAGATATGGGGATATTCAAGACATATACAAAATAGAGGTTTGATATATAAACTTACAAAATGTCCACTCATTATGAAAAATGGCCTATGCAAACAAGACTTGACAATTAAATGAAATAATTAAAGAGGGCACACCTATGACTAAGAGACCATCTTAATAAACTGAGAGAAAGGAGTTCAATTCATATCAAAATCCCTATAATGCATAGAAGACTAAACACACACTAAAATGTGCACCGGACACATGGAATTGGGTACACTAGTCAATGCATACAATTTATGATGCATCAATTTATTTGGCTTACTTAGACATGGAAATATTATATCATTCTTGTTTCATTTTCTATTACCTCTTCTATCTCTCTTACCATTATGCCATTTCTTTTATAGTGCTCCTAAGAACTTTTGGGTATTCACTTTCTTGTAATATTTTAATTTTAGTTTATGATCTATTTGAATTATTGTTACTCATAGTTCCTAGATATACTTAATATGCCAGCATACATTATTTTTCTACTCTAAAATTCATACTAATTGTATGTGGAGGTTTCCAGGCCATCACATGGGTTTGATCTAAAATAAATCTCCTATTTAATATTTATGCTTTTATTTTTATTTGTAATTATTTAAAAGACACTCAACCACATGGAGGTTTGTAAGTGCTTTCACATTTGTTATTCATTATTTAAATTAATATTGATTTTACGATAATTTTATTGTTTATCATATTTCTTTTTCTACCATAACTTAGCATATTTCTTGCATTTTCTTGTTTGTGGTATTTAAACAAGTAACAAGCATACTAAACCAAAATATTTTCTTGAATTTTGTCAACATCTTAGGTCATATAGATGAAGACACATCACATTGTGTTAGGCTCTTTATTTATTTCTATTTATGCTTCCAAATTTAGTTTGTTCAATTTGTATTCCAAATTTCAATAGATTTGTATTCTTGTTCCTAGAAACAGGTTTGACAACCAAATAAACATTAGACTCATACGCTAATATGTCTCCTTGTTACAAAAATAGATGAAATATTCTTTTTATTTCATTATATGAGATATCACATTTGATAGGTATTATATAATTTTGTGGAAATAGTACAAATCAATTAAACAATTTAATCGTGCATAAACTACTTGTGTAACTATCTAACCTAATGAATGTAATACATCTAATAACAATGTAATACATTATACTAATAATCCCTACTTTTTTACATTGTTCTCGCAACTATATTTATCTGTTGAGGAACCCCCTTTAAAGTTTACTTTTAAAAATTTGTTGAATACAAAATGTATACATATTTTGTGCAAATATGCACTAAAGAAAAAAATCTCAAACCAAGTAGAGTTCTATCAAGTTATCTCATAACCCTTGTAAATGTGTAGCCCTTATCTGAGATTCCCAAGTTCTCCCTCCATAACTCTTGAATCACAACCTCACAAACTACTAGACAATCATTCATATTGAACTCTACACAAAACCCCTTACTTGCCTCCACAAATTAAAATTCACAATACACGCATCTTCAAGAATGTCAACAATAGGAGGAATAACTTAAAAACCAAAAAACCAAAAACACTTCTGAAAAAAATATCATCTCAAAATGAGAAACTAACTTGAGATCATTAAAATCCCTCATCCTCCTATACTACCAACCTCTAAAGCAAGCCTATTATATATTAGCCTTTTGATATTTCAAGTGATACTTTGAAGGTTGCACCATGTGGAAGAAAGATGGCCCCAAAGAACAATCTACATGTATACATGATAAAAATTTGTTAGCCAATAATAGATCCAACCACTAGTCAAAGTATCAAAGAATGCCATGCACTTATGAAAGCATCAAAGAATGTATCCTACAACTTATTATATGATCTATGGGCTTCCTTTTCACTATAAAGACCTTGATCAATTTCAAATTTATGTGTAATGCTGGAAATGAACTTCATACAAAGTTCTAAGAGTCAATGAAACCATGAGTTAAGATGGTTTAAGAGACACCATCTAATAGGAACCAAATGTAACAAACACTCCAATGGGCAAATCCAACAATGTGAAAGTTACTCTTGGCAATCTGTCAACATATGCTAGAATATCTTTTATAGTATTTTAGAATTTAAAGCCCCATACATCATATATCAAAGATAATCATAAGTAGTTGACATATAAATTCTAGACATGCCCCAACTAAAACATCCAATAAAGATAGAAGTATTGGTTTCTCACATTTACTAAACAATGACGATTCCTTCAAATGCAGAACAAAAATACACACAGATATTGGCAGTCATAATCATAGGCATATGCTCTTATAACTTAAGTGTGATAATTTTTTGAAGAAATGACATCTTCATTTTGATCTTTTTGCACAAGACTTTCCTTTGGATATCGATTTTCATATATGAATCACATTTCTTCTCTTAGCCTTCATTTCAACATTTCAATATAATTGATTGCATTCATTTGTTTCACTAGTACTAAAAACTACCAAGGTTTTGATACTAGTTGTTATGAAAATAGATATGCAAATGGTATATTTGATAAGTCTTTTATAATGTTATGCAAATGGTATGAATCAATTAAACAAATTGTGCACAAACTACTTATGTAAATATCTAACCTAATCAATGTAATACATCTAATAACTATGTAATACATTATACTAACAGTCCATAGATGGAAATTAATGCATGTATTATATCATAAAATATGATAATCACACATATCATCTACATCCTTTGCATTTTCATTTATGGAATAACCCAAAGTACTAATATGTTTCTTTAAAAAATATACACAAATAAATACAACTTTAAAAAATAAAATTAGACTAGTAGGGAGGTTATAGATGCGCTTTGCTAGGGTTTTGCATGCAATACGACTTTTTCTCTGAATTCATCTCTGGCTTTGCATCTATCATACCACATTTATTGTAGGAGTATTAGGCGATTTTGTTATGGCTCTGGCCAACTTTAGCCTAGTTGTTAATATTGGTGTTGGAGTTGTTGTGATGGATGCTCATGGTACCTCTACAGAACAAACAACCTCACAAGTTTGTTTCAAAGGTGTTTTACAAGGTAAGGCCTCCCTTGATATTGTTCTCAATATTCAAGACTTTGATAATGCTCATGATTGGTTAGAGAAGCATACTTTTAAAGGATGTTTTGTGGGTAGAATTCCTCCTAAAAGCATGCTTAAAGAATGGGTTGCCAAGTCTTGGACTCCCCATGGGCTCCATCTTGAGGGTGTTCAAAGCCTTGCCAAGGGATTTTTCTTGTTTCACTTTACTAACCCTTCCCAGCCTGACGAGATTTTTGACTACAAGCCTTGGATGGTTAGGTCCTCACTGCTAGTCTTCCAGCGATGGTCCCACAAATTCTCTATCTTAGATTACAAGAAGATGAAGGTCCCTATTTGGATTGAGTCTATGTGTCTCCCCATGCCATGTTGGTCTTTTATCCAAGCCATTAATCAAACCCTAATTTAGGTTGTCTACATGGAACCTAAAAATTGGTTCAACGCTCATCCCCAAAGAAGGGTTTGTGTTGAAGTTGACCTTTCTGTGACCTTAAAGAAATATTGATATCTAGGTTAGGGCTCACACCTTTACATAGAAGGTCCTCTATTTGAACATGCTAAACACTTGTTATCAATGTCAATCTGCTAACTACAAGATCAAGGATTGTCCACTAGCTGTGCCTTGCAAGCTGACTCCTAGCAAGGATTTGTAGGCCAAACCTACCAAGAATGGAAAGAAAGATGAGTGGACAATTGTTGTTCAAAAGGGTAAAAATTCCTTTTCACCAAAACAACTAGTGTCTACCTCCACTTAGCCTTCACTGGAAATTGTTCTAGTTACTATTGTTGTTGTGCTAGTTATGCTGATGGTGCCACCGCTTGTTTCAAATTGTGGTTCTCAAGGAACTGGGGTGTCTATGGGTGCCTCTCAACCCACTTAGGTCCACACCCTAAAGGCACCCTCCATGATATTTTCCTATCCTTTAAAAAGGTCTCACAACCTAGATGGCCATGGAGATGACACAGATGGTGGTTTTGAGAAGCAAAGAATCATCTCTAGTAGAGATTCTTCTCCCTCCTTCACCAATATTTCCTTCTTACACAATAGTTTCTCCTCTCTTGGGGATGAGGATGACATGCAAGAGTTGTTGTCATGAATTTTCTCTCATGGAATGTGTAGGGTCTCATAGACCTTCCTTGCAAATATTATGTGTGAGACACTAGACGTTGACTTGGTATCCTAGATATTTTGTGTATCTAGGAAGTTAAAATTTGAGGATTTTTTTCTCAATGTTTCTTGTTGTATTATTTGGTTAAACAACACTATTTTCTCTTCCTAGCATGAAGCTGGTCGAGGTGGTGTAGTTACTCTTCTCTCACCTCATTTAATTTCTTCAATTATTTATCATGGCTCTCACCCCATGCACATGATTGGGTGGATTTTGTTGCCTTTCAATAATCCTTTTTTGGCATAGTTAATGTTTATGCTCCCAATGATGTTATGAAAAGATCACAACCATGGCATTAGATGGCAGATTCTCTGCCACCTGCCACTTGGGTTGTATGCAGGGATTTCAATATGGTTGAGCTAGCCTCTAACAAAGATGATATTTTACCTTTTTGATGGACAGCTAGGGAAAGATAAACTTGACACCACATGCATAATAAATTAGGCCTTTTTAATCCCAATGGTCATTGCCACCATTCTAGTGGGATTTGGCATACTTGGTCTAATTTTAGAGATGGATCTTACATGATTTTTAGAAGGCTTGATTGTGTGATGATTACTGCACAATATTTTTTCTCTTTTTCTAAAGATAAGGAATAACTTATCATTCCTCTGCAAGATGTGACCTCGTTAGACCACTACCCCATTCTTTTTACTATTATCTGGCAAGCAACTCAAATGCGTCATTCAAAAATACAATTTTTCCTCAACATGTTACTTTTGAGTCATGATCCCATAATGGATCACATTTTGCGTGTCTAGAATTTAGAGCCTTAACCCCACACCCACATTGGCTAGATTCAATGGTGGAATGATGTCATCTCTCGTACGACTAGATTTTTTTGCATCTAGGATAGGCAACTTGCTTTGTATCACAAATGTTCCTATGAAACAACCACCAAAGACGTGTATGCAACCTTTGAGGCCTTGGCCATGAATCCATTTGACTCATATCTACAACTTTGGCTTACCAATCTCTACCATCAGAAGCAAGTTGCTCATAATTATGCTACCAGAGGTGCTTAGATCAAGGCCAACCTTCACTGGCTTGGGATTGGAGACCAAGCCTCAAAGGAATTCTTTCAAGCTCTCAAGGTCATCGCACCTCAACAGGGATAAAGGAAATCAAGGAAGGTCAACAGATCTTCTCTAACCTTCCTGACATTCTTCAAGCCTTTGCCCATCACTATGAGAAGGTTTTCACTGTGCAGGGTAACTCTACGTAAAGGGACCAAGCTTTGATGGAATGTACTATTGTAACTCCTAATCAACTTGTGGTTGAGCAATATGATTTCTACAAGAAAATGTTGACCCTTAGCAATCTCAAGGAAGCCATCTTCTCTATGACAAATGACAAGGCCCTTGGATGTGATGACTTTTCTTGTGAACTCTAAAAAGCTTTTTGGGATTCCATTAGACCAAACTTACACAAAGTCTACCTTGAAGGATTTTATTCTAAATTTCTAGTCAATCTTATTAATAAAGGAAATATCAAATTCATACATCAAGTTGGTGATCCAAACGATATCTACAATTGGAGACCTATCACTCTATTAAATATCTCCTACAAAATCATAGCTAAAGTCATGGCTCTCAAAATATGCCATCTTTTTCCTTTGATTGTTCCTCTTGAGAAGACTAGTTTCATCAAATCTAGATACATCTTAACAACATTATTGTTGTTTGGGAGGATATAGAATGGGCTTGCCAATCTAAACAACAAGCTCTCTTTCTGAAGATTGTTTTTTCCAAGGTTTATGATTGTATATATGGCCTTTTATTCTTGTTATGCTTCAAGCCTTAGGATTTGGTCCATTTTTTCTCCAATTAGCAGAGATGCTCTTCGGGGATGCTTCTTCTTGTATCACCATTAATAAAAAGCAATCAGAAGCCTTTGGGCTCTTAAAGTCCATCCGTTAGGGATGTCCTTTAGCTCCAACTTTGTACATTCTTGTTGTTGAAGGGTTTGGGTATCTGCTTGCCAATGCCATTTCTTCTTGCCATGTTAGTTGTCATGCTTGAGTCTCCTACTCAGCTTGTCAATGGGCATTTTATTGATGATTCTTTCCTCACTCTTATTGAGGACGAGGAAAATGTCTCAAATACTCTCCAAGTCTAGATACCTTTGTTTGGCTTCTGGGTCTACCATTCAATGACATAAAACTCTGTGTTATAAGTAGCCTTTTCTCCCTACTTTGCCTTGGGTTTTGCAATATCAGTGAAAATGTATTCAACACATTGAGATCTTCTACTTTCTAGGTATCCCTTTTCCCTTTCAAGCTTTGGTTGTTGACCTTTGGAATGTTGCACTTGCCAAGATGTCTAAAAACCTAGATTATTGGCTCACCAAATCCCTTTCTTTGGCTAGTAAATTCCATATTTGTTCAAAGGTTTTGACTACTACCCATGTTTACTATTCCTCCTATTGGGCTCCTTCCAAGGCCTCTTATTTAAAGCCTGAGAAGCTTCTTAGAGATTTTCTCTGCACCTCAAGTTCTGAGCATCATGGATTCCATAGAGTCACTTGGAAGTAGTTGTTTACCCAAGGTGTCTAGAGGTCTTGGCCTCATTTACACATAGAAACAAGGTATAGCCTTATGTGCTAAATGGGTTATCCGAGCCCTCAATAGAGATAAAGCCTAGGAAATTCTTCTTAGGCACTGTGTTTCATATGGTTTCCCAATCAACATAACTGCATGGAAGGGGATTGGATTTCAAATCCTTTTTATCACTTCATAATATGTGTAAATCTAGGTCTCATTTTTTGTTAAGAGCATATGAAGAGCTTGGGAGGCTATCAAGCCTTGGCTTTGTTGGGATGGAGATGGTTTTAGAGATGGACTTTCTACAAATCAACAAAATCTTTGGTAGTCACCCTTGCTTTCCATTCAAGGTGTGCCCGTTACCAAGATTTAGGGTGCTAGTGCACTACATTTTTAAAAATATGGCATAAGGACTCCCAAAGATCTCTTTTCTAGAGTTACAATGAGTCTTAGATCACGGGAGGATATGTAGGTCTAGTTTCATCTGACTTGTCTAGATCATCAGACTTTTGATTTATTGGCCTCTTCTTTACCATCCCCTATGCTTCACAATATGGGAATCCATCCTGCCACACCATGGTGGAAGGACTAGAAGTGGTATCTGTGTACTTCTCTTGTCAATTACAAGCGCAAGATGAGATACCTTTGGCTAGTGTCTCACTTGCCTATGGTTGAGACTCTCAACCAGTGCTGACACCTCTAGTCTTTGCAACATAATTGGACATACATGTTTAATACTATTTGGAATGCCATCACTAAGCCAAAGATTGCACACTTTGCTTGGTGTATCCTCTTCCAGGGATTGCCTCTAGGTCCTCAGCTCAAGCATTTGGGTGTTCATGACCCTCGTTGTCCCTTTTGTGGGTAACCTAAATCTTTCTTGCACATCTTTTGGTTTTGTCATAGAGCTCAACAATATTGGCTTTGGATACATGACTTTTTTAGACTAAAGCCCTTTTTTTGGCATATGGTTTTGTTGGGTGATTCCCCCATAATCCATTTCAAGTATACCCAGATTTGGCATGGATGGAGATTTATTTCACTCTTTTGAAGGATAGGAATGTAGTTTTATTCATTCACAACTTTCTTGATATAAATATATCTATGTACACTAAATCTTGCATAGGTAATAATGTGATGATGTAGACTCAAGTACAAGCCAACAAGGTGGCTCTTGAGGTGACCCACCTTTAGGAGATCTTCAATCACTGGGGTAATGCATCTTGTACAGTCACCCAAGTGTCGCCGGATTCCATTTTGGTGGATCAAACTCTACCCCATGGTTGCTACTAGGGATGTAGCCTTTCAACCCATCGCTTGCAAACATTGTGTTCCCAGGCTCCTCGCCACTCTCCCAACATCAGTTGGGATGTCCTTTGCTGCCTCTCTGTCTCCTCATGACGGGGTTCTGGTTGGTCCGTGGTTGCTCCTCCTATTGCTCCTACTGCCTTTGGTTGGCTTGCTGCTAGTTTTGACCCCAAATGGTCATTCCCTCGCTTAGATTTGATGATTTTGCCTCCTAGGGCAGAGGGAGAAGAAGAAAAAGAGAAAGATGTTACTATTGATGACGGGTGGGCTCCTCTCGAGCCACCCTCCTACCCCACTGATGTATGGGATTTTCTGAAATAACCCTGACAGGTTATTGCTTTCTCCAGCACCAAAAAATACTAAAACTTCAAAGGTTTGACATTTCGTCAAACAATTAGCAATCGAGCTCTGATACCACTGTAATGACCCTAGCTATAAAGGTCACTAAATCCCAATACGATACGATGGCAATTTGCAAACAAGCTTTTAATGACAACCCGTTAATACTCAGTATGCAACCGTTAACAAGTAAGGGTGTAATAACTCTCGAGAACTAATTGTTTAACATGATACAATAGACAATGATACCCTCAAGTTTTAAGAAAGGATCTAATTACAAGCAAATTCTTTATATATCCAACAATAGTCCAAACTGAATATAGAGCCTGTACAATAGCTAATAGTATCAAAAGGAAAACTTTAATTGGCCTTTACCCGTAGTCGTCATGGGACTGGTCGCACTCACACTTTGGAAGGAATGCCCTTCTTCAAAACTTCTGCTGCGAGACGATGCCGGCACTGATCAGAGACTCGTCATCGATCCTGCGGGTCAGACTGTCATGATAATCTAGCTGTTAACAGCATCCCGTGCCCACCAAGACCGCACCTTCTTGAACCGTAATGAAGATCAATATATAATGCCGTCCTCCTGCTTTAATTTGGCAGTCCACGTTGAATGTGTATTCATTGGTTAATTCACCGCTTGTCAGGTCTGTGCGATCTGATATAAAACAACACCCATGAATTCATTATGGCCTTCAGCTTGCTCTTGAGAAATGCCTGTTACCCTTGATATGTGGTTGCTGAGTGCGGCTTCAATAATTATTGTAAATTCGATTGCAAAACACCGCCGATTGCAACAAGATTAAATCCACTTCTAAGATTTCTGTCGGCTCACAAATCACTGAACCCGATAGCACCTACGGCCTCGTTCCGGGAATATATACAGACGTGATGTTTCTGGAACTTTGCCTCCCACAAAAAACCCTTCACTCCCGCGTTTCCTTTTAAAAATCTTCAAATATGCGGTTGGCGCTAATGTTGTACTACAATCCGGCCTGCCCAAAATCATTATATGCAAACGGCTTCCAAAATCAATTCGAGTCGATTTCTCCTCCAGCTCGACTTCAACATGATCTTTGTAATTGCACTCGGTCAGACTTCAGCCTTAACCATATACGGAAATGTTGCTGGAAGGTTGTCTGTTCATACTGCAACTTTGCTGAAGAAGTCGCTTTAACAACTGATCTTGTAAAACCTTGTAAATGACCTATATCTTCAAACTGAATTCCCAGAATAGTCCTGCCAAAATTTGGCGTTAAGCCACCAATTCTGCCCTGATGAAATGACTGAATGTCACCTCCAATCTGCAATAATTCAGATGATATTTCACACCCTCAAAATTGCGTACCAATTGAGAGTTATCATTCTCAATGGCCAACTGTGTCAATTGCAGAAACCCTAGGTTCTACAATGCACCTGTGATTGAATCACAATCTGAAACACAAAGAGAGATAATCAACTGCCTTGATTCGAATGGAGCCCCGGGGTGCCTAGTTATTCTTTTCCCTCCATCCTCTCCAGAGACTTCTAGAACATTTTTGATCTTATCCCTCAAGTGACTTTATTAAATATTTTCCAAGTCACTTTATTAAATACAAGGTTATCTTTTAATATTTATTTATTTAATTAAAATAATTAATTAGTCGTCCTTGGACAACCAAATTAATTAAATTAATTAAATCGAACTGTCACCAAAAATTGGGGACATGACATTTTCATGTCCGTCATGATCCACTTGCCTCGGTTGGCACTACTTTAGTCGCCTTAGGTCAGTTTATATGTTTTATTTGATGAATAGTTGTTTGATTTCCAACTCTGTCACGTGAATTCTTGCGAGGTGATCTTGTATCCTTCGACCCCTTCTTTTTATGAATATGTAACTTTAATATTTAATTAATTGAGAAGGGACTTTTCTTCAAAAGAATTAGACTAGTAGAGCATGACATATATATCCCATCTTTTCACATACTCATTTAAGACTAACTTGCATATAATTCCTTGTCATAACTTGATTTATACTTAGTTTTACAATATTTCCATACATTTTGGACTAAATAAATTATCCAAGATCTTGTGTGTATTACATTTTAAAATAAGATGCTTATAATTATATATAGACAAATGAATTTTTTTCCTTAATAACTTTTATAAGTATAAATAAAATAAAAAATAATTGACAACCAATATATATGAGATGTTATATATAAATAAATTTAATACTAATATTTAAAAATATGAATAATAATAAAATCAAAATAGAATGCTATAATACAAACCAAATTCAGATAAAAATATACCACTTATAAAATTTTTATGACAATGAAAATAACATAACGAAACATAAAAATAAATATTAAACATAAAACTATTTTAAAATAAAATCACCCATCTATTTAGACATAATTTCTTGTCATGTAAACTTCTTTATCATTGTCATTATCTATCCAAAATTCTTCCTTTGCAAAATTGAAAACGAAATCATGCTCAACTAGCTAGGCACTCCGCTTTTTCGGCAGTATCTCTCGGTGAACCACATCGGTATCAACGAGTTTAGTCCAATAATTGGTACTGACACTGACCCCAAACAGTGGTGTCATCTTCCCACCAGCTTGTCCTGTAATTTTTAATATTGGCATTCTTTATGCCTCCAAACGGACCTTTCGTGGGTGATTAGTTGTAGCATAGATCTGCTGTATCTGTGAAGGAAGGGCCCTGCTGTGTTAATTGTTAAAGCAGAGAAGAATGGGCTTATTCTCCAACAAGATCGGCAGAGATGAACTCAAGTCTGGGGACCATGTTTATTCATGGCGAGGCGTTTACACATATTCCCACCACGGTATGTTTTAACCACATTATACCATTTTTTGGTGGGTCTAAGTTTGTTGTGCATTTGCATTTTTTGGGTGTTTTCAGGAATTTTTGGGATTGGATTTATTTCTTGCTAGTTGTTTGAATGGGCCGTGTGACCTTTCTTTGATCTGATGCATAATGTATGGGCGCACTATATTGGGCATGAGCTTATTACTCTGCGTTCGTTTATGTTTGTGCTCTACATAATACGACGAGTTTGGTTTTGTGTATCAGGCGCAGAGATCCAATTTCCATGGACTCGGATGTGATGTTTTGGATGTAGCTAGAATGTACTTTTAACCCTTTTGATTCGTTGGAATTTTGATCCATGATATTAGACCTTTTTGTTCCCCGTGTAGCCCTTTAACACCACGATGTAGGATAAACTTTAGGGTAAACGCATTTCTCTTGAATGCGATGTAGTGTATGTTCTTACCACAATCCTTGATTTTAACACAACGATGGAGGATAGACTTTAGGGCAAAAGCATTTCCCTTGAATGAGATGTAGAGTATGTTCCTGCCGTGATGCTTGATTTTAAGACCACGATGCAGTATAGACTTAAGGGTAAAAGCATTTTCTTGAATGGGATATAGTATATCTTTGATCTTCTGGTTCTGTTTGTTTTTTATGGGAGGTTATAGTTGCTTGTTTAAGGGCCATGGAGTGAGTTTGTTGAGTAAGTGGAATATGAATACTTTGCGGGGAACCCATTTGTCATGATGATAAGATTGATGGGTTAATAGTAGAGAGAGCACCGAATTCCATAGGACAGAATCACTTTTTCGTTAGGCTTTGTATCGGGCATTATTATAAGCATGGGATTAGTGTCTGCGCTTTTGCCTCACTAGTTGGAAAATAAATTGATATAGTTTATAAGCTTTTTGCGTAATTTGCCATTAAATGTTTGATTTGAATCAAGAAAGTAAAACATTTTTGACACATTAGCAACCTGCATTGCCTATGCAATTAACCGATTCGATTTTTTTTAGAGTGTTACATAGTAATGCCTCTGACTTTACTTGTTTGGCACCATTCGGGTAGATGAAAGTTCTGGCTTTGGAAGGTTAATAGTAATACCTTCATATTGTCTATTATGCTTAAATGGATTAGGAATCTGTTCCTTTCTACCTTGGCTGATCACAGGTAGGGTATGCATGGTTAAATCAAGGGCTCAGTGGACTTGATTTCAATAACAAACATTTATTTTGGGATTGGTTTTGTTTGAAAATGCTTTGCAATTTAGCTAGATTGAGTGAAAGTTAATCTATATACATTAGTGGGCTAAAAGCCAGAGAAAACTAGTGTAAAACTTTCTTGGTGCGAATATAGAACATTTTGGTTGAACCACTTCTTTCATTATTAAACTATCAGAGAAAACAAACTGTGAAGAATTATGAAACTATCAGGAAAATCAATCTGTGAAGAACTGTCGATAAATCAAATGATACAACATTGCAACCTCATATGTTTTACGTGAGAATTTGGTAGGGGGAAATGATAATAGGAGAAAGATCTGGGGTAAAACGTAAGGGATGAATTTTGGAATGAAACTAACAGCTTAGCAAGTAAGATTTGGTACTTTAAATTATAAAGAGAAGTCCAGGTATATTGTCGAACATAAGCGAATAGAATGAGGGAGAATCATATCAAAGAGATCTGTCTTGTTGCCACCTCATCTGGATGAAACTTTAGCATGAAGTAAGGACTTTGCAGACAATCCTATTTTGATAAGGACAGGGATGACTGGTTGTCTTGTAGAAAAATGTTGCGAGAGGCACAAGTTATAGCTTGAATGCTTAAAGTGAAGTCCACAAATGTCGTCTAACATAAGCCAATAGGATGGGGGATAACCATGTCAAAGACTACTGTCTTTTTATTGCTTCATGAGGATGAAGCTTCAGCATTAAGTAAAGGCATGACAGACAATCCTGTTTATGTTTGATCTGTAATATTTTGCTTTTCACTGGAGCTACGAACCAGTGAGGCCACAAATCTGGGGAACCTCATCCCCAAATCCAACACACAAGACCCGCGAGCACAGAACCCCAGCAGGGACTCTGAGTCTGAGGGACGCAACCAATGCATGCACTCCCAAAGTGGGTCCGGCACAGGGTCTGTGAGCACTTCAAGCCCAGCGATGGTCTGAGAGCTGAACTGGCATTTACACCGTTCTCTCCATCTCGATCAGCTTGAATGCTATTCGGCATGAACACCATAATCTCCATCTCCTTTCACGTGCACCAATCCATCAGCATTAACACCGTCCTTATCTCCACAAGCATGTCAACCTAGGTGGGCCCAACCAGCATTAACACTGTTTTCTTGGGCGAAGCTGGGGTTTGAACCTTGGTTGCACTATTAATAGTGCAATCACAACTCCACTACGGTGATCCCCTGAAGACAATCCTACTTTGATAAGGAAAGGGATGACTGATAAACATTTTTGCAAAATGTTTTGAGGGCACAAGTTCTTAGAAGTTCAGATGCAGTCAAATAGAATTGAACAATGCCCAGGTAAATTCAACCTGAGGGATGTCTTGAGAACTCAGGATTGTAAAAAGTTATGGTCTGTTGAAGTTTTACGTGTGATCTGTTGAACACTATAATTAACATCTCCAAAAATATAGAACACAGAATTTGGAATGAGCAATTAAGGATGTGAAAATGTGCCTAGTCAATTTGCCAGATTCAACTTAAATAGTGCTTTCTAAAACATTGGGTCTGAAGCCATTTGTGAGCACATTGAAAGAAAGATGACATAGATACTTTTCTTATGCATTAATGATGCCCCTTTTGTTTATATTCATGACGCTCTTATTAGTTACTGTCCCAGACTACAGTTGTTAATGGCGTCTTCATTGGTTCCAAATTCTAATGGTTAAGTCCTTTGGTGATTTGTAGACCATGAATAAATAATATATATTATAGGTTTGTAATACCATGTGCATATTTGAAGTTATTGGATGCTTCCACCGCTTTGCTGGCAACTCTGTACATAAGTTGCACTCGAAGTATGAGAATGTAAGCAGTGTTCATAAAGGTGGTTTTCTAAAGATTCTTCATTTTCCTGTTGCATATTAACATTAGTTAATGTGAATTCATGATCTTCAGTTGCATTAGTTTGTTTCAGGATGAAGGGAATCAGTACTTGTATTTTTGTGCTTTTATTCTCTAAAAATATATACATTCTTACAAAAATGCAAATTCGGTTTGTGTTTGTATCAGTTTTCTAAAGTTAGTGGCATTCATTGATTGTAGTTTGAGCAGAGTGATGTTTCAATCAATGCCTATGACTACCGTTGAGAATTCAGGCTTTTTCGTTTTCTAATTTCTTCTTTTTTTGTTCTGTTCTCTATTGCTTAAGCTTTGCATTGTGTTGCTTATTTTTGTATGACCATTTTTAGTTTTCCTTTATTTCTGTTTCCATGTATGCCAGGGATGGTGCCTGGTTTGTTGGTGCTGTCATATATGAGTTAAGGACTTGTTGTCTCTTGAGATGGATCTTGCTTCTTATTGGTATATCTAATTGTTTAGATATACAATGGGCCTTGCTTCTAATTGATGTCTGGGCAATAAGATCATTTAGAATCTAGATATCCACTGATTAGAGCTATAGTTCATCAACTGTTCAATCTGAATTTTTATGTGAAGAATTACTTTTGAGTCTCTTCTTGCATATTCCATTCCATTCATATAGAGTATATACACATAATTTTGCTATCATATATATCCGTAACTACATTATGTCCAAATCTGCTTTCTGTACAGGTATTTATGTTGGTAGCAACAAAGTGGTCCATTTTACTAGAGCATCAGGCCAAGAACTTGGTACTGGGACTAGAATTGATTCAGTATTCTTTAGTCGAGTACATCGTCAAACATGTATGAGGTGTGTTGACTGTGGATTTCAAAAGGAAAATAGCGGAGTAACCCTTTCTTGTTTAGATTGCTTTCTTGGAGGAGGGTTTCTCTACCGATTTGAATATGGTGTTGTGCCTGCTGTATTTTTTGCACAAGCACGAGGAGGAACTTGCACACTTGCAGAATCAGATCCTTCTGAAACAGTTATTAACCGTGCAATGTACCTCCTTCAAAATGGATTTGGAAATTACCATATATTTCACAACAATTGTGAGGACTTTGCTATCTATTGCAAGACAGGGTTACTCGTCACTGAAGAAAATGGCCTAGGAAGAAGTGGGCAAGCAGCATCACTTATTAACGCTCCACTTGCTGCAATGTTATCCTACCCGTTACGGGCTCTGATGGCTAATCCAGTAAGCTTGGCTACAGTTACAGCTGGGATGTATTCTTTCAGCAGATACGCAACAGATATTGGTATTCGTACTGATGTAATTAAGATACCAGTGGAGGACTTGGCTGTAAATCTCGGTTGGTCAACAAGCATGAACCCTTCATCGGCTGAAAGTTCAACAATCCCAAATTAGCATATTTGTTTTCTTCCTCCTATTTTTCATTGAAATTGTCTGTTGTAAATTTCATTACGATATGTACATACTTGGAAGGATCAAAGATAGTTGCACATTGCCAATATTTTAGTAGTGAGGATCTAGTGAATAAATATATTGTGTTCCAGAAACTGTAATGGCTTGAGGGTTTTGGGTTGCCTTCAAAACATTGCCACGTTGCATTAATAATTCACTCCATCTATCAATGTAAAGGTAACTTTGGCTTTTCGCGTATCCCTTTTCTGTATATAGTTTCAAGTTTTCAACTTTCAATGTCCTTAATAATTCCAACTTGTCCTTCATGTAAAAGTTTCTATAAATTATGTAGAATTTTGTAAAAACAAAAAATGTTTTGGGTTGTTGTTTGCAGCATGTCAAAGTGTGTCTCTTCCAGATCAGATTTGTCATGTTAGATGTTTCTGGTCTCATTGTTGGACCCATCGTCAGGGAGTAACTTGAAGCCTATGTTTGACCAAATGATGAAGAAATTTTCTACAACAAATAATCATTTAACATTGCAAGGGATAGGAGATGGGCAGGCCAAAGGCTGAGAGTAAATGAAAAAGAGTAAATTAAATTGACTTTAGCAACGAGTATTTTGAATTCCTTATTGCTGCATGAGGATGTAAACAGTGTATTGAAAATCATCAACCATTTATTCAATCTAATTTATAAGCTTTAGTAATAGTTTGAAGATTATGATAGAATAAAAAGTCTTGTTCTCAATTGCTCTTTTCTGTCCAAGGTTCTTTATTGCAAGATTGCTTTAATTTCACATGATTTCTCATCCCCTACAGGGGTCATTCTTGGGGAAGCTGGGTGTGACATTGTTCCCTTTTGTGTTAAATTTTAGGAAATTTCACTTGGACAGCAATTTTTTTCTAGGGATGCTTGGATATAGTGAAGGGGTGGTTAGCTGTTCCCTACAATCCATGAACTTTTGGAGGTTTTAAAAAGGGATGGATGGGTCCAAAGGAACTCTACACCCCTTTATGGTAACCCTAAATTTAAAACAGCCCCCAAAACAGTTAAAAACAAAAAAAACACTCATATTGACTTTTTCCAAATTGTGAGGAGGAGAAAGATGAGCAGCAGTGAGAAATGGAAAACAAGAGCAGAAAGAAAGCAATAGAGCATTAAATCCATGTCATTTATTTGTTTAATTGTCTTTGGATTTTATTTTTATTTTTTTAAAGTTCCAAACATTTAAGCAGAGTTTTTTGTTTATTTTTTGTTCTATGTTTGCGTTTGCAGCCATTTCTTATATTTTAAGCAAAGAAAACAATGAGCAGCGTGGAAGTAGTGAGAATAAAGAGATTTAATTTGAATTACAATGAAGTTCTAGAGTCATAGAAGAATGGCTGCCATTGGGGGTTCTTCTGAGATTGGGAGTGTAACAGGGCTGCAACTTCAAGTTACCTACGTTAATGCCCTTTTGAATTTTCTCAAAAACAATGCAGAAGGCCTATTTAACCAAAAAAAGCTCTCTTGGGTTCACCACTTAGTGTGTTGATTAAGTGTTGTCCCCACCCAGGTTCAAACCTCAGCTGGGCCATTGTGATAGCGGGCTTGTGCCTTTGCTGATCCAATGTGCTCATGGGTTTGGGCCTTAGCTTTGTAATAGGGGGATGAGGTCCCCAATTTGTAGCCTCATTGGTTCATAGCTTTAGGTCAGAAGCTTTTCACGTGAAGCTGGAGGGCATGTTGTGCCAGCGACATTGGTCAAGTTAAAAAGTTTACCAGAGACTTAATTTGAAAAAAAAAAAAAAATCTTACATTTGGAACGTGCATTGACAAAGGCAAGAAAAAAACTCAAGGGGGAATAAAATATAGCTATATCATTTGTACAAGAAAGACTATAGAGGAAGCTAATACAAGAGTTTATTCTATCTTTGTGCATAAGTGGACTAGGAGTAAAAGGTTGTGATAAAACATGTCTATCTAAGAAGGCTGATGTTATTAGGTTGCACACTAAGGGGAAGGCAAAAATGAAGAGAATTCTAATGAAGACTATGCAACCTGATATGTCATTGTCTATTGAAACCAAAGATATTGGAAATCAAAGTGAAGAGGGTATTCTACTTTTGCCAAGGGAAAGAAAAGGGCTAGTGTTGTAAGGTTGTTTATTGCACAATTATGAGAGGTGCCAAATCATTTACCGCTAATTATTTTTTACGCCCATGCCATGCCATTTAATGTGGCATGTTCTCCCTATCTCAAAAAAAAGTTCAAATGAGTACTAATTGTTGGTTCTTCTTTAACCCCACCAAGAGAACATAAGTTATACACCATTCTTGTTGATAGAGAATATTCTAAGGTCATTATATTGATGGAAGAAAGGAGACAAATTTTAGAATGAATAGTTTCTTTATCATCATCAATGGGTGGGCTGAGATTAGTCATCAACCTCTCATTAATATAATTGTCATATGTTCAACTATCTTTTAGTTTTTGGTTCGGGAAAGATGACATATAAACTTTCAATTTTAGATTTTGAAGAATGCCATATGAGAGGCTGGAGCTTCTAATGTTGTACAAGTACTGATTGTGCATTAAGTATACTTAATGGTACAGTGCCTAGAGCCCACGTGTTCATGGGATGAGCACCACATTAAAGGACTTTGGGAAGATAGATTAGGTGGATGTGGTACTAATAGAAGCCATAGATACAAATGTTCATTTAAAACCATCATGTTTGACTTTCTTTGTTCAAGAACTCTAAGGAACGATTTCCTTAAGCTTGTGGATACTAGATATTGTGGCTGTGCCATTGTGTTAGAGAGGATGGTTGAGGTGCAAGAGTCGACATTTAATGGTGATTATTAGTAATTCTAAAAGTCTATTTTAATGTTTGTAACTCAAACAATTTCTGTTCTTTGTAACAACAAAAAGAGGGCTAAAACAATATTCAATAACAATAAAGGTACAAAGAAGAAATATAGAGAACTTAAAGAGCCTTGTCACCATCCACCAATTGGTCTAATAAAGAAGACATTTTAGGAGGAAGTTGCCTTTATTTACAACATTCCAAGCATAAACTTGATCAAAAATTCCTTTGGCTAAACAATCAACCACATTATTGCACTCCCTAGGATTGTACCTAAAAACAATAGAATCTAGAGAGCCACACATCTAAAGAATATGGGTATAATCAACCATAAGTTGCAACCAATAGCATCCAACTACTGTCCATCAAGCAAAGATGCCACCATCTTGAATTAGACTCACAAAGGATTCTTCTCAAACCAAGAACACAACAATGTTGAACAACATATAGGATGGCCAGAGCCTCCATAAGATTATTTGTTTGAGGGCCTTTAAAAACATAAAAGATAAATTGGATGTCCCTAGAGCTATTACAACCAACCCGTGACGAAGATTCCTAGAGGAAGAGCCGTCAATGTTAATTTTGAAAACTCTTTGCGACATCTTGGTTCCCAAAATCGCAGATTGGAAATCCAAGAGCTTGCCTCTTCTCCAATAGGATTCCACAATCAATTTTGGTCAACGAACAAGAATCACCTTGATTTCCTTGCACTTTAGGCTCCACTACACCTAAGTGGGTAAACCTTCACCTCAAACACTAACTACTTGGTTCAAAGCTTTTCTATAGTGAATTTAAGCTTTGGAGTTTTTAGGTTGGCAAGGTCTTTGAACTCGATTAATATGGAGTTTTGTGATAGTTTGAAATGAATGTTTTTGATTAAGAAGATGGGGGCTTAATTTGTAGCACATTTCTCCCAAACAATGAGAAGTCCTTGTTTTCGTCCATGAATTATGTTCTTGCCGTGGGCCGTGATTTGGATTTTTGTTGGACTCCTTGCTGGATTTTTGTTGGACAAGAGCCTGTGTGTCCTTCGGGTTGTTGTGAGCCATGAGCCCATGTACCCTTCCAGTTGCCCTCTACCATAGCCTATGTCCATCCATTGCAGGTCGAGTCCGTCCACTTTGCCAACAAATTTTGACATTGCTCACATTGTGATTTCCTTTGCCATGTGCTAAGTTCTACTGTGCCCTCTTTGCGATTGATCTCCTCTGCCATGAGCCGAGTTCTGAGCCGATTATGCCATGGTCGTGGTTTGATCGAGAGTAGTTGCTGCTGTTCTGACTCCACTTAATCACTCCTTCCTGTTAGAGACTTTACCATAGGGAAATCGTCAAGAACTGGTTTGGTGCCAACGTCTTCAAATAGGTTCCAACTGTTTGACGGATTGTGCATTACATAGCTGTCTATAAACTATTTGAAAAATGCTCGATCTGTGGTAAGGCCGTAAGCTTCTAGGGGCACCTTCTTTTATAAGCTATGGTATCCTTATCTGATCCAATTACACTCCAGCAACTTGTTGATCGCTTGGCTACAGTGGAGTTTGCTAATGTTGTCCTACAAAGTGTTGTTGCTCAGTCAACTTCACTCAGTTAAAATCATAGAATAGTTGGCTTTATTGGAATTCGAGAATCACACTCTACAAGATACTATGCAATCTCTAGTTGTTGAAAATATAGGGCTCAAGGCTAATCTGGAATCTGCTACCATGCAGCTCAGGGAGTTAGACACTATCAAGGAGAAACAGTCAGAGATCGTTGATGGGAATTCTTCACTGTTAACAGAGACTTAATTAAAGGTGAAATCTTGGGCTTCTTTCTGCAATTTTGTGGCTGAGGCTCCCTTATCAAGAGTTGAGAGGTTAGTTCAAGGCAAGATGGACGATGAGGGTTAGGCGGACCCGTGAATTAAACTTACGAGTCTGTGGTCTCTCCTCCATTGATGATCCCTCAACTGCTGGATACTCTTTCTTCAAAGATTAGCTGAACATTTTAGACATCACTCTTGACAGGTGTTGGTTAGGCTTCGATGGTACTCTCTTCATCTAGTTCCTCTCTCTTTCTCTAACAGGTTGCGGGCTCTTAGAGTAAAGAAAAAGTTATTCTCTCTTTCCCCTAAGATCTACCTAGATGAGGACCTCATCCGATCACAGGTGGTGGAACTCAAGCAAGCTTGTGTCCTTGTTGTGACAACAAGACAAGAGGGTAAATATGCAGTCATCAGAAATCTTAAAGTAGTAATCAGCGATACCTTTCCTACAAGCTGGGTTCTGAGGGTGGCCTCTAAGGCCAAATGACTAGCTTAGTGGCAATTGAGCACAAGCTCTTTGTGTCTCAACTGCTGGCTCGATAATGGTATCCTCTGGTCTATGAATGACTTATGGAATGATGCTGTTGGTTCTGCCGACCTTCTTTTTATTACAAAGCCACATGAGAGCCCCATGCATCCTCTTCTTGGTATTTCTGGCTATCAATGGCTCTCCTCTTTGGTGGGGCTAGAGGTTCTAGTGGGGTCGTTTGTCTTATTCGGGACCACCTTTTTAGTAAAATTTCCTTGGTTCACTTCGATAGTTATGCCAAATTCATGTGGATTTGCATTGATCGAGGAACCTTGCTCTATAGAGATACCTATATCGTTGTCTGTTACTTCCCGCCAACATCTTCGTACTATGTAGTTCACAACACTGAGGGTGGGGACCCTATGAGAACCTTCTTGAGCATATTACCAGATTCTCTGCCATGAGGGATATTATTATTTTGGAAGACTTTAATGCGCAGACTAGAGAACTACAACCTCCTCTCCATGATCATAGGCCTGATCCCATGTGTACGATTGCTTTTGATTTTGGTTCTATAGGTCTGCTTTGGCTCTCCGAGGATTGTTAGGGGCCCTTGACTAGGTATGGTCGTAATTTGTTACAGCTTTGTGAGTCTTCCGACTTAGTGATCTTGAATGGGCTCTCTTGTTTTCTTGGATCCAAGCTCTTCACTAGTTGGCCACATGGTGGTGGTGCTAGCATTGTTGACTATGTTCTCTCTACTACCTCCTTCATCCCTCTCATTTTACGCTTTACCATATCTCGCCTTCCTCTGGCTGACCATGCCCTCCTTAGCACCACCCTTCAAGGACCCTTAACATCCTCTTCCCCTTGCTTATCTGCTTCTTCTTGCCCCTCTTCCCTCTCCCCATGCTCACACTTCTTTTCACTTCTCTGATGGTGACACATAGCTCTTCATCCATTACCTCAAACGACTTCTCCCCTAGGACCCCTTCCCCGACTCCGGGGAAGTCACCTCCATGTTCCATTCACTTGCGTCTGCCTTGTGGGAGTCTGCCCTTCTCTCCATTCCCCACTGCACCTCATCACTCACCCCTCGCCCGACTCGTAGGTCTTGCCCCATGAACCAATGGTTTGATGAGGATTGCAAATCCTTTCATCGCATGCTTCGCTCTGCTCCATCCACTACTTCTTCCTCCTCTTCCTCTCAGTTGAGGATTGATTATCGCCGCTTTCTTCGCCATAAAAAATAGAAGTTCATTTTACTATAGTGTAAGTCTCTTTGTGCCATGTTCTTCCAGTCTCCAAAGCTCTTTTGGCGCACCATTTTTTTTCGCTATTATGAGGTTATACAAGCACATTGAGGGAAAATTCAAGACTCCATAGGGCTTCTCTGATCCTATCTAGAGCACTATTAGGGTGAAACAGGGCTGTCCTCTCTCCCCCACTCTTTTTGGCATCTACATAGATGAGCTTGAGACATTTCTCCGTGATTGCTCGCTCCCTGGTGATGGTTGTTATTTACATCAAGTATTGATCTCTATTCTCCTATTTGTTGATGATGTGATTCTCCTAGCATCTTCTCCCGATGGTCTTCAGCGGCTCCTTGATGACTTGGCCTCTTTCTGCTACTCACGTGAGCTAGTTGTAAATCTGGGCAAGACTTGGATTATGGTCTTCAATTGTTTGAGGACATCTCATCTCCATTTTTACTTCCAGAGTATCGAGATCAAGATTGCATCTTCATATACTTACTTGGGGGTTAAGTTTTCTGGACCTCGATACAACCTGAGACCAGTCATATAGCCCAGAGTCAACAAGGGGCTCGACTCCCTCACTATTCTTGAGCGATAGTGCTTTCGACACTGCTTTGAGGACACCATGACTAAGATGTCTCTTCTTGATTCCCTGGTCAAGCCGATTGTCCTCTATGGCTCCACTGTTTGGGGTCCTTCCCTCTTGGAGTCTGACTGAGCCTCTATTGAGAGTCCAAACTCTTTTCCTTCGGTGCATTATTAGATGTCACCAGTTCACACCACAAAACATCATTTTGGCTGAGTTTGGTGCGCACCCTTTCAGATTGGGGACCATCTTTGATTTAGTTTGGCTTCTTCACCAACTCTGAAGCTTTGTTGATTCCTCTGACGATTGTCACAGATATTCCTACTTGGCTCATTGTTCTTCTATGGAAGTTGCGGGTTCAGATTCTGGTCACAGGTCTTGTTGTTAGTAAACCCAAGTCTTTGCTCTCTTGGGCTCGATTGGTATTAGCTTGGATCGTCTTCCCCCCTTCCAATTTTCTCTAGATGCTCCAACCCATCCTCTCCCACCTCAGCAGAAGTTGAATGAGCATGTTAGACTTGACATCTATAAACAATATGTTCTCATGACTTGGAAGGATCCCCTAGGTGGGCTTCATTTGCGCATGGCCTTCTATGCTGAGCACTTTCTTGATATCCAGGACGAGATCATCTTACATCCCTGGTACCTCACTGGTCATTGGACTCACGTTGTTCACATCTCCTTGGGATCTTTTAAGGTGGGATCTCATTGGCTACGTATTCAGACTAATCACCAAATTGGTAGGGAGGACAGGATCTGTTAGCTTTGTCACCTTGGGGAGGTTGAGACCGAGTCTCACTTTATTTTTTGTTGTCCCATTTATTATGAGATCTGAGGGAGATTCTATTGTTTGTTCAGATAGTGTGAGTCTCTTCCCTCATTCTTTAGATATATTGATGAGCACTATCTTGCACTCTACCTTCAAGAGACCATGCAGCTTTGCGAGCACAATATATAGCTCCATCTTTGCTCGACATCAACCCCTACGCAACTCATCACCTCTTTATTCAGTCCTACAATTCCTGCCCGAGGATCGAAGTGGCCTCTCTGCACTATCTCGGCTCACACCAGGTTTGTGAGACCTCACATAGATTAGACTTGGAAATGTCCCTCTAGTAGACCTCAGAGGCGACCTTCCAGAGTATCTGATTGCCCTAATGTCCACCTTTCCATTCTAGACTACTTCTCGCCTGTGAGAAGTTCTTAGCCATTGTTATTTCTTTTTCTTGGTTCTTTTGTTGTTTTGCTTTCACATTCTTTCTACGGACACTATTTGTTTCTCCCCCTGTTGGTGTTTTCCCTTTGCACTATCTCCAGTCCCTTAGACCCTCATTGGTCTCTTGTTGAACATTAATAAATTAATCTTATCTTATCTTATAAGGTTTTTAACAATGGATTTGAGGTTTGTGAGAAGGAAGTTATAGATGTTCTGACTTCAAATATAAATCCAATAATCTTTCAATGATTGAAAAGATCAGTGCCTTTGCTTATTTGGGCAATAGAGTCAATTACAATAAAGATTATAACATACAACTTTATTATGTTCTATGCACATAAACTATATCAAGACATGACAAATCAAATATATATATGCAATTCTAAACTAGTCTAGATTGTGATGATCGGGTTTAAAATGCCACAGATGACCTCGTCCATTTACCTAACATAAATTGTTTATAGAATTAAAAAAACTGATTATAAAAAATGAATCAACTGAAGTTTAAATCTCCATGCCTTCAATAAAAATAAAGAAAGGACATTTCATTTTATTATAAAAATAAACTATTTGAATGTACATTACAACACCATATTATAAGCACCTTATCCCTTCCTATAGATGAATATATAAATATTTCTTGTCGAATATGCCTAATATCGAATGTCTTCTTGTACTTTCTTCTATTTATATCCCTCCTACTTAAATGGAATGACATGACTTTAAGCCAAACCCATTTTTCATAAACTTTGCACCACTTCAATTATTTAATCGTACCTTTTCTTTAAATCACATCTTTGAAAAATATTACCAACATTAAACAAATCAATGTGTAGTGAATATACCAAATCCTTGCCATGACCCACAGAATAGATCCGGTTTCCAAATTTACTGTCTTAATACATCTGACTTGTATTGTTTCCTCCAAAATCTCCTTTGGCTTCAAACTCTCTCTGAAGATGATAGTATAAATTGTTTATAACTAGAGCATGAAGACTTGTATCTGACCTCTATACTTGTGTTGAGTATTGCTCCAATAATAGGATGTTCAAACAAATCTTTGGAGGAGTTCCTTATCTTAAAAACATGATGCATAAGACTGCAAATTTCTACGGATGACACAAGTTTCACTTCATTCCAACAAAAAAATTGTGAAGCACCTAGTGATGCAGTCTACTTAATCAATATCATATCCAAGCATGCAGTTGTTGATATTATTTGATGATGAAGCAACATAATTTGTCATAATCTTCTCAATCTACACCAAGTGACATTGAAGAAGTAGTTCGTTAGCCATGATTTGTAGCATAAGATATTAGCAATTATACTCGAAAGCTTTGGATAAAACCTCATCATTTGTAGTCTTTCCAAAGAATAATTCTGAAATACAAGGTGATATGTACTTCCAAAACATGTCTTGGTTATGAAGCTTATCAAGATTATGTATGCACTCCGCACCACCTTGCCAGTGTGTCTTTAAAAATGAATAATTTGTAAGAGTATTTAAGGTTGTCTTTTCATAAGATCTTCACTATTCTATATATAGTTCCACAACATACCAACACCATTGCCTATCATCATCTCAAAAATGGAGACCCTAATTTGCCAAAAAAATAGGGCTCCATTACGATGGAGGGGTCCAACAACCTCCCTATTAACTTTCTAGAGAGGTTGTCTACATCTACTCCTCATGACCCAATTAACATTTGCTGGAGCACCCCCTTGAAGAGGAAAAGAGAAAGTATAAATGGTAACATCCCCAAGATCTGCACCTCTAGAAAAATAACATTTTGCTTAAACAATCTCCCAAAGAGAATGAACAATTTTTTACTTTAGATGCTTAAAGACCTTGTTGTTATCTTGAAAAATCTTATAGTTCCTCTACAACCACATATGCGAGATGATAAAAGAGGGACCAACTATGTAGACCACTTGAAGGAAAGAGGTCCTCATTGGAGGTCTCCTCAAGTGGGCCCAAAACTCAACCAAAGAAGAAGCATGCAATATGATTGACCCCATTTTGTCCACCATAAGTTCCATATCTCCTTAGCAAAGGAACACTGAAAGAAAATATCAAAGACAAATTCCATATCCAGGCTTCAAAGAACGTACATCAAGGGACCCTAGAAGCCCACTTACTTAAGGTGTCCAAAGTGAGACACTGATTATAATTGAACATCCACAGGAAAAGGTTGCTTTCAACCAAAAAAACTTACTCTAGATTTGTTTCCACCAAGGAACCTCAGTATCTCTGATCATTTGTTTAAGAAGCTTTGAATAGCCTGCAAAAAAAAAATATTCGCCTGACAAGGTACAACCTTAAGTTAGAACATTGTGCCTAACCAAGAAATCACATTTCCTAGAAGCAAGAATTTGAGCCAACTTGTTCTAATGCTCCTTTGAACTACCCGATGACCATTCACTAGGGTCTTGCCATCTAAACTGCACAACTAGCTCTACAATTCAAACAACCTTATAATGCATAACTTTATTCCAACCAGTTGCCAAAAATCTATCACAAAGGCACTGCAAATGTGGATACATGGAAAGCAGAGGAGAATTACCAATCCTAGGAATCTAACCAGAAAAGAGGTTCAAAGCCTTGATGACAAATCTAAAAAAGGCCCTTCTTAACAAGCCGTGCCCTAGTTTTTAGAGTGTGCTAGATCATAGAACCCCTACCTTTGAAAGGATACTGACCAACATCCACTTGATCAAGATTCAATACCAGCTAAAAACCTATGTGTAAGAATTTGAGCCCAAAGCTAGTTTTGACTTTTACAATAACACCAACATAATTTGGTTGTGAAAGCCTGCCCATTCCAGATACTAGAGCAAGACCCGAACTCCCATCCTTCCTTGGATGACACACAACATCCCATTGAACAAGGCTCCACTTAGAAGTTTGCAATTAATCACTCCATAGAAATTGGTGTGAGAGAGCATCAAATTGTTTAAGAAAATAAATAGGAACTACTTGAACAAAACTTCTATAAATAGAAAGAGCTTGAATCACTGACTAAAGAAGAGTAATCGTAACAATTGTGGAAAGCACTAGTGAGCCTAATAATTAACTTTCTGATGCAACTTTTCAAGAAAATCTTGCTAGAGTGTCCTTGATTGCCGACCAAAAACAAGAGGAACACTTAGGTACAATAAGGAGAGAGATCCAATTTGAAACCCGAGAACAAAAAAAAATCCTCCATTGAATAATTTTTGGGGTATTGGAAAAATAGATTGAAGACTTATGGCCATTTACTTTTTGACCTGAAGCAGCCTAGTAGATATCCAACAATTGAAGGATTTTGCTTTTTGAATGTGAGAAACTTCCATAAGTGAGGTGTCATCCATAAACTAAAGATGAGAAAGTTTGAGTAACCCACGGCCCCGAGTGATGGGGAGAGATAAGAAAAACCATACAATAACACAACTATAGAGCTTAGATGAATCAAACAAGCAACCAAACTACTCTCTTCCACAAGTATATTGAAACTAGGTTTTGACAATGGCTTTGAGACAGACTCCAAGGCTCCAAATATGAATTATCTAAGACCACTATAGATTCCAATCTCTTCCCACCAATTGATCCCCTCAAAATCAACACATCAACATAAGCCTTCTTTCCTTATCAAACATGAAAATCCCTCAACTTGGGTTCCAAATACTTGAAATGGGCGGAATGGCCCCCCCACACCTTTCTAGGGTCAAACCATTCACTTTGAATAAGTTCTACCCCGTAAAACATCTTAATCACAAAACTGGCTACAAGAGACCTAATAAGGAGGCCTTTTTTTGGGACTTCAACTCCAAAGTTTTCCAAAGGACCCTACAAACAAACCATCTTTCCTACCCTTTGGGGACTTCTCTCAATTCCCAAAATCTCAATCTACGAGTCCTTCAATGGACCACTGAATGCATACAATCCTAATTTAGGAAATAGGCCTATTTAGGTCTATTTTACAAAGCATTTACCATATTTTCATCTCCAAAACTTAGCCAATGAAACTTACACCTTATGGAACCCTTACAAACACCAAATCCATCATTTTTTTGGTCACAATCACTCCACCCTTTGATCTGCAATCAATTCGCCAGTCTACTGTACTTGGGCACATAGAGATGCTTGGGCTAGGGCTTGCTATTTCTTGCAACTACCACAATCTTCCTATCTAAAACCACATGAATCTAAAATTACATTCCCATAGCTCGAATTCCATGCAGGGCCATAATTTTTCAATGGTTGGAACTCAAACTAGAGACATTTTATTCTGAAACCCTCCATTAAACTTGTTTCTCAGACCAGTGACAGAGTAAATTCAAGATTGCTTCAAACTTCACAAATTTGATTCAAACCAAAAGGAAAAGAAGGCTAACACATTCTAGCATCCACCTATAGAACTTGAAGTACAAATTCAATCCAAATCTATACAATGAGGTTGTACGAATAGTTATAAACATGGAACTTTGTAGTATTTTATTGCTTTTATTATTGCAAAATCTTCCAATTGCATGTAGAATGTTTCTAAAGCGCTTATATAATCTTCTTATAACTACTCCAACTGACCCCAACTAGTGTTTGAATTGGTTAGTAGTTGGAATGTCAATTTGAAAAAGTTGCATTGAGTCCAACCCTGAATCATACCCTAGGAAACTCAAGACTTGATAAATTTTCCTAGGCCTTCAACCATAATAAAATATAGATAAGAGTAGACAGGATCTCCTTGGAAAAGGCCATTGGAAGCTCCAAATAACCTTGAAGGATCTCCATTGAGAATAATAGAGAAATATGAGGAAGTAACACAACTCATATCCAACGAACTCACTTTGAGCTAAAAGCAAAGAATATGAGGATCTTTTGCAAGAAGCTCCACTTCACTTGATCATAAACTTTGGCCATATCAAGTTTAATGAACATTGACTTCTCTTCCGAGACTACCATAGAGTGAATAGTCTTTGAAGCGACAACACTCCATCAAGAATATGTTTTCCTACCACAAAATCTCGTTGCTCCTTAGATTAAAGTAGGAAGCCAAGGTTTGAGCCTTTCAACAATTAGCTTGGTAATTTTTTATAAACAACATTACATAAAGCAATAGGTTAGAAGAAGTCCATCTGGTTAGCATTGCCCTTTTTAGGGATGAGAACAAGGAAAATAGAATTCAAATCCTTAAGCATTTGTTTGTTATTGTAAGATTGACAAATCGCTTCCAACGAGTCCAAATTCATAATATCCTAGAACTCTTGGAAGAGTTCCACAAGAAACTCATTCATGCCTGAGGTCTTTCCTTATCCATCCCAAACACAACCTCTTCTAACTTAGACAGAGAAATCAAGCGCATGAGAAACTATTCATCTCATTAGTAACAAGAGAAGGGATGCAACCAAAGAGAAGATTCTCCTTATCCTTAGTAGGTCGTGAATCATTTGTAAAAAGTGAAGCTTAATACTGAGTGGTCTCGCATGACATATTTACCACATAACTTAGTTGATCCCTAACAACATTAACAAAAAGAGGAAATGTAACTCTTATTATGACAAGCCTACATGGACTTGTGGAAAAAAAATTGTATTTCGATTCCCTTGATAAAGCCAATCATTATTCCATTTCCATCAAATTCCTCCCTAAGCTCCCACTCTTCCAATTCATTAATAGCTTGTGACTCAACTCTACCCAAGTTTTTAGAGAATCCAAGATCTTGGATTTGGCAAGTGCTAATATCAAGGCAATCCTAAGCATTCCTATTCATAACATGAAGACTGCCAAAAAGCATGACATGTTCCACCTTTTAAGAGCCTCTTAAAACACATTGTAACTTCTTAACAAAGAAATACATAGCGGTACCATAAGTACGGATGCCACCTCTCCACTACTATACCATTAATTCATGAAGGAAAGGGTCTGACTACAACCATGTAAGTTGAAACTTAAAGGGTGGATTTCTAGGAACAACGACGATAGAAGCTGTGATTTTGATAGGCCAAGGATAATATCACCAATCAACCAACCTAGAAGCAAGAAATAAGAAACATGTCCAACCTCTTAGAGATGGTCTCTACACTACTTTATATTTCCAAATTAAGATTCTATTAGATGGTATAATGACATTTAAATTTAAATGGTCTAACATTATCACAAAAAAGCACAAAGGAAGGACCTAAATGAGGCAACCCCCCTCCTTTCTCCTCTAGAAATAAAATTGAATTGAAATCACTTGCCACAACCCAAGAAAGAAGAGGAGAAGTCTCTCCAACATATTGAATGTGTGACCAAAGTAAGGCCTTTTCCTTAGAGATCTATTGGAGCATACACAACAATAACCAAAATGTGTTCACCCAACTTTAAAGTAGAAGCAACCAAAGAATGAGAAAAGGGACTAGAGATCCACCAATGCAGAATAGTCTGCCTTGAATCCCAGAAAAAGGGTCACCTGCTAGAAGCACCCATTGCTCCAATACATTGACATTGACTATAGCACCAAATAGTAGGAGCACACTGAAACATGGAATGAAGATAAAAAAATATTTGGAGAACAAGCTGCAACCAAATCATAAATTGCCTTTTGTCTTGGGATGGTATTTAACTCCCAACCATTCTAGGAAAGAACAATCATTGAGAAGAAAGGGAGAAGTCAGCATCAATAGGTTTGGCAACCATATTCCACCAACAAATCTCAAACAGATTTAATCTTTTCTTGATTTTTCTTACAACGATCTTTAGAAGACGTGTCATAAGAAACTTTCTTGTGAGGGTGTTGTTGCAAGACTAAACCTAGTAAAGATCCTTGTTCTTTGCCAACTATACTACTTTGGCTAAATCAAAAAAAAAAATATAATCTTATAAGTCAATGGGATCACAAGGAATCCTCGATGTTGAGATAGAAGAGATTTGATTAAGGTCCAATAATGTAACAAATGGATTTTCATAACAAATAAAAGGTGATCTAGAAAGAATTTTCCTCAACTGACTATTAAAAAAAAAAATCTTGAATTCCTTTTCATGAGACATTAATTGATCTTAACTACTAACAATTAACTGAGATAACAAAACCAAATTGAAATAACTGAAATACCGATCAACTGAAACAACTATAACAATGATCAATTGAAACATCGATTTACTATCTTTCTTTGCATACAAGTAAAGTAAATGCATAACATGAAATAGAAAGAGGAACATACAAGAAGTAACTAGTGAGTCTTTAATTGGTTGTGCAAGCCTAAACTTTCGGTAAGAGGAGAAGCATTGACTTAGGCTTAACCTCCCAAACTTAGACCATATTCATCCTCACACAATCTATTGAGTAGAAAGACCCTCCCTACCCCGAGATCAGGATTGGGATACTTTAGTCCTGCCACCTAAGCATTCTAGTGTTTAGAATGTCTACACAATTATGGAAAAACATGTCTAAATAACTAGCACTACTGACATCAAGTGATCATAGATAAAAAACATGCCTTTAATGATCTTGGCCAAGGTTTTTGGATGGGTTCAATGACCCAATCACCACTACTCAACTTGACAATAGGGGAACAACAATTATGAATATGGATGCGATATTAAATAATTTTCTTTTTAAAAATAATTTAGAATTGTTTTTGATTAAGGAAAACAAGTTTTGAAGGGAGCCTGAAACCCTTTAACAATTCAATTTTTTTACAATGAAGCCCAAACCAAACAAAACTACAGACCATAGGTGGAATAGGTCGCCAAAGAACCAGGTGACCAAGGTGGCAACAAAGGTAACACAGTATATCTTAGCCACAAAAAATAGGTTTTGACTGGGCACCTAAAACCTCGTGATTAATAAAAGGTAGACAATAATTCCCAAACCATGAACAACTACATAGTACGGCAGGCCAGAGAAGCCAGGGGCCAAAATGGGATAGGGACTCAAGATTTACCTTTTAGTCCCTTCTTTTGAGAACTCAAGGCCATATCAAAAGATGGATTGGTGGGCTTGACCTTTTTACCTTTAACAATTGTCCAACCATCCTCCACCAAACCAGTAGCCTTCTGCCATGTGAAGTCAACTACACCACAACTAGTCCCCAAAACCCCCATGGCCTAGGAAGAGTCCTGGGCCACACCAAAAGAATGCACAACAACAACATCCAGAGGCATAGCCACAAGAGGGGCTACAATCGAAGGGCTAGTGCCAGAATTCAAAGGGGGAGAGGACACCACTATTGGGGCAACAATTGTACCATCAAAAGTGTCCCAAGCTGAGCTTCTATCCCCATGAAAGGGGGCTTTCTGAACCATGTAGTGAACATCCAGAACCCCTTTCCACCAAATAGGTGAATTCTTTGGTCTAGAATTAGAGGAGCATCAAGCAGCTAGGTGTCTAGTCTTGTGGCATTTCTTGCATCGGCAGGGGATACCCTCATAGTCAAGAAGCTGAATCCATGAGCCAAGAGTGGTGACCAACATAATCTTATCAGGGAGTCCTTCGGAGACGTCAATCTCGACCAGAATGTGAGCATATGTCATCTGAAACACATTTGAAGATGTCATATCGACCAATAAAAAAATCCTCAAGGGCCTCCCCCACTGCCTCTAGGATAGAATCCAACCAAAGGTGAAAGGGAAGATTCGATAGTCTAACTCACATCAGGATTTTATTGAAGGATTCCATCGACGAGTCAAAATCCTTATACCAAGGTTTAGCCATCAAAGGGAACTTCTCCCCCCATGAGAAACCATGACGTAGAATGGCATTTCTATCTTCAATGGTAGTGAATTTCACTATGAAAAAGCCCCTAATAATAGGGTAAATCTAGGTTGTTTCCAAAATGAGGGGCTCCCACACATGGGTGATCTAGGGGTGCAGATCCAATAGAAAGGGCCAAAAACCTTTGAAACAAAAAATAGCCATCGTGGACAAGAATTCCTCCACATAAGTGGAAATCTCGTCAGCAATTTTAGACCCTAAATCTAGCATAGTCAGGTGGCCAATGACTGTAGGCACGACAATATGGAGCCCTAGGCACATAGTCTGATCGCCATAGCCACCACCAATTCTGGCCTCATAAGTAGCTACATCAGCATAAGAAATGGCAGAATTACCCACAACACCACTATCTTGAGCAATAACCGCCCCAACAGGAACAACCGTAGAGGAACTGCCAAGACCACCCCCAAAGGCAAGGGTAGGAGAAGACAAGGAATGCAACCCATCTAGAATTGTTATGTCATGTCCAACTTTTATTTCCATGTTATTGCAGATTTCCATCTCACCTCTTCACCTTTTCCATGGCTATACAAGCAGTGAGTCCCAGGTGTTCGAATCTCAGAGCAATCGACTCTGTCTTTTGATCCTCAACTTGATATAAGAACATTACATGTTTTCAACATATCACATATTTGTGACATAAGAAAGATAATCTTTGCAAAATAAAATACCATGACATTCAATAGTAAAATAAATATGTGAAATCATATCATGAAGGATTGGTATTGATCTATCGTGAGAAGTTCTGACTTAAGGAGAAACTATTTGATGATATCAAACAAGGATGATGTATGGAATTTCAAGAATTTGCAGCTTACTACTATAAATAAAATGTAGTGGTATCCGATAGAAAGAATATATTATAAATCAATTGGATATGGTAAGTCAACCACATAACCTAGTAAGTTTAGAAGTATTGGAGCCCTGGTTGGGTGCTAATATTTAGTTCCTTCATGGAATTAACTTCAGGCATAGATCTTATTGTGATTACCAATCATGTCTTCAACAAAATATTAATGAAATGGCAAAATCATTGCAAGGAAAAATGAAGAGAGTTATTAGTTGGAATAAAGAAGAGATATCGGGTGGAATAATGCATAGATATCAGGTGGAGTAATGATGCTCATGGTCTCTCATGACTTCATACTATAAAAAAGTATTCAAAAACCTTTGGATTGCAAGAAGCCATAACTTAAAAGAAAGAACTTGGCTTCTTGAACGCCAATATGCCAAATGTGCTTTATCAGTTACTAGCAAGAATTTGAATAAATATGCAAAAAGATTTGAAGGTTATAAATCAAGGATAATTTCAATATATTTATCTAGTTGCACGTAGATGTATTTATGAGGTGGCATCATATTATTTATTTCATAAAAATAATATTATGGTGTCACTTTTATTCCTATATCTATGTGCACATACATAAATATATGTTATAATGATGCGGTGGAAAAGTCAATCAAATACCATTTGAGGTATGCATTATTTTTAATTAAAATAATTAATATTTTAAATTTTTATTTAATAGCTCATGCAAGTCCATCGATTGTTTTCTGATGTTCAAGTCGCTAGGTCCTTACCAAGACAATTAAATGTCATACCTGTCAAGTCGATAATTGGACTAAGCTAGTATCCCATTTCGTTGATCCTGTTTAGCAATGCTTCTCTCCTTCATCTTCTCCTGCAATCACCCATGCAATGTTTCCACTATAATAATAAATTCCATGATAAATCCATAATAACATTTAATGTAGATAAGGAATTTAATGATTAACCATAATTCTAAAATCAAGCAACTGCTAATCATCACATAACAAGCAATGGATAACGACCATCATCATTAATGAGTTAACATAATGAATACAACATATATATTTAACCACTCTCTTTACATGATTATGCAAGAAAATCCATTCAATCCAACGACTATAACTAAATTTAAATTAGGTCAAAATTTGGGATGTAATATACCCTCCCCCTTAAGTTTTTCATCCTCCTCGATGAATGTCAAAACAAAAATTAAAATTAATATCTATTCAGATCATTGCATTAAAAAAAAAACTAAAAAAAAAAGTTCAGGCTCTAGCCCTAGAGAAAAGATGAGGGTATTTTTGAAAAATTTCATGATAATCTTCCCAAGTAGCATTATCCTCTGCATACTGATCCCACTGGACCTTACATTAAGTCACATCTCAATTTTGTAAGTGTAGCTTATGCACCTTATTTTGAGCGGTTCTATTTCCACCACCTCTAGTTCTTGTACCTGTAATAGGTTCCAATCAATTATATGATCATGATGAGTGATATATTTCTTAAGGTATGAGACATGGAAGATGTCATGCATCCTTGCAAGAGTTGGTGGTAGGAAAATTCTTTAGGCTATTGGGTTCATAATTTCCAATATTTCAAAGGGCCCACATACCTTGGGGCCAACTTGGCATTCTTACCAAACTTGATGGTACTCTTCTAAGGTTTTACTCTTAATAGAACCTTTTCTCCCACTAAGAATTCTCTCAGTGTTCTTTTTGCATCTACATAACTTTTCTATCTATCATTGGCTTCTTTCAATCTCTGGCAAATTTGGATTACCTGTTCTTCCATTTCCTTAAGCATTTCGAGTCCAACAATAATTCTATCCTCCAATCGATTCCAGCTCACAAGGGTTCTACATTTGTGGTCATATAGAGCCTCAAAGGGGGCCATTTTAATGGTGGATCGATAAGAATTGTTATAAGCAAATTCTACCAAGGGTAAACAAGTTTCCCATTGGTATTGTTGATCCATATAGTAAACTCTTCAAAGATCTTCTAAAACCTGGTTTACACTTTTTGTATGACCATCGGTCTCAATATGATAAGCTGAAATGATGTTTAGCTTAGTCTCTAATGCTGAAAATAATGATTGCCAAAATCTAGAAGTTATCCTAGCATTCCTATCTGAGATAATTTTCTTTAGAACTCCATTTAATCTGAAAATCTCCTTTATGAATTTATGAGCAATTTCTAGTGCTCCATCGTTAGATTTCTTGGTATAAAGTGAGCAACTTTTGTCAATCTATCGATTACTACTAGAATGACATTGTGTCTATTCCATGTGTAGATAATCCTTGTACGAAATTTGTGGAAATTATCTGCAATTTCCATTTTGGTATCTCATTTGGGTGCAAAAGGCCAATTGGGTAACGATGTTCTGCCTTTACTCTTCGGCATTCCAAGCATCTTGCCACAAATTCTATTATTTTTCTTTTCATTCATTTCCAAAAATATAGAAGTTTTTATATTTGACAACATTTTAGTCACTCAAGGGTGTCCTGAATATGGAGCTAAATGGGTTTCTTCTAGAACCATTCTTCGAAGTTCAGTTTTGTTGGGTATATAAATCCAGGCATGATATGTTAACAATCCATCCCGCTCTATCCTAAATTCTAAATGCATGGGATCCTATGGGTCTCTAATGAGAGCTTGGTTGATCTCTACATAAAATTCATCATGCTCTAGATGTAAAATTTGATCTTTTAATCTAAAATTTGTAATAGCCATTGCAAAAATGTGTCTCCTTCTGCTTAAGGCATTTGCAACTTTGTTTTCCTTTCCTTTGATGTAATTAATGTCAAACTCATAGTTTGCTAAAAATTCCAACCATCTCCTTTGTCTAGCATTAAGGTTGGGTTGAGTAAAAATGAATTTTAAGCCATGGTGGTTGGATCGAAGATCAAAAGGTTTTCCAATCAAGTAATGCCTACACATTTGGAGAGCATGTACAATAGCTACTAATTCCAAATCATGAGGGGTATAACTCTACTCATAGTTATTTAATTTTCTAGACTCGTATAAATCACCTGCTCATCCCACATTAGCACAACTCCTACTCCTTCCCTTTCTCTGAAGTGATGTGATCAGATAAGCTATCTTGGAAAAATTTCTGACAAACTTCCTATAGAACCTTGCCAATCCTATGAAACTTCTGACTTTTGTCACATTTTTAGGTATAGGAAATTCCTTAATTGCCTTGATTTTTGATGGATCTACAACTATTCCCTAAGCTAATATAATGTGCCCTAAATACTGGATTTCCTTTTGATAGAAAGTGCACTTAGACAATTTTCCGTATAATTTATGTTCTCTTAGTCTTTGCAAAACCTTTTCTAGATGTTCTTGATGTTCCTTCTCATTTTTCAAATAAATTAGGATGTCCTCTATAAAAACCAATACAAATTTATCTAAACAATCCTAAAATATGCTATTCATCAAATTCATAAAAGCTACTAGTGCATTGGTTAACCCGAAAGGTAACACTATGAATTTATAATGCCCATACCTAGTTCTGAATGCAGTTTTGTGAATATCTTCATCCTTAATATGAAGTTGGTGATATCCTCATCTCAAATCAATCTTTGAAAATACTGTAGTGCCTTTCATTTGATCAAAGAGGTTGTCAATTCTAGGAAGTGGGTATTGGTTCTTGATAGTAACCTTTTTGAGCATTCTATAATCTATGCATAATCTCATAGTTCTGTCCTTCCTAAAAAAAAATACTGGGGCTCCCCATGGTGAAACATTGGGCTAGATCAATTTCTTATTTAACATATCTTGTAATTGCATTTGCAACTCCATTAATTCTATGGTGGTCATTCGATAAGGTGCTCGAGAGATGGGTTCTACTTTTGGTAACAAATCTATGGTAAAATCAAAGACTTGAGATGGCAGTAAACTAGGGAGTTCTTCGGGAAACACATCCTAATAATTCTTTAGATAGGGATACTTTTCTTCAAAAGATTCCTTTAATTTTTCCCCATCTTAAAAAATGTATCCAACTCCATAAGTGGCATTTATAAGATATCTCATATCTTCAACTCTTACTGCAAAAATTTCACAACCTTTTCCTCCACATTTTTTGAGTTGCATGGTGGATATTTGTTTTGATTTAATTTTATGTTTAATCCCTTTAATGCTTTTAGGTTTTCCTTGGTCATCCAAACGATCTACAATTTTAGCAAGACAATCAACCTTGGCTGTATGCTCATTGAGCCAATTAATGCATATAATAATATCGTAAGAACTAAGAGGTGCTACAAAAAAATTCAATTCAATGGAGAAATTTGAAAAATAAACTCGAGCCTTAGATAGACACTACTCTACCTTAGCCCTTGATTGGTTTGCATACTCGACTATCAATGGTTTTTCCATAAAACTAGATCTCTTTGGAAATCTACTTAATAGTTTAGGTGATATAAAGAATTTAGAAGCTGCATTATCAATTAAAATAGAAACAAGGTTCCTGTAGATCTTACCCAGAGTAATCAGGTTCGGGTTCCTATCTTGTTGGTATGGTGGTACATACTTCAGTAATCAGGTGAATTTCTCCTAGTACTTATGTATAGTCATATCTCCTTGCTTAAGATTTTGGAAATCCAACAACTTTTGGTTATAAAAGGTTTGGGGTAACTAATGACACTCCTAAAAATAATTACAATTTTTTCCCAGGTAATCTTAGTGGTTTTAATGTTTAGCTCAACCTTGGTGTTTTCCCAAGTGATATATTCCCCAAACTGCTTTTGAAGTTTTTGAAAAGTTCCTAATTTCAAAGTACTATTCCATTTTGGTTAACTAGGCCTCTACATCCTCTTTGGATTTAGAACTAACAAATTTGGGTGGCTTGATCTTCTTAATATCTGCAGATAGATCACTCACTATTTCTTGTTTCTTTTATTTTTCGGTTTGAGTGGGTGAAGCTTGAGAGGTTTTCTTGTTGTGTTCAAAGACTTCTATTTCTTTTCTGGGAGGAGGCAAGGATTGCATTTCCTCTTGGTTTTTCCCTATTTGTGCTACCATATCATTCATTCTTTTTACCATATTATCCAACTTCAGTTGTGTTTCTTGCAAAATATGAAGTAATAAATTAGTGGATGATTGTGTGTTATTTTCATGGACCATGTCATGACCTGCAATGTTCTCATCGCTACTCATTTTTTTTGTTTACTAGTTTAACCTAGAAATTACAAGATTCTTATGTCAATTTGTTGTTTATATATATATATATATATTTTAAGAGTGCCTTCAATAAATTAAAAGAGTTTGCGAGTGGATATAACCATGAATAAACCAATTTATTTAATCAACTTTAATACTTCTTCACTGCATTTATAGCAGCCTTTATTTACAAAAATTTCCTCTTTTAAGGATGTTTACATTATGGAATCTAAATTTTGCTTCTCAGCATTCAGTTCTGATTCAGATTTGTACACCCTGCACCATCCAAGATATATGGAAGTGCATAAGAGAATTTTCCTGACGAGTGTTCTAGTTTTGAATTAGTTTGTTTCTATATGTTACTTCACTAGCAAGAGTCCACTTGACTCTTTCCTTTTCATTCATTACAAAGCTTGTTTTAGGGTTTCATTGTCTTGAGGCATGGAACAAGAAGTGTAATCAAAGTTTGGCATGTTCTTAATCAAGTACAAGAAGATGGGATGTTGTGCCTTCTTGCGAGGTGTTTTATGTACTTGCAACCTATACATTTATTCTAAGAATTTTTAGGTTTACTAGAAAGTATTGTGTCCTAGGGTCAGTGTTGAACCCAATGCTCTGATACCATATGCAACAAATGTATTTTTATAACAAATTAAAGGTGATCTAGAAATATTTTTCCTCAACTAACTATTGAAACAAAATATCTTGAATTCATTTTCATGAGAGATTAACTAATTTTAACTACTAATGATTAACTGAGATAACAAAACCAAACTGAAATAACTGTAATAATGATCAACTGAAACAACTATAACAATGATCAATTGAAACAACAATTTACTATCTTTCTTTGCATATAAGTAAATGAATAGCATGAAATATAAAGAGGAACATATGAGAAGTAATTTCCGAGTCTTTAATTTATTGTGCAAGCCTCAACTTTTAGTAAGAGGAGAAGCATTGACTTAGGCTTAACCTCCCAACCTTTGACCATATTCATTCTCACACAATCTATTGAACAGAAAGGCCCTCCCTACCCTGAGATCAGGCTTGGGATACTTTAGTCCAGCCACCTAAGCATTCCAATGTTTAGAATGTCTACACAGTTGTGGACAAACATGTTTAAATAACTAGCACTACTAACATAAAATGATCATAGATGATAAACATGCCTTTAATGACCTTGGCCAAAGTTTTCAGATGGGTTCAATGACTCGATCACCATCGCTTGGCTTGACGATCACCATCGCTTGGCTTGACAATATGGTAACAATAACTATGAACATGCATGAGCTATTAAATGACTTTCCTTTTAAAAATAATTTAGAATTGTTATGTCATGTCTAACTTTTATTTCCATGTTATTGCAGATTTCCATCTCACCTCTTCACCTTTTCCATGGCTATATAGCTAGTGAGTCCCAGATGTTCGAATCCCAGAGTCTCAAACCAATCGGCTCTATTTGTTGATCCTCAACTTGATATAAGAACATTACATGTTTTCAACATATCACATATTTGTGACCTGAGAAAGATAATCTTTGCAAAATAAAATACCATGACATTCAACAATAAAATAAAGATGTGAAGTTATATCATGAGTAATTGGTATTGACCTATCATGAGAAGTTCAGACTTAAGGAGGAACTATATGATGATATCAAACAAGGATGGTGTATGACTTTTCAAGAATCTATAGCTTACTACAGTAAATACAATGTAGTGGTATCTAATAAAAAGAATATATTATAAATCGATTGGATATGGTAAGTCAACCACATAGCCTAGTAAGTTTAGAAGTATTGGAGCCTTGGCTAGGCATTGATATTCAATTCCTTCATGGCATAGATCTTAGTGTGATTACCAATCATGTCTTCAGCAAAATATTAATGAAATGGAAAAATTGTTGCAAGGAAAAATGCAAAGAGTTATTAGATGGAGTAATGTAGAGATATCAAGTGGAATAATAATGCTTATGGTCTCTCATGATTCATAATATAAAGAAGTATTCAAAAACCTTTTGGCTTCCAAGAAGTTGTAACTTAAAAGAAAGAACTTGGCTTCTTGAACACCAATAAGCCAAATATGCTTTATCAGTTACTAGCAAGAATTTGAAAAAATATGGAAAAAGATTTAAAGGTTATAAATCAAGAATAATTACAATATATTTATCTACTTGCATGTAGATGTATTTATGAGGTGGCATCATATTATTTATTTTATCAAAATATTATTATGGTGTCACCTTTATTCCTATATCTATGTGCACGTACATAAATATACTCTATAATTATGTGGTGGAAAAGTCAATCAAAAACTATTTGAGGTACACATTATTTTTAATTAAGATAATCATTATTTTAAATTTTGATTTAATAGTTCATGTAGGTCCATTGATTGTATCCTGATGTTCAAGTTGCTAGGTTCTTACCAAGACAATTAAAGGTCATATCTATCAACCTAATAATTGGACTAAGCTAGTATTCCATTCTGTTGATCCTATTTAGAAATGCTTCTCCCCTTCATCTTATCCTATAACCACTCATGCAATATTTCCACAATAATAATAAATTCTATGATAAATCCATAATAATATTTAATGTAGATAAGGAATTTAATGATTAACCATAATTTTGAAATCAAGCAACTGCTAATCATCACATGACAAGTAATGGATAATGACCATCATCATTAAATAGTTAACATAATGAATACAATGGATATGTTTAACCACTCCCTTCACATTATTATGAAAGAAAATTCATTCAATCCAATAGCTATAAATAAACTTAAATTAGGTCAAAATTTGAGATGTAACAAACAAGCTGACTCAAAATTGGTGAATTACACTCTTGCACAATGTCCATACCCATTGTAGCTGCCCCAAAAGAGGCATCAACTAGGATGCCTACCTCCATGGCCATGAAGTCCAAAACCTCAAAATTATTGAAGCTATCATCAAGTGTCCTATCCTTAAAGGACCATTTTTGGCTTCTACCCTTTCTTGGGGCTTGACTGGCATGAAACCCTCCTTTCTAGGGCCATTATTCTTCATAGGGTATTACATTTGTCTCCATTATTCACCTTTGGAACTGAAGACAAAGGAGAGTCATCAACATAAGTAACTTGCGGACATTGGCATTGAAGCTGACCATATCTATGATATACCTGACAACAAAAAGGGAGGGACTCATAATCACGTTGTTGGATCCATGATGAAGGGCTCAAAAAAATTCCCAAAGAACTTGGTAATGGATTGTTTAAATCAATCTCAACATAGATGTGGGTGTAAGAAATTACCTTTTTGTCCTAGGTTTGTTGGGCAACTGCAATGGGCTTCCCAAGCAAAAAATTTTTTTTTTTAGAATATCTTCTTGACAAAACTAAAGAGGGAATCAAGGAAAAAAAACTCACACAAGAACCTTTGAAGATAATTCTTTTGACAATTTAAACCCCACATGCTAGGGTTTTTCAAACAACCCTACATGATTGTAAAATTAAGGGCCTCCCTCAAAAACTTGATTTTGATCTGGTATGTTGGTAAATACAACTAGAAAATAGTTGTTTGTAGCTAGCATGATCTCCATATCTCCTTTAGCTTGCCATGTACAATGAGTCCATACCTCTAGTACTAAAAAAGAGATACAAATCTTGATAAATTTACAAATTAGGGCATGCCAACTCTAATAATCCACCTCTTCTATAAATGATTCAAGAGGAATTACTAGGATTGGGCTATCATGGCTATGAGGAAGACAACCATTCACCTTTTTTAATTTCAAACTTCCACACATAAAAAGATCCATACTGCTTTACATGCATGCCTAAAGAAGCTCCAAGAGTTGACACAGAGCTAACAACCACAAATAATTAGAAACTTGAGGCTCACCAATCTAGAATAGAAGCCAAATCAAAAACCTCAAAATAATGACAAATTGCCTTGATAGAATGAGAAGCCCTTCACTTGACACACTCATTAAACACCCCACACTTTGTTGGCTCCTAATTTAATTGTTTTGGAAATAACCAAGAAACCAGAGAGATGCATCTAAGGCCAGTAAATTCGTATGATGAATGCACCTAATTACAGTCTTGGGCCAACTATAAGGATAAAACCTTCTTCACTTCACGCTTTGCTAGACCTAGGTGGGTGAACCTTCAAATCCAATTAATATGGTACCAGTGCAAAACATATCCCTGGATCTAACAAAGTAGATTATGACCCTTATATCTCCTAATACCTACGCAAGACACAAATCTGCAGTAGCTAAATGCAAATACTATCATATTCACAGGTTGAGTGAGGGCATCACATTTATAACTCTTCAACACAAAATGTAAAAATGATTTGAATTTGATTTTGATTTAAAGATTTGATTTTCTCAACATAACTCTGGTATGCAATAATAGAGAACATGTATCCTTCAAACTGGCCAGTCCCTTATCCATTGGGCATCAACTAAACCTTAACATGGAGATGGATACCTAAAGTATACTCATATATTTAGGCATTTGATCTATCTATTTGACTTGTAAATAGACATCAATCTTCATAACGACTCTCATACTTATGACAAAATCCTCCTGGTGTAACCTGTAACCCTATCAATATAAACAAGCACTTACTTGGCTCTTTGTTCCAATAGCAAATCTATTCTAATAGACAACCTTAAGGGATTGCAACTAAGTTCAAGCTCTTTGTTCTCAAACACAAAAAATTACAGATAATAGAAGAAGGAGATGAGAATTAGAGTGAAACTAAGAAGGTTAAACTCTTTGCATTAATTTCCTTGAAACCAATACATCATCTGTATATCAAAACTCAGAAAATACACAAAGAATGACTGTGTAATATGAAATGCCTCAAAAGGAATACAATATGATGTTCAAAATAGGATAACACTGAGAAAATTGGTATCACAACTCTAAAAATCGGAGCCAACCTTGTGGTCTCACAAGTCCTAAAAATTGGAACCCTTACAATAAGCAGAAAAGGAAGATATATAGGAGAAAAGATCTTTCAGGAATTGTAATCTGTAATTGACATCTGTCCCATTGAAAGAGTCTTCAATCTAGAGTTGTTGAAGTTGAACTTCCTCATCTACCTACACTTTGAAAACCATAAATGATGCCAAAATATCTGCTATATCTCCACTTAAAATATGCAAATATCTCATGAGGGAATATCAAAAAATCATCACAATCTGCACTGCAGCTCCAAAAATCTGATCTTTACTTGTCATATCTGCTTTGTCATGAAGATCAACTTGTGTGGTTTCCAGAAAAAAAAATTTGCTTCACCTACCTCCAAAACATTCAATTCATCCTTATAATGGCTGAAAGAGTTAAATCAGATGAAAATGTATCCAAATCTGATTGCAATTTCATCTACAACATTAAATTTGCACCTCCTCTCTGTATAATTCATTGCAACTTTCCAGATCAGTGGATGAAATTTCTATGCCCTAGGTTTGAGTTCCACACCATATTTAACTCTCAGTAACCATTACCTCCAAATTGCAATCAACTTTAAATTTTATCCATAGATCCTCACCACATCAAGCGGTTCTAATTCAAAAAGTCAACGGACCTTATACCTTTAAGATTGGGGCCATGTGTCGCATTATTGCTTATCTGCATTCCTTAAATTTCTTGCACTTTGAAATTGTGTGTAAGCAACAATCATTGATCAAGACAAGATGAACAACTACAAAATGAAAACTGGGCTGACCCACTTTCTTCTTAACATGCTGGCAGTTAACCCAATAAAATGCTTCCATTTGTACTACTCCTTCAAATGCTGGCACTTCAAACTGGGTCCACGGATGATTGAGGACACGTGTCAATAGGTCGCTATCTCATTATGCGTAACCTTTGAGCATCTTGCCATAGTGAGATAGTGATGACCACTGATATCACTTTGATCATGTGGCAACCATTTGATAGAATTTTGAAGAGAAATATGGTGGGCCCCTTGTCACTATGTTGCTATTCGTAACCTTCGTGCAACTCACTATAGCGAGATAGCGATGACCATCAATCTGAGACCAAATAAAAGGTAGAGAAACTACACAAAACACCCTAATGAAGTGGTGGGTCCCATACTCGCTATGTTGCACAGACTAAACAACTTGCAACTTTCCATAGCGAGATAGCAAAGACTATTGATTCGAGATTGATTTGATGATTGGGATCCCTCATATGCTTTATGAATGGGCATGGGTCTGGGGCACTGATGACATGAGAAAACCTTGCACCGCTAGCATATAAATTCATATTTTAAAAACTTGGCCATATTACCATGCTACTTGGGTCCCACCGTGTGTTTATTTCTTGGCTGGGCACTATGTCGCTAACGGTGAGAAGAACAAGTTTCCTAATAGCGATATAGTGACCTTCGGTGCTGTCACTTTTCTCAGTGTATATGTGTATCCCACTAGATGCCATCGTGTGCCAAAAATTTATAATTGATATCTGACAAAGCATTGCCTAGGACCCATCTTCTGAAAAAGTTGCTGTGGGATTACTTTCCATCAATGTGCTATGTCGCTAACGGTGAGAAACAAAAAAATCTTGATAGCAATATAGCGACCTTTGGTGACTATGCTTAATTCAAGGCCGAAAAGATAAAGGAAATAATCATCCTCATTAATGCTTCTAACATAACAATAAAATCGCATGTCCATTTGACAACACTGCCTTTCAACTTAGTGGCAATTTCTATGTCGCTAAGGGTATAACACTTACATCTTTTCATAGAGAGATAGTGACCACCGTAGATCTTTTAGGGATCAGGCGGTGAGAAACAAAAAGGAAAAGGGGAGACTCAGGGTGTAAAAAGTTTGAAAAGGATGGAGAACATTCACATATTTAAAAAAAGTTTTCGCACCACGAGTAGATCTAGTTTGATTTTTTACCTAGGCAAGGGAAAATTATCATGCGGAAAATCAAACCAAAAATGACTCTATTTGGGGATGATAGACTACTTGGGTCTATGCAAGAATTTAGAATCTTTGGGAGAGCAGACCACAAACTTGATACAAAAATGATAACTTCTTTAGAGAACACAAAATGACACATAGAAACAAGAAACCAGACACCAAACTGCACAGAGAGACTATTTATAGGGATTTACAAAATATACAGAATGTACAGACAAGCCAAGAACCCTAATGCTACTGTTCATGGAAAAAAGATACTTTAAGAAAAGTACCTCTTCAAGAATTGTCCATGAACTAGCAATTCAAGAATACCTCTACTTAAATCCGTTAGAAAATATGAATCCTCTCCATTTTTATCACAAATGTTATGTGGGCCAAGGCAGATTGGATAAAATTTACCATGCTTTCCTTTATCTTCCATTCTAGCATTCCACATTAGTACCATGTCACCAATTTCAAATTTCCTATCACTGGCTCTTTTGTCATACAAATTCTTCATTTGTGATTGCAACTTGGCATTTTGAACAACAAATTCTCTCCTTGTTTCTTCTAGTTGCAATATATCATCCATTCTGAGTTGCATCTCATCAATGATATCATTTTCGTATAATTGAACAAATCTATACATCTCTTTGAAGTTATTTTGTGGAAGTCTAGCCTGTATGCCATAGACCAAATCAAATGGGGGACATCTAATGGCCTTTTTCACAGTAACCCTATCAGCCCATAAAGCTAATGGCAACTTTGAATCCCAAGCCTTCTTGTTTTCTCCTAAGATCCTCTTGATAATTTTTAATATACTCTTATTACTTGATTCTACCTGACCATTCCCTTGAGGATGATAAGGTGAGGATGTATATTCTATAATTCCATATTTCCTATAGAATTCTTTATACTCATTAGATCTAAAACACATAGCATTATCTGTTATTATCTTTTGTGGACAACCAAATCTAGTTATAATACTATTTAAAATGAAGTTGATCACCACCTTGCTTGTTGCATTTGTAGTAGGGACTTCCTCAACCCACTTGGTGAAATAATCAGTAGCCACTAGGATCCAAGAATGTCTACCACTAGATTTATTTGTGATCTCACCAATAAAATCAATTCCCCACTATTGAAAAGGTGCTTGCACCTCAACAGGTCTTAAGGATAGATTTCCAAAAAACTTAAACTTCCCACTAAATCTTTGGCAGGTATCAAAAACCTTTATGAACTCATGAGTATCTCTGAAGAGTGTAGGCCACCAAAAACCAGCTCTCAAGATTTTATGGGCAGTAGTTTTAGCCATATAGTGATCACCACATACACCTTCATGCATTTCTTTCAGGATCCTTTTAGACTCATTTTCATCTACACACTTCAAAAGTATCCCCTCCATATTTCTCCACCATAATTGACCCTGCATTATAACATATCTTATAGCTTGCAACTTCAAAGATCTTTTTTGATTATCTGTTAACTCTGCTGGAGATTTCATGTTTTGCAAATAATAAATTGTCTTTGTACCAGTCAGAGATATCCATATCACAAAGATTCTCCCTGCAACTATCATCAAGTTGATTGATTTGGTTTGCCTCTAAATTAGCTTCTATCATCAATTTAGCCAAACCTTGACCCCTAACCAGTTTAGTAATCTGAATATCAATGTTAAACTCATATATCCTATTAATCCATCTACATCTCCTGCCAGATACCTCCTATTGTGAAAAGATGTCCTTCACAACAACAGTAGGAACAAAAGCAATGACAGTAGCTCCTACTAAGTAACATCTAAAAGCTTTCACCCCTTTTACCAATGCATACACCTGTTTCTCATTGATGTCATACTTAAGTTTTGCTGCTTGCAAAGACTTGCTAAAGAATTCAATAGGCTGCTCATAACCTTCTTCATTTTTCTGTAAAAGTACTGCAACAACAATCTGAAATGAGGCAAAAGAAAATATATGCATTGGTTTGTCATAATCAGGTACTCTGAGAATAGGGGCATCTTTAATAGCTTGTTTAATTTTTTGAAATGCAATACTAGGTTCACCATTCCATTTTATCTCAGATCTCTTCTTTAGCATTCTTGATATAGGCCTACTAATTTTTGCAAAATTTGTCACAAATCTCCTAAGAAAATTGATCTATCTAAAGAATGACTAGATGCCTTTAACGCTCTTGGGTTTCTAAATCTTATCTATTGCTTCTACCCTTTCAGGGTCAATCCTTACTCCATGCTTGCCAACTAGATGTCCTAACAATTTTCCTTCAGTGATACCAAAGTTACATTTCCTTTGATAAATACCTTTTCTAGGTGCATGCAATGATCATTTTCATCCTTGGACTAAGCAATAAGGTCATCCTAATACACAACTATAAATTTGTTAATAATATCAACAAAAGCCACATCCATAGCCCTTTGAAAAGTAGCTCCAGCATTAGTAAGCCCAAAAGGCATCCTGACATTAACATAAGTACCCCATGGAGTAGTGAAAGTAGTTTTAAACTATTCTGATTCTTTAACAACCACTTGATTGTAACCTGAAAACCCATCCATCATTGACATAAGCTTTGAACTAGTGACCCTTTGCAACATGGCTTCCATATTTGCCAATCCATAATTATCTTTTAAGGAAGATATGTTGAGATTCCTGAAGTCAACACATAACCTTATGTCTCCATTTTTCTTCCTGACAGGAACTAAATTGGATACCCAAGAAGAATGTCTGATAGGATTTATGATCCTAGCATCTCTTAACTTGATCAATTCTTCTTACATTTTGGGAGCCAAGGTTGGGTTTATTAGCCTTTGTTTTTTTCTGAAAGGCTTAGCATCTGGTTTCAAAGGGATTTCATGTTGAAAGAGATCTTCCTTATAGGCCTTTAGATCATCATATGACCATGCAAATATTTGTCTATAGTTCCTTAGTAGGTCTATTAGATCTTTCCTAATTTTAGGAGGCAATTTCTTACCAATATATACCTTTTTAGGTGTTTCTTGAGTTCCCAAGTTCACCTCCTCTAAATCCTTGGCATTATACCCATTAGTATCCATTTGTGACCTATCTTGGTTGTCAAAAATGGTTTCTAAAACAACTAGACCCTTTGGAATTTTATTTGTCTTCAATTGTCCAACCTCCTACCCAAAAATTGTATCTTTTCCATCTATATTTTTCACACAGGCTGCACAATCAATTTCTTGTCCTGACAACATATGCTCCCAATTCAAAAATCTTAGAATGTCCTTATCATCTTCAAACACTTGCCAATTCTGAACATTATTAGGGATAGAAGGTCTAGTTTGTATCTCAATTTTAGACACACCAACAAATGTGATATCATCTAGTTTTATTGCTATATTTGCTAGTAAATATGCCATTTTATTATTTGTCCTATCTTTTTAAGTGATTCCAAATGCATAAAAACATTCAATCATGTCCCACATTGCATTTCTATACTATTTCAATCTTTTATTCTTTGACACATAAGCATTTCTTACTTGGGATACCACTAGTTCAAAATCTCCTACAACATGTAAACACTTTATCCCATGCTTATGAGCTAATCTAAGACCTAACAACAAAGCCTCTTATTCTACTATATTGTTGATACAAGGGAAACTTAAAGTAAAGAAAAATTTGTATGTTACCCCTGCTGGAGAGATCAACAAAATGCCTACACTAGATCCATCTTTGTAACATGCACCATCAAAAAACATAGTCCATAGATCACCCTTGTCTATTTTTGTGTTAACTTCCACTTCTAATTAAGACTTATGCTTAGATTTCTTTAAAGTCAAAACCTCAATTCTGAATACATTAATGTTTGTATCCACAAAATTTGTCATATTGGCATCTTCCTCTATCATGTATATACTCTTAGGTTCCCTATTGACTTTTATCAAATTTCTCTCAATATTGAAAGTAGCAAATGACAAATCACACTATAAACTCCCACCCATAGCAGCACTCCACTTTCTTGATAACAACATGCCATATTGAGGTAGAATATCAACAACCAATACACCTATAATAAGCTCTTTGTTAGGGCAGGCTGTTAATCTATATGGCAAAGAGTTTATAGTGCCTATGATTGTCACTTCTCCTTTATCCATAGCACATCTTCCTTGAGTAATATCCACTTTTAAGCCTAATTCCTTCATTATTTCAAAAGGCATCATAGTATTGGAAGCACCAGAATCAATCATGCAATTTTTTAATGTTTTACCATTTACTAAAATGCTCAAGAAAAATTGTTCAACATTTTCCAAACACTGATTTACAGAATTATCCAAAATTTTTTAAGGAATTTGAGACACCACTCCTTCAACTTCATTGTCCTTTACCTTTTCTTTACTACTTTGTTTGGAACTGTGATTTTCATTACAATCCTGACTTACCTTTACATCAATATTTCCCAACCATACTATAGTTTTATTTTGATGTTTAGGGATTCTTAGCAATTCAGACAATGGAACCTTAACAATAATCTGAGACAAAACAACAAGCATATCTATGGAAGAACCAAAAGGATTATCATTAGTCACATTACTTTTCTCATTTTGTTTATCCAAAATGCTCAAAACATTTTGATGATTCTTATCATGTTTTGTGATGATCTTTGACACATTCTCATCTATTTTTCTAAGGGCATTATTTGAGAACTCCATATCTTTAGGATTTCCTCCTTTCTTTTGTTCCCATCTTCTATTAGTAATTTTAACCTTCACAGTAGGAGCCTCTTTAGGTTTCACAATTTCACCCTTCTTAGCATTAACCCCCTTTATGAAGATACTAGCTACCTTATTACTTTCATCTCTCTGAGCCATGTTTCTAGTCTAAACGTGAGCTATCATATTGGAAATAATTTGATCAATTTCTTCCCTAGAAGGTTTCCTCAGTGTTACCTCTTCCTTTGCACTTACCGTGTTACACACATTGTCTTCCACATCACTTTCATTAGAAAATATTTGTTGTTGTGTGACATTCTAAAACTGTCTTTGGTCATACACATCTTGGTCATAATCTTCACAGTCAGAATAATGTGATTCAAACATATTGCATCCTACATCATCTTTATTTTCTTCCTTCTCGTGACAATTTTCTATTACAGCTTGATTTCCTGGGAATGACAATGCTACTGCACAAGATTTAGGAGAATGGGGTAATTGACATGCAAAGCACCATGTAGGTTCAACAAAAAACTCAGGATCATCTACCAAATTTACAAATTTTTTTGACAAAGGATCAGGGGTCACCTCATTGTTGTTTTTCTTGGGAAGAGGGATACTAGGTTGACCATCCTTCCAAGTAGTATTGTAAGGGAAATTTTGTAGCCTATTTCCGTCTATTGAAATTTGATTGATAGGGGACCCTTTTATTAGTAGGGTTCCTATCATTCTTCATCTGAGGAATATTTAGACCTTTTATAGCATTTAGAATTTGACTCATTTCACTAGACTCTTGCTTTTTTCCTCCTATGACCTTATTTTCTTCCTTTCTATTTCCCTTATTCCCAAATAACCTAGGATCATCTCTTTTGCTTTCTAATCTCTCTAAAATCCTTAAATTATTTTCTATATTAATGGTAATCATGAAAGCATCTCTTAAGGTCCTAGGCTCTTTATTCCTAAGTTGGTATGCCATTTTACCATCAAAAGCATTCAGATAAGTGATCAGACATACCTTGTCATCAATTTGCATGGCTTGCATTAGCTTGTACATCCTTTCTTGAAATGTAGTGTTAAATTTAGTAACAGATTCATTAGGTAACCTCTTGGTATTATTGAATTCACTCAAAATATAGCTCTTATTTTTCTTGTCACCATATTTCTCTTTGAAAAAACACTCTATATCTTTCCAATCAACAATAGACAATTTAGGAAGTCTCTTGAACCACTCTCTACCATCTTCAATTAATGACTGCACAAACAACTTCATAATGACATCTCTAGCTTCAACCTCATAATCATTCATCATATCAAGAAAACTCCTTAAATGGTCCTCAAAAGAGATAACATTATTTCCATCAAATTTAGGCAATATTTTCCTCATTTCTTGTGGGATAGGATTTGGAAAACCAGTGATTCCATCAAAGCATATTTTCCTATAGCCTTCTAATTGAATAGGTCTTCTTTGTAAATCACTCTTGGGGTGATTAGCACGATCTTTCTTAGTATTATTCATAGTATTACTAGTGCTGGCATCACCAAAAGATTTGTTAAGATCTATCTTTAGTGAAGATGAAGACAAGAAAGAAACAAGTATCTTAGTAGTATTCTAATTTGCATCATTAGATCCATCATAATCTTTAGGTGTAGCTACGAACTGCCTCCTAGTATTTTCCAAGAATTTGATCTTATTGTTCATTTCAGCTATAGTAGCCTTAGTTTTTGCAATCTCTAATTTCTTGGCCAAAGCATCCCTTTGTTTCCTTCTCTTTTCCAACTCAATATCAGAGAGTGACATGGAATCATGGATTTGAACTATCTTTACTGGCTCATTGATCTTAATACCAATCTCCTTTTGTTTTCCTTTGTCCTTAGCCCCTACAAGAGGTTCCACATTTTTTACTCTATTGTTATAAGCTTCTAGAGCAGTATAGTTCCTAATTTGCTGTATTACAAGTCCCTCTAGATTCATTTTTTGAGTTTCCAACAAATTCTTCTCTTGCCTCTTAAGTTGTTCAACTTGTCCCACAATCTCAGGCTACCAGGCACTAGCTGCTATCTCATTTTTCTTCTTCATAGTAGTGATTTGCCTAAGTAATTCTTTCTTTTCTTCATAAGCCTTCGTAATCTTTTCTTCCTTTTCCTTTTGAAATCTCCTATTTATAGCTTCTTGCTCAGCAAGCTAAGCTTTCAAAATTTCAATCTCATCAGGATCAGGGATAGTGAATTCAAACCCAGATGTTTTCTCATCATTAAAACTTTTAGGTTCTAAGTGTTTAGGTTTGACCTTCTCAGGGGAATAATCTGACATGAAAGGGTTTGTACTGCGTTGAAAGAGATTTTTACTAGTCCTATCCTCAAGACTAAATACAGGTGGTTGTACAACCTTTTCTTGACATATCATTTTAGGGGTATTATAGAAATCATCATCAGAAAAAATTGGGTGAGATCTCAAACCCTTGGAGAAAGGCACATTTTCAATAGTAGAATGGTGAGCATTATCTTTCCCAACTAGTTGCTCTTGTGAATAACTTCCTTTCTGCATCTCATTTCCCTTTACAACCCAATTCTGTCTTCCTCTTGGAAGGAGATCAGTTTGTAATTTGATTCTCGGGTTTTTCCTCACATTTTCCCATGTATTTTTGTTTTCCATATTTTGAAACAATAAATTTCTTGGATCTTGACATTGGTTAAAACCTTTTTGAGTCACCATCTACTCTAGCAAAATGGGAATAATTTCTAGATAGATCACAACCACTTCATTGATAATCTAGGAAAAGTATAAATATCTTTCCAAAACCACATGAAACTTCAGCATGAGATGCTTACTTCAAAATCTACCCAAGGAGAACAAAGATCTTAAATGATTCACTATTTATGGAAACACTTAAATGTAATTCCCCAGTAGAGTCACCATCTTGTTGGCTCCTAATTTAATAGTTTTTGAAATAATAGAGAAACTAGATAGATTCATCTAAGGCTAGAAAATTCCTATGATGAATGCACCTGACTGTAGTCTTGGGCCAACTATAAGGATAAATCCTTCTTCACTTCAGGCTCTGCTAGACCTAGGTGGGTGAACCCTCAGATCTAATTAATATGGTACCAGTGCAAAACATATCCTGGATCTAACAAAGTAGATTATGACCATTATATCTCCTAATACTTATGCAATGACACAAATTTGCAGTAGCTAAATGAAAATACTATGATATTCACATGCTAAGTGAGGGCATGACATTTATAACTCTTCAACACAAAATGCAAAGATGATTTGAATTTGATTTTGATTTAAAGATTTGATTTTCTTAGCATAACTCTGGTATGCAACAATAGAGAACATGTATCCTTCAAGTTGGCCAGTCCCTTATCCATTGGGAATCAACTAAACCTTAACATGTAGATGGATACCTAAAGTATACTCATATATTCAGGCAACTGATCTATCTATTTGAATTGTAAACAAACATCAATCTTCATAATGACTCTCGTACTTATGTCAATATTCTCCTAGTGTAACCTATAACCCTATCAGTATAAACAAGCATTTACTTGGCTCTTTGTTCCAATAGAAAATCTATTATGATATAAAGCCTTAAGGGATTACAACTGAGTTCAAGCTCTTTGTTCTCAAACAAAAAACATTACAAATAACAGAAGAAGGAGATGAGAATTAGAATGAAACTAAGAAGGTTAAACTCTTTGCATTAATTTCTTTGAAACTAATACATCATCTGCATATCAAAACTTAGAAAATACACAAAGAATGACTATGAAATATGAAATGCCTCAAAAGGAATACAATATGATGTTCAAAATAGGATACACTAAGAAAATTGGTATCACAACTCTAAAAACTAGAGCCAACCTTGTGGTTTCACAAGTCCTAAAAATTGGAACCTTTACAATAAGCAGAAAAGGAAGATATATAGGAGAGAAGATCTTTCAAGAATTATAATATGGAATTGACATCTATCCCACTGAAAGAGTCTTCAATTTGGAGTTGTTGAAACTAAACTTCCTCATCTACTTGCAATTTAAAAACCATAAATGATGCCAAAATATCTGCTATTTCCCCACTTAAAATATACAAATATCTCATGAGGGAATATCAAGAAATCATCACAATTTGCACTGTGGCTCAAAAAATCTAATCTTTACTTTTCATATCTACTTTGCTGTGAAGATCAACTTGTGTAGTTGCCAAAAAAAAAAAAACAAATTGCTTCAACTACCTCAAAAACATTCAATTCATCCTTACAATGGCTGAAAGAGTTAAATCAGATGAAAATGTATCCAAATCTAGTTGCAATTTCATCTACAACATTAAATTTGCACCTCCTCTCTATATAATTCGTGCCGCCACTTTCCAGATTGTTGGATGAAATTTTTGTGCCCTGGCTTTGAGTTTCGTGCCATATTTAACTCTTAGTAACCGTTACCTCCAAATTGCAATCAACTTTAAATTTTATCTATAGATCCTCACCACATCAGGCGATTCTAATTCAAAAAGGCAACGAACCTTATACCTTTAAGATTGGGGCCACATGTCACATTACCACTTACCCACATTCTTTAAATTTCTTACACTTTAAAATTACAGGTAAGTGACAATTGTTGATCAAGACAAGATCAACGACTACGAAATGAAAGCTGGGCTAACCTACTTTCTTCTTAACACTTTGGCAGTTAACCCAATAAAATGCTTCCATCTATACTACTCCTTCAAATGTTGGTGCTTCAAATTGGGCCCATGGATGACTAAGGACACGTGTCAATAGGTCACTATCTTGCTATGCATAACCTTTGAGCATCTTACCATAGTGAGATGGCGATGACCACTAATATTGCTTTGATCATGTGGTAGCCATTTGATAGAATTCTGAAGAGAAATATGGTGTACCTCTTGTCGCTATGTCATTGTTCATAACCTTCATGCAACTCACCATAGTGAGATAGTGATTGCCATCAATTTGAGACCAAATCAAAGGTAGAGAAACTGCATAGAGTACCTTGAAGAAGTGGTGGGTCCCATACTCGCTATGTCACATAGACTAAATAGCTTGCAACTTTCCATAGCGAGATAGGGAGGACTGTTGATTCAAGATTGAGTTGATGATCAGGATCCCTCATATGTTTTATGAATGGGCGTGGGTCCGGGGCACTAATGACGTGAGAAAACCATGCACCGTTGGCATATATATTCATATTTTAAAAACTTGGCCATATTACCACTCTGCTTGGGTCCTACCATGTGTTTATTTCTCGGATGGGCACTATGTTGCTAACGACGAGAAGAACAAGTTTCCCAATAGTGTTATAGCAACCTCCGGTGCCGTCACTTTTCCTGGTGTATATGTGTATCCCACTAGATGTCATCATGTGCCAAAACTTTATAACTGATATTTGACAGAGTATTGCCTGGGACCCATCTTCTGAAAAAGTTTTCCTAGGATTACTTTTTGCCAAGGTGCTATGTCGCTAATAGTGAGAAACACAAATTTCCTGATAGTGATATAGCGAACTCTAGTGACTATGTTTAATTTGGGGCCAAAAAGACAAAGACAATAATCACCTTGATTAATTCTTTCAACATAACAATAAAACTGCACGTCCATTTAACGACACCGCCTTTCAACTTAGCGGTAGTTGCTATGTCACTAAGGGTAAAACACTTGCATCTTTTCATAGCGAGATAGTGACTGCCGTAGATCTTTTAGGGATCAAGCGTTGAGAAACAAAAAGGAAAAGGGGAGACTCAAGACACGAAAAGTTTGAAAAGGATGGAGAATATTCGCATATTTTTAAAAGGTTTTTGCACCACAAGTAGATCTAGTCTAATTTTTTACCTAGGCAAGGGAAATTTATCATGCAAAAAATTAGACCAACACACTCCTTGCAAAAAAAGTCCCAAACACACCCTATGGAGAAATCTAAACACCCTATAGAAACTCCCAAAACACCGTATGAAAAACCCAAACACCCAATAGAAACTCCCAAACTCCTCACACCAAAAAACACTGCAGGTAGAAGGTACAACATGAATACAAGGTAGGAAATAGGTCTAGGGCAGAAAAACCCCAGCTTGAAGTATCCTCTTTGATCACCCATGACATCACCCTTTGCCTCTTTGTAATAAAATTCACTCTATATTATTTAAATTTTAAGTTCTTAATTGCTTTGAAAATTTGAATTTCTATAACTTATTTACATTTGTAGATATGTTTGTCCTTTTGGACTTTCTATAAAACTCATAATATATGTTGATATATGCTCTCTTAGCCTTCAAGTGATATAACAATCTTGGGTAGATAAAGCAAGCCATTCAAAAGACCAATCCAACTTCAAAATTTCATGTGGAGCATATTAAGCCCTTTATGATGTGTTGGTGGAACATTATGAAGACCCCACTTCATACAAAAGGTTATACATTATATCCCAAATGTTATGTTCCTTAGTATAGGAGAGCTCATCAATCTCATAATGAAGATGTGAAAAATTGCTCATGAAAGCTATTTGTAAAATGTATATTAATGAGGAATCTATTGTACTTCATAATAATAGCTAGCTTTTGGCAATCTTTGTGATTCAACCTAGGAAACTCATAGATGAGAATAAATAGAGGCACATTAGCTCAAATTTGACACTATTGGATGGTGCATATGACATGGTAAACATACAATAGAGTTGAGGATACTTGCCACTCACTTTATTTTATTGAACATGAGTTCCTATAGAGAGGAATTGGTCTACATATGGTTTCATTTAGTCAAATTAAGAAGTATAACCTTACCTCTAGACAATTAGAGAAGCAGATGACCATATATAGTGCTTTGAGGTTGCAAAGCTCTAACCTAATGTCAGAATGTTGATTTTGAAGTTGCTGTGTATGTCAATGAAGAGGCATGGAAGGGATTGGGTTCGATTCCATTGGATGGTGCAACTTGTCATAGTGGCAAAGACTTGGACATAAACTTTAATTTTAATTTTGATGTATGTTGCCCAAGTTTTAGTTCATATCTTTTTCCTTAAGGTTTTGAATCAAGTCAAGTGTCAAAGTCTTGAGTCCAAGTCTAGATTTCCTATAGGATGATCTTTCTTCTCATCATTCCTTGGAGTTAACCTAATGTAGGAATCATATGAGCAATGCATCAGTCCAAAGCTAGGTGATTAGGGTTTTGGGAGGGTTTGTTCATGCTTTTCCTAATGAGAAGGTCTAAATGTTCTAAAGATTCATATTTTCCTTGTTCCCAATCATGTGAAAGATAAAGATTTATGTTGATAGGTAGTTCCTCATGAAAATATTTCTACAACTCTCTAAGAAACCCTAATTCTATGATCAAATCTTCCATTAAAGGAATTGATTCAGGTAGAATGAATTAATCATAGGTATATTTGGAGCAAACAATAGTGGAGAATATTGAAGACTGAGACTAAATATTGATATACAGATCATGAAAACAAGTCAACGGTGAAATCAGTTAGATCCAATACAGAATGAACGTTAAAAAATATAGAAATAGTGAAAGAAAAAAGTTGAAGATGGTGAAGACCAAAGTTGAAAAATTAATTGAATGAAATAAAGTGCACTATTAGCCTATTGAAAAGTCCAAATGATTACCCATTAGATCGGGTCCCATTTAAATATTAAATAAAAGTTGGATGCCTTCACTATCAAATTAGAAAGAGATTTATAGATATCGCTTTCCCGCTTTTTAGAGATGCTCAAAGTTTAAACAATACGGGTAAGCAACTTGATGAGACATGGATATGTGGGGCCAAATTTAGTTTGTGAGCTGCCAAAGAAGATTGTTAGAATGTATGCAAAATTGGTGTGCTGCAATTGGTCAGGTTCTTTGACATGACAAAAGTGTGTCAGCCTTACATGATTGCCCAATCTTGGAAGATCAATAGTGGGAACTTGCCCACTTTTTGAAGATGCTCATACTTTAAACAATGTGGGAAAGCAACTTGTTGACATGTAGATCTATGGGCCCTTGTTCATCAAAAGTCTTTGCTGTAGAGTCATAACAAAGGTAATAAACGTTTCATCATGATCATCAAATTGTGTAAGATCAATGACAAAAATTTAAAACTAGTAGTAACCATTGGAATATGAAATATACAGTTTGGCATGAAATAAAAGAATATGAAAGATTAAAAGGTTTTCATAGGATTTGTGAAATTGTAGGAAGTTGAAAGGTCATGGGGTGTTTTTAGGAATATTATGGATTGTTAGTAGAACAGATATCAAGTGCTTATATCATGATAATTTTATATTTTATTCTTTTCTATTATATGACTATTTCTCTACCAGAATTACAAGAGGATAACAAAAAATTATAAATGAAACATCATTTGATAATGAAAGGGTTGGCAAACTTGATGGTGACTTGGTCTATAATTCCATTTACAATATTTTCTTGTCATGTTTTGTTGCCCATGTATAGATTAGTTCCGCATTAAGAGTTGAAGGACAATTATATGTGATCATGTGATAATTAGGTGGATTCCATTTCATTTTTATATTTTTAGTAGAAGTGATTCAATTTACTTTCCTCACATATGATTTTGCTTCCTCTCTTGTTCATTTCATATCATGTTAGATAATTTCATTGGGAAATTAAAGATAAATGTATATGAATCTATTTGTTATTGGTTGGATTCCATTTCATTCAAGGCTGATGGTGAAAGCAATTCCATTTTCCCTCATGTGCATTTCTTCTTTCATTCCTTTTCACATTTAGATGATTAAGACTACATTTAGAATAGAAGTTAAGGGTTAGGAATCTCAAGATAGTCTATTATTGTTATTCCATTGAGTGTGATAGGTTGTCCAAATCTATTTTTCCTAAATTGTTTGTGCCTACAAAAAATTTGGTTATCCTTTATTGCTCTTAGGTTAAGAGCTTATAATGTCAAGATTTATGATCTCATAAAAACATATTCATTGCATATCATTGCAAATTATAGGGAGCTATACCTAATTAATTGAAAGGGCAGTGACATAATACTTACACTGACCCATTTGTTAGTAAACATCCTTTTGTTTCTTCACATTTTGGGCATCTAGAGTCAAGGTAAAGAGAAGTTAGAAAGAGGGAAAAACTGTTAACCAATAGTTTTTGGTGACTCTACTAGGGAAACTCAAATGAAAGTTCTAAAGATTTTCCCTTCATAATTAGTTACTCTCTCTATATATTTGAATTGCAAGAAAAAACTTATTATTTTTAGGTGTTTTCCATAAAGAATTGATATTAGTTTATAGCCTCAACTTACTGAAGAAGTAGAGAGAAATTCAAAGTTGAACACTGGTAAGATAAATTTGAAAAACACCATTTATCAAAACATTTGATATACTTTGGATCCCAAATATACCAAGGGTTCCAAGGAGAAAGGAAAGATTGATCCAATATATGAAGAGTTCAAGAAAGCTAACTTTCCTATCCTAGAAGACCTTTGCAGAAGAGGAAGAACACATGCAAGGGTATCTGTAACCAAAAAACTTGAAGATACTCTATTTTCTGCAATTGTTCCTCCAAATAGAACATAGAGAAGTCAATCCTCTGATCCTCCTGTTGTCAGAAATTCCATTCCTTCTATTTTTGATGTTTTGCTATTGATTGGTACTGCTCTTTCTATTTTTTTTACTTTCCAAACAAATCAAATTACTGTACAAGCAATTATGGCACAACCATGGGGAAACACTATTGGTCCTCTTGCCCTTGGGGCTAATAATGATTTGCCAAGAACATCAAGGAAGAAATTTCCAAGATTCAATGGAGATGACTCTACTTCTGTAGAACAACACTTGAGTGCTTTCCATAAGGCTTGTGGTGTAGTAAATCCTCAACATGAGAATGTGACAATTAGAATTTTTGTAGATACACTAGTGGATAATGCTATTGATTGGTTTCAAGACCTACTTGTCGAATGCATCAGAAATTGGAACATCATGAAACAAAGGTTTGAGAAAAGATACGAAAGCACAAAAGATGCACAAACCTTGTTATTACAATTGGCACAAAGAAAGAAAGAAAACTCAGTTTCTATGAGAGATTTTAATGCCAAATCCAATAAAATTCTCAAAAGAATTCCTACTATAAGTGTACCTACTGATTATAATAAGAAAACTTTCTACATTAGCTCCATGCGACTTAATCTAGGATACCAGATTAGAAGAGAAAATGCAACCAACTTGCAAGTTGCTCAAACACTAGCTATGGAAATGGAGGATGACATGATAGCTTTTGGTAAGTGGAAAAGAGAGTTTCAATCTAGAACCATGAGAAATACAACTAGTATTTCCAATACTACAGAAGCCATGCTAAAATTGTCTAATGAGATCATTTCATTAAAAAAACAAATCAATATATCTGCTTATCAACCTCATTAGCAAGGTTATAGAAATACAAATGGAGGTAAAGCTTTGAAAATACCACCTATTCAATAGAGATTAGCAATTGAACCTACTCCAAAAATACAAAATATGTGTGCTTTTCACTTAAGAGAAAATCAAGATGGAGATACATGTGCTGATATGATCAGATATAAACATATGGTGGATAAAAAAGAACAAAAAATTGAATATCCTTAAAGTGAAGATGACCATGCTCCTTGTGATGACTCTAGAAATTAATTCTTAGAGTATGAGTCAGATTCAGAAGCAGGAGGAGATTGTTTTGCTACTCTAGAAGAATCTTAGTTAACAATAATGACCAGAGGTTAGAAGAATAGAAATTAGAACAATAATTTAGTCCCTATCAAGAATAATGCACCATCAAATAAAATTGATAAAGATAGTGGCATAGTAACTTCATCTTCACAAATGGAGTACAAAGGTAAGTGTGATAATTCCTTTGACATAGTACAATATTATGAAGAAACAAGAATTCAAATATCTTCATTGGATTATTTGAAATCTAATCCTGATCAATTGAAAATATTAGTTGAACATTGTAATAGTAAAGAGATAGAGCATGCTAATATTAATGCCAATGTTGAACATCATAATAAGGCTAGCACTAGTGGAGCTTCTTTTGATAATGAAGATTTTGCAATTCCCATACTATTTCAAGAAGAAGAATCTACTATTTTAGCTACCTACACAAATCAAAAGCTAGATCCTTTTTATATTTCTTTGTTCATCAATAGAAATAGGTTGAGAAATTGCATTATAGATTCAGGAGCTTTTGACAATGTAATGCATGCCTTTGTGGCCAAAGCTTTAGGTCTTCCATTGACTAAAACTTTTGGTAGATTCTACTTAATGGATTCCAAAAAAGTACAATTGCTAGGACACATTAAAGATGCTCAAGTTGCCCTTGCTGCTTACCCCTCTAAGAGATTGAAACTTACCATTTTAGTAGTAGATATACCTACAAGCTATGGAATTCTCTTGAGTAGAATATTTTTAAAAGACATGGGTGGAGAAATAAAATTATATTGGTCTAGTGCCACTATACAAGTTGGAGACAAAAACATGAAGCTAGAACCATAAGAGAAAGCAAAATTCACTGTTTTGAAATCAGATGATTCTATATCTCAAATCTTGTATCATGAAACGTAGTTTGGCAATTATATGTTGTTCTCTAGTACCTTTGAGATCTTAGAAGAATCATAACCAAATAAAGGTGATCAATTGTGGACCCTAGAATTTGATGACAATTGTGCAAATGTTGGTTTAGGTGTAGGTGTGGTGCTGATATCACCTGATGGAGAAATGACTTGTTTTTCTTATAAGTTGGATTTCAAAAACACTAATAATACCATAGAATATGAAGCTCTCCTTCTTGGTATAATGGAAACAAAAAAAGGGAGTCAAGATGCTTAAAGCACAAGGAGATGCAGAGTTGGTAGTAAGACAAGTCATGAATAACTATGCAATGAAGAATTCAAGATTAAGAAACTATCATAGTAAGGTGTGGGATGAAATTGAGGGTTTTGATGCCTTCTCAATTACATCAGTACTTGGAGAATTCAATTCAAGGGTCAATTCTTTGGTAGTCTTTGCATCATTTCTCTTACCGCACCCTTATTTTAGAAATCAAACCTATAAAGTGGAAGTTCTATTTAGGCCTAATGTCCTTGATAATGAGGAGTCATGGTGGGTATTTGAAGATGATAAACAAACAATCAAATTCATTGAAGGGGAAGATCCTTTTGAATGTTTTTATTTTGAAGGAAGCACTAATGTAAAAGGTGGTGATTTAATGGTAGGAGATGAAAAGAAGACATGATTTGATGTGTTTTATTTGAAAGGTAATATGATTCCATCTCATTTAATTTCTTTAGAGAAACTCTTTGATAGGCATGATGCATATATAAAGAGAGAAAGAGATAAGAAGGGAAATGCATGTGGTGAATATGATGGAATCAACGTAGGGATAGAAATCAACCGCTAGATGATAAACATAGGAAAATGTTGCACACCAGAAGAGCAAGAAATTACTTATTGAATTTTAGGATGTTTTTTCTTGGAGTTATGAAGACCTAAATAATTTCATGGGTGGGAAGTTCAAAAATGAAATCCCCCTTAAACTAGATGTAACACCATTTATGAAGAAGTAGAGAAATCATAATCCTATAGTTGAAGGTGTAATTTTCAAGGAAATTGACAAAATACTATAGGCCAGGATTATATACCCTATTCATCATTCCACTTGGGTAGCTAATATTTTACTTGTGGGGAAAAATAATGGAGAAATAAGAATTTGTGTAAATTTTAGAAATCTAAATCAAGCCTCACTCAAAGACAAATTTTCTCTCCCTAATATGGATCATCTTTTACAAATAGTTGCAGGATTAGAAATGATGTCTGTGTTAGATGGATTTTTAGGGTATAATCAGATCCAAGTGAATGAAGTAGATCAGTTCAAAATTGCATTCACCACACCATGGGGTACTTTTTCCTACAATAGAATACCCTTTGGTCTAATAAATGTAGGTGCAACTTTTTAGCGTGGCATGAATTTGCCTTTTGAAGGATTAAAAGATAGAATTATTGTCATAAATCTTGATGATTTGATAGTCTTTTTCAAAGAGAGAAAAGATCATATCAAAAATTTAGAAAAGGTGTTGCAAAGATGTAGGGAGCACGATATCTCTCTGAACCCAATGAAATCAGTATTTTGTGTTACAGAAGGTAGGTTTCTTGGTCATGTTGTATCCAAAGAAGGAATAAGTATTGATCTAGATAGAGTTAAAGCTATTTAGCAATTAAGTCTACCATTGAGTAAAAATGAAGTGAAGTCCTTCTTTGGCCAGGTTAAATTTCTTGAGGAGATTTGTGCTTGATTTCTATGAGATAGTTAAATGTATAGTTGATATGATGAAATACAATAAAACTTTCAAATAGAGTGATGTTGGGAAATATGATTTTGAAGATATCAAGGATGCCATTGCTAAAGCCCTTGTGCTTGTTCATCTTGACTACACCAAAGAGTTCATCTATTAGAATATGAAAAGATTAATAACCCAGAAAACTAGTGCAAAGAATAAATATCTAAACTATGAATGCAAATGATACAAAATCAAAATAGCAACACAGAGTTAGTCTCCAAGAGAGTAATGCAAATGCTAGAAGCAAAATAGCATTAAGAGAATGCAAAAAATAAGAGATGCAAATACAAGCTAGGTAGCATGCTTATATAGGCTAGGAAGAGGGAGGAGGTGGCAACACTAACCAATGAGGAGCAACCATCTATTGGACTAAAGATAGCAAAGTATCTTTCCAAGATAGCTAATGGATGCTCACATGTAGGAAGGTGACACCTTACAACCATTCACCTAATAAGACATGTTTTATTAACCTAAGCAAGATTATTAAAAGTGTAGGAAAAACCTAGCAAAATAGGAAAATAAAAAACTACACTAACACCCCCCCATAAGCGAAGCTTAGGTGGATGTAGAAATGGGTCCTGACAAGTCAAGCCTGATGAGGTACCCATGTACATAAGATTTTCCAAAAGAGAGAGAAAAGAGACCCCCCAAAAAAAAAGTTACGACTCCAAGTGAGAGGAAGAGGCCCCCCCAAAAGATGAAGCATCCTACACCCCCAGTAAAGCTCGAAAATGAAGGAACTTGCTCTCAGTGAAGGGTTTGGTGAAGATATCAGAAACTTGCTCGGAAGTCAGACAATAGCGAAGGTCAATGGCATGACCATGGATGAGCTCTTGGATGTAGTGCATGTGGACCTCTATGTGTTTGGTTTGTAGATGATGAACCAGATTCTATGAGATCTGAATGGCACTCTGGTTGTCACAAAATATGACTGATGGGCATCTAATTTGGATACCAAACTCAGTGAGAAGATGTTGAAGCCAAATGGCCTTAGTGGCAGCATTTACAGTCCCCTGATACTCAGCCTCAGTAGAAGATAGAGAAATAACAGACTGCTTTTTGCTCGACCAACAAATAGGACCTGACCCAAGTGAGAAGCTATACCTTGAAGTAGACTTGCGATCCTCAGAATCACCTGCCCAATCTGAATCTGTGTAGCCCACCAAATCAAGCTCAATACCTACTGCATAGTGAATCCCACAACTATGAGAACCTTGAATGTAGTGAAGGATCCGCTTGGCTACTTTCTAGTGCAACTCATGGGGCTCTTGCATGAATTGAGAGACCATGGCTATAGCATAGGAGATGTCAGGTCTTGTATGAGTCAGATAAATGAGACTCCCAACAAGTTGGCAGTACAAAGTGCCATCAACAAGTGGAGAAGAACATTGAGCCTCAAGTTTGACTCCAGAAAGGAAGGGAGTTAGAGAAAGCTTACAGTTAGCCATATAAAACCTTGAGAGTAAATCTAGAGCATACTTGGATTGTGTGATGGTGATCCCAGAAGGAGACTGAAGGATCTCAATCCCGAGAAAGTAATTTAACAAGCCCAAGTCAATCATCAAAAAATTGTCTTGAAGGGCCACTTTGACAACCTTAATGGTGGGTGAAGAACTTCCTGTGATCAGCAAGTCATCAACATAAAAAACCAAAAATAGAAGTTAATTACCCTATTGCAAAATGTAGACATTAGGATTAGAATGGTACTGAGTGAACCCAACTGATAGAAGGAAGGAGTCCATCTTGGCATACCAGGCCCGAGGAGCCTATTTGAGGCCATAGAGAGACTTTTGAAGATGACACACAAGTGAAGAATCCTGAAGGAAGCCCTATGACTGCTCCATGTAGATCTCCTCATGAAGGTCACCATGAAGAAAAGCACTCTTCACATCCATCTGATGTACTTCCCAATGATTAGCTAGAGCAATGGCAAGAACAATTCGAATGGAATTCATTCGGGCATCTGGTGCAAAAGCCTTAGAGTAGTCAATCCTAGGAACTTGGGAGAATCATTTGGCGACCAAGCGAGCCTTGTGTTTGTCAATTGACCCATCAGTTGCAAATTTTGTCTGATAGATCCAGTTATATCGAACAAGTTTTCTTCCTCATCAAGGAACTATACTCTTCTTGCATAGCTATATCCCACTCAGGAATACCAAAAGCCTCATGAAAGGACTGTGGATCTGAGGTAGTAGCAATGAAGACATGTAGAGCATCTTGGAATTGTGAATGAGTTTGCCCGGTGTCTGATGGATCCCCAACCCAATCACCTACAGACTACAAGGTCTGTCTAGCCCAAAGTGGATAGGAAGATGGAGAATCTGGAGGGTAATCATTAACCTCTGAATGATGACTAGTAGAGGAAGGAGGTGAGTTCTCTGAATCACTTTCTGCATTAGAAGTAGAGGTAAAAGACTATTCAGGTGAATCTGACTCATCAGAAGATCTGTCATGTATTCCAAGTGACTCTAATGTCAAGGTAGAAGGAGTTGGAGAAGTGATAGAAAGTGAGCTTGAAGATCCCTCCTCAAATTGAACACTCCTCTCAATGAATAACTCATGTGTAGTAGGGTGGAGCAACTGATAACCCTTCACAACATTAGGATAACCTACAAATATGCAAGGTCTGCTTTGCGGATCCAAGGCCTTACATTTCTCTGTAGGAATGTGGGCCCATGTAGGGGAGCCAAAAACTTGAAAGTGCTTAATTGATGGTTTCTGACCCCTGCAAGCTTCAAAAGGAGTAACTCCCTTGAAGGCTCGATGAGGAACACGGTTTTGGATATGACAAGCATAGTTAATGGCTTTTGCCCAATACTATGGTGCAAGAGATCTAGAGTGAAGAAATCCTGAATTGTGTTGAAATTGTCTGGACTTAAACTAATTAATTCATTTTCCAACATATGACCCCTCATTGAATCTTGTGTGCCAAATAATGTTTCTAGCTTTGTCCATACTTCATTTGGTCTATCCAAAGACTCAATGTGAAATAGAAAGTCAGGAGAAATAGAAAAACACAATGTTCCATATGCCTCATCGCATTTGTTAAACCACTTAGGCTTATTTTCATCTTTATTAGGTTCAGTTTCAAGTCCCATAGTTATCCTATTTAATCCCGCTTTCCTTAAGTGAATTGTCATGCGTGATTTCCACTCAAAGTAAATGTATGGAGTTAGGATGGGCATATTTGTTTGATCCATAATGAAAAAATGCAAAGAAGAAATGCTAAAAAGAAGAGAAGCCAACCACAACAATGCCCCCCCTTTTTACTCAATCAAAGAACCCCCCACACCCCCCCCCCCCCCCCCCAAAAAAAAAAAAAGAAATATGATTTGGCACTTCATGTTAGTGTGTTTACAACTACCACTAGAAAGAAATACTTAGTGGTCTTGATTTTAATGCATTACAAACCCTCATGAAGAGCATATGTTGAAAGTAAAACTTAGGCAAAATAATCAAGAAAAAAAATAACACCACTATGATCTACTCAAAAAATCATGCACTTTCAAAAAGAAGAATTGCCTCGATACGAGGTCATATGAGAAAGTTATGATCCTCTAAAGTTTCCAAAACGAGAACTATGCATAGTTATGACCAAGAATGTGCAATTTCTGAAAAAATTATGCATGCAAATCAAAAAACAACTCCACTGGTGGATAGAGCACAAAAAATAAGCCAAGGTCATAATAAGAATCGTCAAAATCAGAGTCCATATGAGCAAGAATGAGACATTTGAAAATTGCATTCAAATTTGTGACTACCAACGGAGAGGGGTATAACTGTAGCTTTCCACACTTGATCCTGTAAAATATATAGATTGCATGCAAAATCTAAAAGATACTCAAATGGTTTTTTGGGGCTACAAACAAAACTCAAAAAGCATTTTTCTTGCCGATGTACAGAAGATGTTGCTGTAGTGTAAATCATATGCCTTTAACAGTAAAAAAATGGCTCCAAAAATCAAGAAATAACCCCAACAGCCAAAATATGACATGCAAATGCTAGATCAGCTTCCTAGGTCCATCAATGGAATGTTGGAACTTGCAATACTGATTGAAAACTCCAAATATGCAAGTTGGTTGTCAGATTTGAGATTGAAACCCTAGAGAAAAACTGTTTTTGTCAAAACTTTTTTGATTCTCAAGATCATCCAAAAATGCAACAGAAGAGCATACTTCATTTTTCAAAAAACTACAATAAAATTTATTAGCCCTCCCCGAATCTCTCAAATAAGGAAATTAAAATCTATACTTGCACATAGAAAAGCTCTGATACCATGTTAGAATCTGAAAAGATTAATAACCAAAAAAACTAGTGCAAAGAATAAATGTCTAAACTATGAATGCAAATGATACAAAATCAAAATAGCAACATAGAGTTAGTCTCCAAGAGAGTAATGCAAATGCTAGAAGAAAAATAGCATTAAGAGAATGCAAAAAATAAGAGATACAAATACAAGCCAGGTAGCATGCTTATATAGGCTAGGAAGAGGGAGGAGGTGGCAACACCAACCAATGAGGAGCAACCATCTATTGGACTAAAGATAGCAAAGTATCTTCACAAGATAGCTAATGGATGCTCACATGTAGGAAGGTGACACCTCACAACCATTCACCTAATAAGACATGTTTTATTAACCTAAGCAAGATTATTAAAAGTGCAGAAAAAACTTAGCAAACTAGGAAAAATAAAAAACTACACTAACATCATCATCTACTGTTATGCCTTAGAACATACTATGTTAGCTATATTGATGCAAGACAATAAAGAGAGAATACAAGTCCCAATAGCTTTCATGAGTATACAATTAAAAAATCAAGAACTAAGATATTCTCAAATGGAAAAACATGCATATGTAGTGGTGAGAGCCCTCAAGAATTTTTGATTTTATGTGTTGCATTCTCATTCAATAATATATGTGCCAGATCCTGTAGTGAAAAGTATTTCGACACAATAGGAAAACATACTTATTAATATTAAAAATTAATTGATTGAATAAATTATAGTTGTTGCCTAATGCATATAGGATTACGTTGCTTAACCTTTAAGTCGTTACTCATTGATTTGAGACTTTATTATGATCAACATTGTAGTTCAAGAATATTTGATTTTGATTATAGCTATTTGCTGAATGGGGATTGGGTATGGGTTTTGGCATGGGGGTACATATGGTAAAATATTTTTGGGTTGTTATGTTTCAGGTAGGTTTGTTAAAAATAAAAAATATATGAAAACCATAATTATCTTTAACCTATAAATTAAACTATGAATACATATCATGCATATGCCAAACAAACTCAGTTTGTCCAGTTTAAAGTCATGATAGGTTAAGTCATATATAATATTAAAACAATATTTATTATTTTCATTTGTTATATGAGTATTCATAGACTAACACCACTTCCACCACCATCATCATCAATGGTGTTAGATTATGTAGCTTGATTAGAACTACAAAGAGTCCCATTGTGACACTATAAAAGTATGGTAGCTATTGGACTCTTTGAAGGGGTGAAGATTTTATGGCAGCAAAAACATCCAATCTAGTTTGTCTTAGCTCTACATCCTACAACTTTGTTATCCCTTCCTTATTTTTATTGTATTTATAAATACATAAGAAGATATAAGTTGGAATGCACATTATTTGTCTTTTGCACCTTTTTTGATAACAATTGGTTGCTCTTCATAGTAGAAGAGGTGTGTACTTAAGTTCTGCCTCATGGAGAGGAACTAGCGATGATATGTTAAGTTGAAGTAAGAGAATTTGAACTATTAAATTGTAAATAAAACTTTACAGTTGACAACAGTAATTTAATGACGTAGCTAACATAATCTTTTTGTACCCTAGTGTATTGTATTCAAAATATGCTAATTTTGTCATTGTTACCTATGAAGTGATCACTTGCAAGGATCATTAGCCATTGGGATAGATACATTTTATATTTATATCGATCAACCAGCCTCAAAATTTGACTCTAGTCAACTTCTATGTGACATTTCTATTTGATGGGTGCGGGCACTTAGGAAAAAGATGAAATTATTTCCTCTTTGCCCTAAGATTTACTTAGATGAGGATCTCATGAAATCCCAGATTGCAGAGCTGAAGCATTCTAGGATACTTGTGGTTGAGGCAAGGCACAATGGTAAGTGGGCAATTATCTACAACCTCAATGCATTTATTTAGGATTCTCCTCCTAATAGTTGGGAATTGAGATAGGCTCCCAAGGCCGCATGATGCTTTTCAAAGAAGTTGGTCAAGGATGAACCCTCCTCTAACTCTTTTCTTATCAACTACTAGAATAGTAATGGCTCTTTGTGGTCCCTCCCAAGTCTCCTCCATGATGTTGTTGGTTCTATGGATGTCTTGGTAGTCATTGAGATACATGAGAGTCTTGTTCATCCACTTATAGGTTATGATAGTTATCAATGGCTTTTAGTTTGTAGAGAGGAAGTTTGAGCTTTTGGGGGTGTATGTGGCTCTGGTGGTATTGCATGTTTCATTAGAGATGATCTATTCAGTGCTATTTCAGTGGTTCATTCTGACACTTATGCTAGATTTATGTGGATCTACATTGGTCACACTAGCTACTGCCAAAGAGATATCTTCATTTCCACTTGCTACTTTCCACTAGTTTCCTTGCGTTACACCTTGTACAGTGTTGAGGATGGGGACCCTTTTATTGACTTATATGATTACATCTCTAAGATTGGGGCTATAGGTGATTCCATCATCTTAGGAGACTTCAACACGTGGACTAGAGATGTTTAAACTCCCTAGCACAATCGCGGTTTGAACTTGACTTGTACTTTAGAGAGAGATCTTACTAGTATGGAGCTCCAAAACTTATCTGAGGATTATAGTGGGCCTCTTTCTGGTTATGGTCATGACCTTCTCCTTCTTTGTGAGTCTTTTGAATTGGTGATCCTAAACAACCTATCTTGTCTCCCAAGATTTGAGACTTATACCTATTGACCTCATAGTGGGGGTGCGAGCATGGTTGACTAGATCCTTAGTTTTGCTTCCTTTATCCTCCTCATCTACAACTTGACCATTTCCTACCTCCCTTTGGCTAATCACTCTCTCCTTAGCCTTACAGTTCATGTCTCTTCTTCTTCCCACCCTCTACCTCCCATCTCTCACCCCTGATGCTATACTCCCACCCCCTACTCATTTTTTCTTCTATGAGAGTGACTAGGACCTTTTCATCCTCCATTTGAGAAGATTTCTCTGCTTTGATAGCTTTACTGATCATAGCTAGGTGTCCACCATGTTCTACCTTCTTGCCTCTACAATATGGGAGTCTTCTCTCCTCTCTATCCACCACCACCCATCTCCTCGCACCCCTAGATCTACATAGAAAAATACCTTTCCCATGAACAAATGGTATGATGATACCTATAAAACTTTACACCACTCCTTGTACTTGGCATTTAATACTCATTCTCTTGCTTTCATAGACTTATGACTCTTATTATCACTTTAATCACCATAAGAAGTGGTTATTCATTACCTCATAGTGTAGGTCCCTCCATGACATGCTTAATCATTGTACCAAGCTATTTTGGTGTGTCATGTTCCCTTGTCGCTCCCAACCCCCATCCACCCTAGACCTTTGCTCCCTCCCCTCCCATATTTCCATGCTTTATGACATCCCTGGTTAGCTTGCTCCCCATCCCATCCTACCTACCCATTGTCACTTATTTTCCACCTCCAACATTTATGAGGCCATACCACTTATGAGATGTAGTAGGATGATTGATGATGAAGGTTTTTAGGCTAAGCCCTTTAAGCTAGGTATCTTGATCCTAGGTCCTTTCCTCTCTACACTCTTTAATAGAGTAGTTTGTACTACTTTTCTAGAGTGTTGGTCGATGCACACTATCCACCCAATCTATAAGTTTGGGTTGGTTTTAGACCCCAACAACTATAGGACCATCATGATTGGGCATACCTTTGCCAAACTCTATTCCATAGCTTTGAATACCATTTTATATAGAGAGCTTGACATGAGAGGGTACACGGCCAAGGGTCAAGCAAGTTTTTGGGAGACTACCAGACTATAGACCATATTTTCACATTGTGAGATATTATTAAGGAGGTCCACCACCACAAGACAAAAGTCTATTGTTTTTTTGTGGACTTTTGTAAGGCTTTCAACTCTAGCCCTCATGTGATCCTTTTTCAGAGACTTACAGAGATTGGTATTTCTGAGATCTTGCTTAGAATGATCATGAGGTTATACAAGAAGGTGGTTGGTAGACTCAAGACCCCCGAGGGCCTCTCTAACCCTATCCAAAGCACCATTGGGTGAAGTAGGGTTTCCCATTCTTAGCCACATTGTTCGGGATCTACATTGACAAGCTCGAGACCTTTCTTAGTGACTCCTCTTTCTCAGGTGATGACTGCCATCTACACTAGGTACTAATCTCTATCCTCCTTTTTTCTAATGATATGTCTCTTTTAACTTCTCTCCTAAGGGGCTTCAAATGATCCTTGATAGAATTGAATCTTTTTGTGACTTGAGACAATTGGTTGTGAACCTTGAGAAGACCCATGTTATGGTCTTTAAAAATTTGAAGACCTCACATTTCCATTTCCACTTCCAGGGTTGGGAAGTTGAGATTGCTTCATCTTACACATACCTTTGGGTTAAGTTTTTTGGGCTCCATTTTAGCTTGCGACCAACCATTCAACCTCAAATTTACAAAGCATTATGTTCCCTTGCCATGCTTGAGAGACAATGCTTTACACATTACTTCCAGGAGATCTCGACAAAGTTATCCCTCCTAGATTCCTTAGTAAGACCCAAAATACTCTACAGTTTGTTAGTATGGGGGCCTTTCCTTTTAGATTTAGTTTAGCCTTGATTGATCATATCTAGATTTTTCTCTATCAAATTATTAGATGCTAGAGATCCACCTCCCATAGTATTATTCTGATTGAGTTTACTGCCCACCCTTTTGGACTGGCATCCATTTTTGACTTGATCTGGTTCCTCCACTAACTTGGAGCTTTGCAAACTCTACTCAAGGTTGACATAGATACCCTCGCTTGGCATACCACTCTTTAGTTTCTATTACAAACTTTCATTCAGCCTATAGGGCCCACTATTGGTACACTCAGGCTACTATCCTACTGAGATTGACCAAGATAGACATCAACCACCTCCCTACTAGTTTTCACTAGATGCTATAGCTCACCTCCTCCCCTCTTGAAAAGAGTTGAACAAATATGTTAGATTGGACATCTACAGACAATATATTATCTAGACTTCGATTGATCACCTGGGGGGTTTACATCTAAGGACATTCTATGCTGAATACTTTTTCAATATTTGAGATGGATCATTTAGCACCTAGACTACTTACATATATAGTGGAACCATGCCCTAGGTATCTCCCTTGGCTCCTTCAGGATGGGCTCTCACTGACTTTAGATTTAGATCAACCACCATTTCGATAGAGAGGATAAAATTTGTGGACATTGTACCATGGTGGAGGTAGAATCTGAGACCCATTTCCTTTTTAGATGCCCCATATACCATGAGATCAGAGGGAGATTCTATTGTTTTTTTAAAGAGTGCAGATCCCTCTTGAACATCTTCAGGTACACAGATCAATGTTGCCTTGCAATTTATCTTCGTGGATCCATACAATTTTGTGACCATACTTTACAACTATCTTTCCCCAAGGGTCAAACCTAGGTATAACTTATCATGACCTTCTTCTTGCCCTTATCTCATGCCTGAGGTACAAAGTGATCATATAGTTTCCCTGACACAAACCACTCCAGATCAGTGAAACCCTATAGTGTTCCTCTTCGCTAACAATACTCCTCCAAAAACACTCAATAATAGAATAGAGCCCTTGGTCACCTCTATCCATCTTATTCATTATTTTCCTTCTTCCCTTTGAGGAAGGATCCCTAAACCCTAATAATGTTTAGGGTGACTCTTGCTCTCTTCTTCATCTTTTATTTTAGGTTTGTGCTTGCTTTTTTGTTAGCACCATTTGGTGTTCTATTTGATGCTATCTTCTTGCTTGTAAGCTCTAAGTCCCATAGACCCGTGTTGTGGTTTCTTCTTGGACATTAATATTATCTTATCTTATCAATAGTCCAACTTGGGGGGACATTGATTGTCCTCTTAATATGACATTGATAGGTACTTTGAATGCTATCTCTACCTCTAAGTATGTTGATATATCTGATTTGTTTATTCATTTTTGAGGAAACCCTAATATTAAAGCTAAGGGTTGGTATTTGAAATGCGGCTTAAAGTGGTGCCATTCGCTCCATTAAAGTGGACTTATCATGTTATTGAATTTGTGTTTACCACCAAGCCTTATTTTTTGCAAAAAAATTTCTAGTTAGATGGGAGAGGTCAATTGAAAGATGCGAGAGTTTTAGTTTATCCATAAATTTTATGGAAGGTCACTTTGTATTGATTGAGTTTTAGAAGAAAAGGAAAAACTCTGGTCAGATTGACCAATTATTCTTAAAGAGATTTGAGAGAGGTTGCAGATTGAGGTTTCCTCTTGAATTCTTAAGGCCTATTGAGTTTCACATTTATTCATTATTAGTGCAAGTGATTTTAATTAAGGAATATGCTTTAATATTTTTTCAATCATTAGATGCAAGGGTACTTGGAGACACTAGATTAGTACATCTAGTTGGAATATATATTTGTGCATTTTCTTGATGTTTGGTAAATATAGTCAGATAAACCTATGACTATATATAATTATAAATGAGATATAATTACATAAGTTTATAAAATGAGAAAATTTTATATATATATATATATATATAAAATATCAAATTAACAAATAGACATGTCTCCTCATGGGGACATGTCTCTTCCTAGCCCTTGCTCATTATAAACAAAAGGTCATTGCCATTTGGAAAACACATCCCACATATTATGGTAGTGCTATTACATTTCCAACAGATCTAGGAAAACTAACATGGTATCAGAGCCAACTAAAAATGTAGAAAGATAATATAATTATCGAGACAAATATCATATAATGACATTCACACTTACAAAGACTAAAGGCTATACACATTGCTGATATAAAATAAAGAACTAACAAAAGCTTCAAATTACTTGAAACACTAAATTTCTCATTGTAGCAAGTTTTTATGAAAATCGAGTTTTGTTCATATAAATATCACTTATTTAATGAAGACATTTCAAATTCATATTTTGAATTTTTTTACAATAGACATGGATTTAATGTGTCTCAACTTTCAATGATATAAGTTAGAGACCATCAGTATTATAGTGAATGACTAGCTTATGGATGCAAAACAGTGACAAGTCAATTTGCCACATCATCCATAGTGTGATAAAGGGTGTAACCTCAATGGACTAAATGAAGAGAATGACAAATGAAGTAATAATGAAAATTCTAGAAAATGCCTTTAAGATATATTTGATAACAATTCACATAGTAGCCTAAATCAATAATGAGTGGGAACTAATAGAAAACAAAGATAGAGATGTGTTGAGTGCTAAACAAAGAAAAGCTATAAAGGATGTAGCGATGCCATATTGGCATACACATAGTGACTACTACAAAATATAAAACAATGATGGACTTAATATTCACACCATGTTGAAGAAGACAATGGTGAGTCCTATGCAATGATTCTACAACATTCCAAAAGATAGTTGTTAATCATCAAGAGTGCTCTACACATGATAGGATAATAATTTTTTTAAACCCACCTATATATGTCAAAATGACGACATTGTTAACAATTCTATGACTTTGGCAATATGAGTGTATAAAATAGAGGGACTATCAATTATGAAAAAAATTCATTTATTAATTGCTTTCAAACTTAGAGGAAGTGACTATATGAAATATACACGTGTTATTAAAAGTTCAAAAGTAGGTAAAGCATCAACTAAGTTATGAAACATAGAAAGAAGATAATTCACGTGACTATATCAGAAGGACCCTCATAGACACATAGGAATGCCAAGATGGTTTGACAAATAAAAAATTAACTTCTTTCAATAATTGAGATCTAATTGCAATCCAATCAGATAGAAAGAAAAATCAGAGGAATATAAAATGAAGACAACAAAATTGGAAAGAGCATGAAGTTTGTTGCAAATAGTGGTGCTAGGATGGGTTGTGAAGATGTGGCATATGGGGGAAGCTTAGAAGCAACACTGAGAGGCAAATGCTCAAATGCTCATTACCTTGGGTCTATCTATAATGAATTGGCATGAGGACTTGGCTATAAATGGCTTACAAACTTAGATAAAATGAGGCTAGAGTTGAAAAGTCATCAGGCCCCATAATAACCACTAAGTCCATAGGCCACGTGGGTAAGGTGGACCCACTAATAAGTATGCAAGACCATCAAATACCGAAGGAGTAAATAAAGAAGATATTACAAGAATTTGAATAAAGGTACATTGGAGGTATATTATATATTTAAATTTTCTCACCAATGCTATAATATGGCCTAAACATATAATGAATGTATATATAGTTTTGAGATATTTGTCAATTAATTTTGATAAAATGATAAAATGTCTAATAAATATAAAATTCATATATAGAAATATCCTTTATTTTAATAATTTGACATTATTAAATGTAAGAGGATTAATTGATGTGCAACAAGATAGTAATATAATCTCTTGTCAATATAGATTAAATTATATATATATTTTAGATATTTATCTTTATTGCATTGGAATGATCTTATATTATCATACATAATTATCTACTATTCTTGATTATTTTATTTAATCAATGAAGTCTCTATCTTATTTATATATTCTATAATAGTCATGTGCCTTGATCTTTTCCTTCAAGAATGTTACTATAGGGAGAAGGAGATTGAGATTTAGAGGGAACCTGACATTTCATTAGAGACAACCTTGAAAGAGAGCAAGTAGGTAGAGGATATGAGTCTATCAACCTTTGGTGATCTTGTTCATATTTATTTAGAGGGAGTAAACCATATTGAGATGGATTATCCAATGATTAATAAATTGTAGCAATCAAAAGGACTGTGATTCATTAATATACCTTGTGACTATGTGATTTTAATGGGCCTACCCTATAGACAATTGGCTATATGTAGATATGTAAATGTTTTCATTAATGGAAACACATGATGTATGTGCTTTTAGAAAACCTTGGAAATAAAGATACTTAACTTTTTGGTACTCATAAAATTTTCTAAATATGAAAATGGTTTATGACAATGTATTGTTTTGTATGCAATTTGTTGCTAAAGTCATACTATGACTAGCAAGGTTACATGGAGGAAGAATGAAGTGAGCTAAATATGTGGTTAATATTTCTTGTAGGAATACTAACTCTGACACTTATTATTCAAGTTCTAGTGAATGTAGTTATGTGTTTATTAGACAAGAACAATGAATAATATTTGAAGTATAACTTGTTTATACAATGTTAATTTTGAGAGAGAAGATATATGGAAATAGTATACATGTTGATGATGATGCATAACCACAGAAATTAGTACAAACAATATAGAAAATAGATATTTAAGATTTATAGAACAATGGAATGAAAGGTAAAGGAGTTATTTTGTTTGCAAAAAATTACTTGACCAATTAGGGACAACATCCTAGATGTTGAGTCTTAGTTGGAAAAGTTTATTTTGGTCATAGCTGACCTAGCAACAATTTGTGAAAAGACATGGTATTTATGCAAAGACATCTTGCAAAATTATTTGTGAAAGATATGAATGCGAAGTTTTGTATCATTAGCAGAAGTGAGTTTTTGATAACCTGATTTTGTGATCCGAGATCAAGCTGAGGTTAGAGATTAGCTAAAAGAAGTTACAACATCTATACTTCTGTACTTGAGAAACTTAAAGGATAAATTAATTTTTTAAGGAGTGAGCTCTTCTTGTAATTAAGAGTGCATGTTTGGGCAGTGAGCTTTTCTTGCATCCATTGCACCACAACTCTTGATAGGGTTAGAATCTCCTAACAGTGATTCAAAGTCTCCTAACATGGACTTGTTGACATTTTAGTATGTTTTTTATTAGTGACATACACTTATTCAGATTATAAGTATCTACTGAGCATATTGTATAGTTAATAGTGTTAATCAAGGATTTTAGTTGCTATTGAGTTCTATAGTTGCTACCGAGACCTTTGGATAGATTTTAGTTTGTGTTGAGCAATTACTACTATGATGATGATCAGTAGTGTAAACCAAACATCTTAGTGTATGCCGAGTTGGCTAGTGCAAATTGAGTTGTGTAGTACTTACCAAGTTTGCAGTTGATGTGATGCAAGTCTAGTGTTAACTGAGCTACTCAGTGTTAACCAAGTGACTTATTTATACTGAGCTCATAGTGATTGACCGAGCTATGTAGTGTGAATCAAGTGATTCAATTTATATGCCAAGTTTCATAGTATTTTCGAGTCAACAATGTAGATTGAGTTCAAGACTACTTGAAAGTGATCAGTATGGACTGAGCTTCTATGTCTACTGAGTGCATGATGATGTCGGGCATTGATAGTAGTATCAGAACTTCACTAAGTCCGTCTTCAAAACCTGAGTTTCTACACTTTGGCTAACTTTGTAATATTTGTGTAAACTTGTATTATGGCTACCTTTGTAATTTGTAAATTAATTTGGTATATATGTAATGTATTGTGTCTCATCCAATAAATGACATGGTATGGAAGTAATATAATAATTAGAGAAGAGAAATAGAGTGAATTACAAAGGCTACAATAGTATAAGGAGAAACAAAGATTTATCTATCATAGTAAGGTGATTTTTACACTCCACGGAATCTCATTCAACATACCAAGTTGTAGATAAAAGATTAGCCATTACCTCATCCTAACAGGTGGATCAATTAGATCCTTTAACAAGGTAGACCTAATAGTCTTGTGTAAATATCTTTACTGAGTGCATACTTCATTCTATGTTTGCAAATCCTTTTGCAAGGTAGACCTAGTAGTCCTTATTGCTCCTAATAGGGAAAACCATCAGAAGTGATCATTGTAAGCCTTAATAGGCCAACTTTATACTAAAGTACTAAAGCTTTTGGGTATCATCCCCATGCTAGTTTTATTTTCTATTTGGAAAGTTTTTGGGTCACCAAATTGTGTGTCAAAAGCATTATGTAAGCTTTAATGTTTAAAAATCAATTTCTAATGCATGTAATTAGATCAGAATTCACATGAAGGATTAATTGCTAATTAAGGATTAAATTTTATAAGTTACTGATTTGCCCCTCCCTTGGTTAGAAACTTAGCCTATCATAATATTTCCAACAATTGGTATTAGAGCTTTGTGTTTTTTAAAGAATTTTTTTAACAACTTGAGCAAAGATCAAAGGCAATGGAAGTATTCAGACTTGACAAAGCTATTAACAATGGGAAGCTAGATTTGGAATTGGCTATCAGACAACTCAAGGAAGAAAAAGAGCAACACCCTCAATCCCTAAAAAGAAGAAAAGATCTTGCAATCTAGATGAATGATCCACTCTACATTGAAGAAAGAATTGAAGACATCCATTCAAGCAATTCAAATGAAGCAATCAAAGAACTATTTGAAAAGAATAGTACTCTTGAAGAAGAAGGAAGAAAACTAAGAATAGAGCAAGAAATTTAGTTAGTTAGATTGTGTGAATTCGTAGAAGAGAAAAAAAAGATAAAAGAAGAGATAGAAGGAAGGAATAATGAAATTTAACACCTATCCCTTGAGAAAGTAGACTTCATTGTTTAGCTCACCAGTGTAAATGAAGAAATCATGAATCTAACATCAGAGAATGAAAGATTGTAGAATGATCTAAACATTGAAAGACAAATTGATGAAAGGATAATAAAATCTCAAGTGGACATGAATTAGTTGAATGAGCAAAGTCATTAAAAACAAAAAGGAAAAGCAGCAATTGGATATACAGAAGAAGGTGAATCATCCAAGCAAGGAGCTCAAAAGAATCAAAGACCTACTTGTAGTTGCTATGGTAAGATAGGTCATAAATCAAAAAAATGTTGGAGCAATGGGAAAGTAAAATTCAATGGAAAATGATACAATTGTAATCAACATGGTCATAGAGCAAATGAATGCAAAGAAAAACCAAAGTTTGAAGGAAAATGTCATAAATGTAAGAAGCATGGACACAAGTCATTAGAATGAAAAACTAAGATATTGAATCTAGTAGAATAGATTGTAAAAGCTATATTTGGTTGGGAATACAACACTTGGTGCATATGTCATCACTGTGGAGAATTTGGACAGATTGGAATGAATTATGAGAAACATCACATGAGGAAAAGATATACTACCAGAAGATGTTTCATTTGTACAGAACTTGGTCATCTTGCCAAGAAATGTATGAATACTGGAAGAATTGAAGATGAAAAAAAGGGTAAGATGATAACATTGGAAAGAAGATGAGATAACAATGGGTTCAAAATCTTTTGAGAATGAAAGTCCAAGTAATGATTATCAAGTCACTCAAGAATTGGGTGACTCCACCATTGACTCCACCATTTCCACTTGATTTCTCAAAAGAGAACTAGAACTTGTATATGAGAAATATGTTAGCAAGTAATACTAATATGTTAAGAAAAAAAAGCATTAACTAGCATAAAAGACATAACATATATGAGAGACAAAGTGAAACCATCAAATGAGAATATGAACCATGGAATGGCTCTCCCAATGAGGATAATCACTTGATTTAGGGATGAGTCTATTTGATAGGATTTGGGATGTATGCTCAAGCTTCAAACTAGCTTCAATGGAGATTTTTGGGATTTTTGGTGTGGATTCATACAAAAGTATGGATTTGGCTTCAAAATGGCATTATAACTTTACTTGATGGATTGTGATTGAAAAGGCTTGGGAGGGGATTCAATTTATAGGCTAAGGGCTTGAGGGATGGAGGGCTAAGATGGAAGGAAAGATGAAAGCTTAAGGAGGGCTAGGATGCACTCAAAAGGGAGCACATGGATTGTGCTTGTTTAGCACCACTCAAGGAGTGACACATGTCACAAGGTGAGTGGATGGAGGAAAGGGGAAGGATGAGTCAACAAAGGAGGCTCAAAGGATAATATCTTCATAAAGACCCTTCATTATGGCTTGTAAGAGCTTGTAAGAGTCTTTATGGCTTTTGTAAGAGCATTCATTATTGGGTGGTTGGGATATTTTGGAGGGAGTTGAGATTGTTGAATTTCTTTGGCAAAGAGAAGGGGCTGAATTAGCTCAAACTCTCACTACGAGAGGATGATAAAGGGAAATCAGGGGCATAAGAGGAAATAAGCTTAAGACTCTTGGGATTGGGGGGAGGATGAAGGAGCAGAGCACTATAAAAAGAATCCAGGATGGAGAGATGGATGAGGGGATTAAAAAGCTAACACAAAAGGATTTTAAAAAGTCAAATTGGCGAAAGATGGGTTTTTAGAGATCGCTAGGACTAGGATTGTGGATCTCGAAAGATGAGGCTTGGTGGATTGATTTGATTGGTGGATCCCTAAGACTAGGATTGTGGATCCCTAAAGCTAAGCGTGGAAAGCGATTCAAAGAGGTACTGATGCACAAGCTGGGATAGGAGAGACAGATGCTGGATATGGATGGGGGATAATGGAGATGAAAAAAAACCATTGAAGCTCTTTGAGCGGGGAGATACTTCAAACAGAAGTACCACCATGTAGTTGAGCACTAGATTTGCTATAGGACTGTTGGTTAATTGCCAAGGTTAACAAGAACATCAAGGCCTTTTCACCAACTATCCAGAGGACTGACAAACTGACTCGAAACAAACACGCAAGGGTTGCCCCAGCATCACACATGAATCCCAGAGGAAGCAGTATGGAAACGACACTGGGTAACCCACAATCTGAAAAGAAAACAAGCAAAAGACATGATCAAGACCTTACGCTCTGATTGCCCCATTCACAGTATACCATGATATGGAAGATCATGGCAACCTTGAGGTGGGAATAAGGAGATTTCTTGGAAAATATATTTCAAGACCCAACAGGGAAGAGTCCAAATAAAAAGAAAGTGAAAATCCAAAAGAGAACCGTTTGCCAACGAGATGGGTAGGATGAGGTACTAACGGACCAAGATCAGACATGAGGAAAGCTATATCCTGCAAGGACCTATTGGAGAGCACCTAAGCTGGTGGATTTGGATGAGTGATGCGTCTAGCAAGCTGAACTAAGAAGGATAACACTTTGGTGACAGGAAATCTAGCTAAAGGATGCATTGGAATAGCTAACCAAGATGTGCGATGTGTGCAAGATGCTGATCAAGGAGGAACTGACACAAAAGCTAGATAGATACAATGGTACTAAGCTAAAGAGGATGTACAAGCTGATGGACCAAGATATTTACAAGCTAAAGCTGACCAAGATAGTTACAAGCAAGCAAAAGCTCAAGATGATAGGATAGCGAGATGGTTCGATGTTGTGCAAGATGCGAAAGCTAAGGGTGGGGTGATAGTGAAAGAAATGGATTTGGCAAGATGCATCCAATGATGATGAGAGATTTTGTGACCAAGGATAGCTAGAGGAACTGGATGAGATGGTTGGATAGGATGGTAGATAGCTAGGATTATGATGGACGTAAAGAGATGACATTAGGTTTGTATGAGGATAGCCTAGAGCTAGATACCAATGAAAAAGGAGGATGGACGAGACAAGATCTCCAAGGAATATAGTGCCCCCAATCAGAAGATAACATGTGGAAGGAGGTCTTATGATGGATGTGATAGGATTGAAGCTAGGATGGAAAAAGCTGAAGGGGCTAGGGAGATGGATGATAGCTGGGATGGTTGGCTGAAGCTGCAGGAGATAAGTGGATGGTGTGAGATGGAAGATGGAGGGTGGAGGATAGGTGGATAGATTAGAAGATGGAGTTGGATGTCAAGAGATGACCAAAAGCATGAGGGTTATAGGCTAAGCTGGGGATGGCAAGATTACGCATGACGCTTGTTTGCCAAGCTTTCATCATGGTACTTGTCCAAGGTGCTTGAATTGCCAAGTTTTCACCAATGGACGCTTTTATTTTCTTTATTATTATTTTTTTTGACTTTTTGACTTTGGACTTAGCTGGAATGATTTTGGCTTTCTTTATCTATTTTGGCTTTTTTTTTGGGATTTTTCACTAGCTGTTGGAATGTTCAATTTTGTTGCTAGCTATTGGTACACCGGATGTGTGATTTATGCAATAGATTGGATTAGATGGGATTGATGGTAGGAGATGGAGGGATGAAAAGGCTGGAAAGGAGCATGAGATGGGGATGCTTCTAGGATCAACATTGGCACATGTTGGGACAGGTGTGAAAAGAGCATATGGGGGATAGATGGTAGATGTGGGCTTGATGGTGGATTTTTGGGAGCGCGCTTGGGGATATAGGCACCCAAGATGGAGTTAGGAGATGAGAGACATGAGTCACTAGATGGAGGATCAGAAATGGTGGATGCCATTATGCATTAGGTTTCAACTTTTTTCTTTGGGATCCACATGGTTTTTGATTTTTTTTCTATAGGCTTTTGCATTATTTTGCATTCTTTGATTGGATTTTTCCTTTTTGGAGTATGTCTTTTAGAATAGACATATGATTGCCTAGGATGTGGATTTTTAGCTTTATGCATTTTGAAGTTGGCATTTACATTGCTATGGTAAGCTTTGGGAAGATGGTTAGGAGAAGCTTTGTGAGATGAAGAGGATATGGAAGAGCATGTAGGGGGATGATGATGGATGATGTGCCCTGATATGTGCCTTTGTTGATCTTGCATAGGAATGGATGGAATAGGATTTTTATGATGGCTGATAGGAGGATGGAGGATGGTAGATTTTGGGACATAGGGACCCAAAATGGATTTAGCAGATGAAGGGGGGATATGATAGGTTGTTTTGGGTTGCAAAGATGGTGGAGGGGGGATGACATAAGATTTCTTGAAAGAGTGATGGGAGGCTGGGATGGTGGGCTTAGAGATAGGCTTGGTTTGGGGGTGTGGTGTACCAACACCTTTATATGGTGAACCTTTGGATACATATCCAAGACCATGAAATCTTGGATTCTTTTGTGCAATAATAGGTTTTATGATTCCTTGCTCTTGTGGTCCTAAACCTTGACCTTGATAATACCATCGATTGAGCATTTGAACTAGCTGAGGATACTTTTTATTTGCAGAAAGTGGTCGAAGTGTTTTATCAGATGTACTACAATGGGGAGATACTATTCTTAATTCTTCTGCTGAGAGGAGGCCACCATGGATGAACATAAGTGAACCAAGAGGGTAGATTATAGATGGTGGAATAGCTTGGATAGGTGGTAAGATGGAAGCACGGAGTGGAGGAGATGGTAGGATAGGATCTTGATTTAGCTGATGGGATGAAAAGATATCCTTCAGTAGAGGAGGTATGGCTTGAGTTTTTGGAGATGGAGGGGATGGTGACTGCGATATGGATGGAAGACATGGTATGAGGATATCTTCGTTTATGCTTTGGGGGATGTCAACATGCTTTTGGGTAGGATCTTGATAGGATTGGATTGGAGTGGATAGTGCGATAGGAGGTGAAGGGATGGATTCTTCAAAGGCAGTGGATGGATAGATGGGAGATTCAGTAGTGGAGATGGGTGAGTAGAAGATGGATGCATAAGGGTCATTATGAGAGATTTGGGAAATGCTTGGAGGTGAGGTGGATAGGATTTGGAGGGATTTTATAGGTGTAGGTATTTTGATGCTTGTGGGAAGTGGAAGGTTTTTAAGAAATTTGATGGATGGTATGGGGATGGTCGCTATGGGAGATGGAGATGACATTATGGATGGGGAAGCTTCATCATTGACTACTTCACATGGTTGGATTGGATGACATGGCTTATCAACTGCTGGAGGCTATTTTTCTTGTATTTTCTTTGGGAGATTCCTTGGAGACTTGTGTGTCGGAGGTGGAGGTGGATTGATAGGAATAGCTAGTGTGATGGGGGTGAAAGATTGAAAGCTTGGTTGATTGGGTGATGGAGGAGAAGCTGGGATATCAGATGGCATGATTAGATAGTTTGGAATAACTCTGGGATTTTGGGGGATGGTTGGTGGAATGTTTCTAAGGATCTCAAGATACCCTTCATAGTCAACCAGATTTTCATCATCATTGGAATAGGAGGTGGCAGGAGCAAGGACAATACGACCAAACACATCATGATAGGATTGGTACTTCATGCTTTGACGATGAGTTTGATGGGGATGGGGTCTTGCATATGGACGAACACGGAAGCTCATGGTCAGATTTGGATTAAGCTCAGATTTTGGATTGGCTGATGAAAGATTTCCTAGGGAGAGTCAAAGCTGTATGACATGCCTAAGGAGGATTGGATGGAGATTTTTGGCTTTCCTGTGGATGGAAGACTTCAAGGGCATGCTGTCAAAAAGTGAGAGTTTTGCTTTCCTATGTGCAGGATTGGTGGAGATTGTGTCAACTTAAGGATAGACTAATGATCCTTTAGGAAGAACACGAGATTGACCACTTGTGGATCCCAACCTTTAGCTCAAGGTGATGAGGGATACAAGTGACAAAGATGGGTTACCCTAGACAATGCTCTATCAGAGGGATAACCTTGGTAAGATTGGTTGATTGGTAGGATTGATTGGATAGCAAATTCTAGAAGAGTGACAACAACTCTTTAAAGGCTTGGGTGAGATTTTGGATTGGGTTGCTAGTTGGCTGGGGGGGATGATTTGGATGGACTTTGGATTTGGGATTATTCTAAAGCAAAGAACTAAGGGAGCTTGGATGATCTTCTGATGAGGCAGTGACTATGCTAAGTATGCCTTGAGCTAGGAGATTTTTGCTTTTTTAGGATTTTGACCAAAGTTGGAAAACATTCCTTCAAAGACTATGAACAAACAAGAAGACAAAATTTTGGAGCAAGCACGTCAAACACACCAACATCCTAGGAAGCTTTCTACAAGGATGAAATTTGGTTTAGCTAGGGAGTCCTCGATATATGCAAGGTACGTGAGGCCCATATCCGTAGATGAAACCAAAAAGATGTCACACAGCCGAGAGGAGCGGTAACCCACTTCTCCTCTTTCACTTCTCAAGGGTATAAAGTTCCTTGAGGCTTAGCCTGAGTGACAAAATCTTGATCCCAAGAGAGGTGTCCTTCGATTCACCTCCCAATTTTTATACTCTGCCAGAACGCTGGAGTTGAGGTTGTCCAAGGGGTGATGAAATCCCCAAGCAGGCCTCCTAAAAAGAGAAATAAGGTTTTGGATTCTAATCTTATGCACCCAAGATGGCCTCGAAAGATGACAAGGGGAGAGAAGACTTGGATGACCTTGGACTAAAAAGCAGAGTTCTTTTCCAATTGATGATTTAGATTTTGTAAGCTATGATTGAAGACACTCGTGATTATGGCATGCAATGTTCATTCCAATCTTCACAGCGTCGTCAACATAATAGAAATCAAAAATTCGTCAACGTAAGAAAAGCAAGCGTCATTGAGATGCATCAAAATCATGCAATGTTCATTGATTGTTAGGCATTCAAAATTGTGTTAGAGTGTTTTAAGCCCAAATTGGAAGTGTGAGATATTGCAATGGTTAATTGATCCTTGGCATTCAAGATTGGATTTGTTGTTTTAAGCATGCATTCTAAGAAAGATTGATTTTAAACCATTGCATTCAAGAGTGTGTTTGAGAAACATTCATTAAATGAAAAAATGTGTTTAAACATGCAAGTTCATTCCATGAAAAAACCTAAAAAACATGATTGAGTTTGTTGCTCCAACCTGCAATAAGACAAAAAAGAAAATTGATTAGTCACCCAAAATCTTCCCAAAGGAAAGCTTAACTATGGGAATTTTTTTTAAAACTTTTTTTGCTGTTTTTGCTATGTGTAAAAATGCTTAAAATGGTCTAAATCCTACGGAACCACTAAAAGTCAAATTTTGATTTATACTTTATTTTTTTTTAAAATTTTTTTTTAAAAAAACTACAAAGTACGGAAATAAAGATTTTAAAGCAAAAGTGCAACAGTGATAGGCAAAGACGACAGTTCATTAGGCACAGATGCTGATCAGCGGAGACGCTAATCCACAGAGATGGCAGAGGAAGAGGCGGAGACGACAGATTAAGTTGGCGATGGCGGAGACGATAGTCTAGGTTGTAGAGATGACAGTTTGTTTGCTGGCGGCGGCGGAGACGACAGTTTGACTGATGGCAGCAGTGGAGATGACAAAGTGGATTTTGAATGAAAAAATTGCCAGGTGGAAATGATGGTTAGAGGCAGAGATGATGATTAAATCCAGGCGGAGATGTTGAAACGCGAAGACGCTGATTTGTGCAGATGACAAAATTCACTTCAGAGATGACAGTTTCATATTCGGAGACGACAGTCGACCAGTCGGAGACACCGATCTACAAAGACGACACTGCGCAAAATTTGGCTTAAAACACGTGGATTTTCTTTAGAAAAATTTTGAAATTTGATTTTTGAAGCTTCATTTTTTCTCCCTAATGCTTCCTTTAACCTGCAAGAACAAGATTAAACCCTACAATTCACTCAAATGACAAGAAACATTAGATTATTAGCAAAAAACAATATATAGATAAAAATAGAGGATTAAATGACCCATAGTGGGGTCCCACTGGGTGTGCCAAAATGTATATGAGAAATATGTTAGCAAGTAATACTAATCTATTAAGAAAAAAAAGCATTAACTAGCATAAAAGACATAACATATATGAGAGACAAAGTGAAACCCTCAAATGAGAATATGAACCATGGAATGGCTCTCCCAATGAGGATAATCACTTGATTTAGGGATGAGTCTATTTGATAGGATTTGGGATGTATGCTCAAGCTTCAAACTAGCTTCAATGGAGATTTTTGGGATTTTTGGTGTGGATGCATACAAAAATATGGATTTGGCTTCAAAATGGAATTATAACTTTACTTGATGGATTGTGATTGAAAAGGCTTGGGAGGGGATTCAATTTATAGGCTAAGGGCTTGAGGGATGGAGGGCTAAGATGGAAGGAAAGATGAAAGCTTAAGGAGGGCTAGGATGCACTCAAAAGGGAGCACATGGATTTTGCTTTTTTAGCACCAATCAAGGAGTGACACATGTCACAGGGTGAGTGGATGGAGGAAAGGGGAAGGATGAGTCAACAAAGGAGGCTCAAAGGATAATATCTTCATAAAGACCCTTCATTATGGCTTGTAAGAGCTTGTAAGAGTCTTTATGGCTTTTGTAAGAGCATTCATTGTTGGGTGGTTGGGATATTTTGGAGGGAGTTGAGATTGTTGACTTTCTTTGGCTTAAGAAAGTCTTAAGCTTGTTTAGGGAATGTGACAACATTAGGGGGTGGATTAGGCTTGGGTTTAGGATTAGATTAGGCTTGTTAGAGATTTGCAAGTGTATGGCATTCATGAGGGTGGGTGAGTTAGTGGCTAAGCTTGGTTAGTATGGGTGGATGGGGTGGATTAGGCTAAAAAGAGGGTTTAGGATAGGTTAGGGGTTATTAGATTTGAGGGTTTTATTTATCAAATAGGTTTATTTAATAAATGAGGATTTTGGATTTAGATAGAAGAATAGGATTTAATTGATAAATAATAGGTTATTTGATTTATCAATTAGGACTATAGATGATTAATTAAATTAATCAGCTAGGGGATGGCAAAGGATTAATTAAATAGGAATTTAATTAATGATGCCTTTAGAGATAACTAAATAGGATTACCAAAGCGGTGTAATCAAATTTAGGTGTCTACAAAACTAGGTTACTAAATAAGACATCTAATATTAGTTCTAGTTGATAGGACAAAAGATCCATATCAACATTTAAGATGCAAAGGGATCACCAAGTAAGAGATGGAAATCAGTATCAAGTTACTATTCTTACTGAGTGAGGTTGGGTTACAGACTCTACCAAGCAAGGTTAGGAGTAACTAAGGTTTGTATGGTTATCGAGTCATGGAAGAATCTATTGAGTATTTAATGAAAATCAAGTGGATGATAGTCTATCATTTGAGTGAACAATCATACCAGGAATTTATAGCGATCAAAAGGAGAAATTTGATAAAAGGGTGAAATTGAAGTCACTTCTCACTACGAATTTTTGAGAGCTATATGTGTAGAGAAATCTTCAAAGAATTCAAGTGATTTGAGTGAATTTTTACTAATTTTTTTCATATTCTCTCAAACCCTACCAAGTGAAGATGACATCGACCAGTAGCAAAAAAAAAGAGAGGTTCAAACAAGTTGGTTTGAGGTGTGGAATGAAAGGCATTGGATTTTAAGTTGACTCCTGCCATTGCAGAAATCCTAAATTTGATTAGAGGGTAGTCAAAAATTCCACCTAAGGTACTGTTAATCAATGATATTTTTCTGATTTCAAATGTGCTATTTAAGATATCAAAACATTAGAGATGGATGAATGTTTGAAAGAGTTATGCATTGATGGTGTGTTGAAACCTGAGCATCAACATCTTGAGACAAAAGGTTTAACTCACATTCCTCATATGCCTAGAGATTTCCAAGTAAAATGGATAAAATATATTCTTACTCATGTGCACAATGGTCAACTATGGTTGGAACAACCAATTTTGATAACTAAGAAGATGATCCATAGGATCACTGGTCTTCCCATGACTAAAACCCTAGGTTGGGTTGAATCGGAGAAGAAAACCCTTCCTGAGTGGGATGGAAGGGGAATGAAGATAAGTTGTGTTACTGACATGGAATTGAAGTTTAGCATACATGTCATCGCCCACCAAATCTACAGTTCATGTAAATTGAATAGTGTATCTTGTGAAGCAATTGATTTAGCATACAAGCTGGTAAAAAATAATCTTTCGCTTGACCTTGCTGAGTTACTGTTGAACCGGTTCAACAAGAACATGGAGAGCATCAAAACTTCTAAGAAAAATCCATGTAAGTTTAGTTCACTCTTGACTTGTTTATTTTCTATGTTTAGAATTTCTTCCCTTCAAAAGTTACAATAGTTTGGAGAAAAGATGTACCCATCTTTATCAGATTAATGAATACATTGATAAAATGGGAGAGAATTAAGCAAGCATTATGGACAACTACTTTGATGCATTTAAAGAAAATATGAATAATAGATTTATAATTTCAATAAAGTTAGTTGAAAATTACAAAGATGATGTTTGTTTCATGGTTGATAGTGACAAAGTATACATTTAAGCAGTTATGCCAAGAATAGCATGGATAAAAACTCTAGGATATGAGGTGAATATTGATGAAACCAAAGACATAATTGAGGCATTGATAAATGATCCCGTTGACTCTAAAACTTCTTACTTTGGCACCTATGCTGAGGCAAAGGCCATAATAGAACTAGAAATCAAAGTTCCTCAAGCAATCAACAAGGGAAAGAAGAGAATTGCTAAACTAAAAACTAGTTGCACTCTTCTATTGACTAAAAGAAAAAGAGAGGATGGAGAAGTAGAAGATAAAGAAAAGTTAAAGGAAGAAGAGCCATTGAAGAAGAAAGGTAAGGTAATTATTACCAAGCCTTCGAAGAAATCTACTATTGTGCTCACTAGAAGATCATCTAGGAAGAAAGCAGACGAAGAAGGAGGAGAAAATATTCAAGAGGTCTCCACCCACATTTGAGGAAAGAATGAAAGAATTAGAATCAAGATCTAGCATTACAAACTTCAAGGCACCAAAATATGAGACTGGGATTGCAGAGGAGTAGAAGCAAATAGAAGATATATTAATATCCAAGATGGGTAAGTGTAAGTACTCACCTGACCAATTAACTCAATAGATTCCTAATACTTTGATGGAAAAGATTAAGCCAAGATAAGAACATGCCATAAAAATTGTAAAAGATATATATGAGTAGACCCTAAGGAAAATTATGCCAAATTTGGATTTCAAGGAGATAAAAGAATCTTTGAAGAAAAATGAAGAAAATCTAACTTTGAGATTCAACACTTGACTTGTGTTATTGAAATATATAGAGCATGTTGTGAAGAATGCTACAAACACATGGAAGAATGTTTTTCTTCTTCACAAATTGAGTGATTTTTTAGTTAGTGTAATTGATAAGGATGATGATGATGATGATCAAGAGAAAGATGAAGAGATTGATAATGAAGAAGTCACTCATTTTCATAATGTAGATGATGAAGAAGAATAGGGGTAGGAAGCTGCCGAGGGAGATCTACAAGATATTGAGGAGATCAACCTAGTAAAGATTGTTGTAGCAATCATAGCCTCACTTCCTCATTCTCCAAGAAAAACATTGAAAACACCAAGCCCAAAGAAAGCTTCAATAGGATTGACTGTGACCAACACTGAAAGAAAAAGTACTCAATCAATCTTTGCACTAGTCCATCTCAGTACTTCATTGATAGAGGTGGCAAGCACTTCATCTACCAAGTAGCAAGCTCTTCCCTCTACATCAATTTTGGCTACATTAAGTATTTCTACTATTGATATTTCAATGAGTACAGTATCCACTTTTTCATCAAGTTCAACTATTTCTATAATTGTTTCCATTCCTATCATGCAAGTAATAAGTGCAAGGACAGTTGAGACCAAGCCTCAATAGGGCAAATTGTTTTTGGGAAAAGACAAAGAGAAGGAAGAAGATTTAGATCTTGATGAGGAAATTTTCATTCCTAATTGGGACATTTCAAATCTCAATCCTGATTAGATGCACGTTTTCAGAGAACTACTTCAAAAGAATGCTAAGTAATAAAGGATTAGAGAGGAAAGAAACAAGGAATTTAAAATAATTGAGGATGCTATGAATATCCTAGCAAAGGCTCTAGGCATAGAGTTTGATACTTCTCAACCAATTTTGTATCAGTTAGTAAAGGCACTCCATAAATATAATGAAGATTTGGATGGATAGGACAAATTGTTGTAGAAAGCTAAGAAAAAGTTTGAGAATAAATTTTTAGAACTTATTACTTGACAAATTGCCATTCATCAAGTAGAATTATCTACTATTCTAGGCTCTCTAGAGATCTCCTGCATTAATGTATCTTTACTTTTTTGTAAACTTTATGATACATCAATCTTCACTAAGAAATAAGATATAAATTGTCAAAGATTGATGAGGATCTAAAGGCAAGTGCACAATAGTTGCAACTTGATTAGAGTTCAAGCTCTTCCCACTTTAACAAGATCAGATTTCTGATAGATAAGTTAGTAGAATTGCTAAGAGAAGAGGCAAGAGTAAGATCAACATTGATAGACATTTAGAACATGATTCTCCCAAACATGCATGCACTATAGAAGCACATTGTACATGCAAAAATGCTCATCTGTGACAACAACTTCTCCATTGTAGACCATATGATAGAATTGTCAGTAGAAGTACAAATTGCATTGCACACATGCAAGGTGTTGCAAGAGAATTGAGACAAGACTTTGGCACTTATCCTGAAGGTACATTCAGATTTCTTATCACATTTTGGCATTACTATGTAAATACATATAGCATAAATCTTTGGAATTAATGTCAAAAAGGGGAGAAGATGTAAGGAGAAAGGGGGAGAAGATTGAAAGATTGTAGAAAAAAGAGAGTATATTGTATAAAGGGGAGAAGATGTATTTAGATGTATTGGGAAAATATGTAAATTGTACTATATATTATGTATGGGGGAGCATTTCCATGTACAAAAATACATCTCTTACAAAAATAATTTTGAAAAATCTCAAAAATAGTATATTCTACCAAGTTGGAGACATAAGGTGATGGATAAAGATATTCTTGAATTCAGTTTTGATAGATAATTGTTTTTGTCACTAATACCATAGGGGGAGATTATTGACATTCCAGTCATATTTGTTATTAGTGACATACACTTATTCAGATTGTAAGCATCTACTGAGCATTTTGTATAGTCAATAGTGTTAACCAAGCATTTTAGTTGCTATCGAGTTCTGCAATTTTTACCTAGTCCTTTGGACAGATTTCAGTTTGTGCTTGACAATTACTAATATGGTGATGATTAGTAGTGTAAACTGAGCATCTCATTATATGTAGAGTTTACTAGTGAAAATTGAGTTATGCAATGATTACCAAGTTTGTAGTTGATGTGATGCAAGTCTAGTGTTAACGAAGCTACTCAATGTTAACCAAGTGACTGAGTTTATACCGAGCTCGTAGTGATAGCATTAACCAAGCTATGTAGTGTGAATCAAGTGATTCAATTTATATGCCAAGTTTCATAGTATTTGTTGAGTCAACAGTGAAGACTAAGTTTAAGACTACTTGAAAGTGATTAGTATGGACTTAGCTTCTACATCTACCAATTGCATGATGATGTTGAGCATTGACAGTGGATGCTGAGTATCAAAACCTCACCAAGTTAGTCTTCAGAACCTAAGTTTCTACACTTTGGCTGACTTTGTAATATTTGTGTAAACTTGTATTGTGGCTAAATTTTTAATTTGTAAATTGAATTGGTATATATGTAATGTAATGTGTCTATTCCAATAAATTACATGGTATGGAAGTAATGTAATAATCAGAGAAGAGTAGTAGAGAGAAATACAAAGGCTACAATAGTATAAGGAGTAACAAACATTTATCTATCATACTAAGGTGATTTGTACACTTTGAGAAATCTCATTGAGTAATCCAAGTTGTAGATCAGTGGTAGGTGGATTAGTTAAATCCTTTAACAAGGTAAACCTAATAGTCTTGTGTAAATTTGTTTACCAAGTGCATACTTCATTGTATGTTTATAAATCCTTTTGCAAGGTGGACCTAGCAGTCCTTATTGCTCCTAACAGGGCATATCATTAGAAGTGATTATTGTAATCCTTAATAGGGAAACTTTATACTATAGCACTAAACTTTTTGGGTATCATCCCCACCCTAGTTTTACTTTCTATTTGGAAGGTTTCTGGGTCACCAAATTGTGTGTCAAAAGTGTTATGTATGCTTTAATGTTTTTAGTTTCTCATGCATGCAATTAGATCAGAATTCACATGAAGGATTAATTCCTAATTAAGGAATAAATTTTATAAGTTACTGATTCACCCCTCCCCTCTCAGTAACTTAGCCTATCATAATATTTCTAAGAGGACTCTTATGTACTAAATGTGTTTATAGACTACTAATAGGTCTATCCTCTAACAAGATATATATATATATATATATATATATATATATATATCTTTATGGAAATAATTCTTATTGGGGTTTTCTCTTTGCTAAGGTTTTCCTAGTTAACAAAATATGGTTTTATGAGTTATTTTTGTGCATGATTACTCTTACTGTTCAACTTTACTTGTTTACTTTCTTATGCATAGTTCAAAGTAACAAATAATATCCAATTGGAAACAAAATTTCGTAGAATAATGATTCACCACCCATCTCAAAATTCCCTATTTCTAACATACCCACTATGTAACACCCCATAAAGGGATCCAAAAGAAACAACCTAGAGTTTTACTAAGTTTGTCAACATTTTTTTTTCAAACAAGAAAAAATAACATACACATCAAACACATAGTAGCGGAAGTAGTAACATACAATCAACTAAAAGCATACATAACATGTTACATTTCTTAAGGATCCCAAGACATTGAATCACATATAAATTTAATTAAAACTAAGTCCATCAAATACCAAATCCACATGAAAGAATAATGAAATGTCCAATGTCCTTTAAATAATATACATTTGTTTTGAATGCCTCTTGGAAAATGAAATTTAGAATGCTCAATCATCCACTATACATGTCACAGGGTATGAAAGGCTTAAAAGATTATACATATGTAGAAATAGAAATACATCATCCTCCTCAAATCCATTATATAAAGCAAAATAAAAGTAAATGAAACCATCTGACATACATGATACATCCATCCATCATAAAAGATATAAACATCCATCATAAGATATAATCATCCATCATAATGATACAAAGGTAGAATGAAAGGAAATGCAAACATGAAAACTCTAGCCATGGTAGCAATAGATAGATCTCAATGGTAAGAGTGAAAAAACACTACCACTCAACTGTGTGGAACCTAAATGGCCCACTCCCACTGCGTTGACGAGATAGTCTCAAGTCCCAAATAGGATATCAAATCATATATCAAAAGTACTCTCTAAGTCCAAGAAATCTTAAAAGTATCTACTCAAAGGTTCTAAGATAGATCGACATCTAAATTCTAGAGGCAGACAAGACACATAGGAAACCTACTATGTAAGTGGGCAAGTGTCATCACACAAATCACATTAGAGTTACCCTAGCCATCTCTTAGAACCCCAGGGTCCCTAGTGATCCCTATGCGGCCACTAGTATCCTCTCGTACTGGCAAGGCATACTACAGAATTCAAGGTCACAACCAATCATTCTCTCTACTTCCACCCTAGTCCGTACTAGCACTCAAGGCATGGACAAGAACATACAAAGACTCTTATTAGGTTCATTTTAGTCCCCATTTAGTGTAATGTTTTCACTTATTGAACAACTTACAATGAGTTACCCTAGGAACCACTTAGGGCCCCGACCCCCATGGCAAGCCACTTTCCGACACTACATATAGATTACTTAACATAGGCTCATAAAATCACAAATCAATAATCATATAAAAATCACCTCAGCCCTATACAAGTGACTGGAAAGCATCATAAGATAATGCACAATAATCACATAAGTTCTCAATGAGCAACTAGAAAGCATCCCAAGATAAATCACAATACCCATCGATTCTCAACGAGCAACTAAAAGTATCCCATTAATACTGATCAACAACTCAAAATGGTTAGGTCAAACATGTCACCACATGACATCACCAATATCAAAACAAACACTTCAGTCCCATCAAGGTGATTGGAAAGAAACCCAAGTATAACTAATCGAGGACTCAAGAATGGTTAAGTCAAGTAAGTCATACATTCGTCTCAGTGTCACACAAGATCACTAGAAAGCAATAACGAACAATAGATATAAACATATCATAGAGCATACCATCACATTACCATGGTTGGGTTTAGAAAGATCAAGATCAAATATCATCATGACATCACAAACACAGAACTCCCAAGCCTCTACTAACAACCTCAGACTAGTCAACACTAGGTCAATTCCAACCCCCAAACATAGACATCCCACAAAAAACAAGATAATCTCATAGTTTGGTTTAAATGATAATATATTGTTGAATTAATGTAAGGTTTCCATTCCCAGTTGAACGTATGTTTTAAATAGATAAAATGTATAATTTACCCTTACAAATTATCCCATTCTTAAATTTAAATAATGTTACAATTATCTTGTTTTGATTTTTAAGCCCATTGATCCCAAATGATCTAAGGGTAGTTAATAATCCCCATAAAATAATTCACATTTTCATTAAGATCAAATTTATTAGTAATAATTAAATAAGTCTATTACTCCCAAACATCTTATTAACTATTAGATATTAATATTTAATAGCATCACTAATAATTTCATTTAATTTAATAATTAAAAACTCATTTATTAAATACAAATAAAATTCTATATTAAAATTTATTAACAAAATTATTAAATTATAAAACTTATTAATAAAATATTATTTATAAAAAATAAACTTATTAATATTTTTAAAATTAAATAATAGTAAAATTATTATTAAATAATAATAAATTAATAATTTAAAAAATAATAATTAAAACACCCTATGCATATATTAAGCTGTCAGCTTTGCTTGCCGTGCGGCCGGAGACCTTAGCTACTGCCGCCGATAACAGTTATTACTGTTGTTGCATGTAGCACAGGGTTTGCATATGTAGGCAAACCGACCATGTATAAAAAAGGGAGGGTCTGGGGATTTCTCAACCCCATCCCAATGTATATTTTTTAATATTTTAGTTTGTTTGACATAACAAATCAAAATTTTCCACCCCCACTAAATTAAAAATTTTAAAATATAATTTATTATTATATATATATATATATATATATATATATATGAATTCGTTTATAATAAAAACATTTCCCCTCGTTTAAAATGATTATATATATATATATATATATATATATATTTGCAACCATAGCCTGATAGGAAATATTCAATTAACCATTTGAATTTCTAAATTAAAATTTTCTTTTTAAATCTCAAACCCTCCCACATTTAAAATAATAAATTCTTTAATCTACGAACGAGGATCTTTGATTACTTTTGTAATCTCCATGTATACAAAAGGTATTGACATGCATTCAATAATTACAATATTAAAATGTTCAAGTATTCATCACAGAGAAATTTGAACTCACAATCCATAGGCACGAAGAACATAGGAAGGGAAATTGCGTAATTAAATTGTGCGAATAATCACAAGCATCTACCTAGACACTGACACTAATCGCTATGCCCAAGAAGATTGAAGAGAAATCTCTCCTCAGAGAACCTTCCCTATTCTGAAAAATTCTTTCCTTCTCAAAAATTCATGGTCAAAATTCGTGTCCCTCAAAATGAACCCCCCAATTGTGATAAAGAGTTCCCTCCTTAAATTGGGGCACTAATTGTGCATTCACCCAAGAGAACTCCATGCTCACCATACTTCAACTGCTATTAACTTTTATTAATCTTTCTTTTTATCTTTTCCATGCACGTTAATTAGATTATTAAATAACTTTATTTAATTTCCACTTGACTTCTCCTTTAATTAATTAATTAAATTTAATCCCATGCGCACTATATGCACTTAAAATATCTTTATTAACTTTACTTGTTTTATATTCTAATTAATTTCTTATATTTTAATCTCATGCACGCATCATGCGAACTTAAAACTTTTAATAAATTATTATAATTTCACTTTTAAATTTATTTTTGAAACTTAATCAATAAAACATTTATTAATTTAAATAATAATAATATTTAGTATTTATTTAAAAATGAACTATAAATATATTATTATTAAATTAAATAAATATTATCATGTTCTAAATTTATTCTTATAATTTTTATCTTCAAATTTAATTCTTTTCATTTAATTAATTTCCAAATTAATTAACTATAATTAAATATCATAATAATTTTTCATTAAATTAAATCATTAATTTAATCCTTTAATTAGACTTAATTAATAGAAAATTCACCAAAGACTCATAAGGTAAAATACAAAAACCCATCATGAAAAACACATACAAAATAAAACTAAAGGGTTATAATCACGAATTAATGTCATTCAACGCATTCAGAGGGTACTCGACTCAGACAATTAGGACAAAATGACCTAAAGGTTTAAGATAGGGTAACTCATCCTAGCAATTTAGGAAAGTCAGTACTTGGTACTTGCAACCTGCATAAAATCCACACATGTACAAACATAATAATCTAAACTAAACAAGAAATGGTAGGAAGTGGTGCATCGTGTAGATCCTGACTAGCAGGTGACTACGACTCACTTCCTTAACCACATCAAAAATGCCATACATAAAGAAAACAAACATCCACACCATACACATGCAAAATGGGGTAAGTATCGATAAGAAATCATATAATAATCCATCAAACTAATCATCATTAATTATTGAAACCACTAAAAAATAATCATGCATACATGAAATGTAGAGTACCAAGTAATCTCATCATATCTCAACTAAATTTGAAACAATATCTGATAATCTAAAAATAATGCTAGTAAACATTAAGCATAAAATTGGCCTAAAAGAGTTTGGCAATGATAATATAAATGTGAACTAGGGGCACGCACTACATCCACCCCCTAGATTTAGGCTTACTCCTAGAAGCCTACACGAATGATAAAACTAAAGAGATAACTATGTAGGTCCTATTGGACCCTTTCCCCCTATAGGAGGATATGACTCCATTGAGTACACTCTCTAGGCTCTACCTATGACACCAACTATAGGTTCTTAAGCTGTGGGTCTCTGGCTTAAGAACTGTGGTTTCCCTTTAGGGCAATGAGACAACTTGTGTCCACATTGTCCATATGACTAACACTCTCCATTGAAGCTCCTTTGAACTCTAGGTGCACTAGACTACTAAACACTACCCCCATTAGGATAAGACTGAACACTCTGGGACAACAGATCATATTGGTTGTGCTTGTTGTGTTGAGCATTGTGATAGCTCCTAGCATTGGAACCACCACCACCACACTATGTTGGAGGATGAGTTCCTCCCCATCACTAATTACCTCCAAGAGGAGGTTTCATACTACCACCTGCTCCCTAATTACCCTTTGATCTTGATTTAATAGGTGCTCCTACAAAACCCCCATGTCCTAGGTTAACACTCCACTCTACAAGAATGGCTTGATGTACCTCATCCTAGTGGCTTTTAGGTTCAAACACCTTAACACCCCCAACTAGACGGCTGTTCAAGCCTCTGATGAAATACTATGCCAACTCTGCTAGGTTATCAGTAATTCCCCAAAAAGGCATGAGCTCATAGAACTTGTGCTCGTACTCTACTACAGTCATAGTGAATTGTCTCAGGTTGTAGAACTCATCTGCTCTATGCTGCTTTCATTCCTTTGGTAGGAATCACTCACGGAAGCTCTCTAAGAATAACTCCCATGTGACATTGTTCATGTTTATGCCTAGCTTCTTGATCTGTAAACTCCTTATTATGTATCACTTACAATTTTAAGATTCACTAGGATACAGATTCAAAATGAAGATTGATACTGATGTTGCTTGTGAACTAAGCAAATAATACTTAGAAATGCAGAAAATAACTATGTAGACAAAACATGCATCAAAAAGAACAAGAGACAAAGGATTTGATTTCAGAGTTTACTAGACTCTAGATATGTCTCTAGATCTACAAACTCACAAGATCAATGCCATTGTTATGATGTAAAACTCATACATCACCATGGTCTTCCATGGAGTTACAATTTGCTTCTTGCTTCCACACTACGATGACAAGAACTTACTAGCAACATGTTCGTGCCTAGCTCCTTCGCCACTTTTTACAATGCTAAGCAATAAAATTGCAACTCTCTCTCAATGGGCATTAAGCCTTTATAGAAATGACACAATGTCATCATAAATACTCTCAAGAAAATTCTAAGTTTTTATCTCATATTATGAGACCACTTAATTCTCTAGAGCATTCTCTCCCAAATTCTCCTTTTGAGAATTACAAAGACTTATCAAAATCCTCCTCCAGGATTAATTGTCTTCTCAAGAAAATAAGTCACCTTTTATACAAATTATTTTCCTTATTTGGTGTAAAACCAAATAACAAATTTGATAACTATCTCCCCCTTAAATAACAAATAAATCTTCCATATACCTCCCATGTAAATCCTTAATATTAATAGCCCTTATATTCTAACCGATTCAATTTTTGGCTTGTATAATTCAAGCCTTACATATAAATCTCGGTTAGATTATGGCCTCTTATTAAATTTTTAAATAAGAAAGTGAATCCTTATTAATAGGAAGGTTATACGTTCATTTTATATTTTAATACAATATTAGTAATTTTAAAACAAAAAGACCTTCTAAAAAATCATAAAAAATTCATGGTAAATCATGGAAATTCATGACACCCTATCATGATGACATCATGTTGATGTCATAATACTTGGCTTTAGCATCCAATTTTAAATGATCATAACTTTCACATATGAACTCCATTTTTGATGAAACGAATGCCATTGGAAAGCTCTTGATGAGCTCTTTAATTTGAAACCCATTGTTGACCACTTTTGAGATAGTCAAATTTCCATCTTTTTGGTCAACCCCTAGTTTTCTAGTTTGACCCAAACTTTGACCAAGAAAATCTTGAGCAAATAGATTCCTTTTGACACTCTTCAAATTGTGTCAGGAATGTTTCACTGTGCTTTATGCATTGATGTCAATTTTGGGAGATTTTGAGTGGGCTGAATTTTTGAGGTCTCCATGATCCACCTGGATCCTTCCTCCCCACTAAAGGAACTTTTGGACCTCCAAAAGGTTCTTAATCAAACACTAAGTGAGAGGAACACTTTCCCAGTTGTCCAATATTTGTCCACCTTATTTGTGCACCTGCTTCACCAAAAAGCTGTACAATAATTATGAAAATTGCAATCATGTTGCTACCCATTTGTATTTTCCCACATCTTTCTGTATTCGTTACTCGAGCTACTATCCATGTACAACACATTAGTAGCACTAAAAAATACAAAGATGATAATGACAATGAGCTAACAATACTCTTAATCTTCATAATGAGTTTCCACGACAAGTCCTCATGTTGTTGCATTGATGATCCCTGAGGCACATGATGGTTAGGCATACAAGAAACTACATCATTTTCAAGCTTTGAATCACCTTATTTTCCCACCTTTACAGACATGAGTGAAGAAGTTTTTCTCACATAAATGAGCCTCTTCATTTTCCCAGTGTTCACCAACAATCAATTGCAATCTTCTACTTGTCCTTTTTTGGGCAAAGCTCTGGATGAATCTTCCAACAATTATCTTCTTGATGTCCACCTTTTTTGCAATAAGAGCAAGGTATTTTCAACATCTAGCTTTTCTTTCTCTTCTCTTTCTTCTGATTTAGAGATGGGTCTTGATGCACTGTCTCTTTACTGGTTGACTTCACATTCTATACAAAGCCATTCTTTTCCAACACTTGGCAACAATATGGTTATTCAACCCACAAAATGTACATGATTTTCTAAACCATAAATTTTCTACATTGCCAACTTTCTTATAATCAAAAGAAACATTGGATTTACCAAGCTTTCTATACCTTTCATGATCACTCTTGGTGCATGCATGTCGAGAAGAATCCATGTTTTCTCTTCTCTTGGACATCTTGCATGTGTCACCATTGCTTGAAGATGATGCACCATTTCCACTCTCAGATTGTTCTTCTTTCAGAGAATTTTTTGTATCCATTTCATGGGAGCATTCTCCTTCACCAACCCCCAATCTTGCATCAAGAGGTATATCTGTCACGTTCATAGGTTCAACCATTCTTTGCTCATGAACTCTGAGGCCATTTCCTTTGTTGCCCATCTTGGTTGACAACCTCATTCTAACATTTTGAGATTGTTTTTTAGAATCACCAAGAGAACAAGGAAGATAATAAGAATAATGAGGAGATCTCACTAAGTCTACATCTTTAGCTTCCTTTGAGAAGCCTTCTTTTTTAGACTTCCATTCCTCGTACATCACATCAACCTTGGCTTTCATTGCCATGAATGCCTTGTAAAATTTTGCATCAAAGACAAAAGGAAATTGATTTTCCTTATGTGAAGCCATCTTGCCTCACTTTGTTTGAATCTGCTCCAAGTATCTCACAACCTGCAACTTGCCGAACTAGCTCTGATACCAAACTTGATTTGTAAACTCCTTGTTATGAATCACTTACAATTTAAAGATTCACTAGGATACAGATTTAAAATGAATATCGATACTGATGTTTCTTGTGAACTAAGAAAATAGTACTTAGAAATGCAGAAAATAACTAAGTAGACAAAACATGCATCAACAAGAACAAGAGAAAAATGATTTAATTTCAGAGTTCACCAGACTCTGGCTACATCTCTAGATCTAAAAACTCACAAGATCAATGCCATTGTTATGATGTAAAACTCATACATCACCATGGTCTTCCATGGAGTTACAATCTGCTTCTCGCTTCCACACTACAATGACAAGAACTTACTAGCAACATGTTCGTGCCTAGCTCCTTCGCCACTTTTTACAATGCTAAGCAGTAAAATTGCAACTCTCTCTCAATGGGCATTAAGCCTTTACAGAAATGACACAATGTCATCAGAAATACTCTCAAGAAAATTCTAAGTTTTTATCTCATATTATGAGACCACTTAATTCTCTAGAGCATTCTCTCCCAAATTCTCCTTTTGAGAATTACAAAGACTTATCAAAATCCTCCTCCAGGATTAATTGATTTCTCAAGAAAATAAATCCCCTTTTATACAAATTATTTTCCTTATTTGGTATAAAACCAAATAACAAATTTGATAACTATCTCCCCCTTAAATAACAAATAAATCTTCCATATACCTCCCATGTAAATCCTTAATATTAATAGCCCTTATATTCTAACCGATTCAATTTTTGGCTTGTATAATTCAAGCCTTAAATAGAAATCACGGTTAGATTATGGCCTCTTATTAAATTTTTAAATAAGAAAGTGAATCCTTATTAATAGGAAGGTTACACATTCATTTTATATTTTAAAACAATATTAGTAATTTTAAAACAAAAAGACCTTCTAAAAAATCTTCAAAAAATCATGGTAAATCATGGAAATTCATGACACCCTATCATGATGATGTCACGTTGATGTCATAATACTTGGCTTTAGCATCCAACTTTAAATGATCATAACTTTCACATATGAACTCCATTTTTGAGGAAATGAACGCCATTGGAAAGGTTTGGATGAGCTCTTTAATTTGAAACCCATTGTTGACCACTTTTGAGATGGTCAAATTTCCATCTTTTTGGTCAACCCCTAGTTTTCTAGTTTGACCCAAACTTTGATCAAGCGAATCTCGAGCAAATAGACTCCTTTTGACACACTTCAAATTGTGTCAGGAATGTTTCACCATGCTTTATGCATTGATGTCAATTTTGGGAGATTTTGAGTGGGCTGAATTTTTGAGGTCTTCACGATCCACCTGGATCACTTCTTCTCTTCGATAGTCCATCAAGTGGTTCCAAATTTTTCCAAGTTGGTAATAGCAAACTTTTCTTTGACATTACTATCAAAGTCTTGCATAGAAAAAATCCTATCAAGAGCAATAAGCCATTGCTCAGCTACATAACCTAAACCATGCCCATTAAAAGGATTGACCTTGGACCTTTGAAGGTCCTTCATCTGAGTGAATACTATGGATCTCTGTCGATCTCTCCAAGGGCTCATAGACCTAGGTTTATGATAATGTCCTACCTGATGAGCCCCATCCTAACCAACACCCTAATGAGGAGGTAGGCGATCAATGATGGTCTTCATCATTTTTCTCAAGTCAACTTCCTCTGAGTTGGCTTGCTGCTCTCTATGGTCCTCTTCTTGATGCTCATTAACATGCTCTTCCCTACCCTCTTCTTGATGAAGACCTTCATGGAAAGACTCATGTACACTAATGTTTCTGCCTCATCCATGACCTCTACCACAGTCTAGGCTATGACCTCTAACTGAAGGTCTCATCCCAGATACCATTCTACAAAAAGATACAAGATACTATAATAACCATAAAACATACTACTATAAAACATATACAAAAGACACAAGTTTTGAAAATAGAATAAGTTCAATTTTTAGTTTGCCTATATTTAGGTTTAAGAAGAATTTTAGTTTCAAAGTCTAAGTGTTGAAGTATGAAAACCATACAACTAGGAGTTTAAGTTCTATTTCAGTTCAACTAGTTCAAGTTTTAATTTGAAATAGATATACATAATAGTTTAAGTTTTCATTTTTTTTCAACTAGTTAACACTAGTGGCATTCCAATATGCCCAAAGCTCCCAATGTAGAGACTTGGGCTTTGATACTAGATGTAACACCTTGCCAAGGGATCCAAAAGAAATAACCTAAAGTTTTACTAAGTTTGCCAACATTTTTTTTTTGAGCAAGAAAGAATAACATACACATCAAACACATAGTAGCGGAAGCTGTAACATACAATCAACTAAAAACATACATAATAGTTTACATTTCTTAAGGATCTCAAGACGTTGAATCACATGTAAATTTAATTATAACTAAGTCCATCAAATACCACATCCACATGAAAGAATAATGAAATGTCTAATGTCCGTTAAATAATATACATTTTTTTTGAATGCCTCTTGGAAAATGAAATTCAGAATGCTCAATCATCCATTGTACATGTTACATAGTATGAAAGGGTTAAAAGAATATACATATGTAGAAATAGAAATACATCCTCCTCCTTGAATCCATGATACAAAGTAAAAAAAAAGTAAATGCAACCATAAACCATACATGATACATCCATCCATCATAAAAGATATAAACATCCATCATAAGATATAATCATCCATCATAATGATACAAAGGCAGAATGAAAGGAAATGCAGACATAGAAAATCCAGCCACCATAGCAATAGACAGATCTCAATGGTAAGAGTGAAAAAATACTACCACTCGACTGTGTGGAACCTAAATGGCCCACTCCCACCGTGCTGAGGAGATAGTATCAAGTCCTAAACAGGATATCAAATCACATATCAAAAGTACTCTCCAAGTCCAGGAAATCCTAAAAGAATCTACTCAAAGGTTCTAAGATAGATCAACATCTAATTTCTAGAGGCACACAAGACATGTAGGAAACCTATGATGTAAGCAGGCAAGTGTCATCGTACAAATCACATTAGAGTTACTCTTCCAGTCTCTTTGGACCCCAGGGTCCTTAGTGATCCCTATGCGGCCACTCGTATCATCTCATATTGACAAGGCATACTACAGAATGCAAGGTCACGAACAAGCATTCTCTCTACTCCCATCCTAGTCTGTACTAGCACTCAAAGCATGGGCAAGAGCATACAAAGAATCTTATTAGGTTCATTTTAATTCCCATTTAGTGTAATCTTTTCGCTTATTAAACAACTTACAATGAGTTACCTTAAGAACCACTTATGGTCCCAGCCCCCATTTCAAGCCACTTTTTGACACTACATATAGATTACCTACCCTAGGCTTATAAAATTACAAATCAATAATCATATAAAAATCACCTAACGCCTATACAAGCAACTAGAAAGCATCAAAAGATAATCCACAATAATCACATTAGTTCTCAACGAGCAACTGGAAAGCATCCCAAAATAAATCACAATACCCATCAGTTCTCAACGAGCATCTGAAAAGTATCCCAATAATACTGATCAATGACTCAAAATGATTAAGTCAAACATGTCACCACATTACATAACCAAGATCAAAGCAAACACTTTAGTCCCATCAAGGTGACTGGAAAGCAACCCAAGTACAACTAATTGAGGATTCAAGAATGGTTAAGTCAACTAAGTTATACATTTACCTCAGTGTCACACAAGACCACTAGAAAGCAATAAAAAATAGTAGATACAAACATATCATAGAGCATACCATCACATTACCATGGTTGGGTTTAGAAAGATCAAGATCAAAATATCATCATGACATCACAAACATAGAACTCCCAAGCTTCTGATAACAACCTAAGACTAGTCAAGACTAGGTCAACCCCAACCCTGAAACATAGACATCACACAAAAAATAGGATAATCTCATAGTTTGGTTTGAATGATAATATATTGTTGAACTAATGTAAGGTTTCCATTCCTAGTTGAACGTACGTTTTAAATAGATAAAATCTATAATTTACCCATACAAATTATCCCGTTCTTAAATTTAAATAATGTTACAATTACCCTATTTTGATTTTTAAGCCCATTGATCCCAAATGATCTAAGGATAGTTAATAATCCCCATAAAATAATTCACATTTTCATTAAGATCAAATTTATTAGTAATAATTAAATAAGTCTATTACTCCCAAACATCTTATTAACTATTAGATATTAGTTAGTAATTTCATTTACGAAATTAATTTAATAATTAAAAAATCATGTATTAAATACTATTAAAATTATATATTAAAATTTATTAACAAAATTATTAAATAGTAATAAAATTTAAATTATAAAACTTATTAATAAAATATTATTTATAAAAAAAACTTATTAATAATTTTTTTAATTAAATAATAATAAAATAATTAGTAATAAAATTATTATTAAATAATAATAAATTAATAATAAAATGTATAATTTTAAAAATAATAATAATTAAAACACCCTATGCATATATTAAGTCATCGACTTTGCTTATCGTGTGCTCGTAGACCTTGTTTGTTGCCGCCAACAACAGTTATTATTGCTGCCGTGTGTAGCACAGGGTGTACATATGTAGGCAACTTGACCAAGGATAAAAGCGATGGGGGGGGGGGGGGATTTCCCAACCCGATCCCAATATATATTTTATTTTATTTTATTTTGTTTGACATAACAAATCAGACTTTTCTACCCCCACTAGATTAAAAATTTTAAAATATAATTTATTATTATTTTTATATTTATAAATGAGTTAGTTTATAAGAAAAACATTTCCCCTCCTTTAAAATGATTATATATATATATATATTTGCAACCATAGCCTGATAGGAAAGATTCAATTAACCATTTGAATTTCTAAATTAAATTTTTCTTTGTAAATCTCAAATCCTCCCTAGTTTAAAATAATAAATTCTTTAATCTACAAATGAGGATCTCTAATTACTTTTCTAATCTCCATGTATACAGAAGGTATTAACATGCATTCAATAATTGCAATATTATAATGTTCAAGTATTCATCATAGAGAAATTTGAATTCACAATCCATAGGCACGAGGAAGACAGGAAGGATAATTATGTAATTAAATTGTGCGAATAATCATAAGTGTCTACCTAGACACTAATGCTAATCTTTACACCCAAGAAGATTGAAGAGAAATCCCTCCTCATAGAACCTTCCCTTTTTTGAAAAATTCCTTCCTTCTCCAAAATTCATGGTCAAAATTTGCATCCCTAAAAAATGAACCCCCCAATTGTGATAAAGAGTTCCCTCCTTAAGTCTGGGCACTAATTGTGCATTCACTCGAGAGAACTCGGTGCTCACTAGACTTCAACTCCTATTAATTTTTATTAATCTTTCTTTTTATCTTTTCCATGCACATTAATTAGATTATTAAATAACTTTATTTAATTTTCACTTGACTTCACCTTTAATTAATTTATTAAATTTAATCCCATGCGCACTATATGCAATTAAAATATCTTTATTAACTTTACTTGTTTTATCTTTTAATTAATTTCTTATATTTTAATCTCATGCACACATCATGCGAACTTAAAAGTTTTAATAAATTATTATATTTTCACTTCTAAATTTATATTCGAAACTTAATCAATAAAACATTTATTAACTTAAATAATAATAATATTTAGCATTTATTTAAAAATGAACTATAAATATATTATTATTCAATTAAATATATATTATGACGTTCTAAATTTATTCTTATAACTTTTATCTTCAAATTTAATTCTTTTTATTTAATTAATTTCCAAATTAATAAAATATCATAATAATTTTCTATTAATTAAATCATTAATTTAATCTTTTAATTATACTTAATTAATAGAAAATTCACCAAAGACTCATAAGGTAAAATACGAAAACCCATCATAGGAAAACACATACAAAATCAAACTAAAGGGTTATAACCACGAATCAATGTGATTCAACACATTTGGAGGGTACTCGACTCAGATACTTGTCCTAATTTTCAATTAGGACAAATGATGTAAAGGTTTGGGATTTGGACTTAAGAATTTATCTCCCCTCTCTTACCATTGATATAATGCGATAGGGTATGCTCATCCTGAAAATTCAGGGAAGTCGATACCCGGTACTTGCAACCTGCATAAAAGCCATGCATGTACAAACACAATATTCTAAACTAAACAAGCAATGGCAGGAAGTGGTGCATCGTGTAGATCCTAACTAGTAGGTGACTACGACTCCCTTCCTTAACCACATTAGAAATGCCATACATAAAGAAAACAAACACACACACCATACACATGCAGTATGGGGTAAGTATCCATAAGAAATCACTTTATAATCCATCTAAGTAATCATCATCAACTATTGAAATCACTAAATAATCATCATGCATACATGAAATATAGGGTACCAAGTAATCTCATCATATGTCAACTTAATTTGAAACAATATTTGATAATCTAAAAATAATGCTACTAAATATCAAGCATAAAATTGGCCTAAAAGAGTTTGGCAATGATAATAGAAATGCAAACTAGCGGTAGGCACTACATCCACCCCCTAGATTTAGGCTTACTCCTGAAAGCCTACAAGAATGATAAAACTAAAGAGCTCACTATGTAGGTCCCATTGGACCCTTTCCCCTTGTAGGAGGATATGACTCCACTGAGTACACTCTTTGGGCTCTACCCATGTGACCAATTGTAGGTTCTGAAGCTATTGGTCTCTAGCTTGAGAACTGTGGTTTCCCTTGAGGACAATGAGACAATTTGTTTCCATGTTGTCCACATGAGAAACACTCTCCATTGAAGGTCCTCTAAACTCTAGGTGCACTATACTGCTTAACACTACCCCCACTAGGATAAGATTGAACACTTTGAGATGGCCGATCATACTGGTTGTGCTTGTTGCGCTGAGCGCTGTGATAGCTCCTAGCACTGGAACCACCACCACCACTCTATGCTGGAGGATAAGTTCCTCCCTACTAGTGATTACCTCCAGGAGTAGGTTTCCTACTACCACCTACTCCCTGATTACCCTTTGATCCTGATGCTGAAGGTGCTCCTACAAAACCCACATGTCCTAGCTTAGCACTCTGCTCTACAAGAATGGCTTGATGTACCACATCCTTGAAGGTTTTAGGTTCAAGCACCTTATCACCTCTAGCTAGATGGCCATTCAAGCCTCTGATGAAATGCTATGTGAACTATGCTGGGTTATCAATAATTCCTGAAAAAGGCATGAGGTCATAGAACTTGTGCCCGTACTCTACTATAGTCATAGTGAATTATCTTAGGTTGTGGAACTCATCTGCTCTATGTTGGTTCCATTCCTCTAGTAGGAATCACTCATGGAAGATCTACAAGAATAAATCCTATGTGACATTGTTCATGTTTATGCCCAATTTCTCTTCGATAGTCCACCAAGTGGCTCCAAAGTTTTCTAGGTTGGTAATAACAAGCCTTGCTTTGATATTACTGTCAAAGTCTTGCATAGAAATAATCCTATCAAGAGAAATAAGCCATTGCTTGGCTACATAACCTAAACCATGCCCATTAAAAGGCTTGACCTTAGACTTATGAAGGTCCTTCATCTAAGAAGGTACTATGGATCTCTGTTGATCCCTCTGAGGGCTCCTAGACCTAGGTCTATGCTCATGTCTTGCTTGATGAGCCTCATCTTGACCAACACCTTGAAAATGAGGTAGGTGATTAATGATGGTCTTCATCATTTGGCTCAAGTCAACTTCCTTTAAGTTGGTCTGCTGCACTCTATGGTCCTCTTCCTGATGCTCACTAACATGCTCTTCCGTACCCTCTTCCTAATTAAGGCCTTCGTGGACAGACTCATGTGCATTGATGTTTCTGTCTCTACCATGGCCTAGGCTATGACCTCTAACTGAATATCCCATCCTAGATACCATCCTACAACAAGATACAAAATACTATAATAACCATAAAACATATTATTGTAAAGCATATACAAAAGACATAAGTTTTGAAAATAGAATAAGTTCAATTTTCAGTTTTCCTATATTTAGGTTCAAGTAGAATTTCAGTTTCAAAGTCTAAGTGTTGAAGTATGAAAAATATACAATTAGGAGTTTAAGTTCTATTTCAGTTCAACTAATTCAAGTTTCAGTTTGAAATAGATATAAATAATAGTTTAAGTTTTCATTTTTGTTCAACTTGTTAACACTAGTGGCATTCCAATATACCTAGAGCTCCCAATGTAGAAACTTAGGTTGTGATACCAGATGTAACACCTCGCCAAGGGATCCAAAAGAAATAACCTAAAGTTTTACTAAGTTTACCAACTTTTTTTTTTGAACAAGAAAGAATAACATACATATCAAACACATAGTAGCGGAAGTAGTAACATACAATCAACTAAAAGCATACATAACAGGTTACATTTCTTAAGGATTCTAAGATGTTGAATCACATATAAATTGAATTAAAACTAAGTCCATCAAATACCACATCCACATGAAAGAATAATCAAATGTCCACTGTCCTTTAAATAATATAGATTTGTTCCAAATGCCTCTTGGCAAATGAAATTCAGAATGCTCAATCATCCACTATACATGTCACAGGCTATGAAAGGCTTAAAAAAATATACATATGTCAAAATAGAAATACAATATCCTCCTCGAATCCATGATACAAAGTACAATAAAAGTAAATGAAACTATCCGCCATACATAATACATCCATCCATCTTAAAAGATATAAACATCCGTCATAAGATATAATCATCCATCATAATGATATAAAGGTAGAATAAAATGAAATGTAGACACAAAAACTCCAGCCATAGTAGCAATGCATAGATCTCAATGGTAAGAGTGAAAAAGCACTACCAACTGATCGTGTGGAATGTAAATGGCCCACTCCCACTATGCCGAGTAGATAGTCTCGAGTCCCAAACAAGATATCAAATCACATATCAAAAGTACTCTCTAAGTCCAAGATATCCTAAAAGTATCTACTCAAAGTTTCTAAGATCTAGATCGACATCTAATTTCTAGAGGCACACAAGACACGTAGGAAACCTACTATGCAAGCGGGCAAGTGTCATCACATGAATCACATTGAAGTTACCTTGGTGGTCTCTTAGGACCCCAAGGTCCCTAGTGATCCCTATGCGACCACTAGTATCCTCTCATACTAACAAGACATACTACGAAATGCAAGGTCGCAACCAAGCATTCTCTCTACTCCCATCGTAGTCTGTACTAGTAGTCGAGGCATGGGCGAGAACATACAAAGACTCTTATTAGGTTCATTTTAATCCCCATTTAGTGTAATGTTTTCACTTATTAAACAACTTACAATGAGTTACCCTAGGAACCACTTATGGTCTCGACCCCCATTTCAAGCCACTTCCTAACACTACATATAGATTACCTACCCTAGGCTTATAAAACCACAAATTAATAATCATATAAAAATCACCTCAACCCTATACAAGCAACTGAAAAGCATAAAAAGATAATCCAAAATACTCACATCAGTTCTCAACGAGCAATTGGGAAGCATCCCAAGATAAATCACAATATCCATTGGTTCTCAATGAGCAACTGGAATATATCCCATTAATACTGATCAACAACTCAAAATGATTAAGTCAAACATGTCACCACATGACATCACCAAGATCAAAGAAAACACTTCATTCCCATCAAGGTGACTAGAAAGCAACCCAAGTATAATTGATTGAGGGCTCAAGAATGGTTAAGTCAAGTAAGTCATACATTCACCTTAGTGTCACACAAGATCATTGGAAAGCATTAACAAATAGTAGATACAAACATATAATAGAGCATACCATCACATTACCATGGTTGGGTTTAAAAAGATCAAGATGAAAATATCATCATGACATCACAAACACAGAACTCCAAAGCTTCTAGTAACAACCTAAGACTGGTCAAGACTAGGTCAACCCCAACCCCCAAACATAGACATCACACTAAAAATAGGATAATCTCATAGTTTTATTTGGATGATAATATATTGTTGAATTAATGTAAGGTTTAGAATGATCAAGATGAAAATATCATCATGACATCACAAACACAAAACTCCTGAGCTTCTAGTAACAACCTAAGACTGGTCAAGACTAGGTCAACCCCCAACCCCCAAACATAGACATCACACTAAAAATAGGATAATCTCATACTTTTATTTGAATGATAATATATTGTTGAATTAATGTAAGGTTTCCATTCCTAGTTGAACATATGTCTTAAATAGTTAAAATCTATAATTTACCCTTACAAATTATCCCGTTCTTAAATTTATATAATGTTACAATTACCTTATTTTGATTTTTAAGCCCATTGATCCCAAATTATCTAAGGGTAGTTAATAATTCCCATAAAATAATTAACATTTTCATTAAGATCAAATTTATTAGTAATAATTAAATAAGTCTATTACTCCCAAACATCTTATTAACTATTAGATATTAATATATAATAGCATCACTAATAATTTTATTTACAAAATTAATTTAATAATTAAAAACTCATTTATCAAATACTAATAAATTTATATTAAAATTTATTAACAAAATTATTAAATAATAATAAAATTTAAATTATAAAACTGATTAATAAAATATTATTTATAAAAAAAAACTTATTAATAAATTTTTAATTAAATAATAATAAAATTATTAATAAATAATAATAAAATTATTATTAAATAATAATAAATTAATAATAAAATTAATAATTTAAAAAATAATAATAATTAAGACACCCTATGCATATATTAACTTGCCGACTTTGCTTGCCGTGCGGCCGTAGACCTTGGCTGCTACCACTAGCAGCAATTATTATTGCTACGATGTGTAGCATAGGGTCTACGTATGTAGGCAGCCTGACCACGTATAAAAAAGGGGGGGGGGGGGGGTGTGGGGATTTCCCAAACCCATTCCAATATATATATATATATATATTTATATTTTGTTTTGTTCGACATAACAAATCAAACTTTTCCATCCTTGCTAAATTAAAAAATTTAAAATATAATTTATTATTATTTATATATATAAATGAATTCATTTATAATAAAAACATTTTTTCACCTTTAAAATGATTATATATATATATATATTTGCAACCATAGCTTGATAGTAAAGATTTGATTAACCATTTGAATTTCTAAATTAAAATTTTCTTTTTAAATCTCAAACCCTACCTGATTTAAAATAATAAATTCTTTAATCTACGAATGAGGATCTCTGATTACTTTGGTAATCTCCACATGTACATAAGGTATTGACACACATTCAATAATTGCAATATTACAATGTTCAAATATTCATCACAGAGAAATTTGAATTCACAATCCATAGGTACGAAGAAGACAGGAAGAGAAATTGCATAATTAAATTGTACAAATAATCACAAGTGTCTACCTAGACATTGATGCTAATCGCCATGCCGAAGAAGATTGAAGAGAAATCCCTCATCATAGAACCTTCCCTTTTCTGAAAAATTACTTCCTTCTCCAAAATTCGCAGTCAAAATTTGTGTCCCTAAAAAATGAACACCCCAATTGTGATAAAGAGTTTCCTCCTTAAATCAAGGCACTAATTGTGCGTTCACCCAAGAGAACTCCATGCTCACCAGACTTCAACTCCTATTAACTTTTATTTATCTTTCTTTTTATCTTTTCCATGCATGTTAATTAGATTATTAAATAACTTTATTTAATTTCCACTTGACTTCTCCTTTAATTAATTTATTAAATTTAATCCCATGCGCACTATATGCAATTAAAATATCTTTATTAACTTTACTTGTTTTATCTTTTAATTAATTTCTTTTATTTTAATCTTGTGCACGCATCATGCAAACTTAAATTTTTTAATAAATTATTATATTTTCACTTTTAAATTTATTTTCGAAACTTAATTGATAAAATATTTATTAACTTAACTAATAATAATATTTAGCATTTATTTAAAATTGAACTCTAAATATATTATTATTAAATAAAATAAATATTATCACATTCTAAATTTATTATTATAACTTTTATCTTGAAATTCAATTCTTTTTATTTAATTAATTTCTAAATTAATTAAATACAATTAAATATCATAATAATTTTCCATTAAAATAAATCATTAATTTAATCTTTTAATTGGACTTAATTAATAGACAATTCACTGAAGACTCATAAGGTAAAATATGAAAACCCATCATAGGAAAACACATACAAAATCAAACTAAAGGGTTATAATCACAAATTAATGTCATTCGATGCATTTGGAGGGTACTCGACTAAGATACTTGTCCTAATTTTTAATTAGGAAAAATGGCCTAAAGGTTTAGGATTTGGACTTAAGAATTTATCTCCCCTCTCTTACCATTGAGATAATGTGATAGGGTATGCTCATCTTGGCAATTCAGGGAAGTTGATACCCGATACCTGCAACTTGCATGAAATCCACACATTTACAAACACAATATTCTAAACTAAACAGGCAATGGTAGGAAGTGGTGCATTGTGTCAATGGTAGGAAGTGGTGCATTGTGTAGATCTCGACTAGTAGGTGACTATGACTCCCTTCCTTAACCACATCAGAAATGCCATACATAAAGAAAACAAACACGTACACCATACACATGCAGTATGGGGTAAGTATCCATAGGAAATAATATAATAATTCATCTAACTAATCATCATCAATTACTAAAATCACTAAATAATCATCATGGATACATGAAATATAGAATACCAAGTAATCTCATCATATCTCAACTAAATCTTAAACAATATCTAATAGTCTAAAAATAATGCTACTAAACATCAAGCATAAAACTGACCTAAAAGTGTTTGGCTATGATAATAGAAATGTGAACTAGGGGCAAGAACTACATCCATCTCCCCTAGATTTAGGCTTACTCCTAGAAGCCTACAAGAATAATAAAACTAAATAGCTTATTGTGCGGGTCCCATTGGATCCTTTCCCCCTGTAGGAGTATATGACTCCACTGAGTACACTCTTTGGGCTATAACCATGTCACCAACTGTAGGTTCTGAAGCTATGGGTCTCTAGCCAAAGAACTATGGTTTCCCTTGAGGGAAATGAGACAACTTGTGTCCACATTGTGCACGTGAGAAACACTTTCCATTGAAGCTCCTCTGAACTCTAGGTCCATTAGACTATTGAACATTACCCCCACTAGGATAAGACTAAACACTCTGAGATGACTAATCATACTGGTTGTGCTTGTTGCATTGAGCATTGTGATAGCTGCTAGCATTGGAACCACTGACACCACTCATTGTTGGAGGATAAGTTCCTCCTTGTCATTGATTACTTCCAGGAGGAGGTTTCCTACTACCACTTGCTCCCTGATTACCCTTCAATCCTGATATTGAAGGTGCTCCTACAAAACCTACATGTCCTAGGTTAACAATCTGCTCTACAAGAATGGCTCGATGTATCACATCCTTGAGGATTTTAGGTTCAAATACCTTAACACCCCCAACTAGATGATTGTTCAAGCCTCTAATGAAATGCTATGCCAACTATTTTAGGTTATCACTGATTTTTGAAAAAGGCATGAGCTCATAAAACTTGCACTCATACTCTACTATGGTCATAGTGAACTGTCTCAAGTTGTGGAACTCATCTGCTCTATGCTGCTTTCATTACTCTAGTAGGAATCACTCATGGAAGCTCTCCAAGAATAACTCCCATGTGACACTGTTCATGTCTATGCCCAACTTCTTGTCTTTTATAGTCCACCAAGTGGCTCTAAAGTTTTCCAGGTTGGTAATAGCAAACCTTGCTTTGACATTACTGTCAAAGTCTTGCATAGAAAAAATCCTATCAAGAGTAATAAACCATTGCTTAGCTACATAACCTAAATCATGCCTAGTAAAAGGCTTGACCTTGGACCTCTAAAGGTCCTTCATCTAAGTGGATACTATGGATCTTTGCCAATTCCTCCGAGGGCTCCTAGACCTAGGTCTATGCTCATGTCTTGCCTGATGAGCTCCATCCCGACCAACACCCTGATGATGAGGTAGGTGATCAATGATGGTCTTCAACATTTACCTCAAGTCAACTTCCTCTGAGTTAGCTTGCTACTCTCTATGGTCCTCTTCTTGATGCTCACTAACATGCTCTTCCCTACCCTCTTCTTGATTAAGGCCTTCATGGACAAACTCATGTACACTAATGTTTTTGTCTTGCCCACAACCTCTACCATAACTTAGGCTATGACCTCTAACTAAAGGCTTTTTCCTAGATACCATCCTAAAACAATATACAAGATACTATAATAACCATAAAACATACTACTGTAAAGCATATGCAAAAGACATAAGTTTTGAAAATAGAATAAGTTCAATTTTTAGTTTGCCTATATTTAGGTTCAAGTAGAATTTTAGTTTCAAAGTCTAAGTGTTGAAGTATGAAAAATATACAACTAGGAGTTTAAGTTCTATTTTAGTTCAACTAGTTCAATTTTCAATTTGAAATAGATATATATAATAGTTTAAGTTTTCATTTTTGTTCATCTAGTTAACACTAGTGGCATTCCAATATACCTAGAGCTCTCAATGTAGGAACTTAGGCTCTGATACCAGATGTAACACCTCGCCAAGGGATCCAAAAGAAATAACCTAAAGTTTTACTAAGTTTTCCAACATTTTTTTTTGAACAAGAAAGAATAACATACACATCAAACACATAGTAGTGGAAGCAGTAACATACAATCAACTAAAATCATACATAATAGGTTACATTTCTTAAGAATCTCAAGACATTGAATCACATATAAATTTAATTAAAGCTAAGTCCATCAAATATCACATCCACATGAAAGAATAATGAAATGTCCAATGTCTTTTAAATAATATACATTTGTTCCAAATGCCTCTTGGCAAATAAAATTTGGAATGCTCAATCATCTACTATACATGTCACAAGGTATGAAAGGCTTAAAATAATATAAATATGTAGAAATAGAAATACATCATCCTCCTCGAATCCATGATACAAAGTACAATAAAAGTAAATGAAACCATCCACCATATATGATACATCCAACCATCATAAAAGATATAAACATCTATCATAAGATATAATTATCCATCATAATGATACAAAGGTAGAATGAAAGGAAATGCAGACATGGAAACTCCAGCCATGATAGCAATGAACAGATCTCAATGGTAAAAGTGAAAAACACTACCACCCGATCGCATGGAACCTAAGTGGCCCACTCCCACCACACTGAGGAGATAGTCTCAAGTCCCAAACAAGATATCAAACCACATATTAAAAGTACTCTCTAAGTCCAGGAAATCCTAAAAGTATCTACTCAAAGGTTCTAAGATAGATCAACATCTAATTTCTAGAGGCACACAAGACATGTAGGAAACCTACAATGTAAGTAGGCAAGTGTCATCACACGAATCATGTTGGAGTTACCCTAGCAGTCTCTTAGGACCCCAGAGTCCCTAGTGATCCATATGTAGCCACTAGTATCCTCTCATACTGATAAGACATACTATTGAATGCAATGTCACAACCAAGCATTCTCTCTACTTGAATCCTAGTATGTACTAGTACTCGAGGCATGGGTGAGAACATACAAAGACTCTTATTAGGTTCATTTTAATCCCCATTTAGTATAATGTTTTCACTTATTAAACAACTTACAATGAGTTACCCTAGGAACCACTTAGGGCCCCAGTCCCCATTGCAAGCCACTTCCCAACACTACATATAGATTACCTATGCTAGGCTCATAAATTCACAAATCAATAATCATATAAAAATCACCTCAACCCTATACAAGTGACGAGAAAGCATCAAAAGGTAATGCACTATAATCACATCAGTTCTCAACGAGCAACTGGAAAGCATCCCAAGATAAATCACAATACCTATCAGATCTCAATGAGCAATCAAAAAGTATCCCAATAATACTGATCGACAACTGAAAATGGTTAAGTCAAACATGTCACCACATGACATCACCAAGATTAAAGCAAACACTTTAGTCCCATTGAGGCTACTAGAAAGCAACCCAAGTATAACTGATCAAGGACTCAAGAATGGTTAAGTCAAGTAAGTCATACATTCACCTTAGTGTCACACAAGATCACTGGAAAGCAATACCAAACAATAGATACAATCATATCATAGAGCATACCATCACATTACCATGGTTAGGTTTAGAAAGATCGAGATGAAAATATCATCATGACATCACAAACGCAAAACTTTTGAGCCTTTGGTAACAACCTAAGACTAATCAAGACTAGGTCAATCCCAACCCCTAAACATAAACATCACACAGAAAATACGATAATCTCATAGTTTGGTTTGAATGATAATATATTGTTAAATTAATGTAAGGTTTCCATTCCCAATTGAACGTATGTTTTAAATAGATAAAATCTATAATTTACCCTTACAAATTATCCAATTCTTAAATTTAAATAATGTTACAATTACCCTATTTTGATTTTTAAGCCCATTGATCCCAAATGATCTAAGGGTAGTTAATAATCCCCATAAAATAACTAACATTTTGATTAAGATCAAATTTATTAGTAATAATTAAATAAGTCTATTACTCCTAAACATCTTATTAACTATTAGATATTAATATTTAGTAGGATTAGTAATAATTTCATTTACAAAATTAATTTAATAATTAAAATCTCATTTATTAAATACTACTAAAATTTTATATTAAAATTTATTAAGAAAATTATTAAATAATAATAAAATTTAAATTATAAAACTTATTAATAATATATTATTTATAAAAAAAAACTTATTAATAATTTTTTTATTAAATAATAATAAAATTATTGTTAAATAATATTAAATTAATAATAAAATTAATAATTTTAAAATAATAATAATTAAAACCCCTATGCATATATTAAGTTGTCGACTTTCTTGTTGTGCGATCGTAGATGTTGGCTACTGCCGCTGGTAGCAGTTATTACTGTTGTCGCGTGCAACACAAGGTCTGTGTATGCTGGAAGCCTGGTCATGTATAAAAAGGGGGGGTGTGGGGATTGCCCAACCCCATCCCAATATATATATATATGTATATTTATATTTTATTTTGTTTGACATAACGAATCAAACTTTTCCACCCCCGCTAAATTAAAAATTTTAAAATATAATTTAGTATTATTTATATATAAAAATGAATTCGTATATAATAAAAATAGTTCCCCTCCTTTAAAATGATTATATATATATATATATATATATATAATGTTTAAATATTCATCATAGAGAAATTCAAATTCGCAATCCACAGGCACGAAGAAGACATGAAGGGAAATTGTGAAATTAAATTGTGTGAATAATCACAAGCATCTTTCTAGACACTGATGCTAATTAATATGCCCAAGAAGATTGAAGAGAAATCCCTTCTCATGGAACCTTCCCTTTTCTAAAAAATTCCTTCCCTCTCCAAAATTCATGGTCAAAATTTGCGTCCCTAAAAAATGAACTCCCTAATTGTGATAAAGAGTTCCCTCCTTATATTGGGGCACTAATTATGCATTCACCTGGGAGAACTCCGTGCTCACCAGACTTCAACTCCTATTAACTTTTATTAATCTTTCTTTTTATCTTTTCCATGCATGTTAATTAGATTATTAAATAGCTTTATTTAATTTCCACTTGACTTCTCCTTTAATTAATTTATTAAATTTAATCCCATGCGCACTATATGCAATTAAAATATCTTTAACTTTACTTGTTTTATCTTTTAATTAATTTCTAATATTTTAATCTCATGTACACATCATGCGAACTTAAAACTTTTAATAAATTATTATATTTTCACTTTTAAATTTATTTTCAAAACTTAATCAATAAAACATTTATTAACTTAAATAATAATAATATTTAGCATTTATTTAAAACTGAACTCTAAATATATTATTATTAAATTAAATAAATATTATCACATTCTAAATTTATTCTTATAACTTTTATCTTCAAATTTAATTCTTTTTATTTAATTAATTTCCAAATTAATTAAATATCATAATAATTTTCCATTAAATTAAATCATTAATTTAATCTTTTAATTAGACTTAATTAATAGAAAATTCACCAAAGACTAATAAGGTAAAATACAAACACATGATAGGAAAACACATACAAAATCAAACTAGAGGGTTATAATCACGAATTAACATCATTCGACACATTCAAAGGGTACTCGACTCATATACTTGTCCTAATTTTTAGTTAGGACAAATGGCCTAAAGGTTTGGGATTTGGAATTATGAATTTATCTCCCCTCTCTTACCATTGAGATAATGTGATAGGTTACGCTCATCCTGACAATCCAGGGAAGTTGATACCCAGTATCTGCAACCTATCTAAAATCTACACATGTACAAACATAATATTCTAAATTAACTATGCAATGGTAGGAAATGGTACATTGTGTAGATCCTGACTAGTAGGTGACTATGACTCCCTTCCTTAACCACATAAAAAATGCCATACATAAAGGAAAAAAATACGCACACCATATACATGCAATATGGGGTAAGTATCCATAAGAAATCATATAATAATCCATCTAACTAATCATCATCAATTACTGAAATCACTAAATAATCATCATGCATACATGAAATATAGAGTACCAAGTAATCTCATCATATCTCAACTAAATCTAAAACAATATTTGATAGTTTAAAAATAATGCTACTAAACATCAAGCATAAAACTAACCTAAAAGAGTTTGGCAATGATAATAGAAATGCAAGCTAGGGGCAGGCACTACAGCCTATGCACATCATGAGGAAGTGATGACTTCGAAATGATGTCACTTGTATTTGTAGAAGTTACTGTAAGGTGATGTGATATTACAATAACTTATTTTTCTATTATGATGGATATCTTACGATATGTTTTGTAGATTATGATAGATTGCACTTTGCATTGTTAATTTTAAATGGTAGCATTATGAAAATGCATGTAGAAGTTACTGTAAGGTGATGTGATATTACAATAACTTATTTTTCTATTATGATGGATATCTTACAATATGTTTTGTAGATTATGATAGATTGCACTTTGCATTGTTAATTTTAAATGGTAGCATTATGAAAATGCATGTAGAAGTTACTGTAAGGTGATGTGATATTACAATAACTTATTTTTCTATTATGATGGATATCTTACGATATGTTTTGTAGATTATGATAGATTGCACTTTGCATTGTTAATTTTAAATGGTAGCATTATAAAAATTTTCAGTACATGGTGAATGTTATGAAAATTGATGTTCTAGAGGCTATTACATAGAGTATGTGGTGGATATCATATGACTTGATGTTTTGGAGGCCATTACTCACAGTACTTGGTGAATATCTTGCATCTCATTTTGAAGGCCATTACTCAAAGCATATTTGGTGATTATCATACATTGATATTTTGTAGACAAATAGTCAAATGTGATATCAAAATGGTGCATACCATATGTTGATATTCTATAGACCATTACCTTATTGAGTACATGGTGAATGGTGAATATAAAGTGTTGATACTCTGAAGACCATTACTCAAAGTATTTAGTGAATACCATATATTCTAAAGGCCAATACTCATGATATCATAATGATGGATATCTTCTGATTAAAGATATCTTTAATCTTGGTAACTTGATGTTACTTTGAGGTAATACATGTGTTTGTCCTCCCTAGCTAAGAGGGAGTGTTCATGTTTGGTAGCCTTAGTCAAATAAACCTATGAATACATATAATTATATATGAGATATAATTACATAAGTTTATAAAATAAAAAAATTAATATTATATATATATATATATATATATATGATTATATTTATTATCAAATTAATTATTAAATTAATGAATAGACATGTCCCCATGAAGGGACATGTCTCTTCTTAGCCCTTGCTCACTATAAATTAGAGGTCGCTACCATTTAGAAGACACATACCACATATTATGGTAGTGTTATTACATTTATAGTAGATCTATGAAAACTAACACATTCAATAGTGTAAATTTATTTGCATCAACATTTCAGATCATATTCAATGATCCATCATCACGATGAAAGGGAGCTACATGAAGATAGTATGATTGTGAATCTTGATGATCATATTCATTAATTTTGGATCATACAATCATCAAGATTCATGATTCATAATCATAGGATCATTAGGATTTTTAACATGCTAAAATTTCCTACCAATTAAATTGATTAAAAATATCTAAAAATAACATTCATTTCAATATAACATAAAGACAACTATAACTACCTATGTGTTTATATAATTTGCCTTCCTTTGAAACATAAACATGTAAATAATTAACTGAAAGTATTTGACTTATTCTATAGAAAGTGAAAGTAACCATTTCTTCTAACTAAATTCTTATATAAAATTGTGAGACATAAATGTGAAGTACTTGATTTGTAGATGGATTGCATACAAACTTTGATCCTAAGTTGTAGAAGCCTTTGCTACTGAAGGAGAGGAGAAGCATTTCCATTGGGTTAACCTCCCAACCATGGAGCTATAAGTACCCCCACACAATCTTTATCAAGAAAGGCCCTCCCTATGTTGGGAATTAGGCTTGGGGCACCAGTGTCCAACCATTGAGCATCCTGGTCTTACAATGTTGACTAAATAGTCAGCTAGGCTTAGGATACATTCCATAAACATATCTACTAACTATATATACTCTGATATCTAATGATCAGAACAATGGCTATGCCACTAACCTACCTTGGCATGAGGACATTATGTACCCAATCACCCACCACTTGACTTGAAAACAAGATTACACTAAGGACTATCATGAGCTAATATGAGTTCTTAATCAAATCACATTATTTTTTAAGTTATTGATGATTCTTTCTTTTAATCATGCAAGAGCATCCATAGTTCAATTTTTTTTTTTTTCACATCCTTCATCTCAAGCATGCTAGTCTTCCTAGATGATTCATTGGGTAGATGTATAAATTATTGTAATCATAACCAATAAATTTTCCTAACTAGCTTTGGTATTATAACTTAGCAATTTCTAAATTTCAAAAGTATTATATGCAAAGCCAATTCCTTTGCCATCCTGGTGTTGGCATTACAGAACAAAATAAAATATGAAAATGTTTAAGAATTCATATAAACAACCAATGTATATGCCATTCTAGCTCTGACAAAATACAAATATTTTCCTTTAATTATCTAAGTAATCTGCTATTTTGGCTAGCCATTACACATTGGTAAAGAAGTTTTATCATTTACAAATATTTATCTATAAAGTGCAGATCTCTTATCGCATGAAGTATGTTTGAAATGCTCATGTATAAATTGCACCCTCGTTGGTTATATTTTAGAAATAAACTTTCCTTAGATGAGTGATATTATAGTTCAATACATTCATACAGTACAAAAGGAGTGAACATCAATTCATTCATAATCAATACAATAACATTATGAGATCTTCAAAATGACTTCTTCCATGTCTAACAATTTATTTGCAAAATATATTCACATGAAAATAAAGGTCACAACATGACCTAATTGTTGGTTGACTTGCACAGTGTGAGCAACATTTGATAATGGATGGAATGCCCAACTCCAAAAGGATTTAACTGCTAATGATCGACTATGCACTAAAGTATGAATACATTTGAATGCAATGCTTGTACAGAGGTGTGTCAAGTCATAGGAATATTGAGAAAAAAAAGAGATCAAAAGGAGGTAGTGACTTCATTTTCTAGGATGAGAAAATATTATGTGCTCAATGAGCTATTGCAAAAAACGTAGCCTCCTTCGCTACATGCACAACAAGATTGTAAAGGTGACAAGAGTTACAAGTTTCATGGTCATTGGTTTGGAGTGGTAATTAATATAATAATAATATTATGGGCACCCAGAAACAAAATAATATAAGGCCAATGAGAATATTATAGAAAATGTGGCCTCTCAAGGTGAAATATAAACTAAAGGCAAAGGAATATTAATTCATACTTTAATACCTTAGCATAATAGTGTCATTTGTGACCTACCTATACTTGTGTACACACACATATCAATGGTATATTAACAACATATTTAACATATACATTTTTTTATTATATGGACATATACATATGCCTAATTAACATGTACACACACACACACACACAAAAGTATACATAAATGATATGGTACTATTGTACTAAGGCATGAAAATGTCACATGAAGCTCTAAGATCATCAATTTCATAAGGTAATATAGTTTAATTAAATTTTTAGTGACTTTTTGTAGTAATGTACATTTGTTGACCATGTAGCTCATGGTAGTCCTTGATATACTCTTACTTTCCTAGCCATTTTACCCATTAGCCTTGGTGGTTAGATTTCATACATGTCAACTCATAGGTGAAGTGGTGTCCCTTGCCTAATTCTATTCTTGGCAAAAATTCCCCCCTTTGACATGCTCTTGCAAGAAGAATTTCCCCACAATAATATCATTTTCTTCAAATAATCATAATTCACTATAACAAGTTACTGATTATAAAAACATCATAATGACCAAAACTACCATTTCACTTCTCATGAACAAGCAACCATCTTTCCAAAATTTCCAAATAACAACATAACAAAATCATAATGAATAACTAACATGTCATTTTCATATGAAATCCTAATGATTTACCATCTTACTATTTCACATGATCATAAAAATTCTTAATTGTCAACTGACTTCACATAAAAGCACAATGGCTATCTAAGCAATTTTAAATTAGGCAAAAAGTAAGATGTTTCAAGATTTAGAATCATATATCACTATCTTCATCTAACTCTCTTTCATCCCGATGATAGATCATTGAGTATGATCTAAAATATTGATTCCAATAAATTTATACAGTTGAATCCATAGATATAGATACTAGTTGTTATGGACTATGAAAATCTAATCTCTTCTATGGTACATCCAATGTTAAAACCTGAAAGGGATATTTGGAGACACTAAATTTTACATTATAATTTTGTAGTTTCCCCAAAATATCATGATATAGAACTTTGAAAATAAGAACAATGGTAAATTTTAACTTTAAAAGTGATAAACACATGAAATTGTTTTATTTCTGGTTTGTAAAGTTTAAGTGATAAAAATTTAAAATTGAAATTGTTCAATTGTTGGTTGGTGAAGTTTAGTGATAAAAATTTGAAATTTAAATTGTTTTATTGCTGGTACCATAGCTAGTATAAATTATGAAAGTAGCATATGATAGCTAAATAAGAAAGTCAATTTCCTTTTAGGCCATTACAATGATAAGAAATTAGTTATGCAATTATTTATCTCCTCAAATACTCTACATCCTTAGCAGATCCAATTGGACCATCAGAACTTTGTATGGATTTTTTCTAATTGTATTTGAAGTTATTGAACTCAATTACCAAAAATTACCTTGTATGCTCAACTTGGATGGGAAATTCATGCCCTCCTAGCCACTCAACCTATTTTGTTAAAAACTAACAAATTTTTTTTGACAATGCTGCAATTTCATTGAAAATGGTTTTAGTTCTAGTGTCCTTAACAATGGCTATGCATGCTAACGAGAATGTAATAAGCCTAGTGGATATGAATGTGAGATTACTATGATTGAAATACAATATAAGATATGGAAGTTTTATGCCAAAGCAGAAATGGAAATTCTAATAACAAAGTTCGATAAGTTACTTTGCAGTGTTTGTAGAGCCTTTTGGTCTCAACTATGAATAGTAGTTGAGAATTCAAATTCCTTGATTTTCAAGTTACTAAAAACATAGGGAATTAAGGTTTAAACTTATTTTAGAGTGCTAACTGGTAAGCATTGAATTAAATACTATTTAATCAAAGTATACCTAGGGCCAAAAAACTTGAAATATGCATTTGACTAGGGATGTTGCCTTGTATTTATGTCATTGATCTAAAATAGCCCAATATTGCTATAATATATTCTATATAGTAGTTCTTTTCTTGATTGGTTCAAACAAGAACCCAATACTTAACCAAATTGGTGTTTCTTGGTCTTGTGATATTGGTATAGACTATGAAACTTTTTAGGTATTTACATTAGACAAACATATGTGCTTAGTCAATTTCTATTTGTGTGAATGAAATGGTTTATAAATCCTTTCAAATTTAGTAATATGAGACAAATATTATATTTAGTAGCACTCTTATTTGTGTTGAGCTAATAGAAAAATGCTGAAGATGAAAATAAAATCTTAAATAAAAGCTTTACAAGAATGCAAGAGTAGACACAGGGTTTATAATGGTTCATCCAAAATGTCTGGACTACGTCTACTCTTTAACCAAGGAAGTATGTCTATTCCAATTAAGTTTATAGTACAATCCTTTTTTCAGCTACAAGACTTGTTTATACATATTATATTCTTCATACCAAGTGGAAGACAAAAAGACAAAGGAACTTTGACAGACGACTTTGATCGAGTTACACATGTCATATCCATTGCATATTCTGTATTCTAAAATCATTACAGTCTCTCACTTGTAATCTAATCAGAGTTGAACATATATATTCCCTAATTGGAATGATTATGGCTATCTTTTGACAATGCCAAGAGAAGCTCTATAGAATTCAAACTTCTCTTGGGATATGAACTTTGTGAATACATCATCCAAATTAACCTTTGTATCAATCTTCTATAATTGTAATCTTCCCTCTTCAAGAGCATGACAAATGAAGTGAAATATGGTTTCAATATGCTTTGTGTGATTGTGGAAAGGTGAAATTTTTACCAAATGAATGACATTATTGCTATTAGAAAATAGAGTAAAGTTGGATTGTTTAAATCCCAACTCTCCAAACAATTGCTATAACCATATATACTCTTAAGCCCCCTCAGTAAGAGTAATGTATTCAACCTTGGTAGAGGAAAGATAAATAACTTGTTGCTTACGAGATGTCCAACTAATCACTACCCTGAAAAAAGTAAACACACAACCTGTAGTAGACCTCCTTTTGTCTAAATCTCCAACCATATCAAAGAATCCATTTACATTCTTGGAAATGAGTTTTTTGTGAATTACTCATAAAACCACTCACAACTCCCATTGCATGAGCAATATCTAGATGTGTGCTAACCATGGCATATATTAAACTCCCAACTGCTAAAGAATAAGGAATACCATCCATCTCATATTTTTATATATGGAGTAGGACACATCTTAGAAGAAAAACAAAAATGATCAGCCAATGGAGTAACAACTAATTTGGCATGTGGCATATTAATTTTTTCCAACACTTTAAGAATGTATTTTTCTTGAGATAATCTAATTTTTCTTTTATGTCTATTTCTGATTATATCCATCCCAAGAATCATCTATGCTACCCTTACATTTGTCATGGAAAAATGAAAGCCAAATGCATTTTCAGCTCATGAGCAACACATATACCATTTTCAATAGCCAACATGTCATCAACATAAAGTAGCAAAATCACAAACTCACCAGTAGGAAGCCTATTGTAGTAGACACATAGGTCTGGTTTACAGCAAGTGAAACCTTGTTGAGTCATGAACTTATCAAATTTCCAATACAAATATAAAATCCTCTTCAAATTGCAATACAAATATTCTTGCCCTTGTTTAACAAATCCTTCTAGCTGCTTGATGTATAATTCCTCCTCAATATCTCCATGTAGAAATGTTATCTTGACATTGAGTTGGTTAATCTCAAGGTCTCATGTTGTTTCTATGCCCAAAATGAAATGTTCCTTTTCTAATTTTACATGATATTTCAAGCCTCTAATCAGATCTTTAAGATCAAACAACCAATCTTTCAAAGATTTATCAATTTCTCAAGAAACCCCAAATCGGGTATGCTGAAAATAGTGCCAAAAGCTTCATAACTTCACAAATTATTAATAAATCTGAAAATGGACATTTTTACAGAAATTTCAGCAGCATAAAAGCCTACAAAATGAAATTTCTAGATCCGTATAGCCTTTACACAATAGTTCACAAATGTAAGACAAAAACTATGCTCATCGGGCTCCCGAAATTAACACAAAAATGCTCGGAAACACCACAAAAAACTAATAATCTATCTCAGAAGTTTAATCACATCCCCATAAATATATTCAGCTCTATTTTAACACCTTAAAGTATGAAATAAAATAGCAACCCAAACTGATATGAAATACTCAACTGTAAACACCAAACTCATACAAAAAACACACTCGAAAACCCACAAATCTGCACTATTCAACACAAAGGAAAACTCTGTATGAGCATGCACATGGAATGGCTTCAAAATCCTATTCTTAGCCTTCTTGGAAACCTGAAAACTCCCATTCTTTGGTCTCCTTGGAAACCTACAAACTCCCGTTCTTGGGTCTCCTTCTCCACAGGTTTGGCAGCCTCTGAAGAATAACAAAGAATGAGCAAAAATCAAGTTCTGGAATGAGCCCAAAATGCCTCCAAACCCCTTAAAAGAGGGCATAACCATAACTCATGTCCAAGAGAGGTTAATGAAACATATTTTAATAATAATTTTCATTTATTAGTCCAACGGTTTCCAAAGATTAACCCCCTTTTTTCGAAACTTCACTTTCTTGGACCTGCCTGCCTTAGCAACGATTATTATTTTTTAATTATTTGAAAAGGGGACATGACAAGTCCTCCCCTCCCAAACATTGCTTGTTCTCAAGCAATGGCTGAACAATAAACCAATCAATCCACCTGGATCCCAAATGTAGTCATGAACTATACTACTACCAATTAACACAGGCTCCTGCAATATCCTCTGCAATATGACCAAGAGGAATCCATAATCAAACTGACAATTATAGCTCAACCAAACTCCAAAATCACCACTACCATAGTCAAAAACCCATGAGACACAAACTCTTAGAACATTAGAACCCAAGTAAAGTGGACAAATCAAACTACCAACACAGTAAATACCATCAACGCATCCCACTGGCCTATTCAGAATGTACAATCCAACTCTGCAACAATGGTGAACGCTCTCGAATGAAACTGTACCAAGTATGGAGAATCCACACACTGTACAACTCTTGTAGTCAACACAACTCTACAAATCACCAGCCACTATCTCATAACCATAACTCCCATGCACTACTAATGGTGAAAAGATATTACAAGATAAAGAGTAAGAAATGGAATCCAAACCAAATTTGCCTGCCATCAACTCCTCAAAAAAAAGGATCAAATGCTAACTGATGTACATACCCTGCAATATAATATTGATTAAAAAAACTAACCTCAGTCAACAGCTCACCATGAACAAGTGATACAACCCATTGTGACTGATCACTAGCTAAGTCATGAGATGTCATAGCCAAAGGAGTAGAATCAATAACAACACCCACTGAAGCATCACTCCCAAACTCCTGCTCTAAGTTACATATTATCAAGCTATCAACTACAGAACCTATCACCATGTCATGCCCATCACAACTCTCATCTTGAGGCATCAAACTATCCCATAACTGATGATAAGCACTAGGAACCAAAGCACATCTCTGTATCATCATCTCATCAACATGGTCATCAAAGGTAAATTGATGAGCGTACCTCACAGTGTAATGCTGATAGAATTCACCAATCTCAGTTAGTGGCTCAGACTATAATCTAGATGAAACTAACTGCAATTGATCATTAACCATGTTGGAACTAACTACTACCTTCGAAGATATCACCAAGGGAGTAGTATTACTAGCAGGAACCATGCCAACTGCTGACTCACCAACATCACACATGATCTTTGATACATCTCTTGTCTCCGTGCCATTAGTACTAGAGGCCACCACTATGTCAGGCATACAAAAATCTGCTACAACACCCAACTCAACTGAACTTGACTCTAGTGGGAATGAACCTGATATGCCAATGTTAGTATCAAGGATGGATGCATCCCCATCTCCATTGTCTCTGACAATCTCAGCCATGGACATCCTCGGATCACCAAACACCACAGCTTGTGACTGTATAGAATCAGGTAAAGACTGTAGTCACTCTAACTCCATGGTCACATTATCCAAATGAAATTGTGACTCCTTGAAATCCAACAGTGTACTCTCAAGAATCTCAAAAGTCACCTCAAGTTGCTGAGTAAGCTCACTCACCTCATCTTCCTTGGCCAACAATGCATCATATGCTGTACTGCCCCACTTCATAAGATAATCTCTATCAGCTACCAACTACATATAATCCTATCTCAAAATTCGGATAGCCTCCCATAAAGAGTGGAACTCTGTCAAGGAAAGATAACTGCCTTCCTGCTCATCACTAGTAGGAGAACCCCATCCATAAACTGCTAACAACTGAAGAGTAGCATCGAAATGCTGGCAAGTGATAGCAATGTCTTGGTCACTAACTCTCAACTGATTAGACACATGATGGTATTGGCTTGACTGTCTCCTACAAACCTCCTCTGATGCACTGTCTAAAGGAGTATCCTCAAAGTTACTAGTCTCTAGAGTATTACCATCCATGTCCTGTGAATCAACTCTAAAGCTCATATCAACATACGGAGTATCAAAAATATTAGCATTGCTATCCAACTCCTCTATACCCAAGGAAACTAAGTCTTTAAAATTGCCCACTGCATCCTCCTAGATGTCATAAATGCCAATATGATCATGGGACTCATCTATACACACTGCCAAATATGAAATATCATCAACACATTCCAGCAAGTATGGTCGACTAGATATATGAACAAAGCCCAACATCGGTGTATAAAAACTAATACCAACATCAAACAAGATACTGGCACAAGAAAAGACAACACTGTGTAATTTGCTAATCAAATCCATGATAGCACCCAAACAAACACTGCTACCAAAAAGTGTTAAAGATCTCCAGTCAACTGAATCCCAAATGCCAATATAACAATCACGAGTCCATATCCATAAACTAGAATCAATTGGTAACTCAAGTAAACTCCTCACTTGAGTAATATGACCAATACCAACTAACTCTACATACCTATCATGATGAGATAATGAAGTCACAATACTATCTTTGTTCTCCTTTAGCTGGCTGGACAAATCATGTGAAGTACTACCAACCTCAACCTCATGTGATGAAGCATCTAACTGTGCCTGGTACTCTTTCTCAACAAAGTCATGAATGCTCAATGTTTGCTCATCTCTACCAGGTATCTCACCATCCTGCACAACAACATCCTCATAATCATCATCTGAACCCACTACACTGTAGTCACTGCCTGTTGTAACTATACCATCCTGAATACCTGTGGCATCACCCTTTGACAACCTATAAACAATTGTCTCAATTTGAGTATCAAGTTGATCATTACTATCAATCTATGTAATATCCTTTCCCACCACCTCCTGTGGTAGAGTAGAATTTAAGACCTCTACCTGGCTATCAGCTAGTTTCTCAAACTCTTCATGCAAGTTCTTGGGAATTGTGTCATTTGTCCTGTGAGAAAATCTGCCAAATAGAAATCCAGTCAACTTATCCACCTTAGCTGGGTCGGATAACATGTCATTCATTATATGGTGGTGCTCAACCAACTATTCAGACATGTCATGGCTTATTTTCATAAGTTTATCTCGAATGTCTAGATAACCATCCTTTCTACTGTTTTGACTCTGGATATCAATTGTCCAAGATCGTGTCCTTTGAGACTCTGTACTATACCTGTCCATTCTGGATAAAGTAGAGTGTAACCCCAATAGGATATAACTTCTTCAAAAACCAAGAACTAACATGCAAATGATTAGAAGTAGCACGCAACCATAGATTTTGACATGCAACTGATTAGAAGCAACATGCAACCACCAAATTCACCAAGAACTAACATGCAAATGATTAGAAGTAGAATTCAACCATAAATTTTTCCATGCAGCTGATTAGAAGCAACATGCAATCATAAATTATGACATGCAAGATCTAGGTAGTTGTCAAAAATGCAAGATTTGGGTAGTTGTCAAAACTGACATGCAAGATCTGGGTAGTTGTCAAAACTGACATGCAACTTCTACAAACCCTCAGGCTAGCAAGATCATGGCTCTGATACCACTGAAATGTCCCTTTTCTAATTTTACATGATATTTCAAGCCTCTAATCATATCTTTAAGATCAAACAACCAATCTTTCAAAGATTCATCAATTTCTCAAGAAACCCCAAATCGGGTATGCTGAAAATAGTGCCAAAAGCTTCATAACTTCACAAATTATTAATAAATCTGAAAATGGAAATTTTTATAGAAATTTCAGCAGCATAACAGCCTAAAAAATGACATTTCCAAATCTGTATAGCCTTTACACAATAGTTCACAAATGTAGGACAAAAACTATGCTCATCAAGCTCCCGAAATTAACACAAAAATGCCCGGAAACACCACAAAAAACTAATAATCTATCTCATAAGTTTAATCATGTCCTCATACATATATTCAGCTCTATTTTAACACCTTAAAGTATGAAATATATTAGCAACCCAAACTGATATGAAATACTCAACTGTAAACACCAAACTCATACAAAAAATACACCCGAAAACCCACAAATCTGCACTGTTTAGCACAAAGGAAAACTCTGTATGAGCATGCACATGGAATGGCTTCAAACTCCCATTCTTAGCCTTCTTGGAAACCTGCAAACTCCCATTCTTGTGTCTCCTTGGAAACCTACAAACTCCCATTCTTGGGTCTCCTTCTCCACAGGTTTGGCAACCTCTGAAGAATAACAAAGAATGAGCAAAAATCAAGTTCTAGAATGAGCCCAAAATGCCTCCAAACCCCTTAAAAGAGGGCATAACCATAACTCACGTCCAAGAGAGGTTAATAAAACATATTTTAATAATAATTTTCATTTATTAGTCCAACGGTTTCCAAAGATTAACCCCCTTTTTCTGAAACTTCACTTTCTTGGGCCTGCCTGCCTTAGCAAAGATTATTATTTTTTTAATTATTTGAAAAGGGGACATGACACAAAGCCAAATGAATAGTTTGCATTCTCACAACTAGAGAGAAAATTTCATTAAAATCCACTCCTTTTTGTTGAGTAAATCCCTTCACCACTGATTTGGCCCTGTATCTTTTTCCTGCTCCATCTTCCTCTTTTACTTAATAGACCCATTTATTTTTTAGAGACTTCTAATTTGGTGGAAGTGGTACTTATTGGATACAACTGTTCAATTGTGTTTTGTCTTTGATGTTACACAAATGTCATAGCAGTTATCAGATAGAGTCTACCGAGCTCAGTTGGTTAGCAAGGCAAAAGACAAAGTATATCGAGCTCAAAAGGTTAGCAAAGAAACTTTACAATGTCTACCAAGCATTCTCGGGCTTTACCTTGTGCAGAAAAATGTTACCAAGCTTTCAAGATTAATCAAAGAAATTTAGTTGTTAACCGAGCTCACTTGGTCATCAAAGGGAAATATGGTAGAGATAGTTCTTATCGAGCTCTCATTGACAACGAAGGAAATTCAGTTCTTACCAAGTTCACTCGGTAGCCAAAGGATTTTGTAGATTTTGCAGTATTAACCGAGTTGAGATGGTTAAATCAAGAAATTGTTTCTGGAAGTAGTTCTTACTGAGTAGGGTTGGCCAATGAAGGATTTCATTGTTTTGTGAAATAAAGTTTATTTGTTTAATGTAATATTTGTAGTCGATTGATGTATGGTTTATTGGTAAATGCAACTTGTGAATGAGCTGACTTGATAATTTGAATGGTATATATTAGAGGCATGCTGTGAATTCTAAGTGTGTGATAGATTTCATGTGATATGAATGTGAAGGAGGACTGATTTTTGTGAGAGTGAATTTTGAAGGATGATTACAGATCATTGAGGAGTAGCAAAGCTATAATTGATCAAGGAGGATCTAATGGTGCATAATAGAGATCTATAATCAACAAATTTAGTTGCATCATATTCAGGTCAATTAATTGTTACTTTCTAACCATTGTAGCAGTGATTTCAAAATCTCTTAATAGAGTTGCTTTAACAACCATTTTGTAAATCGTCTAACAAGGTGATAGTTTAGTTGAATGTTCTAAAGACCTCTAGCAAGGCCACTCTTAACAGGGTGATTAAATCCTCTAACAGGGTCACACCTAACAGTGTGTATTGTAACCTTTAATAGGGTTGGGTCCTAATAGGGCTCACTTTAGAAGAGTGAAAATTGGTAGCTAGTTACTTGGTGGTTTTTCCCATATTGGGTTTCCACATTAAATTTGGTGTCTCTTGTGTTCATGTTATTTACTTTTGCATGCATGCTAATAATTATGAATGCTTAAAGATCAATAACAAGTTAATATACCAAGTTACAACATTTTTGTGAAGTGTTTACTGAGTGATAGTAGTAACTAGTTATTTAAGACATCAAAGGGATCTGGATTTTTTTTTTTGGTAACTGATTCACCCCCCCCCCCCCCCCCCCCCCCCCAATTACTTCATCTATAATTCTAACAATTGGTATTAGAGATTTTGGTACTTGTAGGAAAAGATTTCAAGGATCTAAGCTAAAGATTAGGATGTCTTATAAGAGGGAAATTCCAAGACTTAACAGGGAAAACTTCTCAGCATGGTAGGGATTGATGAGACGTCATCTGGCTTCTATTAGTGATTCATGGCTGAAGTACCTTGATGAAAAATATGCAAAACCTGCTAGTACATTATCTGTCAATGATATTGCTAAAAAGAAGACTCACAACAACATGATGATAGATATTTCATTTTCTCTAAGTTATGAAGAATTTGATGACATCAAGGATTGCAAAATTGCCTTTGAAATGTGGAACAAACTAAAAGAGATCTATGGAGGTGATGATAATGTAAGAAGAGCAGAAGCTGAAAGTTTGAGAGGACAATTTGATCAAATGAGGATGAGAGAGGATGAAAACATAGCAAAATATGTTGAAAGAGTTAAAGAAAGTGTTAGTTCAATCAAAGCATGTAGAGGATATATCAAGGAGGAAACGGTTATAAGTAAAGTTCTTAGAACTCTACTTCCTATTTATGCAATCAAAGTTTTTGCAATTCAAGAAAGAAGATGTGAAGCAAATCATAAGATAAATTTTGAAGCCATAGTTGGAAGATTGACTGCATTTGAGCTAGACAACTATAATAATTATGTTCCAGCTACCAAGAACATTGAATCAACATTTGAAGGCAAACTTTCACTCAAGGAGAAAGGTAAGAAGATAAAGGATCCTCAGTTAGATAGTGAAGAAGAATCAAAATAGAGTTCAGATAGTGATCTTGAGGTGGTTGAAGCTCTGCTAGCAAGAAAATATTCAAGAGGCAAAGGGAAATACAAAGGTAAGGTTCCTCTAATCTATTTTTCTTGTGAAGAAATTGGACATATTGCTACTAGGTGTCCAAATAGGCAAAAAAAGGATGAGAAGAAAGGTCACAAGTGCAATGGCAAGAAAGATTTCAAATCATTCAAGGATAAAGGTAAGAAAACATGTTTCATGGCTAAGGATTCTAATGATTCTGATGATGAAGAAGAAGATGAAATTGTTTACATTACCATAAATGATGAATCTAATAATGATGAAGAAATGACACTCATTTCTCATGTGAGAAAAAATGATACACAGATTATAGATAGTGGTTGTTCTCATCACATGATTGGTGATAAAACCAAGTTTTAACATTTTGAAGACTATGATGGTGGTAGTGTGAGATTTGGTAATAATGAGCCTTGTTGCATAAAAGGAAAAGGAAGAATCTCTCTAACCAAAGAACCTATATGTGATAATGCATATTGGGTAGAAGGACTAAAACACAATCTATTGAGTGTGGCACAACTACTCAATAATGGATTCAGAGTGGAATTCATGCATGGAAAAGCAAGATTGCTAGATGACAAAGGAAATTTGATTGGATCATGCACTCAAACAAAATGTAACTTGTTTTATCTTAAACTTGGTGAATGTTCATGTTTTATTGCTCAAGTTGAAGAAAGTTGGTTATGGAATAGGAGGTTGTGTCATGTGAACTTTGATAACTTGGTGAAAATAAGTAAATTTAAGAAAGTAAGAGGCATTCGTAACATAAAGAAACCTGAGGTTGGTCTATGCAAGAATTTTCAAATTGGCAAGATGGGAAAGACTAGCTTTAAAAGAAAGAACTATCAATCTAAAGAAATTTTATAAATTGTGCATACTAATTTGTGTGGACCTATTGGAATTCAAAGTTATACTGGTGAGAAGTTCTTTATTCTGCTTGTTGATGATTACCCAAGAATGATGACTATCATGTACCTAAGAGAGAAATTAGAAGCATTTGAGAAGTTCAAATAGTATTTGGCCAGAGTAGAAAAGGAAATAGGCAAATGATTGAAATGTTTGAGGTCAGACAGAGGTGGTGAATTCATTTCACATGAGTTCAATAACTTTTGCATTGAAAGGGGAATCAAAAGACAAGTTTCAACACCTAGAACTCTTAAACAAAATGGAATAGCTGAAAGAAGGAATAGATCTATCATGGACTATGCAAGAACCTTAATGATTGAAAAGAACATTGCTATCAAATATTGGAAGGAAGCTATCAACACTACAATTCATACCTTGAACCGAGTACAACTAAAGAAGGACTCATTCAAAAACCCCTATGAGTGATGGTATGGCTACAAACCCAATGTAAGTTACCTAAAAGTATTTGGAAGTAAATATTACATTTTGAAAGAATCTAGAAAAGGTAAATTTGACATGGAGGGTGATGAAGAAATATTTTTAGAATATTCTTGCAAAAGTAAAGCATATAGATGTTTGAATTTGTCTACTCATAAAGTCATAGAAAGTGCACATGTAAAAGTTGATGAGTTTGTAGAAAGAATTGAAGAAGAAAGCAAAAGGGAACTTGAAGACTATAGGAGATTTTTTTTCATTGAACTTAGTATAGTGCCAGGTACACTTGTTAATCAAAAATCTTGTACTCCAGAGTCTTCTGTAATCGAGTTGTAGGAAGTTCGAACTAAGTCAATACCTATCAAGTTCTAAGAACTCGAGTTGCAAACAAAAGCTACCAAGCTCGAGAAACTAGAACTAGAAGTTGAAACACAGAAGGATAAAAATGCAAGTCATTCAAAAGGAAAGGAGCTTGTGCTAGACAAGTATGTTAGGAAGCATCGTGCACCAGATTAGATCATCAGAGATAAATCTGAAGGAACAATGAAAAGAAGTAAGTTGAAAGACACTTGTTTACTTGTTGATTTTGAACATAGAAATGTCAAAGATGCATTAGAAAATGAAAGTTGGATTGAAGCTATGAATGAAGAGATAGAACAGATAGAGAAAAACAAAACATGGACTCTTGTAACTAGGCCTAAAGTCAAAAATGTGATTGGAACTAAGTGGGTATTCAGAAACAAGTTAAATAAAGATGGTAAGGTGTCAAGAAATAAAGCTAGACTGGTATGCAAAGGATAATCTCAAGAAGAAGGTGTAGACTATGGAGAAAATTTTGCTCCTATTGCAAGATTGGAAGGTGTAAGAACCTTACTTGCATATGCTACATACAAGGGATTCAAAGTTTATTAGATGGATGTCAAGTGAACATTTGTCAATGGTATACTGGATGAAGAGGTTTACATTGAATAGTCTGAAGGTTTTGTTGATCCAGACAAAAAAGACATGGTTTGCAAATTACATAAAGCATTATATGGTCTAAAACAAACCCTTAGATCATGGTATGAAAGACTACAAACTAGTTGGGACTCCTATGTGTACTAGATTGAAACTTACCATGGATGATGAATCAAAGGAAGTGGATTAGACATTGCATAGATCTATGATTGGAAAGTTGTAGTATGTAGTACATACAAGACTAGACATTGCTCTTGTAGTATGAATTGTAGCAAGATTCTCAGAAAAATCAAAAGAAAATAACATGATGGCAATCAAAAGGATCATGAGATATTTGAAAGGAATTGAAGATTATGGATTATGGTATAAACTTGGAAGAAATCTAGATTTAAAAGTGTTCACTGATGCAGATTGGGTAGGGGACATTGATGATAGAAAAAATTACAAGTGGAGGAGCTTTCTTTCTTTGAAAGAGGTTGGTTTCTTGGACAAGTAAAAAGCATAACTGTACATCCCAGTCCACAACAGAGGTTGAATATGTTGTAGTAGCAGTAAGTTATTCAAACATTGTTTGGTTTAAACAGTTAGTTGAAGGTATGAAGCAAGAAATCAAAGAACCTATTGTTATGTTTTGTGACAATACAAGTGCAATTAACATATCCAAGAATCCAATGATGCATTCTAAAACCAAGCATATTGCTATAAAATATCACTTTGTCAGATAATTGGTGTAGGATAAGGAAATTAGATTGGAATATGTCCATACAAAGGAACAAATTGCTGACATATTTACAAAGCCTTTACCTAAGGATGCATTCTTGTATCTAAGAGGTAAGTTAGGGGTCATTCGCCTATCTAAAGCTCACTAAAATACAATTTTTAGTGATGCATCAAAAAGAAAAAAATTGAAAATCTATCAGTTGATGCAGTAGAGTAATGAAGGCATTACATATGAATCAGTACTTAAGGTACATTGAATTTCATTTGAGTTGTGTTGTCTTTGGCATGTGTTTTCAAAGAGGGAGAGTTTACTGTCACATCTTTCTAAAATTTGCAAGAAAAAGAGAGTTTATGTAAGAGGGAGAGATTACTATGAAAGAGGGAGATTAATGTAATGACATATAAGAAGCATTCTATCAGAAAAGACTAGTTCTCAAATTTCAGTCTTCTATGACATGTTGTGTTTCCATCAATGCCAAAGAGGGAGATTATTGGATACAATTGTTTAATTGTGTGTTGTCTTTGATGTTACACAAATATCATATCAGTTATCAGATAGAGTCTACCAAGCTCAGTTGGTCAACAAGGCAAAAGATAGAGTCTACCAAGATCAGAAGGTTAGCAAAGAAGGTTTATAGTGTCTACTGAGCATTCTTAGGCTTTACCTTGTGCAGACAGTTGTTATCAAGCTTTCAAGGTTAATCAAAAAAATTTAGTTGTTACCAAGCTCACTTGGTCATCAAATGGAAATATGGCAGAGACAGTTCTTACCGAGCTCTCATGGATAGCGAAGGAAATTTAGTTCTTACTGAGTTCATTCGGTAGCCAAAAGATTTTGTAGTATTAACCAAGTTGAGATGGTTAACTCAGGAAATTATTTCTAGAAGCAATGCTTATTGAGCAAGGTTGGCCAATGAAGGATTTTATTATTTTGTGAAATAAAGTTTATTTATTTAATGTAATATTTGTAGCCGATTGATGTATGGTTTATTGGTAAATATAACTTGTGAATGAATTGACTTGATAATTTGAATGGTATATATAAGAGGTCAAGTTGTGAATTCTAAGTGTGTGATGGATTTGATGTGATATGAACGTGAAGGAGGACTAATTTTTGTGAGAGCAAATTTTGAAGGATAATCAGAGATCATTGAGGAGTAGAAAAACTATATTTTTTCAAGGAGGATCTAATGGTGTCGAATAGAGATCTATAATTAGAAAATTTAGTTGCATCATATTTAGGTCAATTCATTGTTACTTTCTAACCATTGTAGCAGTGATTTCAAAATCTCTTAATAGAGTTGGTTTAATAGCCATTTTATAAATCCTCTAACAAGGTGATAGTTCAGTTGAATTGTTCTAAAGACCTCTAGCAAGGCCACTCTTAATAGGGTGATTAAATCCTCTAACAGGGTCACACCTAACATTGTGTATTGTAACCTTTAATAGGGTTGGCTCCTAACAGGGCTCACTTCAGAAGAGTGAAAATTGGTAGCTAGTTACTTGGTGGTTTTTCCCATATTAGGTTTCCACATTAAATCTGGTGTCTCTTGTGTTCATGTTATTTAATTTTGCATGCATGCTAATAATTATGAATTCTTAAAGATCAATAACAAGTAAATCTACTGAGTTACAACATATTTGTGAAGTATTTATCGAGTGACAATAGTAACTAGTTATTTAAGACATCTAAGGGATCTAGATTTTTTTTTGTGGTAACTGATTCACACCCCCCTCTCAATTACTTCATCTATAATTCCAATAGTACCAAATTCCATGTTTGATTTTCATGTAAAGATTCTAATTCCTCTCACATAGAATCCATCTAAAATGCTGAATTAATATCATTGCCAACTCACTTTAAAGTTTGGGTCACTACCAGATCTAAACATAAAGAAAATAATATTTCATAATCATCAAATTTCTTTGGACATTTTTTCTTTCTGGTAGATGTCCATAGGAAAGCATTTGTTTCACTAGTATTAAATCTTCATGGATTCTATACATTCTTTGGATAGTGAGCTGCACTAATATCCTTTGTATTTTGAATAGTAGACTCACTAATATCCTTTGTATTACCTTATACATTAGTAGCATGTGTCATTGCTCTATATTTTCTATGCTAATTGGACCCTTGTTAATGAGTGACATATGGAGATATGTGTTATTGACCATGTTGAAAAAATTCAAAGCATGGGATTGAAGTAAACACACATGAGGCTATGTTCTTAGGTTGAGAGTCTTGGATGGTGTGTGTGGTGTTGTGAGGAATAGATTACGCTAGCAGATCAGAGTGCACACTAGCTTCCCATGGGAAGTTAAAAAAGGGACGAGTCACATATTTTATTAGGGGTCCATTGTATGCTAACTCAATCCACTCTATCCCAATGTAGCTACCTAGCCCCAAATAATTCCACAAGGTAGAATCAGGGTTAGAAATTGTATGCATATCATTGCCCAACTTGGAAGGATCGTAGGTGGTTTGCAGTGTAGATGAAAAAATAAAATCCAATGAAGGGACTCCATTGTATGGAGTGGAAACCAAGAGTTGTTCAAGAAAAAAATGGCATGGAGCTTAGGATTATAGTGTGTGGACATATATGGTGGTTGTGTTGAATCAAATACAATAATATGAGAAGTGACTGTGGGTATAGGTGTAAAGAGGGGTTGCATTGGAATAAGGAAGAGGTAGATTGTGCATCGCTTAGAGGTCCAATATGTGGTGAAGACATGATAGTGGTAACCATATTAAATGTAACCTGAGGATTCTTCTTAATATGCCCTCCATTATCAATTAAATCAAATTGTATATAATTTGTTGGGGAAATATTTTTAGCATGTAAACCTAAAAAATATCTCTCATTGAAAAAACATCCCAACTACAAATTACCTTATGAGAGATCAGATCCCATAATCAAAAACCAAATTGATCTTCACCATACCCCATAAATACATGCTTTTTGGATTTGAAATTCAATTTTGTTCTCTTTTCTTTTGGAATGTGAATATATGCATCACACTAAAATACACATACATGATTAAATGAAATTCTCTTCCCAAGCCATCACTCATCTGGTATGGAAAGACCAAGACAAGATGGAGGAGTATAGATAATGAAATAAGCAACTACATTGCATGCCTCTACCCAAAATTCCTTCTCGAAAATAGTTTGATTCAACCTCTCAATTGCACAATTTTATTGAGCCATATAAGAGATTATTTTGATCCTTCTAATGTCATGATTCATACAAAAGGTATCAAACTCTGAAGAACAAAACTCACCACCATTGTCCTTTAGTAGAGATTTAATCTTCTTCCCAATATGATTTTCCTTCATAGCCTTGAAAATTTTAAACTTCAAAAATAATTTTAATTTCTTATTCAACATGTAAAACCAAGCTTTATGAGTGAAATCACAGAAAAACCATGAAAAAATGATTAGCACCACCAATAGAAGTTACCTCATAGGACTAAAAACATTAAATTGCACAAGCTCTAATGGAAAAGATATCTTCTTATGAACCATCCTTACGAAGCTAGTTTATTTTTTCTTACCACAAAGGTAATGCTCTCACAACTCTGAATCAAGTGACTTAAAACTCATAAGTTCTTCTCTTTGAAGCATCACTTCAAGACCCTATTGGCCTAGTTTTTCACCACCCTTGTTTTTTTGTATTCAGTAGTGAAAAACCCTATACGTGCACTCCAAGTAATTTGAAATTTGGTCAATAAACCCTAGGCAAAAAAATTCACCAAATAACTTTGTGCCTTGCCTTGTTTGGCCTTAGCTTGTGAAAACCTTAGGAAGTATCATTTTAAATAAGTTTTGGCAGGACATTTCTATCTTAAAGGTTTATTTATGAAAGAGTGACCTTTTAATCTTTTGATAAAACCTATAAAATTTTCCTAAACTACATTAATTTATTTTGAAAAAGTCCTATGTAATAGCAAACTTTGTGTGATTGTTGATCTTGATCAAATCAATGGCCATCGCATTCCTGTAATTCGAAGATGCAAGGTCTTTAAATATTGCAGGGAAGCACCTTTTTGACACATAGCTCCTACTGACATTTCAAATTTAGTGCACCAAAAAAAGTTCATGGCTATCAGAGTTAGTCAAACCTTTTGTAGAACCGTTAGTGTTCCTCATGCATGTTTTGAAATCCTTGCAATATCATATGTCCATTCTTTAATAAGGGTATTATTTTATAGATCAGAGTTCCTGATTGTTGATCTTGCAAAAAATAAAAGGCTTGCACATGCCCATAATAATAAAATGCACAAATGTTAAATAATGCGGGGAAGCAAAAATGGGACAAGTGGCACAGTTTGAGAAGATGGGCCCGCAGTTCTCAAAGATGATGATGATCACTTTCAAGTAGTCTTGAACTCAGTCTACACTGGTGACTCGATAGATATTGTGCAACTTGGAAAACATTGAATCACTTGGTTAGCTTGAAGTAGCTTGGTTAACACTAGCTTTGCATCACGTAAAATGCGAACTCAGTAGACACTATAATGCTTGGTAACCACTGATAAACTTAGTGTATATTGAATGTCAAAAATCAATGGCCAGTGCATGCCCACATTTTGAAGTTGCAAGAAAGATAAATAATGTTGGCAAGTGGTTCTTTGATGTGTGGCAAGGTGGAGTCGAGAGATTTTAATTGTATTCTATGGTGTGCTACACTATAAAGTGATCGCTAACATGTACTGCCAGATGTGCCACTGAAGAAGTTTGTTTGCTAGATGGAAATGAAGCCTTGTTAGTCGTAGATCTTTCAAAGATCGAGGGTTAGTGCAATCTCGCATTATGAAGCTACTAGTCAAATAAGAAATGTGGGTATGTACCTTTGTGATGCATGTCATAGTGGGACCAAGACTTAAAGGGAATTCTGAGTCATGCCATGTTGGAAAGGTCAGATGGAGTAAAGTGCACTCATTGGTGGAATGTGACAGGTATGCCAAGTTGAAAGTAGTGATGTCGTAGGAGCTAAAAGTTTAAATGTCGTAGTCAAATCTATCAGAGCACTTTATAAAATGATGATATTTGACTGGTTAAGTCAGCTAAGTGGGCCATTAGAGAAAAGGATTTTGGCCCACCGTTGATCAGGGAAAGATCGACAGATAGCGCATGCCTACAATAAGAAGTTGCAAAAATTTTAAGTAATGCGGGCATGGGCCCTTTTGACATGTGGTTGGGGGCTTGAATTTTTTAAAGGCATTTTACTTTTGAAATAAAGCCATCCAATCTTTGGGAGATCGACAGGTTAGATTCAAATTTGAAATATAACATGAAACTAATAGTTACAAGAATTAATATGACTCAAATTTTCCTTCATGCGACCTCAATGCATTGGTATAATATGAAAAATCACCATTATTGAAGCACACAATCACAGATTTTCTCAGAGCGAAAAAGATTTCCAAAGCAAGGGCACAAAATTTCTCAAGGGTTTCAACAAATTTGCAAAGAAAATTGTAGAGAAAGAATGACAAATTTAGTGGGTAAGTAATTTGTAACCTATAAAAATAAGGAATTTTCTATTGTAAGAGTGTGAAATTTTAAAATGCCTCCACGAAAGGAATTTTTTGGGAAAATTGATTATTTAAAAAGGGTTGTGCATGATGATTTCCTAGAATAGTTTCCCTTATTAGTAAATGAAATAACTAAGGGGAGGGAACTCATTCTTAAGAACCCTAGGGTAGTTGTGGTTGAGGGTTTCTATGATAGGGCAAATTGGGTAAGAGACGCCCAAGTATCTATCGAGAGTTTGCAATTGTTCAAAAAATGGTTCTCAGAATAGAATTTAGATACCCCCATGAGCAATATCTAGGAATTCAACATTGGAAAATTAACAGTCCCTTCAGTTTTCTTTGATAGTGATCTATTAACTAACCTAGCTAAGAAATATGATCCTATTATGGGATGGGTGAAGAATCATTCTGGAGTCAATCTTTTTAGGGTTTGCCGTGAGCTGTTCAGTGAAGTTTTCAACCTTAACCCTAACCATGCTGTACATGAAATCATTGATATGGATGATTTACAAGCAAGATATGATGCACAAAGAATGTACTTAAGGATAGGGCCATTGCAGGAGCATGCTGCTAAAGTTGGAACTTTGTTTGTGATTATTGCTAGCACACCTGAGCCATTACTAAAAAGACATTTTAACCCTAGGGCTCATGAATTGTATGTTTCTCTTTGTAAATTATTTGGAATGGATGAAGCCAAGCAGATCCCAGGCTTGATTGTTCACATAATAGCTCAAACTCTTCAATTTGGGATGAGCACTATTCTAGATTTTGCTAACTTCCTTGCAAAGGAGATTCACAATGGTTTGGTGGGAATAGCAAGGGGAAAAGTGAACAAACCATTCTATTGGTATTCATTGCTTATGCATGTATGCTTGTACAAGGGATTTACCTTTTTCTCCAAGGGTATGGAGCTGGAGACAACTAGAAATGGAGAGAGGAATCCTGTATAGTTGTGGAGTGTGGATATGACTTCAGAAGCTATAGAGGCCAGTTATGTAAGATTTGATAGATACTTTGCATCAAAGCTTAGGATGCTTTTAAAAGGGGATAGCCCCAAAATTCCACAAGCATTTTTAGAATTGGTTAGACCCAAGGACCATGCACAAGGATTGTTGGTTATTCATAACTAGGGAGATATAATCCCTTACAATGTCTCAATAGTAATAAGAGTATATGGCTTTTTCGGAAAGCCTCATGTGCTACCTTTCCATGTGCCCTTGAAGATAGGGATAGCTAAGCTCCTATGGTAGATAAGCACTATAGATGAGAGGGAATTGTCTAAGAAGGGTGCCTTCTTTCCAATTTTTACTGTAGTGCATGATTTTTTTTTTGTCAGGAAAGGGTGGAAGTGTAATGCCCCGCCCAGAGATCCTTGGAAACAAGGATGAAAACAAGTCATAACAATTTTTTTTTTTTTTTCAAGTGTAAGTGCACATGATACAACCTACACAAACCAAAAGATCACAACGGAAGACTGAAAGACAACCAAGCACCAATGGATCTCCAAATGTCACTACCAACTAGAACACAACCACAAAAACCTCAAAGACCTACCAAGCTGAAAGACATAAGCTGACTCTTGGAAACTGGCTAAGTCTAAAATTCTGAAGCCCTAAAAAATGGCTAAGTCTGAATTTCTGAAGCCCTGATTTTTCCTAGAATCTACACCTTAGCTCGTAGAGGTCTGAAACCAATCTCAAATGAATCATCGCATATATTAAAATATATCTTAAGTATAAGGAGTTAAATATACGTCAACTTATACTTTAATGATATATTTTAAACCCTGAAGGACAACAACAGAAACCCAAAACTGAATTTCAAAGGAAACCTCCTGAATTCAAAATGCAACAACATAGGCTTCAAGAACACCCAAAAGGGTATCTAGATCAACTCTCAAAATGATTGAAACACTAAAAAAATGCCCGCTGTTGGCATGCACAGGTTTTAACCAAAAGGTGTGCGATACTTTTTACTAATGGAGGGCAACACTTCTCCCTTACTGTGTGCGACACTTCTCAAGAAGGCGTGCGATATTGGAAACGTATTGCGCGACATTTCTCATGAAGTTGTGCGACACTCTTCCAGTGTCCTATGACACTTTTCAAGTAATGCATGCGACACTTTTTAGTTTTGTGCGACATTATTTCTATGAGCGTGCGATACTTTATCAGTGTCGCACAATGCTGAACAAATGTCACCCATAGAAAATAAAAACAATTACAAAAACTCAAAAATGAGAAAAAAATGACAAAAGAACCTCCACACCGGGGAGTACCGGATCCACATCTCGAGGTCAGAGCACTCGAACTAGAATTGAGTAACTGAAATACAGAAAATGAAATCTAACCATCTATCAAACAAGGAAGGGAAAGTACCGAAAGGAAACATCACATTCAACTGAAATAAACATTGCAATAACATAGATCACATTGCAATGAGCAAAAATAACCAAGTACGTGGTTCCTCCCAATCGTCAATGGCATCATAGGACCATCGTGGGCCCTAGCCATCCCCTGCACATAACATCCCAAGCCACTGATCAAATCATTGGTGCTATCGTAATAGGGACATCACTACTAAACATGCTACAATGTAAGTAAATGAAATATAACATGCTAGTTGTAGGCATAAGATAAAACTGTAATCAGATAACACCATCTACTACATGCTAATCATCATAATGAGGAATATGTTAAAACTAACATCATCTAAACATGATAACATCATAATAAGAGCATAAATCACAAGAAGCATACTCCGTATACCGAAGTACCAAGTGACACATCCAGCTACAGTCGTACTAGGACAATAGACCGTATCTGTACACCGGTCCCTAGCAGTGGTGAGGGTAGCTACACCTCCCAACCACGTGGCACCCATAGATCCACACTCGCCGTGCTGATGGAGGTAGTGATCCAACCGCAAACACACAAAAACACAACCATGGCTAACACTCACGCCAAGCAGTATGATGACTGAAACCAAGACATAGACAATGCATAAACTACAAGTTCTGGTCAGACACCTCAATGGGCTTACTATGTAGGGGCTAACATCATGGAGAGTCGCTTGGCATCGACAAGCCCAAGCTCGGATCGTGTGTCCTCAAACTTAATTGGGTGCTCACACATTGTATCCTCAAACTTAATCAGGTGCTCACACATTTTATTATCTTAAATTTTATTACCTCCCAGTGTTTTCTTTAGTTATCACTTATATAAAACTTCCTTTTCCAACTCATGATGTCATGATCGTCAGGCTGCAAAATAGAAGCCCCCTCCATATGCTACCCTACCCTACTCATGCTCATCCAATGATGAGTGCTCGTAGGCATGCAAATTCCCAACCCTAATGATCATAACTTCTGAAAGTGCTACGGAAGGTCGAGGCTTGCAAGACATCTGACTATGTAGGCACACGTACTCGTGTATGGCACACCACCATCACGAAGATCAAATAAAAGGACTGGAAGAGAACACAAAGCAACAAGTCCCTCAACTGTAAACAAAATCGAGAGGACGGATGCAACACGTATCCCAATGCAACAAAAGATGCAAAAGTGGTCTAACTAGTATCCAAACAGATCACCTAGGTCCACGAACCACAATGTGCCAAAAAAAACTTGGTAAAATAGGTCAGCACGCAAAACGAGGTAAAAACCCCAAATTTTGAAAAAAATCCAAAATTAAAACCCATTTGGCCTTTGGGTTCAAAAACCCCAAAAATCCAAAAATAAATGAAAATGGACACTGTATGCAAAAATGACCAGCATAACGGCCCAAAAACCCAAAACCCCATTCCAAAAACAGGGAAAAACATTCCTACCCAACCAACCGGGCAGAACTAGCAACCAGAAACGAAGGGGAACACTAGTTCTCAGCCTCCTAACATGTTGCTACAAGAAACGGAAGCTGAAACAGAGCGAAAACTAAAAAACGGGAAGGCCCTACCTGAAGGAAAAAGAGGCAGAAACTGAAACCCACACAATAAAATAAACCACTCGCCAAAACAGTTGAAAATGACGGCAAAGCATAAAATCCTCGAGCTGAATCCAATGAGACCAACCTCGCGCAGATCCCATGCTCACAGCTCCCAGAACGAGAAAAACAAGAATCTTTCAGAAGAGGATTTCCAAATTTGCTCTACAATTCTATTTTCAAATTATGAAAAGTGATTTATGAAATCACTTTTCCAATACTTATTCACTTTTTGGGTGAATAGTCAATTTTGGAAAATAGCTAGCTGGAGTAGTTAAAATCCGAATTGACCCAAATGAAAATAGGTTATTATCCACAATGGGATTTCACCTAAGGCAAAGCTGCCAGAAATTAAATAAGAAAAGATTAAAATCCAAAAACCCCAAAAACATAGAAAAACACTTAACACTTTCGCAACAAATGTGAACTTCTAAATGCACAGACACACTCACTGGTCTAATCACATAATGCAAATGAGTTCGGATTTACTAATCACCGAAAGGTTTTGATCTAAACAATAACAATAAGGGTACGTCGACCATATAGGAACGATATGGGTAAATATGAATAGCTGAATCACTAACTCCACGTGCCACTACCAGGGATATAATTCTTGCACACTAAAACACACGATCGAGTGCAATGGAAAATAATATCATAGCCGAAGCAACATGTATTAAAATACCTATTTAATCCATTTAAATCACTCACATTCGCAGAAAGCGTGAAGATACAAGAATGAAGTAAATAACCAAAGCATAGAATCCATCTCATAACATAATCAACAAATAGGTCCAATACATCATATAACTAGATATCATCATAGATCTACTGTCATCTCAAAATGGCATCCACATGCAAATGTGATAAATTGAACAGTATAGTAGTAAAGCATCTATGGTACTGAATCCAAGTATAACATCTGACCCTCAGGTCATCATAAGGTACAAAATAATGAGAATATCAAGTATCTCTCGAATCAAAATAGACAAGGCATAGACTGCAAACATGAGAGGCACTACATCCTCCCCCACTAGCATAGGCTTACTCCTGGAAGCCAGCAAAAATATAGGGGTACAATTCCCTCAGTTGTGTAGCATCCTTCCAAGTTGCAGAGGTCTGATCGCTCGGGTCCCATTGGACCCATACCTGCTCTATCTCCTAACCTCACAAGGTCAGCCTCCAGTGCTGTAGGATACAAATGGGCTCCAAAGTAAGCTGGCCATCCGCTACCTGCAAAGCATTTCAATCAAGCACATGGGTCACATTATGAATATACTATCTCAACACAGAAACATGAAAAACATCATGGATGCACGAAAGGCTAGTTGGCAACGCTAGACGATAAGCAACAGGACCAATCCTCTCAAGGATCTCAAAAGGTCTGACAAAATGTGGCGCCAACTTAGAGCCTTTCCCATAATGGATGGGGCTCTTCCTTGGCCGCACTCTCAAAAACACCCTGTCACCAACAGAAAAGTGACGATCCAACCTATGGGCATCTGCATACTTCTTCTGCCTATCCTGAGAAGTAACCAAATGCTCCCTAATGCGAACAACCTACTACTCCATATCTTGAAGCATCTCTGGACCCAAAAGAACACAGTCTTCCAAACGATCCCAACTCAAAGGGGTACGACATGGTCTACCATACAAGGCCTGAAAAGGTGAAATGCCAAGAGAACTATGATAACCGTTGTTGTATGCAAACTCAACCAGGCACAAATAGTCCTCCCACTTCACCTGCCTATCCATAACATACATGCGAAGCATATCCTCCAGAACCTGATTCACTCTCTCAGTCTGACCATCAGTCTCTGGGTGATAAGCTGAACTGAAATTGAGCTGCACACCCAAGGCATGTTGGAGAGATGTCCACAGTGCAGAAGTAAACACTAGATCTCGATTCGAAATGATCCGACGAGGAATCCCATGCAAATGAACAATATCTGCCAAGAAAACATGTGCTACATAAGAAGCTGTGTAGGATTCTCTCATGGGTGAAAAATGCGCTACCTTGGACAACTTGTCCACTATCACTATGATACAATCATGTCTCTATGATGACATAGGCAACCCTGTGATAAAATCAATGGATATTGTATCCCACTTCCATTTTGGAATGGCATGTGGTTGCAAAAGACCCACCAGATGCTGATGCTCTGCCTTCACTCTCTGGCACTCAAGACATCTAGCAACAAAATCAGCAACATCACGTCTCATCCCTGCCCAGAAGTACAACTGTTTGAGATCAGCATGCATCTTTTTGACCCCGGGATGTGCAGAATATGGTGCACGATGTGCTTCTGACAAAACTAAGGTACGAAGATCACTTGACAAGGGTACATAAATATGCTCTGAGTGTCGCAATAGTCCATCAAACTCTAGCATATAACCTGAAAATCTCCCCTCAAGGGTGCATCCAGACTCGATTTTCGCCCTCACCTCCTGATACCAAGTGTCACTAGGCAAAGCCTCCAAAATACGGCTTTGCAAATCCACTCCCAATGACAACACTAATACCTCATGTCACCTCCTGCTCAAGGCATCTGCGACAACATTCTCCTTCCCTTTGATGTAATGAACATCAAAGTCATACTCGCACAGGAACTCCATCTAATGATGCTGTCGTGCATTCAAGTTTGGTTGAGTAAAGATATACTGCAAGCTCCTATGATTGCTATGCAACTCAAACCTATGTCCCAAAAGAAAATGCCTCCAATGGACAAGGGCATGCACTATGACCACGATTTCCAAATCATGAGTGGGGTAGTTTAGCTCATGGTCCTTGAGTTTTCTAGACTCAAAAGAAATCACTCGACCATCCTGCATTAACACCACACCCACACCTTCCAACGAAGCATCTGTGCAAACCATGAAATCACCTATAGGATTAGGCATTGCAAGGATTGGTGCACTGGTCAAACACTCCTTAAGAGCATTAAATGCTACTTCACACTGGTCTGACCAAAGAAACTTCTTCCCTTTCCTCTGAAGAGAAGTGATGGGATGGGCTACTTGTGAAAAATCTGTTACAAAGTGACGGTAGTAACTCGCTAATCCCATGATACTATGAACTTCTAAGACATTAATGGGTGCCGGCCAATCCATGATAGCACAAATCTTCTCCAGATCCACTGCAATTCCATCACCAGTGATGATATGTCCCAAATGCTTCACCTTTGACTAGAAGAACCCACATTTACTCAAGTTTCCATACAACTAATGGTCTCTCAAGCACTGCAATACCTGACGCAAATGGACCTCATGCTCCTCCTCAGTCTTTGAATAGATCAATATGTCATCCAAGAATACAATGACACATTGATCGAGGTAAGTACAAAATACACCATTCATCAAACTCATAAATAATGATGGTGCACTTGTTAACCCAAAGGGTACAACTGTGAACTCATAATGGCCATATCGTGTACAAAATGTTGTTCGATGAATATCAGCCTCTTGGATACGAAGCTGATGGTATCCTGACTTTAGATCAATCTTTGAGAACACTCGTGCCCCCTTCATCTGATCAAACAAGTCATCTATCCTTGGCAAAGGATAACGGTTCTTCACCGTCACCTTATTCAACTGCCGATAGTCAATGCACAAATGCAAAGAACCATCCTTCTTCTTTACGAAGATGACTGGTGCACCCCATAGGGATACACTAGGATGAATATGGCTTTTGGCCAATAATTCCTCCAACTACAATTTGAGCTCACTCAACTCCTGAGTAGTCATGCGATAAGGAGCTCGTGAAATTAGTTCTGCTCCTGGTACAAGATCGATCCAAAAATCAATGTCACGCTGCAGTGGCATACCTGGAATTTCATTAGGAAACACATCTGCATACTCGCGAAGGAGTGGGTGATCATCAAGTGTTACTGTAAGGCTCTCAACTTCCTCAAGATCATTGAGAGATATAAGAAACAACTGACAACCCTTTCAGACACTCCGCTTTAGCTGATTAGCTGTGATCATACGAAACGAGACTGGTCGCTGAACTCCCAAAAGTTCCACCTGCCCACCTGTGTCATCCACACACTGTACCACCTTATGATGGCAATCGATATTGGTCTGATGGGTGGCTAACCAATCCATGCCCAACACAATGTCATACGATCCTAGAGGTAGAATGCATAAGTCCACTATGGTGGTGAAGGTTCCCAAACTCAAAACACAACTTCTAACCAATGAGTCAACAACCACTTAAGAACCCGTGGCTGACTCTACCTGCCACCTATCAACCTGACGCATTGCCACTAGCCCACATCACTGAACAAGAGATGGTGATATGAAAGAATCAAAAGCACCAAAGTCAAACAAAATTAAAGATGAAATACCATGCAATGTACCTATAGCCTCAACTACCATACCTTGATTCTTAGCTTGACGGTTGTCAACCGCTGCAAAGACTCTGTGATTCCTACCTGCATCTCCTATAGTAGGCTCAGATCTTGCTATGCCCTTACTAGGACTAGTGGATGGCCTGATCAAACAATCATAAGATTTATGGCCAGGCTGGCCACAAGAAAACAGTTTCCTCCAAAGCTAGCACCTGATCCACGACCTCCCTGAGTAGCACTAGGGTAAGGTGCACTACCCCTACTGGAATTCTGCTGACTGCTATGAGGAGGATGATCTTGCTAAGATTTGTGTCCTCGATTCTGGTTATCTCCTTTCTTCCTAGAGGTGCCAAAATCTTGTCCACCCTTCTTACCCCAAGACTTCTTCTTACTCTTACCATGATAACTACCCTGAGAGGGTTCTGATTGGGATTGGCCCTTGCCTAAAGACTGAGTGAACTGAGCATCCTGTCCTAAATTTTGAGCACTTTGGTTCTGAGAACCAAATTTACCACTGTAGCCCCTAGCCACATTGCTCTCAATGATCCTTTCCTTCTCCACAGCAAGAGCAAGTGTCCTTGGTTGATGAGAACAAACATCTCCAATGATGGAGTCTCTGAGACCCCTAACAAAATGTTGGGTGATGAGTGCATCATCATGCCTGTAGCTCGAATACTATTTCAAACCAAGGAACTTCTTCTCATACTGATCAAATGTCATAAAGTCCTGCTTAAGCTCATGGAATTCATCAATGAAAGCTTCATGATACTGAGGGGAAAGAAACTTCTCTCTGAACCTTTCCTCGAAGATCTCCCAGGTGAGATCTGTGACATTGATACCAAGTCTTTCACTCTCTTCACCCCACCAAATGGAACCATGTTCCCTTAGCTGTGTGATCGCACAACGAGCCTTTATGTTGCTCCCATAAGGTAGTAATGAGAAACAACATCCCATATCAAGCAACCAAGTCTCAGCTTTGAGTCCTGTTCCCTGGCCATCAAATTCTGGTGGTTTGGACCTCTAAAGTTCCCGCATCATCTCAATTTAAGTGAGATCAACATCATTATGGCCATGGCCCCTCCAACAGTGCCTTCTACCACCAGGTGGTGAATGAGAATAATCATGCTCATGCTCTTCGTCTCTATGCTCCGAATGATGGGACTCTCCATGATGAGATCCCTCTTCCTAATTTTGATCCTACTGGTGCTCCTCAACACGAGGGCCCATCCGAGTAAGAATTTCCTGGAGCACTAGCATCATTGCCCCCAAGAGAGCCTAATTAGCATTGTTATTACCCTGTTCTCCCCCTCCTCCCTGCTATTCCTCTTCATGGTGTTCATTTCCATGGTTACCACTATGGGTACCACTTTAGCCACTAGGTCTACGTGTAGGAGACATCACTAAAGGAAGCAACAAGATAATGTCAGAACAATCAGGTCACAGCATAAGAGTTAAACATGAGCCAAAGAGATATCATATAATAAAACATAATATAACAATACACAACAAAAAGTAAAACCAAAGTGGAAGCATAACACAGAGATCCCAATGTTGCAACATGGGCTATGATACCAGATGTAATGCCCCGCCCAGAGATCCTTGAAAACAAGGATGAAAACAAGTCAGAACAATTTTTTTTTTGCAAGTGTAAGTGCACATGATAGGACTGACACAAACCAAAAGATCGCAACGGAAGACTGAAAGAAAACCAAGCACCAACAGATCTCCAAATGCCACTACCAACTAGAACACAACCACGAAAACCACAAAGACCTACCAAGTTGAAAGACATAAGCTGACTCTTGGAAACTGGCTAAGTCTAAAATTCTGAACCCCTAAAAATTGGCTAAGTCTGAATTTTTGAAGCCCTAATTTTTCCTAGAATCTACACCTTAGCTCGTAGAGGCCTAAAACCCATCTCAAATGAATCGTCACATATATTAAAATATATCTTAAGTATAAGGAATTAAATATATGTCGACTTATACTTTAAGTATAAGGAATTAAATATACGTCGACTTATACTTTAATGATATATTTTAAACCCTGAAGGACAACAACAAAAACTCAGAATTGAATTTCAAAGGAAACCTCCTGAATTCAAAATGAAACAACATAGGCTTCAAGAACACCCAAAAGCGTATCTAGATCAACTCTCAAAATGATCAGAACACTAAAAAAAAATGTCCGCTGTTGGTACGCGCAGATTTTAACCAAAAGGCGTGCGATACTTTTTACTAAGGGAGGGTGACACTTCTCCCTTACTGCGTGCGACACTTCTCAAGAAGGCGTGCGATACTGGACAAGTATCACGCGACATTTCTCATGAAGCCGTACGACACTCTTCCAGTGTCGTACGACACTTCTCTAGTAATGCGTGTGACACTTTTTAGTTTTGTGCGACATTATATCTATGGGCGTGCGATACTTTATCAGTGTCGCACAATGCTGAACAAATGTCGCCCATAGAAAATAAAAACACTTACAGAAACTCAAAAATGGGAAAAAAAATGACAAAAGAACCTCCACACCGGGAAGTACTGGATCCACATCTTGAGGTCAGGGCACTCGAACTAGAATTGAGTAACTGAAATACAGAAAATGAAATCTAACCATCTATCAAACAAGGAAGGGAAAGTACCGAAAGGAAACATCACATTCAACTAAAATAAACATCGCAATAACATAGATCACATTGCAATGAGCAAAAATAACCAACTAAGTACGTAGTTCCTGCCAACCGTCAATGGCATCATAGGACAATCATGGGCCCTAGCCATCCCCCGTGCATAACATCCCAAGCCACCGATCAAATCATTGGTGCTGTCGTAATAGGGACACCACTACTAAACATGCTACAATGTAAGTAAATGAAATCTAACATGCTAGTAGTAGGATAAAGATAAAACTATAATCAGATAACACCATCTACTACATGCTAATCATCATAATGAGGAATACGTTAAAACTAACATCATCTAAACATGATAACATCATAATGAGAGAATAAATCACAAGAAGCATACTCTGTATATCGAAGTACCAAGTGACACATCCAGCTATAGTCATACTAGGACAATAGACTGTATCTGTACATCGGTCCCTAGCAGTGGTGAGGGTAGCTATGCCTCCCAACCATGTGGCACCCATAGGTCCACACCCACCGTGCTGATGGAGATAGTGATCCAACCGCAAACACACAAAAACACAACAACCATGGCTAACACTCACGCCAAGCAGTATGATGACTAAAACCAAGACATAGAAAATGCATAAACTATAGGTCCTGGTCAGACACCTGAATGGGCTTACTATGTAGGGGCTGACATCATGGAGAGTCTCTTGGCATCGACAAGCCCAAGCTCGGATCGTGTGTCCTCAAACTTAATTGGGTGCTCACAGATTGTGTCCTCAAACTTAATCGGGTGCTCACACATTTTATTATCTTAAATTTATTACCTCCCAGTGTTTTCTTTAGTTATCACTTATATAAAACTTCCTTTGCCAACCCATGACGTCATGATCATCGGGCTGCAAAATAGAAGCCCCCTCCATATGCTACCCTACCCTACCCATGCTCATCTAATGATGAGTGCCCGTAGGCATGCAAATTCCCAACCCAACCCCAATGATCATAACTTCCAAAAGTGCTACGGAAGGTCGGGGCTCGCAAGACATCCAACTACGTACACGCACGTACCCGTGTGTGGCACACCACTATCACGAAGATCAAATAAAAGGACTGGAAGAGAACACAAAGCAAAAAGTCCCTCAACTGTAAACAAAATCGAGAGGACGGATGCAACACGCATCCCAATGCAACAAAAGATGCAAAAGTGGTCTAACTAGTATCCAAACAGATCACCGAGGTCCACGAACCACAATGTGCCAAAAAAAACTTGATAAAATAGGTCGACATGCAAAATGAGGTAAAAAACCCAAATTTTGAAAAAATTCCAAAACTAAAACCCATTTGGCCTTTGGGTTCAAAAACCCCAAAAGTCCAAAAATAAATGAAAACGGATACCGTATGCAAAAACGGCCAGCATAACGGCCCAAAAACCCAAAACCCCATTCCAAAAATAGGGAAACATGTTCCTACCCGACCAACCAGGCAGAAGTAGCAACCAGAAACGGAGGGAAACACTAGTTTTCAGCCTCCTAACATATTGCTACAAGAAACAGAAGCTGAAACGGAGCGAAAACTAAAAAACAGGAAGGCCCTACCTAAAGGAAAAAGAGGCAGAAACTGAAACCCGCACAATAAAATAAACCACTCGCCAAAATAGTTGAAAATGATGGCAAAGCATAAACTCCTCGAGCCGAATCCAACGAGACCAACCTCGCGCAGATCCCACGCTCACAGCTCCCAGAAGGAGCAAAACAAGAATCCTTCAAAAGAGGATTTCCAAATTTTCTCTACAATTCTATTTTCAAATTGTGAAAAGTGATTTATGAAATCAATTTTCCAATACTTATTCACTTTTTGGGTGAATAGTCAGTTTTGGAAAATAGCTAGCTGGAGTAGTTAAACTCTGAATTGACCCAAACGAAAATAGGTTATTATCTGCAACGGGATTTCACCTAAGGCAAAGCTGCCAAAAATTAAATCAGAAAAGATTAAAATCCAAAAACCCCAAAAACATAGAAAAACACTTAACACTTTCGCGACAAATGTGAACTTCTAAATGCACAAACACACTCACTGGTCTAATCACATAATGCAAATGAGTTCGAATTTACTAATCACAGAAAGGTTTTGATCTAAACAATAACAATAAGGGTACATCGACCATATAGGAATGACATGGGTAAATATGAATAGCTGAATCCCTAACTCCACGTGCCACTACCAGGGATATAATTCCTGCACACTAAAACAAACGATCAAGTGCAATGACAAATAATATCATAGCCAAAGCAACATGTATTAAAATACCTATTTAATCCATTTAAATCACTCACATTCGTAGAAAGCGTGAATATACAAGAATGAAGTAAATAACCAAAGCATAGAATCCATCTCATAACATAATCAAAAAATAGGTCCAATACATCATATAACTAGATATCATTATAGATCTACTGTCATCTCAAAATGGCATCCACATGCAAATGTGATAAACTGAACAGTATAGTAGTAAAGCATCTATGGTACTGAATCCAAGTATAACATCTGACCCTCAGGTCATCATAAGGTACAAAATAATGAGAGTATCAAGTATCTCTCGAATCAAAATAGACAAGGCATAGACTACAAACATGAGAGGAACTATAGGAAGCACCTTAATTTGTTTTTAGATAGATATAACATGGAAGAATCTCATGCTAGATTTACTGATCCTAAAGGATTCTATGACCTCTTAAGAGAGAGGGTGAAAGCTTCTCACATGGCACAACAAGTTTAGTATCCAGAGGATATAATAAGAAATGTTTTCACTTTGCAAGAACATGAATTGAGGAAAGAAAAATGGATAGTAGTCAGTAAGACTTTAGAATTCATTAATGATTTTGACCTCCGGTATGACCCATTGAAAAATAAGAAATACTAGGGAGCTAAAGTGCAAGCATTAATGAATAATTTTGCTATAATAATCTGAACCATGAATGAGAGGAAAGCCATATATGTTGAGACATATCCAGACAAGGCTACAGAGGTACAAAGAAGGATAAGCAGTAGAACTGTGGTGGCTCCTGGCCAATATACTTTGCAGAGAAGAGCAGGTTATGTAATGATTGAAAGTGTGCAACATGCACCCTTCATTAGAGGCCAAGACCAAGAATTCCATCTATAGCTAGCTCTCCAAAAAGGCAAAAATTAGAACAGGGATCTTATTCTTCTCAGGTAGAACAATACGCCCAAGGCTAGTCCCCAATCCAGATTGATGATGAAGCATCTTTAAGGGAGTAGCTTAGTCAAATGGTGGAGCAGGGGATTTGATTGTTACCTCCATAGATTTGGAGATTGGAGAGCCTCAAGAACCTCCTACACCTTCCTTGTATTTAACTATTGTTGATTACCAAGTTAAGGAAATTGACCCTATAGTTGCCCAAGCCTCTTAGAGGTTTATTAATGATGAAAGTTTTGTGAAGTCTAGAGAATTTGCACAATTTTTATGGAGGCTAAATATAGGAAATTTTGAGAAGACTTGTGAAAAAATAAAGGCAGAAAAACCTGATAAATTGGATTCTTCTATTAAGGAGGAGGTAAAGTCTAAATTTTTGAAAGATTTTTCTCAATTTACCCCTAAGGCTAGTAGGCAAGTAATTAAATAGTCAAGAGTCCTTATTTTGCCTGAATGGGATATAGTGAACACCGTGGTTTTTGATTCAGTAAGGAAGCAAAAGGATGTCCAATTTAAAACTAAAGAAGAGGTATTACAGGCTCATAGAGGAGTCAAATTTAGTGATGACAACCAAGCCCTTGTTATTTGGTCAATTGAAAAAAAAGACAAGACCAAAATGCGGGAAATTTTCACTACAGAGCATACTGGTGCATTGATAGTTTTCAGGGCTAGTGAGGTAGGCAATAAGCAGATAATAGGTGTATATGAGTAATGTTAGTATGCTAATAGAAACCAAATTTAAATAAAGCTTCTACAAACTAAACAAAATTCATAAACTTCAAGATAGACTGATGAGCTCTCAATTGAGAATATGAGCCATTAATGGGCTCTCTCAATGAGAAGCTCTCTTGTCGAGTGGCTTTGTCTAAATAAATAGGATGTATGCTCTAGATTATGCTTCAAAAAGGGCTTCAAATGGAGTTTGAATTTGGGTGTGAGTGTATGGTTTTGATGTAAAATGGCTTCTTAAAATGGCATTATGACTTTACTTCATGGATTGTGTTAAAATGGCTTGGGAGAGGATTCCTTAAATAGGAAAAAGGCTTGAGGGATGGAGGGCTAAGATGCAAGGATGGGGAAAAGCTCATGGAGGGCTTAGATTGCATGAGAGGAGAGCACATTGATTGTGCTTCCTTATAGCCAATCAGGGAGTGACACATGTCATAAGGTGAGAGGATGGAGGAAAGGGGAAGGATGAGTCAACAAAGGAGGCTCAAGGGATAAAATCTTCATAGAGACCCTCATAATGGCTTGTAAGAGCAATGAAAGGGCTTGGAAGAGTCATTTATGGCCTAGTGAGCTTCATAAAGTTTTATGGTTGGGATATTTTGAGGGAGATGATAGGAATTTCAACTTGGAATTGATTAGGAAGGTTTTAAGCTTGCTTAGGATTATGCAAATGATTAGAGGATGGATTAGGATGGTTTAGGATTAGCTTAGGGATATGCAAGTGGATGGTATTTAATGAGGGTCGATGAATGAGGAGATATTTGTTAACTTCGGCTTAGGTTAGTAAGTCTTAACCCATTTTTAGGGAATGTGACAAGGTTAGGAGGGGATTAGGATTAGGTTTAAAGACATCTTCTAGAAGAGTCTAGACTTTGGATGAGGATAAAGACTTTCTAGAATAGTCTAGAACTTCCTAGGATGAGGATGAAGACTTTCTAGAAGAGTCTAGAACTTCTTAGGATGAGGATAAATTAGATTTTAGGAAATAAATAAAGTTTTATTTATTTCAAGAGTTTGGGTTGAGGAGATATTTATTAAAACTTTTTTAATAAACATGAGGATTACATTTAATCTTAATTAAATATGTTGAGTTGGGATTAGGGGTAGGAAATGATGGGATTAGCCTTTAATCAAAATTAAAGAAGGATTAGAAGATTTTGGAAGAGGTTAGTAGTCTTAAGGAAATTGGCCAAGTTTTGGGCAAAAAATAATTTTTTAATTTATTTTGGGTTTTTTGGTCAATTTATTAACTAAATAATTAATAAATAAGGAAATAATGTTTAAATAAGATTTAAACATTTTTGGGAGGGATTCCTTAATTAAATATTTTTAATTAAGATAAAGGGATTTAATGGCATAAAAATAAATAAATAAATTAAATAAATAATTAATTAATAAATGATGATGTCATCAGGGATTTTTCAGAAAATAAAAATACTTTATTTTCTAAAGGATTTTAGGTTTCTACAATAGGAATGGCCTCAGAGATGTTAAAATTCGGTGGTGTTGTATCTGGCTAGGAAGAAGGTAGATTTTCTCAACTCAATGCTAGGTTTGAGGAAGTTTTGAAAGCATATGAGGAAAGGGGTATGTAGATACAATCATTGGAAAGCAAACTATCTCAAATGGAGAAGATACTTGGGAAAAGAAAAGTAGAAGAATCTAACAGACCTAGGATTGTATACCCTCCTAGGTCACCTATTGAACCTTTTAGACTCACTACAATTATTGAGGTACCAGATACCCCTGAAAGGCCATAGTTCTACACTACAGAAGATTTTGAAGAAGAAAAGAATAAGTCATATGCATTGCATGTAGAACTAAATAATCAATTTGAGGAGAAAATAAGGCATGGTATAATGTATTTAGTAGATAGAATTGAGTGGTCATAATGTTTTGATTTATTGGAAAAGATTGCATCCATCAGGGATGAATTGAAGAGAGATGAAGTTGTATTTAGAACACTTATGTAGAAGTGGATAGAAAGAAATGAAGATATCACTACTATGTGTATATCTGTTATCCAGCTGCCCTATCATCAAATATAAAAAATCTTTGACTTATTGAATAAATTACAAGGATTTGATGAGAAGAAAAATTCATTAAAAAAAAGACTAACTATTTCTTTTTCCAAGCATATTGCAGAAAAGTTTGATTTATTCCCTTGTGCATTAAAAACTATTGATAAAGTGAAGGAAAAGGAGGAATGGAAAAGGGAGTTAGATGAGATTTTTTGTGAAAGGATAAATAAAGTTATAAATGAAACTAGACATTTGTTATGGGAAATGACAAATGAGGAGTTGGTAAAAGTACAGATATTCTATAACTCCATCAGAAAAGATTTTGTTGATATAGATGCAACTGCAAATTCTTTAGTAATTGTACAAAGAGAAGTTCTAAATTTTGACTGGCTAGAGGACACTACCTATAATAAATGGAAGGAAGAGCTTATGTCTATAGAGAAGATAGAAGGAGATGATGAGGTGGAGGATGATGATAAAGAAGATGGTGTAAAAGTAGAAGCCACCTCTGCCACTGGTGATAAAGACAAAGAGGATCCTCAGGTAGCAGGAGATGACTCATCACTGTCACATTTGATGGCCACCTATCCCAAGGAACCAGAGTGCTAAAGGAATTTGATCATAATATTTTGTCTTTCCAAAGGGAATAATAGAAGTGGGCCCACAAAGGAATGTTTGATGTACCAATCTTTCTATTATTCACAATTTTGTTTTGTTGTGATGGATGTATGTACAAATTTTTGAAGGACACCTGTCAATTTCTCTTAGCCTAAACTTTGTTGCATCTCACACAATATAAGTGAGATTCCAGGGCTAGAGAAAGGGTCTAAATTCTATTGTTTCTAGGTGATATACTTAGTCTATTTTTTTTGGTCCAATGTTTGGAGCAAGTTTATGATGTATTTTCTCTATTAGTTCCTGAGAATACATGAATAATAGAATGATCTCTGTGTTTCTTCCTAAGATCATTCTGAGTTTACTATAAATGTATACAATTTTCAAAGAAAATGAATAAAAATTATGAGCTATCCCCATATCAGTTCTTTCTAAAATTTTTCTCCTTTTGATTACTTGGTTATCTTGATATTGTAAGAGTAAAGGCTTGTGCAATTGAATGCAATCGAATTAGGTTGTATATCTATTCATCACTGCTATTAATTCAATGGATTAAGTAAAAGCTTTGATGAATTTGATAAGGTTGCTGTAGTAGTGGAAAGGATTTTTGAATCATGAATTTTGATAAGAATAGCTAATAATATTTGTTGTAAGGCAAAAAATTAGATCTAAGGATTTTGTGGTAGACTCTAAACCCCAATGGATTAGGCACTAGTCAAATTGATTTAGCTGGAAGAGAAATGTGTCATAAATGGTTTTCAAATGCAAAATTATAATCAATTTTACTTTTATGTCCTGAAGATTTTCAAAGTTTGCCTGTACTTGTTTGCATGGAATGTTTTAGCTTTAGTTAGCCACTATTGTTGAGAACTCGTGCAGATCTATAGAAGAATTTTTTGGCCAGATTTGTTATATGGGATGTGTTTATCAAATTGTCAAGAATTATGCATGTATTAGAGGATATGAGATGAGAATCAGAATGAAACTAAAATAATTCTCTTACAGTGTTTCCCAGTCTTGAATCATCCCTGGGTATACCCACCCTAGATTTGCAGAGCCTAAAGAGTAGAAAACCACCCTTGGTTTTGTTGATGTTGGGTCCAAATGGTTTGCACATATAGTTGCTAATAGGAATTGGCTAGTCCTTAGATTGTATGAGTGATGTCATTTTGGTATTAAGAATTTTGTTGCTTAGTAGTTTTAAAACACCAATAGACCCTTTTAGTCATATGGCCAAGCCCCTTTTGGAAAATTTCAGCACTACTTTCGATAACTACCGTGGATGCTCCTACTTCACTATTACACTCTAAAATATAAAGAATGCATATTTTCTTGCCTTAATCCAAAACTAACTAACCTTTTGACACTTTCCATGAATCAAGATAAAAGTTAACATAATAGCCTTGTGTATACAACTAACTAACTAAAATCAGATCATGTTTGAGTGTAGGAACATGCCTAACATATTTTAAAAGACATTGACTACCATTTTTCAGCAATAATAAAATATACCCTTTTCCAAAAATATCACATTATTTTTTATTCAAAAGAAAAAATTTACTAAATATAGCTTTGTTGTAATTTGTGAACACACTTTAACATGGACTAGCATGGAAAGATGCACCAAAATCAAGACCCATGAACTTGCATTTGTGTCACCAACTGTAAGTACCAAAATTCCATCATCTTTTACAACTACAATATTGACACCATGAATTATTACTTTGTTTTGCACATTCTTGTAATTCCATTATTTCTTCTTTGTGTACCCTAGTTTACCACAAAACCAACAAGTACCATTTCTTCCTCTAGATCTTAAATGATGATTCAATCTGCCCCTTTCATTGTTGTAATGCCTACCTCTTTCATGACTTCTACCTCTATTTTTTGTGCTCATAACTATTATAGCATCATCAAGCGAGAGTTCTTGGTGCTTCCTTCACATGTCTTAACTAAATAGTGTGGCTTCAACTTCATCAATTTTAACTTAGTCTTGGCTGCAACTAAAATGATCAAAACCATTACTAGACCCTCATAGTTATTTGGAAGTGAACATAGTAATAAAATGTCTTTTATTTCATCATCTAATGGTATACCAACTAAAATGAGTTGACTGAATAATGTATTAAACTCATTCAGATGATTTGACATCACTCCCCCTTCTTTCACTTTAGATTGTATCACTTCTTCATTATGAAAAATTTATTCAAAGATGAAGATATCTCATATAATGAAGATAATTTCTCAACCAGCTCTCTTGTTGTCTTCTCACCTAAAATGTTAAATAACATGTTACTTGAGAGAGATAAGAAAATTGTTTCCCTTGCTCTCAAATCCATTTTCTCCATTCATCAACTATCATATTTCCTTGGCCCTTTTTTTTATCAAGAAATGCTGGTTGCAAATCTTGCTTGATGAGAGAAGACTCTATCTATACTTTCCATAGCTCAAAGTTCTGCTCAATTTTTTTTTTTAGTTTTCAATTTATACGCCTCTCCCATGGTGCCTACAAATCTTCACTAATTTCTAGAAAATAAAATTATCTTAAATATGTCGAATACCAATTTTTGAGCTAATAGAAAAATTTTGAAGATGAAAATAAAATCTAAAATAAAAACAAGACAAGAATGCAATAGTGGACATAAAGTTTTTAGTGGTTCATCCATATGGTCTATACTATGTCCACTCTTCAAGCAGGGCAATATCTCTATTCCAATTAGTTTTATAGTACAATCCTTGTTCATCTACATAACTTGTTTTTACATATTACATTCTTCATACCAAGTGGAAGATGAAAAGAAAAAGGAATATGGACAAATGAATCTGATTAGGCTGCACATGTCAAAGCCATTACATATTCCTTATTATAAAATTGTTATAATTTGTGAAGGATGTTATCTAGAAGTCTAACTATTTGATGAAGTTACTCCAATTTGGATTATATGTACATGAAATACATGATGCACCAAGGATGAAATCAATTTGATAAATTATCACCCTTCTAGGAGGTAAGGTGGTAGGAGTTCCATTAGTTACAATCTCTTTGTATTTCTCAAGAAATGCTTGTATCTCTACTGGTAGTGACTCTTTAACCATATTTTCTTCTCCCTTGTACTCAATATAACTACATAGCTTTAGCTGTCATCCTCCTTGAGATCTTTAACAAAATCCTTTCCACTACATAGAAATACATTAGGGGCCTTGGACTATGATTCATCTCCTTCCAATAGAGATTGGATCTCAAAAGTTCTACCTCCCTTCATAAATGATATAGAATTTTCTTTTCCATCATACATTGCCTCTCTATCAAACTATCAAGGTCTACCCAATAGTAGATGGCAAGTGTCCATGGGCAAGATGTCACATAACATCCTATTCTTATATCTTGCTATGGAGAACTCAACCCAAGTCTATTCATTCACTAGAGTACTTTGACCCTTGTTGAGCCAAGTTATATTATCATGATTCACATAGAGTATCTTGGTTAGTTTTAGCTTGTTGTCTTCCTCCTTTGATATTATATTGTTAGTAGAGCCAAAGTCCACTACTACCTTGCATACCTTCCCAAGAGTCTTGCATCTAATCCTAAACAAAGCTCTCCTATGCTTACGTTCATTTGTAGCTAGTTGCTTGATCAATACCCTCTAAACATGAGATTTTCACCTTTCTCTAATTCTATGTGATCCACTTCAGGTTCTTTTCCACTAGAGTTATCCTCTTGACCATATGCCACTCTCTTGTCATGGTTTGAAGAAGAAGGTTTATCAAGGCACCTATATGCTAGATGGCCTAATTGACCATAGTTATAACACTTCATGTTAATAAAATAAGAGTTAATTTTGCCTAATCCTCTACCTCTATTAGAGCCTCCTTGGTTACTCCTTCCTCTATTATAACCTCCTCTTGGAGTGCTCTTAGTATTTTTCTTAGTGAGTTTTCTTTCACATTGGTTCCTCTCGTCACTACCTATGTCTTGATATCCTCCTCTTTAATCCCTTTGATTTCTTCCCTTACCTCTATCTTTGAAGTTAGATTCTCCCTTTCTTCTATTCTTTTCTTCCACCTTTAAGGCTAGTTGATGACATCTCTGAATAGTAATAGGTGTCCACAAACTTAGCTCTTCTTGAATGTTCCACTTCAGATCACCCAAATACCTACCCACTTTTATTGGCTCTTCTTCTTTCTTTCTGGACCTAAGAAATAACCTTTGAAACTCCTTTGTATAAGAGGCCACATCCATTTCTTTCCACTTAAGTCCTTGTCTCCTCTTGTGAAGTTAAATCTCATAGTCCTCTGGTAAGAAATTCTTCTTTAGTTCGGTAACCATTTCATTCAAATTTTCTATGGGCTTCTTATCCATTTTAATCCTCTTGTCTTAGACATATTTCCACCATATTAATGCTGACCCCTTGAGTTTTGACTTGGCTACTTTGACTTTTTGTGCCTCTGCCACTCCTTCACATTTAAAGTGGTTTTCCATTCCATCCATCGAGTCCATTACTATATCAATGTCCATCTTCCCACTAAATAGTGTTACACCTTCCAAAGCCTTCCATCCTATGGATTTTACAACTTTCAATGAAGGCTCTTCATTCAAGATAGGGTCTAGTTCAAGGACAACATCTTCCTCTACATTGCTCTCTTCTTTCTTTTTCTTGGCTGCATTAGCAACTGCATATAACTTTATCTTCAACTCTACCAAGGATTCTTCAAGGAGTCTTTTCTTCTCCCTTTTCTCATCAAACTCTTTGGATATCTCTTCATTTATCACCATTCATGACTCACCTACTAATTCCCCAGTATCTATAAGCATATACTTGATCCCTAAATCCTTATCTGGGCTCTGATATCACTATGATGTAACACTAGTTTTTCTCCTACCCCAACTTCCTCTAGGGTCTCCTTAGCTATTTATCTTGACCTAATAGGGTTTCTTACTACCACCACTCTCCTTAAGATCCTATCTATGGGGTCCTACTCAATTTAACTAGTGATCACCAATTAGATAGAACAACAACTCCTTACACCACTTCCTAGGCTTGTATTAGCCCTCATTATTCCCTCTTCACCAACTCCACAATCTGCCCCAACATATTCAAATATCACTCCAATTGGAGATATAGCCATCTAGGAAAGACCTAGAACCACATTTTTCATTGTAACCCTAATCAATTTTAAAGAAACACACCAAAATACTTCTTAATAGGGCTACAAGAAATTAGGCCTACTTTTGATGAAAATATTGAATAACTTACAAAAGTAATTAACAAGGGGTTAAACCAGCCTTTTATCTAGATAGCCTTTTTTAGAAAACTAAAGGATTCTTGAGGTCCAAATAAATTGTACAGTGTGACCTACAATTATGCCTAAAAATTAGGGTTTACAAGGTATTAAAGCCTGCCTAACAAGATGTAAGTTTTCCCCTCCAATGAACCTTCACCAATGCATCCCATTGTAATTGGAACTTCAAAACTCATGCTTCTACCACTTCCCAATTCTTGGTTGAAGCTATTAATGCTTTCAATCCCTAACACCTTTGCAACATACTATAATCCTTAGCCATGCAACTTTAGCTCGCCTAGGGAATCACCTTAAAAATACCATTCTTGCTTCCTAGGGCCCCTTCTTCATTGTATAGTATGTACATGGATTCATCTTCCTAATCCAAAAAGCTTGTGTAGATTCCATTGTGGGAAGAGGCTCTATGATCCCATTGTTACTAGTTGCCTGGTTGAGGACAATAGACTGGTAGAACATAAAAGAATTTTAACAACTAACTAGAAACCTACAATATCAAAAAATAATACCAAAAAAAACCTTAAAATGAATTAATCTAACACTTATATTATTTATAATACTTCATCAAATCCTTTAAGGGACTCAAAACTCAGAAAATCAAGAACTATAACTATTATTCCCATTGTACAATCTATACACACAAATCCAAATTTCTTCCAACCCCTTGATTAGGTCGAGTATGACCTTAACTATTTTAGATAGTTATCAATTCTGATATGCAAAGTTGCTCTTATGCAACATAAAGTTGTCAATGTTGTCTTTTGTTTCATAAGAGAAAATTAATATATTGGAATTAATAAGTATCTAAAATAGTTGGTGTTAGCCTTTGGACAAGTATTTAAGGCCATGCTCGACAAATTTTACATGTTTTTGAATTGTGCACTCAAACTTGTCCAAAAAGCCACCAAATTTTACCAAAAGCCTAATAAGGTCTTAAATTTTTTATAAGGGACCTTAAATCTTATTTTTGGCTATCCTTCCCTCAAAATCACACAAATACCCCATTTGACCCAAAATGGGCACATTTGCAACTAAGAGCAACTAAGGCCTAATAAGTCTTCCTACACTTAACACACCTCAACTTAGGACCAAGAGAGTCCCTTTATTACTCTAGTGGTGTAGCTAGTACCACTACAAGCCAAAACAACTTAGGAACCCTATTTCTTCGATGAGCCTTACCTAGGTGCCCTTGCACCATAAGCCCCCATAAAGAAAAACTATGTCACTCCTATGGAAAAGAGGTCTTTAGAGATGCCCTCTTTGATGATGTCTACCTTAGTAATCCAAGTTTCTTCTGAATCTAGTTTGTGCCTCCACTTGATGAGATATTCCATATACGCCTGATGCCTAGTAGATTTCTTAACTCTAGATTCCAACACCTTTTCATTTTCGAACTTGATTGGTAAATGAACCACTATATGGTCTAGATCAATACTAATTATGTGACTATTATGAATAATCTCAAACAATGGACCTTTGAATTGAACTAAATCTTACACATCGAAGATAGGAGAAATGCCCAAATTTGATGGAAAATCAACCTTATATGCATTGGCTTCATATTTTCTATGACTTTACAAGGTCCCACTTTCTTCATCTACAATTTAGTGGGTACACCGTTCTATAATCTAGATTTTTTTAAGTGCACCTTGATATAATCTCCTATAGAAAATTGAATATCTCTTCTCTTCCCATCTATCTTGGCTTTCAACTTTTGTGTGCTATCTTAGATAGTCTTCTTCACTTACTCTTGGATTTCCTTCATAGTTTGAGTAAAGTCCTCAGCATGTCCACTCCTATATTATATGCCTCCAAGATCTCTTAACTCACATACACCACTTGGATGCATCCCATACACAATTTAAAATGAGCTTCTACCTATGGTTCTATTCTTACTGTCATTGTAAGCATATTTTTCCTAAGGAATGATAACATCCCATGTTTACCCATATTATTTAGTTAAGCATCTCAAGAGATTACCTAACACTTTATTAACCACCTCAGTCTGACCATCTATTTGAGGATGGTAGGCTAAACCAAATGAAAGGTTTGTACCAAGTCTACTCCATAATGTCTTCTAAAAATGGCTCATGAATTTCACATCTCTATCTGAAATAATACTTAATTTGAGACCATGAATCCTCACAACCTCCCTAAAGGAAAGGTGTGAAATGTGGCTAGCATCATTGGTAGTTGTTCATGGTATGAAATGCCCCCATTTTTCTTAATCTATCAACCACTAAATAAATACTATCATATCCCTACTTTGTCTTGGGGAGACCTACTATGAAGTCCATTCTCACACACTCCCATGACCTATCTGGGACTGGTAAGGACTGATATAAACCTATATTTTTGATTCCTTCCTTGGATTTCATACACACCATGCACTCTTCAACATATCTAGTCACATCCCTAAATAGTTTTGGCCAATAGTAGATTCTTTTGACTAACTCTTGAGTTTTATTTGCACAAAAGTGACCACTTAAACTCCTAGAGTTATATTCTTGAATGAGGTTTTACCTCATTGATCCTCTTGGAATACATAGCTAGTTACCCTTAAATAGTAGCCCATTTTGCAAGGTAAATTCAAAGAATTTGCTATGGAAATGGCTCTCAAAATCTAAACGTACCTTGTACACTTTTGCAAGGTCTTCATACTCCTTGTAGAGATTCTTTAATCTCTCTACCCCAATGCTTTGTAGCTAAATCTGTTGGAAAATCAACAATATCCTACTCAATGCATCTGCTATCTTGTTCATTTGCCCTTCCTTATGCTTAATTGTGCAAGTGAATGCTTGTAAGTACTCCATCCATTTCAAGTGGCTATTACTTAAATTCTCTTGAGTGTTATTATAACTTAGAGCTTGGTTATTAGTTAATACAATAAATTCCTTGGGCAATAAATAATGTCTTCATTTCCTAAGAGACTAAACTAAGGCATATAGTTCTAGTTCATAAGAAGAATAGTTCTTCTTGGCTTCATTCATTATTTCACTAAAGAAGGCTATTTTCCTACCTTCTTGACTCAACACTCCTCCTACTACAAAACCACTTGTATCACATTCTATGGTGAAGAGCTTCTAAAAACTAGGCAATTGTAAGACACATTGGGTGGCTACTTATTTCTTGAACAACTCAAAGGATTTTTTTTGCTTCTAAGGTCCATTTGAACTTAGTCTTGATCCCACCCTTAATGTTATCTAACAAAGGTGCACATATACCGCTAAAATTCCTAATTAATTTTCTATAAAACTAGGCAAAACCATGAAAACTTCTTACCTTAGTAGATGTGGTAGGCGATGGTCAGTTGAGAATAGCTTCAACCTTATCTTGATCCATCTTTAAGGACCCCTTTGACACTACAAAACCCAAATACATAGGTTTTTGTTTGAAAAATTTACTTCTCAAGGTTAATAGCAAGCTTCTTCTCATGTAACCTTTGCAATACAACCTCAACATGTTTAATGTGCTCATCCTTTTTGCTGAATATTAGTATATCATCTAGATATACAACCACAAAACTTCCAGTGAAATCCTTAAGTACTTCATTCATAAGCCTCATGAATGTACTAGGAGCATTTGAGAGGCCAAATGACATCACAAGCCACTCATATAACCCATTTTTTGTCTTAATTGTTGTCTTCCACTCATATCCCTCCTTAATCCTGATTTGATAATATCTACTTTTCAAATCCAACTTTGTGAAGTACATTCCCCCCCCAAGACAATCCATGAGATCCTCAATCCAAGGTATGAGGAACCTATAGCTGATTATGATCCTATTTATTGCCCTTGAATTTGTACATACTCTCAGGTTTACTCCCTTATTGGTTGCTAGTACAATAGAGACTACACATGGTCTTATACTCTTCCTGACTAGGCCTTGATCCATGAGTTCTTGCACTTGCATTGCTACTTCCAAGTTTTGTTTAGGAGTAAGCTTATATGCTACCTTGTTTGGTAAAGATGCACTAGGGACAAACTTAGTTTTATGGCTTGTCACCCTTCTAGGAGGTAAGGTGGTAGTAGTTCCATCACTTACAATCTCTTTGTATTTATCAAGCAATGGTTGTATCTCTGTTGGTAGTGACTCTTTGATTGTCTTTTCTTCTCCTTTGGACTTTAGTACAAGTACATAGCTTTGTCTCTCATCCTCCTTGAGATCTTTAACATAATCCTTTTCACTACATAGCAAAACACTAGGGATCTTAGATTATGGTTCATCTCCTTCCAATAGAGATTGGATCTTAAAAGTTTTGCCTCCCTTCTTAAATGATATGAAATTTTCTTTTCCATTATTTACTGCCTCTCTATCAAACTGCTAGGGTCTACCCAACATGGCAAGCATCCATCAGAGAGATGTCACATAACAACCTATCCTTATACCCTACTAATGGAGAAATCAACCCATGTTTGCTCATTCACTAGAATACTTTGACCCTTTTTTAGGAAATTTACCTTATAAGGATTCACATGGGGCATCTTGGTTAGTTTGAGCTTTTTGACTACCTCTTCTAATATTATATTGTTAGTAGAGATAGAGCCCACTACTACCTTTCATACCTTCCCAAGAATCTTGCATTTTATCCTAAACAAATCTCTCCTATGCTTAGGTTCATCTTGATCTAGTTGCTTGATCAATTCCCTCTTGAATATGAGATTTTCACCTTTCTTTGATTCTATGTAATCCACTTCAAGTTCTTTTCCACTAGAGTTATCCTCTTGATCATATGCCACTTTCTTGTCATGGTTTGAAGAAGAAGGTTTGTTAAGGAACCTATATGTTGGATGACCTAATTAGTCATACTTATAAAACTTCACGTTAGAAAAATAAGAGTTAATTTTCCTTTATCCTCTACCTCCATTAGATCCTCCTTGGTTACCCCTTCCTCTACTATAACTTCCTCTTGGAGTGATTTCAATATTTTTCTCAGTGGGTTTGGTTTCACCTTGGTTCCTCTACTCACTACCTCTACCTTGATATCCTACTCTTTGACCCCTCTGATTTCTTCTCTTACCTCTTCCCTTGAAGTTAGAGTCTTCCTTCCTTCTATACTTTTCTTCCACCATTAGTGCTAGTTGATGAAATCTCTAAATAGTAATAGGTGTCCACAAACTTATCTCTTCTAGAATGTTCCACTTTACAACACCCATGTACCTGAAAATTTTTATTCCCTCTTCTTCTTTCTTTGTGGACCTAAGACATAACCTTTGAACATCTCTGTATAAGAGGTCACATCCATTTCTTTTTGCTTCAGCTCTTGTCTCCTCTTGTGAAGTTGAATCTCAAAGTCCTTTGGTAAGAAATTCTCCTTCAGTTTGGTAATCATTGCATTCCAATTTGCTATGGGCTTCTTACCCAAATCCTCTCATCTTGGACATATTTCCACCATGTTAATGCTAACCCCCTAATTCTTGACTTGGCTACTTTTAGTTTTTGTGCCTTTATCACTCCTTCACATTCAAAGTGGTTTTCCATTCCATCCATCTAGTCCATTACTACATCAATGTCCATCTTCCCACTAAATAGTGGAACACCTTCCAAGGCCTTCCCTCCTAAGGCTTTTATGTCTTTTAATAAAGGATCTTCATTCAAGACAAGGTTTGGTTCAGGGATAACATCTTCCTCTACTATCTCCTTACCCCTATCATTGCTCTCTTCTTCCTTTTTCTTGGTTGCATTAGCAACTAAATCTAATTTTATCTTCACCTCTTCGAAGGCTTATTCTAGGAGTCTATTATTCTCCTTTTTCTAATCAATCTTTTTGGCTACACTACAAAATTTGGGGTCAAATTGTGATGGTGGTGAAATTTGTGGTCATTTTCATGTTTTTTTGCAATTATCCCTATCACCATTAGAATACCAACATTGGCATCATAATTGTGACACCCATGTGAGAATTAAAAAAAAAAAAACATAACATAAATCATTCCCCATTTGTTTTGATTGTGGAGAGCTACATGCAAAAGAAGTGGAGAGCTCTGAATGAGGGTGGAGAGCTATGAATGTTGTCCTGCCCTTGTGAGCAGTGGATTTTGTTATTGTGCTCTTTTGATCTCTACATTTTTTTGTCATGTCATTGCAACTCTATGATTTCATTGATGTGTCATTCCCTTGTTGTCTATGTGCCCTTTCTCTATGATTTTCTTCAAAGGCAAGAAGAGGTACCTATGTAAATGTTCTTTTCTTTTCATGCTAAACATGTATATCTTTATATTTCCTTCTAAACATGTATGTCTTTATAGTTCCTTCTAAACATGTATCTCTTTATATATTCTGAGAGATATTTTTTAAGGTGGTTATTACATATTAGCTCATGAAAAAAAAATTGATCTAGCTACATACATATTCTAGAATCCAAATATTAAAACAATAAACCTCACTCAACCCATGCTAAATGACTTACCTCAAGATCCTAAACAAAAAAATGCAAACCACAAAAAATGGGCAAAGTTCATAAGAAATTTTACAAAAAAAATATCATGGCATATATTTTTAGAAAGAAACAAGCCATAACCTAGTCTTTATATATACAAAGAGATATTTTTGAAGGTAGTTATTAACTATTAGCATAATAGAAAAATTGATCCAGATGCATACATATTCTAGAATCCAAATAATAAAATAATAAAACTCACTCAACCTATGCTAAGTGACTTAGCTCAAGATCTTGCACAAAAATAATGTAGACCACAATGAATGGGTAGAGTTCACAAGAAATTTTACAAAACATATCAGAAGATATTTTTAGAAAAAAAAAGTCATGACCTATTTAAATTGGTCTAGTTTCTAATTAGATGGGTTGATTACAAATTCCTATACAACTATCATCAGATTAAGTATAATAAAATGAACAATCAGCTGTTCCTAGCTAGCAGGATCAAATACAATTTTTCAAGGTGATAAAATTGCATATGAAGATGCATTACTTGCATGTCAAGCATGAAGTGCATTCCCCAACTTATAAAAAATGGTAATATATAAAGGCTCCATACACTAGCCCAACAATGGAAGCCAATGATGTAACCATGTATGTATTGGCATAGTCTCCCTACAAGGATCCCAAGTATCTATTGCTGCTATTAATTTGGGCATCCTATATGATTCAAAATTTTATGAAGTACTAAATCTAGTAATAACTTCTCCCATGTCTCTAGAAAATATAGCATAGTTTCAGGGTCCCTTAGCTCCCATGAATTTATAGCAGCTATTCTCACTGTTGGAAGAATAACTTTAGTGAAGAGCTGATTGAAAGGAGTTGAAGATGCAAGTTTTGCTTCTATGTAAATGCCATAATTATGAGGCTCATTAATTTTTAGAACCCTCTACCATAGTGACATTACCTCTAAACAATGCAAAGGATGTTGAAGTGGTTCCCAACCTTAAAACACTCTTATAGGCAATGACAAAGAAAATGCAAATGCAATACATGACAAATTGCACATCTTGTAGGCTTTATATAAATAGAGAGAGATCTTTTTGAAGGTTGTTATTACATATTAGAAGAACATATAAATGGATCCAACTGCATACATATTCTAGAATCCAAATAATAAAATAATAAAACTCAATCAACCTATGCTAAGAGACTTAGCTCAAGATCCTACACAAAAATAATGCAAACCACAAAAAATGTGCACAGTTCGCAAGAAATCTTACAAAAACATATCATAGAAGATATTTTGAGAAAGAAACAAGCCATATCCTAGTTAAATTGGTCTAGTTTTTGATTATCTAGGTTTATTACAAATTCCTATACAACAACTATTAGATTAGGTACAATAAAATGAACAATTAGTTGTTCCTAGCTCATAGGATCAAATACAAAATTTCAAGGTGATAAAATTACATATGCAGATGCATCACTTGCATGCCAGGCATGAAGTGCATTCCACAACTTATGATGAATGGTTGGATATAAAGGTTCCATTCACTAGCCCAACAATGAAAGCCATGGATGTAACCATGCTTGTATTGGCATAGTCTCCCTATGAGGATCCCAAGTATCTATTTTTGCTATTAATTTGGGCATCCTATATGATCCAAAATGTTATAACATAATAATCTGGTAGTAACTTCTCCCATGTCTCTAGAAAATGTAGCATAGGTTCAGGTTCCCTTGGCTCTTAGGAATTTGTAGCAGCTATTCTCATTGCTGAAAGAATATGTTGACATTTGGCTAATGAAGATATATAATTGTTGTCATTTATGGCAACACATGATGTACATGGTTACATGAAACCTCAAAAATAAAGACACTTAGCTTTTGGTACTAAGAAATCTATCTAAGTATGAATTTGGTTTACAATAGTGTATTTTTTTGTATGTAACTTGTTATTGATGTCATATTATGGCCAGCGAAGTTAGATGGAGATAGTATATATGTTGACTATGACATGTATAACCTCAAACATTAGTACACTTTGTACAAAAAAGAGATATTTATGTTTTACCAATGAAATAGGATAACTAAATTAAAGGAAATGAATTATTTTGTTTACAAAATTATTACTTGACCAATTAGGGATGACATCGTAGATGTTCTAAGTTGGAAAAGTTTATTTTTGTCTTACCCAACCCAACAATAATTTGTGAAAAGGCATTGTATTTATGCAAAGGACATCTTGCAAAGAGAAGTGTAGTATTGTGTGCTATTGTGATATGTGAACTTTCTATGAAACAATATATGTGAAGTTGATTTTGTGATCCAAGATCGAGTTGAGGAAGAAACTATATTCCTAAAGACTAATTCATTTTTTGGGTAGTGATATCTTCTTGTAATTGGAAGTGCATGTTTGGTCAATGGGCTCAACTTGCATCTACTGTACTTCAACTCTTAATAGGGTTGGAATCTCCTAACAAGGATTCAAAGTCTCCTAACAGGGACTCTCTATACTAAATTTTCTTGTTGACTCCTTATAGGGTTCATCCTCTAACAAGGAACATACATATCAGTATATTATCTAGCAGGTATCACCCCCATTGGGGTTTTCCCTTAGCCAGGGTTTCCCTAGTTAACAAAATATGGTGTTATGAGTTATCTATGTGCATGGTTATTGTTACCATTTAGCATTACTTTTTAACTTTGTTATGTATGGTTTAAAGTAATAAACAATATCCAATTGGTGACTAATGTTTGTAGATTACTAATTCAACACCCCCCCCCCCCCTCATTAATTTATATTTCTAACAATTGGTATTAGAGTGTTGACGATCTGATTGAAATGATCATTATTGAAGAAGGGAGATTGTTGATAAAGAATGTTTTCAATCATTGTTTTGTCACTAATGTCAAACTTGCTATTTGCTAGAATGATAATTGCTTATAAGATCTAAGTACTATCACTTAGTTTATTGAATAAGATGATTTAATCAATAAGATGTAACAAAAGAACCTAAAGGAAAGGTTGAGTTATGGTTTTATAATGGAGTATAAGGATCAGTTAAGACAACATAAAATGATGTATTGCTAATCCATTTGAAGATATAGAGGTTGATCAAATTTAGAAACTCTAAAAGAATAAGTTGTAATAAAGTTATCTGCAAAGCCTAACTAAATATATTAATGGTTGATGAGAACAGTAGTTTATGTTGAGAAAATTATCAGTAAGTGCCAAGAAAATGTAAAATCTAGAGTGTGCTAAGTGAAATAGAAGGAACTGAGAAAGTTCAGGTGCCAAGCTAGATAGAATGTAATAGGTGTTGAGCATTAGACAAACTTAGTTGATATCGAGTGAATCCATAGTTAGTGCCGAGTAACACAGTATGTGTTGAGCATTAGAAATTCAATAGTACCAAGCTATTGCATTATTTGAAAAGTCAAAGACTCACAAGATTTGAGCTAACAAGTTTGTTACCTTGAATTTTGTGAACCAGATGGAGGATAAGAATGATGAGTTGGTGGCATAGAATTTTAAGTCAAACCATTGTTGGGAGAATACAGGTGGATTCTAAATGATGTTTCTAGAAGAAACAAGATTAAGGGTAGATTCATTGAATCTTACCTAATCTATTCAAACCAAAATTAAGAGTAGAAATATTAGAGTCAGAAAAGTATTCCAAACTTTTACTTAAGGAGTTATAGGTCAAGAAGAAAAAGAGGTTGGTTGGAGAGAGTATGTGGTTTCAAGGAGAAGGCATCAAGAATGAGAAAAAGAGTACAGAGACTCTACTTCTATAAGTGGTTATAAAGGATATTGCATTGGTAAAATGAACATGGAGACTCAAGGAGACAAAGCTTGAAAGAAGGACAAGCTGTTAGAGCTGCAGAGACTGAAGGCCAAGAAAATTTGTGAGCTAAACTAAGATCTAAAATCTGCAAGTTATGTAGTGAGTTGTATTAGATCAAAAGCCCTTATTATTACTCTCTAACAATTATATTTGTTAGGGTAAAATCCTATGGAATTAGGTTGGTTTAACAACCATTTTGTAAATCATTTAATAAGGTGACATTCCAAGTGAATGTTCTAAAGTTCTTTAACTAGGCTCACTTATAAGAAGGTGGTTGAAATCCTTTAACCAGGTCACATTCAACAGTCTGTTGTAGCCTTTAACAAGGCATGCTTTTCATAGGGCATCACTTCAAAAGAGTAAGAATTGAGTAGCGCATTACTGGTGGTTTTTTCCAAATTAGGCTTCCACATAAATCATTGTGTTATGTGTTGATCTTTCATGTCTTATTCCTGCATGTTAATTTTTAGGTAACTTGCTAATAAGAATGTTTAGCTTGGATGCATGGTTAGTTTAAATGGGCTCACTATACTTAGTGAAAAGGCTTTAATAGGACATTTAGACCTTGAATAATTGATTCACCCACTCCCCCCACCTCTTAGTTATTCTAAAGTATTTGTAACAATTGGTATCAAAGCTATCTAATGATTTGGTTTAAAGGTACTAGAAGCAGAAAGATCAAGATGTCCAAGAGAGAAGTTCCCAAGCTCAATAGAGATAACTTCACTGCATGGCAAAGTTTAATGAAGCTACACCTTGGATCAATAGGTGATCATGCACAAACCTCAATTGAAGTAGAATATGTTGATCTAGCTAGTGTTCCTACTATAGAAGATATGAAGAAAAAGAAGGAGCACAATCAGTCAATGTTGGAGATTGCCTCTACCCTCAACTATGCCAAATTTGATGAAATCAAGGGATGTAACACTACATTCAAGATGTTGAAAGCCTTGATAGATATTTATGGAGGAGATTAGAATGTTCAAAGAGAAAAAAGAGAAAGCCTTAGAGGAAAGTTTAATGACATGAGAATGAAGGAAGGTGAGAACATTACTCAATATGCCTCTAGAATAAGGGAAGTAGTTAGTGCAATAAGAAGTTTGGGTGGTCATTTAGATGAAGAAACTATTAATAGCAAATTATTAAGAACGTTGCTTTCCATCTATGCTATTAGAGTACTATCCATCTGAGAGTTAAGATGCATACTAGGAAACAAGCTAACTCTTAAAGGTATAGTGGGGAGACTCACTGCATTTGAGTTATCCAACTTTGATAACTAAAAACCTAAGAATCTTGATTTTTCTTTCAAGGCCAAGTTGTTGTTAAAAGACACAGAAAAGGTGAAAACAAAGAAGAAGAAGAGAAAGGTAAAATATGCATCCAGTGATAGCAGCATAGATGAAGAAGATGTGGAACAATTGGAAGTATTGTTGGCCAGAAGATTTCATAGAGGCAAAGGTAAATTCAAAGGTAAGCTGCCTATCATATGTTTCAATTGTAATGAAGTAGGACATATTGTAGCAAGATGCACATAGAAAAAGAACTACAGAGAAGGCAACAAGAACAAGAAAAAAAGAGAAAATGATAGCAAAGATTAAAAAGACAAAGGCAAAAAGTGCTTCATTGTTGAAGAAGAGGATTCTGATAAAAATGATGATGAGGTAGTCTACGTAGCTATGAAGGATGAGTTAGATGAAGATAAGGAAACAACATTGGTAACCTATGTAAACAAGAATGACAAATGGATCATACATAGTGGGTGCTCACATCACATGACATGAGACAAAAGTAAGTTTGTTACCTTTACTTAGTATGATGGAAATAGTGTTAGATTTGAAAATGATGCTCCATGTCTAATCAAAGGAAAAGGTTCCATTAAGCTTACAAAGAAAATTTCATGTGATAATGCATATTATGTTGAATGATTGAACTACAATATGCTGAGTGTGTCATAGCTAGGCAATGTAGGTGTAAAGTAAAATTTGGAAACAAAACTACCAAAATCTATGACACTGATGGAAATCTAATAGGAAAAGGAGACCAAACTAGGAGTAATCTATTTTACCTAGATATGGAGGATGCTACCTATCTTATTGTAAGAGCTGATAGGCAACTATAGCATAAAAGGCTATGTCATCTCAACTTTGATAATTTGATTGGTATCAACAAAATGAAGAAAGTTAGAGGTTTACCTAAATTGAAGAGGCCTGAAAAATACAATCTAAAAATAGTTTCAGCTAGGAAAGATGACCAAGTCAAGTTTCAAAAGAAAAACCTATACTTCCAAAGAAGTATTAGAGTTTGTCCATATGGATTTATGTGGCCCAATAAAAGTGAAAAGCTACAAAGGAGATAGATATATAATGCTATTTGTAGATGACTATTCTAGGTTGATGATGTTGACATTAAGTCAAGTTTGCTATTAGTGACAACACTTATTTAGATTCTATATGGCTACTAAGCTCATTAAACAGTCTGCAGTGTTTACCATGTAATTCAATAGCCATTGAGCTTTATAGTTCCTACTGAGCATCCCAGTGGTTTCCAAGTGAACTCAGGCAATTTGAAGTCCAACAATTCAACCCAAGTAGTTTAGTGGTTACCAAGCTTCATAGTTCAAACTGAGCTAGAAGTTCATGTGAAGTAAAGTGAGTGTTAACTGAGCTATGTGATGATCAATGTTTACCAAGTGTAGTCATGGTAAACAAGTAATTTAGTTTCTAACAAGTTACACCGTATCTACCAAGTCACTAGTGCAGATCAAGTTTGAGACTACTCTGAGATGATTAGTATGGACGAAGCTTCTACTTCTACCAAATGGATGACAATGCTAAGTAATGATAGTGGATGTCATGTATTAGAACTTCACCAAGTCAGTCTTCAAAACTCGAGTGTCTTCATTTGAGCCGACTTTGTAATATTAGTGTTAACTTGTATATTGGCCAAATTCGTAATTTTGTAAATTGGATTGATATGTATGTAATAGATTGTATCATATCCAAATATATATGAAGGTATGTATGGAAAATAAGTAAAAGTGAAGAATATGTAAGAAGCATGCAAATGTGAGTCAATAGAAAAGTGTATTGTAAGGCCATATTAGCAAAGGAGTAGCAGAGTCATATCTATCACATAAAGGTGATCAGTACTTCAAAGAATCTCTATTAGAAAATTAGTTGTAAGTTAGAGATCTACTATTTCATTCTAATAGGTGAACCAGTCCAAATCCTCTAACAAGGTAGACTTAATAGTCTTTTGTCAAATCTCTTTATCAAGTGCATACTTTATTTTATCTTTGTAAAACCTCTAACAAGGTGGACATAGTAGTCCTAATTTCTTCTAACAGGGTAGATCATTAGAAGTGATCATTGTAAGCCTTAACAGGCCAACTTTATGCGACAGTATCAAAGTTTTGTGGGTATCATCCCCACCCTAGTTTTACTTTCTATTTGGAAGGTTTATGGGTCACCAAATTATTGTGTTCATATACCATGAATGTTTATGTTTTTAGTTTCTCATGCATACAATTAGATTTTATTTAATGAATTAAATGGTTATTGGATTATTGCAATCAAAATCTATATTTTCAACAATTGATATCATAGCTTTTGTGGTTCTTAGGATAAAGCTTGATAGCTTGAGCAAAGATCAAGGACAATGGATATATTTAGACTTGATAAGGAAATTGACAATGAAAAGCTAGATCTAGAAATAGCCATTGAACAACTCAAGAAAGCTAAGGAGCAACTCTTCCAATCCCTGAAAAGAAGGAAGGAACTTGCAAATAAAATGAATGATCATCAGTATATTGAAGAAAAGATTGGAGAAATTTTCCCTTCAAGTAGTTGAAATGAAGCAAATGATGCAATCAAAGAACTCTTAGAAAAGAATGGATCCCTGCAAGAAGAAATAAGAAAGCTCAAAAGAGAATAAGAAATTCAGTTGCTAAGGCTATGTGAAATCTTGGAACAAAGGAACAAAATGAAAGAAGAAATGGATAGAAGAAATAATGAGATCTAGAACCAATCCCTCTAGCATGCAAATCTTATAGATCAAATCTCTAATGCAAATGAAGAAATCAAGAGCCAAAGAGAGATCAATGAAAGATTAAGAAATGATCTAAATTAAGAAAGGAAAATCAATGAAAGAATAAGAAGTGAGCTTAGATTTGAAAAGAAAATAAGTGAAAGATTGAAAAATGACCTAAACACTGAAAAGTAATCAATGAGAGAATGATGGAATCCCAAGCAGACATGAATCAATTGAATCAATTGAATGAGCAAAATCTCTACAGACAAAATGGTAAAGCAAGAATTGGATACAAAGAAGAAGGTCAATCCTCCAAACAAGGTGCTCAAAGGAATCAAAGACCTACTTGTAATCACTATGGTAAGATAGGTCATACATCAAACAAATGTTGGAGTAATGGTAAAGAAAAATTCAATGGTAAATGTTACAATTACAATCAACATGGTCAGAAGGCTAATGAATGTAAAGAGAAACCAAAATTTGAAGGAAAATGTCACAAAGGAAAGAAACAAGGTCAAAAGGCATCAACCTGCAGAACCAAGTCATTCGATCCAAACAAGAAATTATGAAAGCAATATTTGGATAAGACTATAACACTTGGTGAAGATGTCATTACTATGGAGAGTATGGACACATTGGCATGAACTGTGTTAAACATCACATAAGAAAAAGTTATACCACCATAAGATGTTTTGCTTGTACATAACTTGATCATCTAGCCAAGAATTGCATGAATATAGGTAGAATTGAAGATAAAAAGGAAGAAAAAGTAGACAACATCAGAAAGAAAATGAGGTAGCAATGGACTCCTAAATCCACTAAGGAAGCTAGTTCAAAAAATGATGGTCATGTCACTCAAGAAGTTGGTGACTCCACCATTTCAAACTAAGTTCTTAAGTAAGAACTTGAGTCGCGTTATCATGATCACATCTAAACAATTCCAAAATTGAAAGGAAGCAAAGGTCCAAATTAGTATTCAAGATATAAAGGATTCATAGAAAATCAATATTAGTTATCACCAAGTTACTTTCTCTACCAAGTAAGGTTGGGTCATCGACTCTACTGAGCAAGGTCAAGAGTAACTAGTCATACATGTTTGGTTATTGAGTTATGAAGAATTCATTGAGCAATTTGAATAGATAGTGGATGACAACCTATCACACATAATGATGTCATCACAACTACTTTCATACTGAGTATTAATGGCAAAATGTTATGAAAAGGCAAGAATTTGAATTAATTTTTCATCAAAAACTTTAAATTGTTATTGCAATCAAGTGAATTATAGAGCGATCAAATGATTTTGAGCAAAATTTGCAATAAATGTTTTTTTCAAAATTTTCCATAACCTACTGAGTAGCCATGGTAGCATCAAGTAGTAGTAGCAAGGCAAAGAAAGGGTAAAAAATGTTGGTTTGAGGAGTCAAATGGAAACCACCAAATTTCAAAAATGTGCTAGCAATTGCTAAAACCCTAGATCCAAATGGAGCACAATCGTAGATCCCTCCTAAGTTACTACTCATTAATGATATTCAAACTCATTTTAAGTGTGCAATTCAAGAAATTGGAACCCTAGAGATAGATAATGCCATAGGTGAATTGTGTGTGAATGGTGTTCTTAAACTCGAACATAAGTACTTGGAAGATAAAGGTTTAACTTGCATTCCCCACCTGCCCCAAAGTTTCCAAATCAAATGGATTAGATACATCCTAAGAAAAGTTAACTATGGTTAGTTATGGGTTGAGAAACCTATTTTTATTACTAAGAAGATGATTTATCATGTGAAGACCAAGCTTGAAGATGATTGAGACTATTATTAACTTAAAAATGCTACATTGGTAGCATAATTTGTATATTGTATGCATCTCAAGTAGGGGAAGCCTTTTGGAGTATTTTTAAATTTTGGTAGTCCAAAGCCAAAACTACTAAAACCCTAGGTTGGGTGGAGTTAGAGAAGAAAACCCTAGCTAAGTGGGACAACAAAGGTATGAAGATTAATAGTGTAACAGATGCAAAACTAAAATTTGGCATACATGTGATAGCTCACAAGATCTATAGTTCTAGTCATCTAAATAGTGTGTCATGTGAAGTAGTAGACTTGGCATTCAAGGTTGTGAAAAAAATTTGTCATATGATCTTACAGAATTTTTGTTGAAACAATTTAACAAAAACATGGAAAGTATTAGGACATCCAAGATAAACCCTTGCAAATTTCATTGTTGACATGTCTTTTTTTTGTGTTCAAAAGTTTTTCCCTTCAAAAGGTACAATCATAAGGAGAAAGAATGTGCCAGCTTTTTATCATATTAACTAGTATATTGCAAAAATGGGTGAGAATTTTGTTAGCATAATGGATAATTACATATATTTCTTCAAAGAGAAAATGAATAGCAAATTTAGGATTCCCAGGAAATTGGTTGAAGATTACAAAGACAATGTTTGTTTCATGGTAGAGAATGACAAAGTCTACATTCAAGCAGTAAAACCAAGAGTTGTATGGGTAAAACCTCTTCCCTATGAGGTAAACATTGATGAAGCAAAGGACATAATTGAAGCCTTGATAAATGGACCTGTTGATCCAAAGGCACCACACTTTGGAACATATGATGAGGCCAAGGCAAGAATAGAGCTTGAAATCAAGCTTCTACAGGTGGTTAACAAAGGCAAGAGGAGAGTAGAAAAACTTAAAACCAACACACCTCTTATGTTGACCAAGGGTAAGGGAGAAGATGATGATGAAGTAGAGGATGAAGAAGAGTTAGAGAAGGAAGAAGAATTAGTAAAGAAGAAAGGCAAGGTGATCATCACCAAGCCACCCAAGCCATCTACTATAGTGTTTACCAAGAGATCTAGGAAGAAAGGTAGTGAAGTTGTGTTTAGCAAGCCTCCTCGCACCTTCCAAAAAAACCTAAAAAAATTGAAATAAGGTCCAAACATAACCAACTTCAAATCATTAAAGTATGAGACCAAGATAGAGGCTAAGAAGAAATAGGTTGAAGAATTAATGCTAGCCAAGATGGGAAAATGGAAGTATTTCCCTAATTAGATTGCCTCTCAAATCTCTAATGAACTATTAGATAAGTTGAAGCCAAGATGGGACTCATCTATGTAGATAGAAAAATATATATATGAACAAACCCTAAGGCAGTTGTTACTGAGCATCATAGATGCTGAGATAAAATAGTCTATGAGGAAAAATGAAGACAAGAAGACTCTTAGATTTAATACTTGTTTAATTTTTTTAAAGGATATAGAGAATGTAGTCAAGAATGCTACTGGTATGTGGAAGAGTATTTATCACTTGCATAAAAAAAGTAACTTTCCAGGAGAAGTCAAGGATAATGACAACGATGATGAGGAAGAAGGAACATATTTTGAGCCAATATAGTTTGACAATGAAGAAGTTGAAGAAGATAAAGAGGAAGAAGCTACCAAGGAAGATAGAGAAGATGATGAGGAGACTAATCCTATGAAGATAATAGTAGTAGTCATTGCCTCACTTCCTCATTCTCTGAGCAAATTAGTAGCGACCTCAAGTTTGGAGATAGCTTCGGCAAGTTTGATTGTGACCACAACAGATACATCAAATGTCCAATCACTCTTTGCTCTGTCATAGTACTAATAGAAGTGTCTACAACTTCATCTACCAAGCTGTAGCCTCCCTCTTTTCTTTAGCTCCCGAGTCAGGATCATTAGTAGTGAGTATAGCATGTTCTACAATTTTGTGTTCTTTAGTAGTAAGTATAGTTTCAAGTTCTACAATTTTGGATTCTATAGTTGTTAGAAATGGAAAAAGAAATATGTAAATAAGCAATACTAGGAAAGAATCTAAGCGAGTTAATGCATGAAAAGATATTACCATAAAATAGGAGAGAGAAAGCTTCAAGCTCCAACACCATGAGACAAGATATTTGGAAAGGGGAAAGCAAAGAAAACCCCTTGTGACATTATGAATGAGGCATGAAAAACCTAAGAAGGAAGAGAGAGAGAGAGCAAGAGAGCAAGAGAGCAATTGCTCATACAATAATTGAGAAGAGGAAGAAACCTCATTGTTAAATGAGAGAAGAGGGTCATCTCTTAAATAGAGATGAGAGAGAGGAGTTAGAATGTAACTCCCATGTCTATGAATGCCACCATTCATAAGTGTGTGAGGCCAAGTGTGAGATTCCTCTTAAGGAGGAATAATCTGAAATTAGAAATTACAATAAATATTTGTCCTCACATATTCCACTAGATGACAAAATAAGATGTAGTGGAAAAAGGACAAAAAAGAAATATATTAGGATACCTTGGCTTATATCCTAATATATTACAACAATAAAGAAAGGAGTTCTAACCTTGGTTTATAAACACACCAAGGAAAGATTAAAACTTCTAACAATAGTTTTGTTTTCTACAACTTTATATACTTCTATAAGTACTTCAGTTTTGGATTCAGTAAGCATACCAGTTAGTATTCCTTCTATTGGTACTATATCAATTTTTGCAGCTAGTCCTATAATCTCTACTATTGTTTCCATTCTAGATTTTAAGGCATTAAGTACAAAGGTAGTTGATGTTGGAATGTTCAAATGGGAAGAGTACTTTTGAGAGGGGGGCTAAATCAGAAGTAACTAGTTTTTATTCTTTTAAACTTTCATTAATCTCATAGCTTAAAGTAAAGCATATGCATGTAAATATATAAATAAACATGAAATGAAAACATTCATCAACACATGACACAAGAGATTTGGTAACCCAAAAACCCTCCAAGAATAAGAAGGTAAGACTGGGATGGGGATGACACCCACAAAAATTACTACAGCAATATGTTCAACCACTTTTGATGGTCTGCCCTGTGAAAGGCTTGCCCTGTTAAAGACTTTACACTGTGTCAATAGTGACCTAGATAGAGGATTTACAAACACTTTACATGAAGTGTCACCCTGTTAAAGGATTTACAATAGGTTGTTAAACCCACCTAATATATAGGATTTTCAATCACCTTCTCCAAAGGTTCTCCTACCTAGCTATTAAGCTAACCTATCAATATAGGATTTCAACATGTAATACAATGGTGAGAAAGTATTAGAACATTTGACCTGATAGAGTGCAATCTTCAATTACTAGATTCAGGCACCTGATCTACTCTCTTCTGATCTTGATCCTCTTTGATCTAATATCTGATCTTGTCCCTTATCCCTTGTGCTATTTTGATCAACTAGATATAAAAATACTACTCTGATTCTCTAAGTCTTTCCTTCTTTTCACTAATTTTTTTCTATAATCTCCCCATACACCATTCTCTTCCTCTCTTGAAATGGGTTTTTAACCTCCTTTTAAAGATTCTAAAGACTTAGGGTTAGGTATGGATCTACGATCCACATTGAATCTCAAATTCCCACTCATACCTTGTATTTTTCTCATTGGTTGCATGTCTTCTCCATTTTTTAAATTGGATGCATGTAGATTGCATAGGGGATGTAAATGATTCATCCTTATCCTTTTCCTCCTTCGAAATCTCTCTATGCTGGCTTCAAAAGTGGTTTACATTTGAGTTTTTGAGGGCACAAACTCGTATGCTAATTCTTTGTTACTCGACACATATTATATTGCTGATGCTTGGCACTTGAATGTTCCTGTATTGCTCAACACATGTTACATTTCTATTTTTCTCAGCACCTATTATATTCTATGTTGCTCGACACATAAGTCTTTTTGAATCACTCAGCACATATTATGCCTCGACATCTATTACTTGCTCAGCACCTAAAGTCACTCAACACCTATTAAGATTCTAACTCGCCATACATAGTGACTCGACATATATGGTGAAATTGGTTAAGTGTGTTGATACTCGAATGTCAAGAACATTCTAAGATCAACAATCTCCCCCTTTGACATGAGTGTTAAAAACACTTAGCCATGCATTAATGAGATGATCTAATTTCAATTTTTATTCTTTCTTGATATACATGCAAAACTTCAAAAATGTTCAAAATTTTGTGAGCAACATTATACCTTATGACTCCCCCTAAGTTGATTATGCCTAATCCATTCTTGAGACTAAAATTCTGTGCTGATGTGCCTGATACTCTTTGTCTTCTGTCCTGTACCTATATTCTATACCTGTTCCTCTATATCTTCTTAAGGAATTTTGTATTTGCATCATAGCTATTTTCCATATGATTACCAAAATTTTCAAAATTTTGTGTCTCCCCTCACTTTGTCTTATTTCTTGGCCCTTTTTGGCTACCTACAGACTTTTCACTTTATTTTCAAAAAGAACGAAAGAATGTATGTAATCAAAATGATCAAAATTTTGTTATTTCTCCATATATCTTCATACATATACATATCTCCTCCTAATGTATATATATCTCCCACTTTTTTGACATTGATGTCAAAGGATTCTAAGGAGTAATACCATATTTAGCCAAAAATTTACTATTTACCTCCATTATCATTTTGAGAGCTGCAGCCCAATTCTCCAATGCAATGTTCAGTAACTTGTGCTAGATGGTAGTCTCTGTATAAAGGTGTACAAGTCCATCTAGGGAAGAAATATTTTGATCTTTCTTTAGGATTGTTTCTGCATATGCTTGCTCCTTGTGGAGGACCTCTAAGTGTGGGGTTATGGAGGACTGGATTTGCATCAATTTTTCCTTAATATTTACCTCCTCTACTATTAATATAACTAATTCACTTTGTGTGTGAAGTGTCTATGCAAAATGCTTCTCACTCTAAGCTGGATCTCTAGGTAATTGCATGCTAGAGATTTTCAAGTTCCTTTCCAAGCTCATTATTCTTTGATTGATTTCTTGTGTGAAATTTGAAAAGTCACACAACTTCCTATACAATGAAAAAATATTTTCCAGAACAATTTTGGCCTTATCTATTGTCTTTTCCAATTCTACCTATTAAAGTGCAAGTCCACTTTATATCTTCTCATTAACCTTTCCTTGAAACTTTCTTTCTGACCATTCCATTAATTTTACATTTGTATCATGGTCTTCATTAGTCACTTGATCAACTATATTTGATAGTTGTTCTACTATAGGTCTTGTTTCATCTGGTGACTGCAAGCTGAAGGCATCCATAAAGATTTCCTCTATCTCATTCAATACTTGCCTATACTTATATTCTCTTCTTAACACTTCTTTTCTTTTTCTCCTATCCAGTGCACCTTGTATTTTATTTATCTTTTCTATGGTGAGGGTGCTGGATTCATAAGAGGGAATGATGATCTCTTCATCAAGTTTAGGATCTCCATAGTGAAGTATCTTGGATACCTTTATGGAGCTTGAGCCTAGTGCTTGCACTTGCATTGATATCATCTCTGTGCTCAGCTTCTGAAGAGTTTGAGTGGGAGTACCAATTTTTGGTAATTCAACCAATGTCTAGATTGTAGCTTGCTCCTCATCTCTTGTCTCTTCCTTCTTTTCTTTTGATTTTCCTATATCACTGACAATTGCTAGGGGTGAACCTATTGACTATTCTTGTTTTCCTGTATCTTCCCTTGTTGTTGTACTCAGCATTTGAAGTGCACCACTTATTACTTTTGGTGGAGATGGTGGTGGAAGTAGTAGGAGTTTAGTAGAATTGTATGTAAAAGGTTATTCCTTTGGCTTCACCTTTTCTCTTTGAGGTGTTACTACTTCTCTTTGGAGTTCAACTACACTCACTAGTATAGGGCTTGTACACAACTATGCCTATAGAGTAGATTGGTGAAGGATCTTTGAGAGATCCTCTGCAGTTAAAGGATTGATGTTCTAACATGAGGTATCAATAACATCCTTTATTTTTATGGTCTTTGTAGGTGTAATAGAGGCATGAGAAGGACTAGGAGGTGGCATTCATGTGTCTTGTACACTTTGTTCTTTCTATCCATCTAATGCCTTTTCCTCTCCTTTAGCTGTATTATCTTTTTCCTCCTCCTTATTAGCTTCCTCTTCTACTCTTCCTTCCTCACCTTTCTTTTCTTCTTCACTTTTCTTCTCCTCCACTTTCTTTTTATTTCTTTTACCTCTTTTCTCTTTGCATTGGCCTCAACCTTATATTCCTCATCAAATACATCATCAATTGACTTGTATATTGACTTCCACAATTTTGTGGATTTATTTACAACATCCTCTATCTTATTTTGAAGAATTCTAAATGCTCTATTCTTAGGAGAAAGTTTTCTATTATGCCTTTTATTTTCCTTAGCTATTTGACCTTTAGTCAAGTCTGGCAGTAGTCTAGCTAGGGTTGATTCTCTTATCTCCTTTTCCATCTGCAAACAAAAATGCCACTTATCTACAAATATCTTGTATAGTTCCTTGGGAATTGTGCTATCTAACTCTAGAGGTGTGTGTTTTTATTCAGCCATCATTGCATACACAAATTCCTTTATTTTATTTTTCTCTTCTTTATTGAGCTTATTGAAGTCTATACTCTTTAAACTATTCAAGTTTTCTTTTCTAATATTTGTAGATAATTTATCAATGGTAGACTTTGTGGGATGACTTACCATTTTAAATTGGTTGATATCATCTAACTCTATTCTTTCTTCATCTGAGTTAGGTTGGGGAACATATCTGCTTCTTTTCCTAGGTTCTTCAATAGTCAGCTTTGTGGCTATCTCTTTCTCTTTGGCTTCATCTTTTCCCTTTTGAGTTGCAAACCTGGTGGTAGCCCTTGTAGTAGGTTTCTTTACTTTGAATTTAATGAACTTTGATCCTTTCTTTGCCTTGGGCTAAGGTGCGGGCTCAGCTTTAGCCTTTCTTTTGGTGGCTTTGGCTTTAGTGGGTGTTTCCTCAACTTCTTCTTCCTTAGCACCTTCTTCCTTGTCCTCTTCTAGGCCCTATGTCAATTCTTTTGGCCCTTGCCCTTGCTCACCTTCTTCCTCACTATCACCTTTAGCTTCTTTAGCTTCTTCTTCACCTACTTCACTTTCAATATCTACCCCAAATGTCTTCTTTTTTTTTTCTTATCAATTTTTCTTTATTCTTTACTACAAAGGTTGTCTTTAAATCTATCACCACCCTAGATTTGACAATATCATAAGTTCCAAAATGAGGTGCATCCTTGTCAATTTCTTCTGCAAGTAAAGTAGTAATTAGAGTTGAAGTTTGGTCTACATAAAGCTCATATCCAAGTGGCCTATGCCATGTTACTCTAGGTATCACTAATTGGATGTAGGTGTAATCTAGGTCAACTAAGAAAAAAATATTATTTACATGTTGCTCAACCAGTGATACTGGTATCCTCATCCTTTGTTTCATGGACTTCTTGAAGTCCTCAAAGTAACTTGTCATCTGAACATCAAAATTGTGTCCCATTTGTTCAATAAACTCATTGACTTGTGTGACAAATTTCTTATTTAGATCCCATCTTACCTTTCCAACTGAAGGAAATTCTTTCATGACATAGAAGAATATGTAGACCAATACTGACCCAAATTTGCACTGGGCTCCTTTAGATTTCCTTATGGCTCCCAAATTTTCATTAATTTGTTGTAGCATGAGCTCTGTTAGATCATACGTGTGGTCTTTCTTCACAAGTTTATATGCAACATCTACTACTATACATGGCACGTTATTCAATCTACTTGATTGATAGAATTTATGAGATATGACTCTAATAGAAAAGTCAAGTAGGGGATCAGTGATGGTATCTATGGTCATTCCTCTATTATTCCATTTGATACTATTGTTCTTCTCTATGGCCTCCTTTTTATCACTTCTTAGGGTGTTAGGCCAATCTAGGGTTGAGAATCCAGTTACCCTATGAACAATTTTCTTTGTGATCTTTACTGGCCCTGTTTCTAACCAAAATGATCCATCATGAATTCGATTTAACACTATATGAATCCATTCAGTTTTAAATACAATGAGGAAAACTAGGGTTTTAGTTGAACCCTTCTTCTCAATAATTTGAAACTCTTCCTTCAATATACCCTTGTCACACAGCTTATCAAAGGCATTGAAATTTTTTAATTCACCTATGGATCCAATCTTACAGTTGTAACATTTCCTAACATCTTGGACCACTACTACTTTGTCTAGAATGACTAACAAAGCCCCAATTGGGTCATTTTTGTAGGTAACTTTAGGTATTGGCCTAAATTTTGGCTATTTAACTTCATTAGTAACAAGTAGAATCTCATGATCCTCTTTTCCTTTTGTGGTTTTAGACCCAGATGCCATCTTGACTGAACTAGGGTTTAAAAATAAATAAATTTTTAAATACTGCGTAGCTCGACACTTGATGAAATACCTTTGAATTGAAGAGTTCAAGCTGAATTGTTGTTGGAATCGATTGCAAATCACTGCTAGATTGCTATTTGGTTACCTCTTCACTCTTCTCATTTTTTCTTTATGTTCAAATGGCTTGAAAATGAGTAATTTTCAACTTTTATTAGGTTCAAAACCTAGCATTTATTGCATATTACTTACATCTATACACTTAGCACTTGAATAATTCATTGTAACTCAGCTCCTATTGTAATTCATTTACTCAGCTTCCACTAACATATCTCATTTGACATCAACTAGACTTTCTAGCTTGGCATATATTGGTGTTTTAGTCGGCATCCAAGGGTAGTTTGGCATCTTCTATAAACTTTTAATTTTTAACTTGACATCTTTTCTCATGTAGATTTCTTCTTGGCATCTTTTCTTTGTTCTTTTGGATTGATGTATGATACATCTTTATATATATTAGTCCCATATACTTGTCTTGTGCTCAATTAGATGAAGTATGATCACTTGACCTCTTAGGTAAAGTGATCCTTCCATTGGGTGTACTTTATCCATCTCTTCTTTGCCATGTCTTTTTCATTTCTGCCCTGATGTATTCCACATTAACTCTTTCTTTACCCTTGTTGACTTCTAGCTTGGGTGCCTTTGCCTTTGTTGGGAAATTCCTCCTGACATGTCCTATTTTCAAGAAACTAAAACATGTGGTTTGGCTTAACCATTTGCTGTAATTTCCTTTAAAGTGTGTTCTTATGTAGTTTTAAGGAATGTGACCATATTTCTGACAATAGTAACAACTTTGCCTAGTATTCTAATCCCAATTGTAGTGGTGTGCATAGTTGTTTTTCCTTGTAGGTTGGTTGGTTGTCCACCTAGGCTTTGATCTGCACTTAAAAGATTTATGTCCATACATTTTGCAGTTGTAGTAGTGACCTTCAAATCTTGATGTCCTCATAGTTTTGGTTCTATAGTCATGTGTTGAGTGTCCTTGCATGTTACACTTGTGACAATAACCTTTGTTTTTGGATGTGTCCTATTGATTGGTCTTTCTACTCCTATAAACATTAGCAGTGTGCCCCTTTTTATTATAGAAATGACAAGCAGGTTTTTTGTTCTTACCTTTGTTGTTCCTTTCTACTGCAGTCTTGGATGATTCTCCTTGTTCAGTGCTGGTGTAACCAAGTTTTGAAGTATCATTACTAGCCCTTGGTGATTTTAGTAATTGTTCAAAGTACCTGATAGCCTCATTTGGTTTGTTGTAGCTTTGTGCTATCTCTTTTTCTCTCTTTAATTCATTTTGCATCTTCAAAGTGGAGATCTAAATGTCCTTCATCTTTAGCTCATGATGAGCATTCATCATTTGGCTTAAGGTGTCTAGTTGCATGTTTGAGATCTTTTCAAAATTAATTTCCTTCTCTTCCAGTCTATTGGTGAGATTTCTTTTATCATCTTCAAGCATGGCTTTATCCTCAATTGCTCTCTTCTTTTGTTTAGCTATTTCACATAATATTATGGCTTGTGATTCTTGTTCCATTTTAAGAGATCTTATCTCTTCTGCTTGAGCTCTATTTTTCTCCATCAATTCTACTATTGCTACATCAAATTCCTTGGAATGTCTATTGGAAAATACTTATGTGGTATCAATATCCTTGTAGTGTATGTCATTTTTAGCTATGGCTATCTCATTTCTTCTCTTTAAGGATTTTCTTAGATCCTCTCTAGCTTCTTCTACTTTATGTAGAGCTAATTACACATCAATCACCTAATTGTCAATAATCTTCCCAAGTTTGAGAGTTCCATCTTTTTATCTTTTTATTCAAGCTATTAGGCTTCTCCTAGTGAGAACCAAAGCTTTGATACCAATTATTGGAATGTTCAAATGGGAAGAGTACTTCTAAGAGGGCATGGGGGTGGGGGTGGGTGAATCAAAAGTAACTAGTTTTTATTCTTTTAAACCTTCATTAATCTCATAGCTGAAAGTAAAGAATATGCATGTAAATTTAAAAAAAAAACATGAAATGAAAACATGCATCAACACATGACACAAAAGATTTGGTAACCTAGAAACCCTCCAAGAATAAGAAGGTAAAACTAGGGTGGGGATGATACCCACAAAAATTACTGCAACAATATGTTCAACCACTTTTGATGGTCTGCCCTATTAAAGACTTTATACTATGTCAATAGTGACCTGGTCAAAGGATTGAAAAATATTTTACATGAAGTGTCACCCTGTTAAAGGATTTACAATAGGTTGTTAAACCCACCTAATACATAGGATCTTCAATCACCTTCTCCAAAGGTTCTCCTACCTAGCTGTTAAGCTAACCTATCAATATCGAATTTCAACATGTAATACAATGGTGAGAAAGTATTAGAACATTTGACCTAATAGAGTGCAATCTTATTGTTGGATTCAGGAACTTGATCTACTCTCTTTTGATCTTGATCCTCTATGATTATATATCCAATATTGTCCCTTATCCCTTGTGTTATTCCGATCAACTAGATATAAAAATGTTGATCTATTTCTCTAAGTCTTTCCTTCTTCTCATTGAAATTTTGCTATAATCTCCCCATACACTATTCTCTTCCTCTCTTGAAATGGGTTTTTGACCTCCTTTTAAAGATTGTAAAGACTTAGGGTTATGATGACGAGCCACACCACAAAGATCTTCTACTTGAAGAGCTTACACTTGAAGAGCTTCTATTTCTCCAACTTCCATTAGAAGAGCTTCCATTTCTCAAACTTCTTGAACTTGATTACAAATGATAATAGGCCTTTCTTAAATAGGCACTTCTAACCCAAGACATTACAAACACAACCAATGTGGGATAAAACGTAAATACAACTACCTTTAAATAAATATTAAATTCCCACCCAAATACAACTAAGCACCCAACAAATATTAAATACATGATTTAAGGATCTTTCCACAAACTTCTACCTTGATTAATGGAATGACAACTATTTTTACTATTTTTCTTTTTTATGCCACCTATGCGCCTCGAAAATAGAAATCTCCTTTTCCTTTCTTTTCTCCTTTTTATTTTTTTATTATTTCTCCTCTAATTTTCGTCACTTTCTCTCTCCTCCACAAATTTTTTTTTTTTTTTTTTTTTCTTTTTTTTTTTTTCTCTCTGTTTTTTTTTTTTTTTTTTTTTCTAATAATTTAATTTTCCCATGCAAGATGCTCCTGCATCAGACTCCCTTGGTAGATAGAAAAGTGTGTCCCACACTTTGATGCCAAAAGAAAGATATACATCCATCTTCATCTTTAGTAAAGGCTTCCACATTTTTTTTTTGCTGATGCATGATGCTCCTGCATCCGACTCCCATGGTAGGAAAAATTTTGTGAGTATGGATTCACAAAATGAAGTAGCCATTGTTGACATAATTTTTTTTTCCTCTTCCTCCAACACATAGCTGGAACAAGTATCCGATGCTGAAATCTCTCTTCCTCATCCAATCTTGTTGAATTAATCACACCTGTAATAAACTCAACAACACCATACCAATCTTCCTTTGCATACCACACATGACTAACAAGATCCTCATGCAAACCATCATCAATATCTTTTAAACTCATATCAAAGACAACATCCCATGATTCATAAGAATTTACCTGTTTGACATCTTCATTTTCGCTTGCCTCTTTTATGTCGTCAACAATGCACGTAACTACTCCACTTGCTTGATCTCCAACTAAGGCACTATACTCTTCCTCCATTGTTTTAGTCTTCCAATCACCTTCATCTACTTTTGACATACAAATCTGGTTATCTTCATGCTCTTCCTCTTCTCTTTCATCTTCTTCAACTTCTGGTTCGCAAATAATTTTCTCTTCATCCGCTTGCTCTTCCACTGGATCATCTTCCTTTTCCACATCCAAGGAATTATCAACATCTCTTTTCTGGTGACATGCTCTTCGTTTCCGCAACTCAGCTTCTAATTCATTCACTTGCTTTTGCAAATCAACTAGCAATGATTGTTGATTTCTTGCTCTAAATTTCTCAAGTCGAGGAATCCTCAGAATCCATCCAATCACAAAAGTCATCTTCTTCTTTCTCTTCTCCATAATCAAGTCTTTAGAAGACAAATCTCATGCAACACAAGAACCTTGTGCAAACTGCCTCACAGTCGGCGATCTATCTACACAATCAAGAACTTCTTGACAAACTTCAACCAACTCAAGGTCCTGGTGCAAACTGCCTCACGTTCGGCGATCTGTCCGTACACTCAAGAACTCCTGCTTTGATACCACTGATGACGAGCCACACCACAAAGATCTTCTACTTGAAGAGCTTACACTTGAAGAGCTTCTATTTCTCCAACTTCCATTAGAAGAGCTTCCATTTCTCAAACATCATGCATCAGGTTAGGTATGGATCTATGCTCCACATTGTATCTCAAATTCCTGCTCATACCTTGCATTTTTCTCATTGGTTGCATGCCTTCTCCATTTTTCTGATGGGCTACATGTAGATTACATAGGGGATGTAAATAACTCATCCTTATCTTTTCTCTCCTATGGAATCTCTCTATGTTAGCTTCAAAAATGGTTTATATTTGAGTTTGTGAGGGCACAAAATCATATGCTGATTGTGTGTTAATCAAAACATATTATATTGCTGATGCTTGGCACTTAAATGTTCCTATATTGCTTGATACATGTTACATTTCTGGTTTTCTCAGCACCTATTATAATCTATGTTTCTTGGCACATAAGTCTTCTTGAATCACTTGGCACATACTACACTCTATCTTGCTCGACATCTATCACTTGCTTGGCACCTGAAGTCAGTTGGCACTTGTTAAGATTCTAACTCGACAGCTATTGTCACTCACTCGACATACATAGTGACTTGACATATATGGTGAAATTGGTTAAGTGTGTTGACACTCAAATGTCGAGACCATTCTAAGACCAATAGTTAAACCTAAGGCTCAACCAAGTACAAGACTTTTGAGTGGAAAGGAGATAGAGGAGGCAATTGACCTAGATGAAGAGATTGAAATTCCAAAATGGGATTTTGATAATCCCATTACAGATCAAATGCAAATAGCTAGTCAACTCCTCCAAAAGAAAGAAAAATAGAAGAAATTAAGAGAGGAAAGAGACAAAGAATATAAAATCATAGAAAGTGCTAAGAATACTTTGACAAAGGTGATAGGTGTTGAAGGTTATACTTCTCAACACATTTTTTTCAGTTAGAAGAGGCTATCCAAAAGTTTAATGAGGACTCAAGTGGTCAAGACAAATTGATTAAGAAAGTAGAGAAGAAATTTGATAACAAAGTGCTTGAGCACATTGCTCAACAAATTGCCATCTAGAAAGTGGAGCTTTCCTCAAATTTGACCAATTTTGAAAAATCTTACACAAATTTAAAATCAATTTTTGGAAAATTATGTAATGTTACCGAGTTCACAAAGGAAATAAAGAGAAAACTAACAAAGATTGATAAAGATCTAAAGACTAGCACACAACAGTTGCAACTTGACCGTAGTTCAAGCTTTGCACATCATATGAAAATTAGATTCTTATTAGATATGTAGGTAGAGTTGTTGAGAGAAGAAGCAAGGATCTGGTCTTCACTGATAGATATTTAGAATATGATCCTTCCCATCATTGACACAATGCATAAGCACATTATTTACTCAAAAACATTGATCCATGACAATAACTTCTCAATTGCAGATCACATGATATAACTCTCTGCACAAGTCCAAATTGCTCTACATATGTGCAAAGTTGTACTAAAAATTTGGGATAAGACTTTAGAACTCATACTTAAGGTACATTTTGAGTTTCTTTCTTATATTGGTTTCTCTATGTAAATAAGTTTTGAATAAATCTTTGGCATTATTGTCAAAAATGGGGAGAAACAATATGTGTATATATGAGACACTTAGTATGTATATTGTATGGGGTAGAATCATGTAGATACAATATACTATATATATACTTACAAAGACCATATCAACAAAGGAGTAACATACATACACCTTTATGTGATAGATATGATTTTGTTACTCCTTTGTTGATATCTATCACATAAAGGTGATCATTACTTCAAATAATCTCTATCAAAAAATCAATTGTAAGTTAGAGATCTACTATTTCATTCTAACAAGTAAACCAGTCCAAATCCTCTAACAAGGTAGACTTAACAGTCTTTTGTCAAATCTCTTTATCGAGTGCATACTTCATTGTATGTTTGTAAAACCTCTATCAAGGTGGACCTAGCAATCCTAATTTCTCCTACTAAGGCAGATCATTAGAAGTGATCATTGTAAGCCTTAATAGACCAACTTTATGTTGTAGTATTAAAGTTTTGTGGGTATCATCCCCACCCTAGTTTTATTTTCTATTTGGAAGGTTTTTGGGTCACCAAATTATTGTGTTCATGTGTCATGAATGTTTATTTTTTTAGTTTCTCATGTATATAGTTAGATCTGATTTAATGAATTAAATGGTTATTGGATTATTGTAATCAAGATCTGAATTTGGTAATGTTTTTGAGGTTACTGATTCACCTCTCCCCTCTTAGTAACCTAGCATAGTCTTGAATATTTCCAATAGATGACTATCATGTTCTTAAAGGAAAAATCTAATCCATTTCAAATATTTAAGTGGTATTTGGCTAGGGTTGAGAAGGAAATAGGGAAGAGTCTAAAGTGCCTAGGATCAGATAGAGAGGAGAGTTCACATTAAAAGAATTTGAAATATTCTACAATGATAAAGGAATTAAAAGACAAATATTAGCACCTAGAAATCCCCCATAGAATGGAATTGTAGAAAGAAGGAATAGATCAATGATAGACTATGCCAAAACACTAATGATGAAGAAGAGTATTTCTCTAAGATACTAGAGAGAAGCTATAAGTACAATTGTCTACACCCTGAATTGAGAACAAGCCAAGAAAGGTAAAAATGCAACACCTTTTGAATTATGGTAGGGTCACTCACCCAATGTAAAATATTTCAAAGTGTTTGGTTGTAAGTGTTATATTCGTAAAGATTCTAGAAATGATAAATTTGATGCAAAGAGTGATGAAGGCATATTCTCTGGATACCCCACTAGAAGTAAAGCATATAAGTATTTAAATACTAACACTAACATGATTGTGGAGAGTGAAAATGTAAATTTTGATGAGCACACAGAAGTTAAAGTTGATGAAACCAAGAAACCAAAATAGTACGAATCCTTTGTATACTTCTATGAAGGAATGCCTACTAAAGAACAAGCTGCCAATCAAGTTGGGAATCAACAACAAGTTTTAGTATCAATCGAGTCACAACTAGTGAATGCCAAGTTGCATTCAAAAGTTGAGTTGTAGAATAAAGATAATGCAAATTTAGATTGTGAAATCAGTACACATGAAAGAGATGATGAAATACCTAAAAGAGATGTGCATAGTGACTCTAAAGTTGAAAGACCTAACATGGAAACAAGGATAGAACCAAGGTTATCTAAGTATGTGAGAAGACATCACCCTACAAAAAAAAAAATTGGTGACATGGAAACCAAACCAATGACAAGGAACAAACTAAGAAATAAATCATGTTTTCTAAGCAAGATTGAACCCAAAACAATGAAAGATGCACTACAAGATGATGATTGGCATAAAGCTATGGAAGAAGAGATTGAGTAGATAGAGAAAAACAAGACTTGGACTTATGTTCCAAGACCAACTGATAAGAATGTGATTAGCACCAAGTGTGTATTTAGAAATAAGCTAGATGAGAATAATGAGATCACAACAAATAAGGCCAGACTAGTTTGCAAAGGTTATGCACAAGAAGAAGGACTAGACTATGGGGAAACATTTTTCCCTGTTGCAAGGATGGAAGGAGTAAGAAATTTGCTTGCATATTCTACCTACAAAGGTTTTAAAGTCTACCAAATGGATTCAGAGTCTGTATTTTTGAATGGTATACTAGAATAGGAAGTCTACATAGAACAACTAGAGGCATTTGTTGATGACAAAAACAAAGATATGGTTTGTAAACTACATAAAATACTCAATGGTTTGAAAAAAATTCCTAGAGAATGGTATGAGAGATTTAACAAATATCAAATGAAGATAGGATTTGAGAGAATAGATGACAACATCAACCTATATATCAAGGCAGAAAAAGGTAAAGACATTTTGATATCTAAGATTTTTGTTGATGATATAATATTTGGAGGAAAAGATGCCCTATGTAAATATTTTGTTGATTAGATGAAAAATGAGTTTGAAATGTCAATGATTGGGGTAATCAAATTATTTGTTAGATTGCAAGTACACCAACTAAAACATGGCATATTTGTGACCCAATCAAAATACATCAAGGAGATACTCAAAATATTTGGCTTAGAGGATGTAAAACCAGTTAGTACACCAATGGTAACAAGACATAAGTTATCCAAGAATGATGAATCAGCTAAAGTAAATCAAATAATGTATAGATCAATGATTGGAAAGCTACAATATGTTGTACACAGTAGACCATACATTGCATTAGCTATTGGAATAGTGGCAATATTTTCTACAAATCTAAGAGAAAATCATCTTATGGAAGTTAAAAGAATAATGAGGTACCTAAAAGGAACATATGACTTTAGCTTATACTACAAGAAGAATGAAAAGTTCAAGTTGAATGCCTACACTAATGCAGATTGGGGAGCTAATATTGATGATAGAAAAAGTTGTAGTGGAGGGGAAATCTTCTTAGGTAAAAGATTAGTCACTTGGACTAGCAAAAAGAAAAGTTGTACCTCATAATCCATAGCTGAAGTTGAGCATGTTGCTGCTGCTATCAACTGCACCAATATTGTGTGGATTAAGCACTTGTTGAAATGTATGAAAGAAGATATGATTGAACTTGTGATACTCTATTGTGATAATAAAAGTGCCATCAACATATCAAAGAATCCTATGATGCATGTCAAAACAAAGCACATTGCAATTAAGTATCACTACGTAAGAGAAGAAGAAAAGAAAGTGAAGATGGAATATGTCAACTAAAAGGAACAAATTTTTGACATCTTAACAAAACCTTTACCTAAAAATGCATTTGAATATCTTAGAGGTAAGTTAGGGGTGATACCCCTATCCAAGGTTGTTTGACTAATAGTAAGACTACCCTACATCAAATGAGTTGATTGCTGAAATGATATAAATTGATGCAGTGGATACTTACTTTAAGTATTTCCTGAAGCAATTAATATATTAAAATTCCAAATAAATCATAATAAAAGTGACAGAGGGAGAAATTGGAGTTCCTACAAATACTATACTTGTATGATAAGATGCTGAAATAATATGTCTTTGGCATTGTTGTCAAAGAGGGAGAAATAGCACCAACAGTGGCATGTTGTGATGGTTAAGTTGTTACATTGTTATCCTTGCCATCAAGGTTCAAATCTCATGGGGATGAGGTCCCCCGTTTGTTGCCTCACTGGTTCATAGCTCCAGGTCAAAGCGTTTACCCCTCTTTAAAAAAAAGGAGAGGGAGAATTAGTAGAAACTGATTAGACATGTAGAGGGAGAAATAGAAAATCTCCAGGATCAAAAGTGTAGAGGGAGAAATAGAAGAAAGGAAAGAGAAAGGAAATAGTAATTAAGAGGGAGAAGTAGAAGCAAAGGAATCAATCAGGATGACAAGATTAGAGAGGGAGTGGAAGAAAAAGTAGAAGACAGTGTATCAAAAAAAGAGATATCCCTAATACTTTGAAAGAAGAAGTTATTTATAGTTTTCAGAGGGAGTTATACAAAGTTTTATTTTTGGCATTTAGCTTACTATTTTAACCTAGTTAGAATTTTTAATAACTTGGTTGATTAGTTTGGTTTGTCATTAATGCCAAAAAGGGAGATTGTTGAAGATCTGATTGAAAAGATCATTATTGAACAAGGGAGGTTGTTGAAGAAGGGATATTGTTGATAAATAATGTTTTCAATCATTTTTTTATCATTGATGTCAAACCTACTATTTTCTAGAATGATAATTTCTTATAAGATCCAAATACTATCACTTAGTTGATTGATGAAGAGGATTTAATCAATAAGATGTAACAAAAGTACGTAAGGGAAAGGTTGAGTTATGGTTTTGTAATGGAGTACAAGGATCAATTAAGATAGTAGTAAAATGATGTATTGATAATACATTTGAAGGTATAGAGGTCGGTCACATTTAAAGAAACTTAGGAAGAACAAGTTGTAATAAAGTTGTCTACAAAGCCTAACTAAATTCATTAATGGGTGTCGAGCAAGTTAGTTTATGTTGAGTAGATTATTAGTAAGTGCCAAGAAAATACAAAATCTAGTGTGTGTTGAGTCAAATAGAAGGAGCCAAGAAAGTTTAGGTGCCAAGCTAGATAGAATGTAATAGGTGCTGAGCATAAGGAAAACTTAGTTGATGCCAAGTAAATCCATAGTTGGTTCCGAGTAACACGATATGTACCAAGCATCAAAAAATCAATAGCATTGAGCTACTACATTTTTTGAAAAGTCAAAGATTTTCCAGAATTGAGCTGACAAGTTAGTTACCTTGAATTTTGTGAACTAGGAGGAGGATAAGAATGATGAGATGGTGGCATAGAATTTTAATTTAAACTATTTTTGGGTGAATACAGGTGGATTCTATATGATGTTTCTAGAAGAAACAAGATTAAGGGTAGATTCATTAAATCTTACCTAATCCATTCAAACCAAAATTAAGAGTGGAAAGATTAGAGTGGGAAAAGTATTCCAGACTTTTATTTAAGGAGTTATAGGCCAAGAAGCAAAAGAAGTTGGCTGGAGAGAGTATGTGGTGTCAAGGAGAAGGCATCGAGAAGAAGGAATAGAGTATAGAGACTTTGCTTCTATAAGTGGCTATAAAGGAAATTGAATTGGCACAAAGAGCATGGAGACTCAAGGAGACAAAGCTTGAAAAAAGGACAAGCTATCAGAGCTACAGAGACTGAGGCCAAGCAAATCTGCAAGTTGAACTGAGATCTAAAATTTGCAAGTTATGTTGTGAGTTGTATCAGATGAAAAGCCCTTATTGTTACTCTCTAACAATTGTATTAGTTAGGGTAAAATCCTATGGACTTAGGTTAGTTTAACAACCATTTTGTAAATCTTTTAATAAGGTGATATTCCAAGTGAATGTTCTAAAGTCTTTTAACTAGGCCCACTTCTAAAAAGGTGGCTAAAATCCTTTAACTAGGTCACATTTAATAGTGTGTTGTAGCCTTTAACAGGGCATCACTTCAAAAGAGTGAGAATTGAGTAGCATGTTACTAGTGGTTTTTCGCAAATTGGGTTTCCATGTAAACCACTATGTTATTTGTTCATATTTCATGTCTTATTCTTACATGTTGATTTTTTAGTAACTTGCTAAGAAGAATGTTTAGCTTGGATGCATGGTTAGTTTAAATGGGCTCACTATACTTAGTGAAAAGTTTTTAATAGGAAATTTAGACCTTGGATAACTAATTCACCGCCCACCCCCCCTCAATTATTCTAAAGCATTTCTAACATAGAGCCAGGTTATGTAGAAGAGGCTTAATAGCTTGAGTAAGATCCCTATAGATATGGAACAATTGATGAAGAACCTTGAAGAGGCACTTAAAAAAATTGATCTCCTTACTGGAGAAAGAGATAAGTTGAAGGATAAATATGAAGACTCCAAAGTATATTTTAGACAATTGAAGGATAAGATTAGACATCTCAAATCTAAGTTTGAATCTATTTAATCTAAAGCTAGTGATGATGTTTATTCAAAGTTGAAGACATAGTACAAGATCTTGAAGCATGAATTAAAGATTAAAAATCTAAATTTGACTTTGATGAGTGATCCTAGAAAAGTTGAAACTAATTTGAAGAATGAGAATACATATCTTAGAGAAAGTGTGGAAAAGAAGACATCTAAATTTGAAACATTGAAAGAAGATCATGAAGAACTTCATAAATAAAACACTATTGTGAAAGGATAATTAACTCAGTGCAAGCAACAACTTGAGAAGCTTTATTCTAGAAAATAAAATCTTGATGATTAAATCTCAATATAGAGACCTACTTATGATCAGATAGGTCTTGGCTATCTATTTAACATGCCCACAAAGAATCCAAAAAATAGATAAGATCTGAAAGAAAAAAATAAATTTGATGATAAGATTGAATCCAATCAATCTTTTGATAAACCTAAAGAAGTTGGAAAATAAAAGGAAGTTGAGATATTGGGTGAACCAAAGAAAGTGGAATCTCCTAAAGAAACTAGGTATTAATTTAGAGGTAAGTTTTTTTTATGTAATGAAACAGGTCATATAAAAAGAGATTGTATGAATAAGTCATTTAATCATGTTAAGGATTTTTATTTTCATAATTTTTATGGTATGGGATGTCATAAAGAAAATGATTGTAAGAAACCTATATATGATAATGATAGAAGAAATAGTAGAATTTTTAGAAATACTAACCCTACAGATAGAAGAAGATTTAATGAAAGGACATTGAGAGAAGGAAGACCTTATGGAGATAGAATACAAGTTGTGCGTTATAAGTGTAACAACTTTGGACACATAGGTCAGAAAACATGCACCTGATGATGAGCAAAATCCTAGAAATATAACTCTAGTATGTTAGTTATGCAATAACTTTGGACATACAACAAAGTATTGTAGAATAGACATAAAATTTAGAGATAGAAGGAACAATGGAAGAAACTTTGGAAATAGAAGGAATAATGGAAGAAACATCATAAATGATTGAAGGAACCATAAAAGGAACTCCAAAACTAATAAAGACAATGAGAAAAAAAGAAATGTAATCAATGAACTTTGAGAAGAACTTAATGAGGCATTTGTAAAAGGATTAGACATCTCTAAATAAAATTTAGAAGATGGTGATATAGGAAGATCAAAGTTAGTAATCAAGTTTGATTCAACTAAGTTGAATTAAGCTTGCTCACAATACTAGAAATTGAAATTTCACTCAGAGATCAAATTATGGGTAGTGACGTTGGGGAAAGGTGTATCGAGATAAGTTTAGACTATATCTAAGCTTGCTTGAAATTTTGAGATTATGGGAACTTGTTATGATGAAATTAAGAGTTACTATTATTATAGAGAAAGTTAATTATGTAGTAGAAGATGAAAAAATATTTTTTTACAAAGAATTTCATGAAGCAAAGTTTTATGGAGCATTGTCATGATGGAAGGAAGCTATAGTAAACTTCGAGTAGCATCTAAAGATTTTAATAGAAAATCTTGAGTAGATATTTGATTTCAAAATGTAATTGACAAATTTTCATGTTTGCAAAGTATGCAATTAATAGAGGTTTGAGTTGAAGGAATAAGATGGAGTATAAACTTGATTACCACTTCATTGTGGTTACATTTGAAGCATAGAGCACTCAGAAGTGACTTGACAAGATAATTTAGAAGAAAACCCTATTTTAGAAAAAGGTATTTTATTGTTTATCCACAAAGTTTATTTGATAAAGTTTATATTTGATAGAATCATGGATATGTGAGTAGTTCATTATGTTCAAAATGAGGAGAGACAAAAATTTAAGGTTTTTTTGTGAAACCCATAAAGGGAAACCCTAATTCAACATTATCCATTACTCCAAACAAGTAGTTTATTTGGAATATATAGCAAGTTATTTTAACAACAAGTTTGAATCTATTGGGAGTGAGTATATGAATAAAGATATGGAAATAGTCATTAATCATGATATGACTATGAAGCTTGGATTTGAATATTTGAAAGAACTAGACCTATTCAAATGTCATTTATACTGAGAATTGGACATTGATGGATGGACTCAGATCATACTAAGTAGAATACACGAAGGAAAACTATGGATGGAAGATAATGTAGTTGATATTTCAGCCAACCTTATTCATGAGGTAATTGGTCTTAGCAAATAAGGTAGTGTACCTATAGGTGAGAAAATTGTTAAGAAGGTGGTTGAGAGATACACAAAAGAAGTTTATAATGGAAAGGCCATGGTGATCAACACCATTAAACAAGATGATGTAAGATTATGAGTAGAATCATTGCCTACTCTATATGTGCAAGTTCTAAGATTGATGAATTGTTAGCCAAATTCATCTATGTAGCCTATAAGATATGTGTTGAGAAGGAACAAGTGAACCTTAGTGAAATTCTAAGAATGCAATTTCTTGAGAACCTGGAGAAAATCAAAAGGACTAAGAATGGTGTGTTTAGACTTCAATAACTAATCAATCATTTATTTTTTTATGTACTCAAGAGATTTCCATATTTATTAGTCGCATAGATTATGAGCAAAGGTTTATAATGGAGAAGATCATAGATGTCTATAGAAGACATCTAGTAGATAAAATCTTGGATAGTGGGAATTTGATAATGAAAACATTTCAAAATGAGATGAGACAAAGATTTAGAATTGCACCTACAATTGTAGAAAGATTTAAAGATGACATATGTGTTATGGTTGATATAGATCTTACCTATATTCAAGTAGAACCTTAAAAAATATTTCTTGATCCCTTAGGTTATGAGATAAGTGATGATGTAGCAGTTGGATGCATTGATTTATTGTTGAAATTTGAGAAGGACTAAATTGGCTATAGATTTGGGACTAATGATGAAATTACCCAATTAGCTCATTAGGCATCTTTAGAGAAAGCATCTAACAAAAAGATAGAAATAATAATGAAGAAAGCTTTATCAAAGGCGGGTATGACTAAAAATGAGTCATGGGTAGTTAGATAGACTATGAAATAAGGTATAATATATGTGCAACCTTTATCAGTATCTATTGTAGAGATATCTTCAAAATAGAGCATTCCTTATGCAATAGTGTCAGATCTACAATGAAGTGATCTAAAGAGGAAATTAGAAAGATTAGTGGAAACTACAACTACAAGGACAAAAAGAGTCAAGCAACAAGAAACTAAATAGTTAGCAGGAAAAGCTTGGCAAACCTAGAAGCCAAAGATAGAGAAGATTAATTTAGGTAGATCCTGAATAGAGGGCACAAGTAGTATTAAAATATTTTGATGAAGAATTTACAAATTTGTTGAATGTTGTAGAGTCAAAGGCCCATATTTCACATGATTCTAATTTATTTAGCACTATTTGTCAAAATATCAAGAAACTTTAGAAATGTCAATAAGATGGAAAGGTATTGTACATCAAGTGTACCCTATCTCATAATTTGACCAAGGATATTGATAGTAAGATTGAAGGTAAGATGAGTAAGATAGAGGCTCTATCAAGCCAGATGCAACAACCTTCTAGTAAAATTGATGATTGTAAAGGACAAGTAGCCAGTATTCATGGTAATATAAGGAAATTGGAACTTTGAAATGAACAAATTTTGAAGAGATTATTGAATTTTAGAGAGTCTATTGCTTTGAAAATATCTATTGTAGAGAGACAGTTGGAGGAGTGTTTCAAAGCCAAGGACACCTACTTAAACTTTTTATACTCTGATCTTAACGTAGTTGAGATTGCATCATATGCCTTATGTGCAATTCTCACCTTTATTGAATTAGCCAAGGATACATGGATAAAAGGTTTAACCAATATTAATCCAAGTTTTGATGACTCTATGAAGACACTATCAGTTTAAGGTAGAAGAACAAAGTTTTTGACAATAGTTTTTTGATAGTTTTTGACATTTCAAACTTTGTCATTGATGTCAAAGGGGGAGAATATGCATGAAAATTGTAAATTAGGTAAAGAGGAAGAGATAAAATTGTAAGGTATGAAATCATATTGTAAGGGGGAGCATATGTAAGATGGACAAGTTGCAATAGATGATTAATGAAATTTTATTATTGTTTTTGACAAGTTTTTGATAGTGGGCTCATCTTGCATCTACTATGCTACAACTCCTAACAAGGATTCAAAGTCTCCTAATAGGGACTCTCTATACTGAATTTTCTAATTAACTCCTAACAGGGTCCATCCTCTAACAAGGAACAAATATATTAGTATATTATCTAGCAAGTATCATCCCCACTAGAGTTTTCCCTTGGCTTGGGTTTCCCTACTTAAAAAAATATGGTGTTATGAGTTATCTATGTTCATGATTACTATTACTGTTGAACATTACTTGTTTACTTTTTTGTGTATGGTTTAAAGTAATAAACAATATCCAATTAGAGACTAAAGTTTGTAGATTACCGATTCACCCCCCCCCCCCCCTCTTAGAAATTCCTATTTCTAATAGAATAAATTCAGTGAAGAGTTGAGTGAAAGAAGTTGAAGAAGCAAGTTTTGCTTCTGTGTAAATGCCATAATCATGAGGCTCATTCCCTTGCAAAAGCTTCTGACACAATGACATTACCTCTAAACCATGCAAAGGATGTTAAAGTAGTTCCCAAACTTGAAACACTCTTATAAGAAATGGGAAGGGAAATGTAGAAGCAATACATGAAAAATTGCATAACTTGTAATCTTTATATATACAGAGAGATCTTTTTGAAGCTGGTTATTACATATTACAACAATAGAAAAATTGATCCAACTACATACATATTCCAGAATCTAAATAATAAAACAATAAAACTCACTCAACCTATACTAAGTGACTTAGCTCAAGATCCTATAAAAAAAAAATGTACACCACAAAAAATGGGTAGAGTTCACAATTTTTTTTATAAAAATACATCATAGTAGATATTTTTAGAAAGAAACAAGCCATAACCTAGTTAAATTGTTCTAGTTTTTGATTAACTAGTTTGATTAAAAATTTATGTACAACTCTCATTAGATTAGGTACAATAAAATGTAAAATTAGTTGTTCCCAACTCATAGGATCAAATACAAATTTTTAAGTTGATAAAATTGCATATGCAGATGCATCACTTGCATGCCAAGCATGTAGTACATTCCCCAACTTATATCAAATGGTTTGATATAAGGTTTGTATACACTAGCCCAAAAATTGAATCCAAGGATGTAACCATGCATGTATTAGGACAATATTCCTATGAGGATCCCAAGTATCTATCATTGTTGTTAATTTGGGCATCCTATATGATTGAGAATGTTATTAAGTACTAAATCTGGTAGTAACTTCTCCCATGTCTCCAAAAAATGTAGCATAGTTTTAGGGTCCCTTTGTTCCTAGGAATTTGTAGAACCTATTCTCATTGCTAGGAGAATAACTTCAGCAAAGAATTGAGTGAAAGGAGTTGAAGAAGCAAGTTTTGCTTCTGTGTAAATGCTATAATCACAAGGCTCATTCCCTTGTAGAAGCCTTTTCCAAACCATGCAAAGGATGCTGAAGTGGTTCCAAGCCTTGAAACACTCTTATAGTAAATCACAAAGAAAATGAAGATGCATTACACTATAAATTCCAAGGTGATCAGATGCTATTTCAAACAAAGATAAAGTTTTGACACAATAATGATTGATGTTTAACACCATTCACTTGCACATGGGTAAACTGATAGATGGCTAAGTTGAAGGAAAAAAGAATTCCATTGAAATTTGAACTAATGATATATGTAGAAGAATCAAATGAACTCTAGCATAGGTATTTGATTCTTGATAGCTTTCATTTCACCATTCAATTTTTCAAGATTGGTCAACACCCTCCCTTGTAGACCTCTCATGTCAAGCACTTTCTGTGCTATTTAAGCACCATGTTCTTGCTTATGAGCTAATAGTTCTTCAGGTGGATTTTCTTGTAAAACATAAATTTTCTTGAACAATTGTAAACTCTTAGAAAATGCATTCTTGTTTTCTATTACCATTGACGGGCTTCTCTTGAACAAAATAAAAAAGAAGAGGCATAAATACACCAAATTTTTCTTTCAAAAACATATGTGTAGATACAAACATTAAGTACAACATATCCAATATTTTTGTAGATATAAACATTAATTACAACAATTTTTTTTTTCAAAACCATATGTGCAGATATAGACATTAAGTACAACATGTCCAATATTTTGGCAGATATACACATTAATTACACCAAATTTTTCTTTCAAAACCATATATCTAGATATAAACATTAAGTACAACATGTCCAATATTTTGTAGACATACACAACCAACTCAATAAGCATAAAAGAATAAGTTATTTCTGTGAAAAAGGATCATGTTAGATAATACAAGGAAATTTGATCAAAATAGGGTACTAGCAAATAGGTATTTGTTAGATTTGTCTTCCTCAAGCAAGGAAAATATAGAAACAAAAGAAGAAAGTGAGATATTTAGTATGTCTAAATCAAGGAGATCAACTTGAGGCCAAAATATTAGAAATAAATTCAATAAGAACATGAAATTTTTCCTTGCTCAAGGGGGGTCATGTTATTATGATGATGAGAGTGAAGGTGACTCTGATGTGCACTTTATGTACAAACATCTATAGAAACAGTGGGTCCCTAATGAACTTCCTCCAATAAACACTAAATTTTGTGTTAGAGAGGATATATCACATAGCACCATCCTCATTGCATGGTTTGGGCCTATTTTCCATGGATGACATAAAGGTCTTTATTAGCCAAAGTTTCTCTCTCACCAAAAAATCAAGTTCAAATGATGATCTATTTTAACGATCACCTAGGGTTCTCATGAAATGATTTAGCATTTTCCAATTCCTTATTTCATGTTATCTCTTGGAACATTTTTAAGTCATGATCATGATGCACCTTGTTGTAGCTGGTTGAGTGTTGACTAGGGTTAAGGTGGCATTCATGTGCTTTGCCTATTTTCACTTGATCATATGGTTATATTGATATTCTATGGCTAAGTTGTGACAACAAAAAAAGGAGAGGGACTTAAAATTTCCAAAATATGTTTCACACTGTTGGATCTCTTAGATCTACAATAGGCACATGATTACAATGAATCAAAAGATAACCAAGTTTTGAGTCATGATTGAGTGGTTCCCTTTGTCTTGATTGTAGGGGCCCAACCATAACATCAATTTAAGGTGGCAATGGTGTGGATATGGTCAGATCTTAGTATTCATAAGATCACAATGGTTAGTAAGGAATGTTAAGGGTAGGTTGTGAGGTAGTAACAAATTAATGGTCGTGGTTTCACAAGTAGTAATTGTTATCCAAGGAATGTGGTGGCAAGGTTGTGATCATGAATGGTCAATGCAAAGAATAAGGGTTGAATTGATGATATAGTGGCATAATGATAAGAATTTTTTGGTCCACATAGCAAGACTTGATGATTAAAATGTAGTTGATCAAGAATTAGGGTAAAGTTGGAGGCTGGTGGCTATAGAAACAGTTCTTTGAATGATGAATCCAATCTTTTTGATCTCCTATAACCACTCTCATTGATCCCTAGGCTTGATAAATTCAAAGAGGTACTCCACCATCATCATTTGATCCATTCATTTAGTCAAAGATTAAATAACCGTCACTCCAGACCTCTTAGGGATTTTTTTGGTGGAGAAGTTATCCTCTCATATAAAAATTTACTCAATAATTAGATCTTTCTAGTTTTTTAGTAATTATTCTCTAAAGATTTGATTGCAGTGGTTTATTTCCTTATCTTATAAGGGAAGTCATTCAAGATATACTAGCACTATAAAGGACGATATTGTACTCTTTTTAAAAGTTAGATCTTCTCTATTTTCTCTAGTATTGCCTTGGCATACTACTTGTAAATTCCCTCTTTTGCCTTTAATTGTATGGTTGTCTGCCTTATCTCTTTCAACCATCATCATACTATGTAAGCTTCTCCTTATGTATTATGGATATCTAGTCTACATTTTCTATATCTCTTTGGCCTGTGAAAGTAAAGAAGTCAAGCATTTTTTCCTCATGCCATCATGTGGTTGCCTAATCTTTATGTAGTTTATAGACTAAAAATAGTTTGAATTCGTACATCTTTGGGCTACCATAATTATAGTATTGTGCATGTATGGGTATAGACTAGTCTAAACACCATGTTTTGGTGCATCACCTCATTAGAATAGATTAGGTAGTTTCTTCTATGTATTCCTTCTCCCTTTTCTCTTCAAGAATAGTTTAAGTGCATCCTAATAGTAGAGGACGCTAGCCTTCTCCAGAGACTCAACCTCATATTTCAAGTCCCATAGCTTGGAGGTTGTTTCCATGTTTCATGAGGCTATCCTTAGGTAAGACTTTGGACAAGGGTGCAATCTTTCATGACAACAATTTTTGGCACACCTGGTGGGATATCATATTCAAAATATTCAAAGTTCACTAGTGTCAGGAAAAGATTCCTTGTTCATGCTAAGGAGATTGTACTTCCTTTAGTATAAAGCCTTCAAGAGGCTCATTGTTTTGAAGTACTTGGAAACTCTAAGATTAAAATACATCTAGCTTAAAGAAAAAATTTGCTATGATTCATGCCCAAGAGACAAACAAGTGCATCTTCCAGAGGTAAGTTCCAATATCAAGAGCTTTCTCTCTCTAATTCAAGAGGAAAAGTTAGAGTATTATTATCACTATTTAGGAGCATAGCAGTAATAGATACCCTTGTAAGATCTATCTCCACTCCTCCTATTGTTAGGTCTTAGCCTAGAATACCATCTTCTCATATCAATAGAACCCTTGTTTACATGGATAGAGATCATGCTTTCACAACCTTTAATGGTGGGAGCCCCCTCTTGTTAGCCCAAAGGAATGACATACCAATATCAACTCTTAAAATTGTACCTAAGTTTACTAGTGAAACTTCCACATCCCCTATTAAACATATTCAAGAGGTTTCTAATGTTTATAATATTCATAGTATCATCGAGGATGATGTAGTAGTTAGACATCTAGCCTCATCCTTGAAAGGAAGGGCATTATAATGGTATAGAGGTTCACCTCATAATTCCATTACTAACTAGGATGTATTAGGGTTAGCCCTATGCAAGCATTTTAAGGACAAAAGTGACCACTTGTCACTTTTGGAATAAATGACGACTATCAAGAGGGCCCCCCATGAATGTATGACTGATTTCAATTATAGTTTTTTTTGGCGCTAAAAATTGCATGGTCAATTTTGAACACTATTGAGAAATTTGAACCCTATTTACACTTTTTGATGAGTGTGTACCCAGTTGTCAATTCGAGGCCCAAGAGGTGTTTAATGTTTCTAACACCCTCCATTCAGTGTGTCTACCTGTTCCATGATGATAGTTTGTCATTTTGAGCCATTCTGTGAAGTCTTATTTTGAACCAATCCTAAATTTGCTTTCTACCCCAATTAATATGCAGAATCCAGTCAAGAAAATATAGATTTATGCAAATTTGCCACATCTTTTTGAAATCCTTTAGCCCCTCCTCAAATTCTTTCTTAGGGCATGCCTTTTAAACCTTAGGTAGTTATGAAATGGTGTTTTGTTAAATCTATTTTAAGTTTAAGGTAATCATGGTTTACGTGGTCTTGAATCTAAAAGAGTTTCATTTTAAACTTACCATGCAAGTCTCGATGATCATTGATCTTGTTCAGATCGATGAACCCTACGTTCCCACATTTCTCAGATGCGAGGCTATTACAAAATGCGGGGAAGTGAGAAGGAGGCATGTAGCACAATTTGATTATGTGGGCTTGATATAATTCAAAAGCATTATCTCTACTCTCTGCGATGTGGATATGTCTGACCAGGTGGCACCTTCCAATTCGTCAGTGCAATGCGATGAGGTAAAGTAACATATACAAGGTTGATTCATCGTTGATCTTAGGTAGATCAATAGATGCCGCTTTTCTGCAAGATGAAGATGAGCTTATTTTAAACAAAGAAGGCAAGCACCCTAAGTGACATATGTCCCTTATGAAGACACAAGGGGTATTCCTACAAACAAAAAGGACAAGTTATGAACATCGTCGATTTTGAGAGATCGACGGATGAAGCATACTTGCATTTTCAAGATGCACAATGGATAAACATTGTGGGAATGCCACCTTGTGATGCGTGGCACAGTGGGACTGAGCATAGAAGTGACGATGTCATGGGCATAGAAGTTTTGAATGCCGCAGTCAAGTTTGTCAGAGTACGTGCATTAAAAGGTGATTTCTCATTGGTTAGGGTCATTTTAGTTGGCTGCCAAATATAGAAATCTTGAATCACCGTCAATTTAAGCCAGCATCAAGGGCTAGCGTTTGCCTGCATTAAGGAATCACAATATGTTTTTAATAATGTGGGCAAATAGGTTGTGGACATGTATCACAATGGATCAAGTCATGCCATTTTGAAATGCCATGTATTTTGTGATAAAGGAATAGTGCAATGGTTATTGAAGAGTTTTCCATCAGCTGTTGATCTTCTTTAGATTGATGAAGGGCGCTAGCCCACTTTATCAATGTACAGGGAGATTAAGGAAAGTAGGAATGCGTTGTGAAGACACATGTCCCCAGGTGATATCAAGTCCTACCTTATGAGCTTACATAGATCTTTCTCAACCGTTGATCTTAGTCAGATCAACGGCTTGTGTATTTCTGCTTTATGAAGATGCTCGCTAGATAAGAAATGTGAGAATGTGCAAGCCCGACACATGGGTGGACTTAGTTCATTTATTCAATTAAGATCTATGGCTCTTGCATGTTTACATTTCCAAGAAGTAGGAAGCACCAACTAAAAGAGGAACTGTACACATGGCTAATTATGACTGGGTTATTTGGACCAACTTGTCTAGTGGATTTTGAAGTATCATGTTCATAGCTTCGACTTGTAAGATCTTCAAGATCAATGGCACATATTTTACTATTGAAGGTGGTGGCATTTTGCACATTAATGAGATTTGAAAACCTTCATGTGTGAAAGTGAAGAACAAATTGTAACAGGTAAGATTTTCTTGATTTCAACTTGTGCGAGTAGAAATTCATGAGTCACCTATGAACATAAACAATTACTGCAAGGATTGAGATAAATTTGGCATGAGTGTCAAGCAGTTGGCTCAAGGATAAAGCACAGAGTTACAGAGATAAAAAGAAAAGGCTTCAAGTAAGTTTGTATACCATAGTCTCTGCAATTTTTAGTCTTGTGTGAGTTAATCAAAAGATGGTTCCAAAGATTTCACTGAGTCTGAGGGTGTGGATATCAGAAGGATTACTTGTTAAAAGTAATTGGTTCTGGAGCACCGATAGTTTGAAAAATGATTTATTTCTTTTCAAAGGATGGTTTGCAAAAGGAAAATGGTTAGCTTTATATGCCTGTATATGGTTTTTTGATAGAGGAAAGCTAGTAATCAGGTGTCGTAGTCAAGTCACTAGGGTAGTAAGAAGGACAAGGAATAGACTTGGTAAGCTAACAACCTATTCAGCGGTAACATCATCCTTTAAAAAAAATTTCAAAATATCTTAGTTTAATGCTAGGGTAGCAAAAATATTTGAGACCTTGTGGATAGTTTTGGAAGAGGGTGAAGAAGATTTTATACCCTTGGGTATAGTCTTTTTCACTTTTTGTGCGTGCATTCCCTTTTTGTGTCAATGGATGGAAAATTTTTGTAGGAAGTTGGTTAAGGAAGCAGATGTGGCTTGGGATCAGATGATACCTATTTTGTTATTTTTAATAGCCACATTATTTTTTGGCTTCTGTACTGCATGCTAAGTAATGATTCTGTTATTTTTGAAGCTTGGCATGATCAGTAAAGAGTGGGAAGTAAAGATGATTCTCACTCAGTAGTCATCTTGACAAAACCCACGGGCCTAGTTTGGTGCATAATTTTCAGAGTTGATTATGTCATTGATCGGGCAGTTTTAGCAGTTGCACACACAAAAAATCAGTGGTGGAGCCGAGTTAGCAAAAAAGTTGTAATAGAAAGGAGCCTACATGAGAATATTTGATCTACGTGATGTTTTATTAATCATTCTTCTTTTTCTGTTACAAACTTGTGATATCTTTTTTAAGGGACACTTGTCAGTTCTCTATGCCTGAAGATTGTTGCATCTCACAGTATTTTAGTGAGATCCCAGGGCTAGAGAAAGGTTGTTGGTTGGTTTTCTATTTCCAATTCTTGGAGCTCTACTCAAGCTGTGAAAGCCACACACCCAACATATCTTGTATGAACAACATATGGATTTCATAGATAGTTTTGATATGGTAGTGTGATCTTGTATCCTTTTTTATGCATTCTTAATGTACTTATTTCAAGGAGATAAATACAATGTGCAGAAGGTTTCAAATTTCAATATAATTCTATCTCCTTTCTTATTAAATTTGTAATTTTATATGTTCAAGAACAAAGAGCTTGAACCTATTTGCAATTGCCCAGTTGTATGTTTGAAGTTTGCTTTCCTTTGACTCAAGGAGTCATATAATTTCTTGTGGTTTCAGAATAGGTTGTAGATTCATTAAGAAGGATGTGTGAAAATATGGTGTTATATTGGATATTGTTGTCTAATTCATAAGGTGGATAGACTGAACATGAATGTCTCAACATATGCCATATGTTGATTGATGTTCAAGGATGCATAATTTTGGAGTATAGGATTGCCCTAATGGATAAGGCACCAGTCATCTATAGGATCATTAAGTTTTTCTGCATATTGGACATGCTGTCTTTTCTCAATATGAATCAATCATTTTCCCTTTCATGTTGAAGAGCTATAAAAGTTAAACCCTCACTTAGCTTGTGCATTCCATAGATTTTCATTTAGCTACTGTAGATCTCTGTTATTGCATTAAGTCTCTAGGAGATATAAGGGGTTTCAATCTACTTATTAGATTTAGAGATATGTTGTACACTGGTATGGTATCAATTAAATCTATAGGTAAACCCACCTAGGTTTTGTAGAGCTTGAAGTAGAAGAAGGGTCATGCCTTATAGTTGGCCCTGTGTCTGAAATGATATGTTGATAATGGGAGTTAGCTACCCCTAGATGCATTAGTTTCTCATTGGGATAATTGAAAACTGGGTAACATTTTCAAACACCAACAAGATGGTGACTCTGTTGGGAATGATAGTGAAGAAATTCATTGTTAGAAGGACAAGAATCTTTGGTATATTTGTTGAACATTTCAGTCCTACATTTCACTCCTACTCTCAGTTGGGTTTTTCCTGTCTGAGTCACCAACAAAATGGTGACTCTGCTAGGGAGTTGCATATAGAAAGAACCAAAATCTCTACCATGAAACAGAATGGATATAGCAAATATATAGCAAGATGTGTTCCTTTTCCTTGCTGAAGTTTCATGTTCCCTAGTGAAGCTTTATTCATAATCAGCAGCATGTCAAAACTAGATGAAAATTGTGTTCTATGACTATCATAGGTCTATCTTCAATTAGTTCAGTTTGCAAATACTACTGAGAAAGTTTTAGAGTCAAGAATTGATTTATAAAGTGTAAATTCTTTTCAAGATGTTAGTAATCTGCAAGTTTCTCCTACATTGAAGGTTTGGTTCAGATTTTTCAAGTGACAAATTATATTTTATTTCTCACAAAGTGTGAGTGGGGACTCTCAAATCTCTATACCAGTATGTTCCTAGTTTATTATTGCAAAATTTTGAAGGACTTTTAGTTGTATGGGAAGATCTGAAGATTTTGGTAGTTTCTTGAAGAGAAAGTTTTAAATTCTTGATGAGTTTTTAGAAGTGTTGCTGTAATCTGCTATTATAAAGAAATTGAAATGTAAAAAGTAGATCATAGTAGTAATCTCTTTATCCTCTTGAAAGGAGGTGGCAGCTCTACAAAGTTCGATCAGTGGTGTAAAGGATTTTCAATCTTACGCCTGTGCCAAATTAGTATATCAAAGTTCAACATCAGCACTAGAGGTATTTTGATTTTCATGCTTCTTTTCATGGAAGTCAAGTGTTTAAAGAAGTTTCCTCTATTAAATGATTTTCAGCACTAGAAAAAAGAGGTAGAAATTTTGTTTTATAATGTAGTCAGATCTCAGATCTGAGATTAGTTTGCCAAATTCTGAGAGTTTGTAAATTGTGAATAATAACATTGCTATGTTGAATAGATTGGTCTACCAAAGGATTGTCAATCTTATACTAATTCAAGTAGGAAGTACTCAAGGTTTAAGTGTCAAACAATGTTATTTAAGGCTTAAGTTAGTAATTAGTAAGATGCCTTTTCATTGTATACCTGAGGAATCTTCCCTGCCAAGTGTTTTCCTTGATGTTCTAGTGCCTGATTCAGTCAATTGGCTAGCACTTGTAAGATTACAAAGGTTTTTGCAAATTGAAAAATTCATTGAGGAGATGGAAAGTGGTGATTATAGATTTCATGACATGTCTTCTAATGATAATGAATGTACTGAAAGCCAAGGTAGCAATGAATATAATGAAACTATAGACCAAGATAATCTGTCTTTTGAGTGTGAAGAGGTGGATTCAAATGTTAATGAATCAGGTAATAGCAATCAGCATGAAAAAGATGGATATAAAAGAGAAGATAAAGTTTGTTACAGTGAATATGAAGTTGAAGAAATTTGTAACAACAGTAAGGGGAATTATTGCCATGATAAGAAATAATGTTGTAATAATTCTAATTTTTTAGATTGTTGCACTAATCATCTTCCTATTGTAAGTTCTTCATGTTATCTAGATGCCAAACATAGCTAGGAGAAGATTTGTGAGGCAATCTTCTTGAGCTTTGATGAAATCTTTGTTTTTTTGGCTCGTGAGTTTGAAAAGTACATAATTATCTCTAAGGATCTTCATATGTTCTCTCATAATACTTTCTCATTCAGTCAAATCAATTCCCTAAAGTTTGATGTGGAAAAAGAGGTAGAATCTGAACAATCTTTGTTAGGCTTTGGAGGTGTAGATGACAATACCTCAAATGTCTTTGCACATGATGATTTGTTGGATGTAGAGAATGTTAATGAAGGGAAGGTTAACGCTGTTTTAGATTCTTTTTATGTTGATTTTGCTGAACATTGTTTTGATATTTCATATGACAAGGAGGAAAATAGTGAAGGTTGTCAATTAGATTATAGATTTTCTTCATGTGCTGATAAGTCTTATAAAGATGAGCTTAAGGTGTATTTTGACATTCAGTTTGATGAAGAAAATGATAATGATCAGCATAGTTTGGATCAACACTTTCAGAATGAATTTTCATGTATGGTGACTAATTAGTTGTTTGAATGTGAAGAGGTTTCAATGAAAGATGAATCTAATTTAGTGAATGATACGATTGCAAGAAGGCAACAATCAGATTCCAAATACTCTTTGCAGCCAGAGACACAAGGTGAGTTGCAAGCCTTTAATACATGCAACTTGGTGAATGATATAGAATGTGAAGTTTTTGCGTTTTTGATCAGCATGCATGAATCATCATTGGATTTTGATTCTTAGTTTAGTTTGTGTAGTCATGAGCATGCTGATGCTTTTTCTCATAGTGAGCATGAAGATGAAATGGTCTTTGAATTTTATATGTACTATGAGAATGAAGGAAGTTGTTTTGTTTTACCAAGTTATTTGTTTCAGTATGCTGATCTGATTGGTGAAACAAATGGAAATGAGAATTTTAGTTTACCTCAGGGAGATGTAAATGAGAATTAGGTTTATGACAGAGGTAAGGAGTTTTGAAAACTTTCTAGTGGCTCAAGGCCATAGTTTGTACATAGTAGGTGTAGTTTTCTTGCTTTCAATAAAGCTGTTCGAGAGAAGTTTTGAAGTTTTCAGGTGTGTGGTCTACTTCTCCCAGAGATCTGAAATCTTGCCATGCCCACAAGGGGCATGCATCCCTAGATAGAGCCACTGTTGGTGCTAAAAATTGCATGGTCAATTTTGAGCACTATTGAGAAATTTGAGCCCTATTTACACTTTTTGATGAGTGTGTACCCAACTGTCAGTTCGAGGCCCAAGAGGTGTTTAATGTTTCTAACACCCTCCATTTAGTGCATCTACCTATTCCATGATGATAGTTTGTGATTTTGAGCCATTCTATGAAGTCTTATTTTGAACCAATCCTAAATCTGCTTTCTACCCCAATTAATATGCAGAATCTAGTCAAGACAATAGTGCTTTCTGCAAATTTGCCACATCTTTTTGAAATCCTTTAGCCCCTCCTCAAATTCTTTCTTAGGGCATGCCTTTTAAACCTTAGGCAGTTATGAAATAGTGTTTTGTTAAATCTGTTTTAAGTTTAAGGTAATCATGGTTTACGTGGTCTTGAATCTAAAATAGTTTCATTTTAAAATTACCATGGAAGTCTTGGCAATCATTGATCTTGTTCAGATCAACGAACCCTGCATTCTCGCATTTCTCAGATGCGAGCCTATTACAAAATGTGGGTAAGCAAGAAGGAGGCACGTAGCATAGTATGATTATGTGGGCCCAATATAATTCAAAAGTATTATCTCTGCTCTTTGTGATGTGGATATGTCTGACCAGGTGGCACCTTCCAATTTGTCAACACAATGTGATGAGGTAAAGTAACATATGGAAGGTTGATTCACCATTGATCTTAGGTAGATCAACGGATGCCACTTGCCTGCAAGATGAAGATGAGCTTGGTTTAAACAAAGTGGGCAAGTGCCCTAAGTGACATATGTCCCTTGTGAATACACAAGGGGTATTCATAGGAATGAAAATGACAAGTTATGAACATTGTTGATTTGTGAGAGATCAACGGATGAAGCATACCTACATTTTGAAGATACACAATGGATAAACATTGCGAGAATGCCACCTTGCGATGCATGTCATAGTGGGATTGAGCATAGAAGTGACAATGTCATGGGTGCAGAAGTTTTCAATGCTGTAGTCAGGTTTGTTAGAGCACGTGCATGAAAAGGTGATTTCTCATTGGTTAGGATCATTTTAGTCGGCCGCCAAATATAGAAATCTTGAATCATCGTCGATTGAAGCCAGCATCAAGGGCTAGCATTTGCCCACATTAAGGAATCACAATATGTTTTTAATAATGTGGGTAAACAGGTTGTGGACACGTATCACAATGGAAAAAGTCATTCCATTTTGAAATGCCACGTGTTTTGTTATAAAGGAATAGTGCAATGGTTATTGAAGAGTTTTCCATCAGCAGTTGATCTTCTTTAGATTGACGAAGGGTGCTGGCCTACTTTATCAACATGCAGGGAGATTAAGGAAAGTGGGAATGCATCATGAAGACATGTGTCCCCAAGTGATATCAAGTCCTACCTTATGAGCTTACATAGATCTTTCTTAGCTGTTGATCTTAGTCAGATCAACGGCCTGTGTATTTCTGCTTTATGAAGATGCTCGCTAGATAAGAAATGTGAGAATGCGCAAGCTCGACACATGGGATGGACTTAGTTCATTGATTCAATTCAGATCTATGGCTCTTGCATGTTTACATTTCCAAGAAGCAGGAAGCACCAACTAAAAGAGGAATTGTACACATGGCTAATTATGACTGGGTTATTTGGACCAACTTGTCTAGTGGATTTTGAAGTCATCATGTTCACAGCTTCGACTTGTAAGATCTTCAAGATCAACGACACATATTTTACTATTGAAGGTGGTGGCATTTTACACATTAATGAGATTTGAAAACCTTCGTGTGTGAAAGTGAAGAAAAAAATGTAATAGGTAAGATTTTCTTGATTTCAACTTGTGCGAGTAGAAATTCATGAGTCACCTCTGAACATAAACAATTACTGCAAGGATTGAGATAAATTTGGCACGAGTGTCAAGTAGTTGGCTCAAGGATAAAGTGCAGAGTTACAGAGATAAAAAGAAAAGGCTTCAGGTAAATTTGTATACATAGTCTCTGCAATTTTTAGTCTTGTGTGATTTAATCAAAAGATGGTTCCAAAGATTTTGCTAAGTTTGAGGGTGTGGATAGTAGAAGGATTACTTGTTAAAAGTAATTGGTTCTGGAGCACCAATAGTTTGAAAAATGATTTATTTATTTTCAAAGGATGGTTTGCAAAAGGAAAATGGTTAGCTTTATATGCCTGTATATGGTTTTTTGATAGAGGAAAGCTAGTAATCAGGTGTAGTAGTCAAGTCACCAAGGTAGTAATAAGGACAAGGAACTGACTTGGTTAGCTAACAACCTATTCAGTGATAACATCATCTTTTAAAAAAAATTTCAAAATATCTTAGTTTGATGCCAGGGTAGCAGAAATATTTGAGACCCTGTGCATAGTTTTGGAAGAGGGTGACGAAGATTTTATACCCTTGGGTATAGTCTCTTTCACTTTTTGTTCGTGCATCCCTTTTTTGTGTCAGTGGATGGCAAATTTTTGTAGGAAGTTGGTTAAGGAAGCATACATGGTTGGGAATCAGAGGATACCTATTTTGTTATTTTTAATAGCCACATTATTTTTTGACTTCTGTACTGCATGCTAAGTAATGATTCTATTATTTTTGAAGCCTCACATGATCAGTAAAGAGTGGGAAGTAAAGATGATTCTCACTCAATAGTCATCTTGACAAAACCCACGGGCCTAGGTTGGTGCATAATTTTTAGAGTTGATTTTTTCATTGATGGTGTGGTCTTAGTAGTTGCACACACAACAAATTAGTGGTGGAGCCGAGTCAACAAAAAAGTTGTAACAAAAAGGAGCCTATAGGAGAATATTTGATCTACATGATGTTCTGTTAATCATTTTTCTTCTTTTTCTATTACAAATTTGTGATATATTTTGTAGGGGACACTTGTTAGTTCTCTACACCTGATGCTTGTTGCATCTCACAGTATTTAAGTGAGATCCTAGGGCTAGAGAAAGGTTGTTGGTTGGTTTTCTATTTCCAGTTCTTGGAGCTTTGCTCAGGATATGAAAGCCACACACCCAACATATCTTGTATGAATAGCATATGGATTTCATAGATAGTTCTGATATAGTAGTATGATCTTGTATCTTGTTTTATGCATTCCTAATGTACTTATTTCAAGGAGATAAATACAATGTGCAGAAGGTTTTGAATTTCAATATAATTCTGTCTCCTTTCTTGTTGTAATTTTATATGTTCAAGAACAAAGAGCTTGAACCTATTTGCAATTGCTCGGTTGTATGTTTGAAGGTTGCTTGCCTTTGACTCAAGGAGTCATATAATTGCTTGTGGTTTCAAACAAGGTTGTAGATTCATTAAGAAGGATGTGTGAAAATATGGGGTTATATTGGATATTGTTGTCTAATTCATAATTTGGATAGACTGAACATGAATGTCTCAACATATGCCATATGTTGATTGATGTTCAAGGATGTGTAATTCTGGAGTATAGGATTGCCCTAATGGATAAGGCACTAGTCATTTGTAGGATCATTAAGTTATTTTGTGTATTGGACATGTTGTCTTTTTTCTATATGAATCAATCATTTTCCCTTTCATGTTGAAGAGCTATAAATTTTAAACCCTCACTCAGCTTGTGCATTCCATAGATTTTCATTTAGCTATTGTAGATCTCTGTTATTGCATTAAGTCTCTACGAGATATAAGTGTTTTCAATCTACTTATTAGATTTAGGGATATGTTTTGCACTAGTACGGTATCAATTGAATCTATAGGTATACCCACCTAGGTTTTGTAGAGCTTGAAGTAGAAAAAGGGTCATGCTTTAAAGTTGGCCCTATGTCTGAAATGATATGTTGATAATGGGAGTTAGCTACCCCTAGATGCATCAGTTTCTCATTGGGATAATTGAAAACCAGGTAATATTTTCAAACACCAACAGATTCCATAAGACATTGGATAGAATATCAACTTTGGTGAAACCCTCTCTTGGTAATGCATTCTTGTATTATCTCAGAGCCTTCAACAGTGATATAGCTACCATTTTCCAATCTATGGGGGAGAAATTTTACCAAATGCTTATGAGGTTGTCATAAGAGCTAAAAATATTTTGATACAGGGAGGAAGTTATCCCCAAGGTCCCCAATGCCTTTCTTCCCTAACATGTCTAATCACCAACCTACTATGTCCCCTATTCATGTTCCCTCTATAAGTCAACCTCTAGCTATGGTTCTAATAGTTGTTATATCCTATAATGGAGTTGATAGGATTGAAGCTATGATGCAGACATTTATGTAGAATGTAGATAGAAGGATGTTGGATCAAGAAAATAATATGGAGAAAAATAATGTAGTAGTGCAAAAAATGTGAAATGAGTTGGTAACCATGAAGATGAAACAAGCTTAGAATAATAAGCCTCTCCAACTCTAGAGTCAAGGTCATGTTCATGGTAGACCTCAAAACTAGAGTCATGCCCCCTACAATTAGAATAGACCTATCAATCACCCTCACAATTAGAATAGACCTATCAACCACCCAGACTCTTCAATCAACAACATAAACAAGGCCTTAGTCCCTCAGAATAACCTTGGGCAAGATCAATATTTCTACTTTTCTTTTAACTACTCCTATGGATATTACATGTGTCAAAAGGTAGAATATTTCTTGGCTTTAACTATTCCAGAGTGAGTGGTTACCCAACAACACAATGCTAATCAACCTATCAATACCTTTTAGTAGGATGATTGTTCTTTTATGAACCACCTAGTGGAAGAACATGATAATATAAGCTAGGATTCCTATGCTTACAATACTAGGAACAAGAAAAGAGCTATGGAAGAGATGGATCCTCAACCTCCTAATCAGCCTACCACATCAAGTACAATGCCACATGTACAAGTAGTTACCTAGCAACAAAATGTGAATTAGCCTACCAATGCTTCTCAACAACAAAGGTAGGGTGAAAATAGAGATAATGTGAGCAACCCATAGACTATCCCACCAAAAGTTTCTACTTCCAAGGCCCCTACCAAAAAATCTAATGCTCCTTTTAGCATGGTAAAGAAGATGAGGAAGATCAATGAGGATATTTCTATGTGGGATTTTGTAACTATTGTGCCATCATAAAGGAGGCTTTTGTAGTAGGAGTTGAAAAACATTGAACTTAGAGATCAACCACCTAACATAGAGAATGCTATAAGCTTGGTAAAACCATCTAAGGAAGTGGATATAAGAAAAAAGGTTAGACCTCCTCCATTTTATGTTTCTCTTATTATATGAGATAAGCTAGTTCACAACTATATGATTGATTTGAGGTCCAGTAGTTAATTAATGCCCAAGTGTGTTCCTAATACCTTAGAAATGAAATATGAACCCATTGTTAAAGATGTGCTGCAATTAGATGGTAGTACTATCAAGACCAAATAAATCCTTAGGAATGTTGAAATGGGCTTACATACATGTCTAGGTTGCACTATAGTTTAGGATATATCAATTGTTGAGGTCAAGCTACACTTTGCCATTTTCCTTTCAAGAGACTTCACTGCTCAAATAGGAGGTTACATATCTTCTAATTTTTCATATATGTTTTTTAAACTAGATATGGAACCAAGGCTTCAATCAAAGTAGAACCATTAGCCGTCTTCCACATTGAATCCTATACTCCTAATCTCATCAATATGAATTGAACCATCCTAGAAATAGATGAAAATGATATAACAAAAGAGCCTACCACTTCTTTAGCTAATACACCTTATTTCTTCTTATACGAGTGGGCTAATGCTTATCAGTTTGATCATATATTAGAAACCTTAGAGACCAACTGGGGCACATATTATATATCAAAAAAGGATGTTCTTATTCCTAACTTGATGAAGGCCAAAAAACTACAAGTGGAATATGGATGATGTATTTTGATGCATCAAGAAATAAAAATGGGTCAGGGGTTGGTGTAATGTTGGTTTCTCCTACATTAGAAAAGTATTGCTTCTCATTTAGGTTGCAGCTCTGTTGTACTAATAATGATGAGGGCACAATATAGAACTAGAATGAATGCAATAGGAAAAAGGAGAATATTATTATCAATAAAATCTTCTACTACATTTAGTACATGTAAACAAACTCAAAAACATGCCCTATGGTCTTACAATGGTCAGATCTTGGAGAAAAGTTCTCCTCATAGTACCCTCTCTCAAACTCCACCAAGAACTACCTTTACAATGCCAGTTTACAATGCCAGAAATGCTCTTAAATAAACCCCAATTAGTTTTAGGGTTAGGAATACATTCTAAAATATGCCATTTGGCATCCACTGCCAAAACAGAAGGTTCTACAGATCACATTAGAAGCTGGTGTTAAATTAGAAGAATCCAAAAATGGTAGTCCAACTTCTGAAAGGCATAACTTTTGATCTAAGACTCTGACTGACAAATTGTTTAAATTTTTGAAAAGCTCTCAAAGTTCTCTATAGCCTTATGGACAAGATTTTCTCATCCCCCATTTTTTGGGTCCATACCAGGTCATTTAGTTCCTTGAATCTGACTTTGAAGCTCTCTTAGGAGGTCTCCAAGCAACTTAATATTGCAATTAATTTCAAACCATAAAGCCTTTTGACCTGATTCTTTCTCTATAGTGTTTTAAATTACACATATAATCATCCCTCCAACTTACACCCTCTAACTCATCATAATTATGTCTCAATTAAAAAATAACCCATTTTCTACATTGGCACATATCCCAAGGTGCTCAAAAACTCTAACCTAGAAAACCAATAGTTGAACTATGAGAGTTGAAATCTTTATTTGAACCAAATAGATATCCAAAAATGAAAACACTTTAAATAGAAACTAATAGTAAGCATATTTTTTTTGGGTGATACAAGATTGCCCTTACAACATTGGATTCTCTTGCATCAAATAATGTAGCTACATACAAGGCATTGATTCAGGGTCTCTTACTTGCTCAAAAAAATAGGAATCCAAGAATTGAGTGTGTATGGGGATAGTGAGTTGGTGATCTATAAGGTGAGGTATCAAATTATCATTAAGAATAATTTGCTCAATTCATACAAACATAGAGTGTGGGATTTTCTTGAAGCTTTTAGTGCATTTAATATTCAATGTATCCCTAGAAGAAGAAATAGACATGCAAATAGAATTGTAGTAGTAGGTGTATCTTATGATGTCCCAAGGAGCCTCAAAGATGAAAGGAAGAAAAAGATTAAAGTGGTGGTCAAACCCACCATCCTTGATAATGACATGAATTGGCAAGTCTTTGAATCTAATGTGCAAATTCTGAGTTTCTTGTAGAATGAAGTAGAGTTCATAGATAGAAATTAGTCAAGATTGCATGATCAATATGGCAATCAAATCATCAACTCGAGCTCCAAAAAATTGCCTAAGGGTCCTATTATCTTAGAAAGTGTCTTCAACCCTAATGACCAAGTGAGGGAAAGAGGAATGAATCTTACTGCGAACAAAGGAGACCATGTGCCAATTATGGTTATTGATGGAAGGATGCTAAACATGGGAAATGTATGTTTTGAAACTAAGCAAGAGAGTTTTTTCTATCTATGTCAAGAGTTTGATGATGTATTTTCTTGGACATATGATGATTTAAAGGGGTTTGACCCTAGTTTTTTTTAGTATACTATAAATTTGGTGGATAATGTCAAGCCTATTAGGTAGAAATAGAGGCCAGTAAACCTCAAGATTGAGCCCCTAATGAGAAATGAGCTATCCAAATTAATTGAGGCTAATATCATTTTCCCTATCAAGCACTCCTCTTGGGTGGTGAATCTTGTCCCTATTAGAAAAAATAATGGAGAGATTAGATTATGCATAGATTTTAGGGATCTTAACCAAGCCTCCCTCAAAGATCATCATTCTCTCCCTTCCATGGAATAGATATTGTCTAAGGTTAGTAGTTCAGAGAGACTCTCCTTCTTGGATGGATTCTCAGGTTATAATAAGGTGTTATTCAAGGAAGCTAATAGATATAAGAGTGCTTTTACTACCAAATGGGGCACCTATGCCTATAGAAAAATGCCTTTTTGACTAACAAATGTAGGTGGCACATTTTAAAAAAAAATAGAGATGACCTTCAAAAATATGATTGAGAGGTTTGTGTTAGTCTACCTTGATTTTATAATATTATATTCTAAAAATCTAGTAGAACATTTTGGTCATCTTAGACAAGTGTTTACAAGATACAAAGAGTACAGAGCATCCTTGAATCCAAGCAAGTGTATCTTTGCCACTATTCTAGGTAAACTATTAGGACATATTGTATCTAAATATGGTCTAACCATTGATTCAGAAAGGACAAAGGCAATACTTTCCCTTTCTCTTCCTAGTCACAAGAAAGGTCTACAAAGTTTTCTAGGTAGAATAAATTTTGTGAGAAGGTTTATTCCTAACCTAGCTACCATGGTGAAACCTCTTATAGCTATGCTAAAATAGAATATGGCCTTCTCATGGACCAAGGAGGGGAAAGCATGTTTCAAACAAATCAAAGTAGCCATAGTTTCAGCTCCTACTCTCATTAATCCAAATTTTGATGAGGATTTCATTCTATACACCTTAGGAGGTGAGTCAAATATTTCTATTGTTTTGACTCAGCTAAATGAAAAAATGAAGAGCAACCTATTGCTTTCTTTAGCGAAGGACTCAAGGGATATGAAAATAAGTATAGCTATGTAGAAAATTAGGCCCATGTGGTCATAAGAGCCTTGAAGAAATTCAAACACCTACTATCTCATAACAAAATCCCTTTGATGGTTCCTCATGCTAGTGTAAAGGATTTCTTGTTAAGAAAATAAATTAGTGAGAAAAGAGTTGGTTGGATCACTAAGATAATGGAATATGATTTTGATATTCAAATCACCAAATTGATCAAGAAAAAGGATTGTGTGAATAGATGATCTCATCTCATGAGATTGATGAGGAAGTTATCCTAGTATTAGTAGAACAATAGAAGGCAAGAAGTGATAATCCAAGGAGTTGGATAGATGATATGAAGACCTTCTTAGCTGGGAATAGATATCTTCAAGGGTTGGAAAAAGATAAAAGGAGATAGTTCATACTACACTCTATTCCTTATGCTACAATTGATGGTGTTCTAGTTAGGAGAGACTTCAATAGAGCTCTGCTAAGATCTATTGATGCCAATCAATCAAAGAGAGTAGTTAAAGAGCTTCATGATGGTCCTAATGGAAATTACTTTTTAGTAAGAACAACTACAATAAAAATCATGAGAGCCAATTACTATTGGTCATCCTTGTTCCATGACTATCACAAGCATGTAAGGAAGTGTAGGAAGTGCTCCTTCTTCTCAAGAAAATAGAGGCTTGTGGCTCTCCTACTTCACCCCATCTAGGTTGATCAACCTTTTTCTCAATGGGGATTAGATTTTATTGGTCTTATTAACCCACCTTCCAACTTTGGTCATAAGTGGATTCTACCTACCATAGCTTATTTTACAAGATGGATAGAGGCAATAGCCTTGAAAGACTGTACAAAAACTTTAGTTGTAGAATTCCTTAATGGAATTGTTGCAAGATTTGGTGCCCCTTTGACTATTATTTTAGATAATGTTAACTCATTCATAGGAGTTCAATTTTGTACATGGGCACTTGATCATGGTGTTTACTTGAGAACATCTTCCAATTATTATCCTCAAGGCAATGGTTTAACTTAGTCATTCAATAAAAAATTGACGAGAATCATCAAGAGAACTGTTGAAGACAACCAAAGGTGTTGGAACCATAAATTGAGGGCTGCCCTTTGGGCTAACAAAATAACACCCAAGAGAGCCATAGGGAATTCTCCCTTCATGTTGGTCTATGATAAAGAAGCTAGGCTTCTTGTCTCATAGAAATTTCCTATTCTTGAGCTAGCTCATTAGCTAGAACTAATTGAAAATGATGCTATGTTTGTAAGAATGATAGATCTGATGGAGCTAGAGGAGAAAAGAGGTCAAACAATTCAGACCTTAAAGACAAATCAACAATAAATGAAGAGGAGTTTTGATAAGAAAGATAAGGCCAAAATTTTTAGGTAATGTGATGTTGTGTTTAAGTGGAATGTAGATAGAGAAAAATTAGGGAAACACTCAAAGTTTGATGCCTTATGGAGTGGTCCCTATGTAATCATCAATTGCAAACAATCTAATGCTTTTGGGTTGGATAGGCCTAATCGTGAAGTCTTTCCTATTCTAGTCAATGGAATATATCTTAAGCCTTATTTTTGATGGAGATTAATATTTTATGTATATAGTTAGACTAGATTTTCTTTCTTGATCTTTCCTATTTCCCAAAAAGTGCATGGGCACATGTTTTGTTTTGAAGGTGTTTTTAGTTTTTGCCAGTTGCAGAGTAAAAGGGCATGTTATGGCTCAAAATGTAGAAAAGGTGGTAAATTGATGAGTTTTATAGTTTTAGAGAATCCATGGCCCAATGGATCTTTTGATGGTCATTGGTCATATGCTAAGTAGGCTTGCATCCCCCTTGAGTCGCTAGAAATGTTAGCCAAAGTTACCCTCCCACCAAAAAATTAAGTTTAGATGATGATCTATTTTAATAGTTACCTAGGGCTCTCATGAAATGATTTAGTGTTATTGATATTCCTTATTTTGTCTTATGCCTTAGAACATTTTAAAGTTGTTATCATGTAATGCACCTAGTCACAACTAGTTGAGTGCTAATTGGGGTTAAGGTGGCATTGGTGCACTTTGTCTTTTTTTGCCTGATTGCATGGTTAGATTGATATGCTATCTTTAAGTTGCAATAGCATGAAAAGGAAAAAGCCTTCAAACATCCAAAATAACTCTTACACCATTAGATCTCTTAGATATATGATAGTCATGTGATCATAGTAGATCAAAGGATAGCCAAGTTTTAAGTCACGATCAAGAAATTCCCTTTGTCTCACCTGATTGCATGGGCCAAAGAGTAACATTAATTTAAGATGGTGATAGTGTGGATATAGTGAGATCTCGATCTTCATAGGATCACAGTGATTAGTAAGGAATGTTAAGGTCAGGTTGTGAGGTAGCAACAAACTAATGGTTGTAGTTTCACAAGTAGTAATTATTATGTAAGGAAGGTGGTGGCGAGGTTGTGATCGTGAATGATCAATGCAAAGAATAAGGGTTGAATTAATGATAGAGTGGCATAATGATAAAATGTGTTTACTCCACATAGCAAGAATGGATGATTAAGATTTAGTTGATCAATAATCATGGTTGAGTTGGAGTTTGGTGGTGGTGAAAATAGTTCTTTGAATGATGAATCTAATCTTTGTGATCTCCTGTAACCACTCTCATTGATCCCTAGGCTTGATAAATGCAAAGAGGTACTCCATCACCATCAGTTGATCCATTCATTTAGTTAGAGATTAAATAACCACCACTCTTGACCTCTCAGAGATTTTTTTGGTGGAGAAGTGATCCTCTTATATATGGATTTACTCAATAATTAGATCTTTCTAGTTTTTTAGTAATTATTCTTTGAAGATTTGATTATAGTGGTTGATTTTTTTTATCTTGTGAGGGAAATCATTCAAGATATATTTGAACTATAAAGGCATATATTGTACTCTTTCTAAGGGTTGGACCTTCTCTATTTTCTCTAGTATTGCCTTGGCATACTACTTGCGAATTCCCTCTTTACCTTTGAATTGTATGGCTATCTGCCTTATCTCTTTCAACCATTGTCATACTATGCAAGATTGCCTACTTATCTCAATGTACTATGGATATCTATAGTTTTCATTTTTTTTATCTCTTTGGTTCATGAATGATAACAAGTGAAGCATTTTTTCTTTGTGTCACTCATGTGGTTGCTTGATCTTTATGTAGTTTATAGATTAAAGCAAGTTTGAATCCATATATCTTTGGGATTCCATAATGATAGTATTGTATATGTATGGGTAGAGACTAGTCTAAACACCCTATTTTAGTCCATCACCTCATTAGAATAGATTAGGTAGTTGCTTCTATGTATTCGTTCTTCTTTTTCTCTGCAAGAATAGTTTAAGTGCATCCTAATAGTAGAGGAAGTTGACCTTCTCTAGAGACTCAACCTCATAGTTCAAGTCCCACAACTTGGGGGTTGTTTCCATGTTTCATGAGGTTGTCCTTAGGTAACACTTTGGACAAGGGTGCAAGCTTTTGTAACAATAGTCTCTTACAACAAGGTTGTTGAATTGATGGAGTATGTAAGACCTTGCTATGATTATAGTAGTTGGATGCAGATTGCTAGATATAAAAAAACATGTGTAGGTATACACTCGCAGAAAATTATATAAAAAAAAAATTTAGTGAGCAAAGTAAAACAATAGATATATACATTGGTAGAAGGCCAAAAGCATCAAGGAATATTACATGTTTTATAAATAGTACATGACCTATGTCAACTAAGAAGTAACCCAATTGCATATTTGAGGTGTGCAAGGAAAATTGTGTATTTGTATGTATGATAAAATAAATACATAGATGCAAAGAGCTTCTTATTGATGACACCTTGAATCACATACATACAAAAAAAGCCACTATCATGGGTGAGGTGGTACATACTATGCACATTTAAAATAAACTCCAATTAGTGAATCCAATACACCATTAAATTTTTTTTTTTTGCTAACTTAGAATAATAACACATGTTTTAACATTTCTCAATGATTTTTTTTGAAATGAGGGCTATAGTATGGATCAACAACCACAAGATATGCACAATGACTGTGGTTCTTCTTCCCAATAGGTAAAACTCATTGTTGTTGTAGAAATTAGATACAAGAAATATGTTAATGCATATTTTTTATTATTTTTTATTATTCACAATTATTTTGGATTAATTGTAGAAGGGAAAGGAGAAAAGAGTCCATGAGGACAAGGAGCCACATGATGAGCTGGATAAATTTATTATTGATTTTGAGTCATCCCCTGATCTTGTGGATGCATTGCAAAAGTTGATTTTTAATATAGGAAGAATGATATCACCATTGGCATCAACTCAATCTCATACTCCTACATTACAAAACATAGAGGATAGCTTGATGAACCTAGTTCGCACATATATAGTAGGTATTAATGTAGTTTTAAATTATAACAAAAGTTCAATAACAATTTTTTTTACTATAATCTTTTATTTATGTCATTAAATAAAATGCATATGTGTTATTTTTTCAATGGATGCTAAGGATGTATAGGGGAGATCCCCCAGAGGATGATACTTTAGGTTTAGCTGGTTCAAGTGCATTACATGCTCTATCCTAAACCTGTATTTTTTTCTTAAAAAATGTTTTTTTAATAGCTCTAAAAATGTTAGTTTTTAGGTCCTACCATTGATCCTCTATTCATTATGCCACCTGCTATAAGGAACATAACCAAAGAGGCACTACCAATTGCAAATTTCACAATATGTAGCTCGATGACAGATGCAACAGAACCACCTATTGGTAAGTAGATTCCTTTTATTCTCTCTCATTTTTCATGTGTTTATTTTACTTGAACTATTATTTCTTAGGGATAATTTTATAATAGTAGATTCATTTTATGTAGGAGGTGATGAGGAGCTTCTTGGGATTTCTTGTGTTAGATGTGTTAGAGTAAATAATTATTGTTTACCCTTTTACTTAAGTTTACTTAGTTAAATGCATTTATTTATTAGTTGTAGTCTAGGAGTTGTTGACAACATGGGAGTTTGTTCCTATCTAAGTCATACTTATCCTCTCACCTTGATGGAGGATATCCCACCTTTTGTGGACATATGCTTAGTTATCAACCTTATCTCCTAGCACTTTCTAGCTTGTTCTACAAGATTCCTAGAGGCCTTTATTAATAGGCTCTCCCTTTGCATTTTTGTACAAAAATTTTCATTTCTCATTGTTGCAATATAATTTCTCTTGTTGCTTCAAGCTTTGGCTCCTTCCTTCTTCGATTTCTCTTCAGTAGGTTATTTGCATGTAGGTGATCTTAGCATATTGTGAAGTTGGATTTCATCAACTTTTACATGGTATCAGAGCCTCCCTACTGCTTCTTGGTTTGAAGGATTTTTGAAGCTGCAATTTAAAGACACAAACCCTAGTTTGTTTGTGATTTTTTTCTTCAATGAGGAGGAAGTGCATTTTTTTGTAGCAAAATTTTTCAAAAAGAAAAAAAAAGTTTTGTATTTATACTTTTTTTGTGAAAATTTTGTATATATATATATGTTTTTAACAATTTTTTTTTCCAAAAAAGTGTACATTTACCTGCCTATTTTTGGTTGATGACAATAGTGGCACTACCTTATTTAGCCACCACCACTGCAAAGCAGAATCCACCTACCACCCAACCACAACTGCTCAGATTGACATCATCATCTTGGCATCTAACATCAGCATTCTAGCGGCTAGATTTTTTCTGGCAATAGGTTGTTGACAGTCATATGGTCGTCAAATTTTTAGCTGTGTCTATAATTTTCTAGTGATCCTATCTTTTGGAGCAACGGTTGGTTTTTTGGCCATAACTTGAGCATACAGATGTCTTTTTCTAATCTAAAAGAAGCATCAAAAAGTTCGTTTAGAGATGGAGAAAATGGTTCTAGTTTCATCTCACTACAAGTTCATTTGGGGTCCCATTTTTAGCATTGAAGTAGAGGCTTCAATTTCCTTCTTCTCTACTTCTAGAATCTAGGTTCTTTTATAAGTTTTTATGCTTTTTATAGTTGTTTTCTTTGGTATTTGAGGGATATATTTATCTTTTTTTTGGGGGGGGGAGGCATTTTCTTTTTTGTAATTTACTTTAGAATAAGACCCTTCTACTTCCATCTTTTTCTCTCAATGTTAGATAATTCTATGACCCATCTCACATCACACAACTATCACACTTGGAAAGCACAAATGACTAGGCTTCTAATGTCATGAGGCCTATGGACATGTTTGGATGAGAACCAATCTATTTTGCAAAGCTCTTTTGAGGTTCTTTAGCACATAAAAAAAATGGATGAAGCCATGGGATTGATTGTACTAAACATTTCAGATAGTCTATTGTTTCACTTGGATGGTTTGACCACTCCATGGGCTATTTGGACCAAATTCCATACTTTGTTTGGCACAGTGAATTAGTTTTGGGCACTTCAACTTGATGTAGAGTTGACTTCTTTGTCACTAGACAACTTTCCAACAATTGAAGACTTACTGATGAAGTCCAAATCTCTATGCACAATTTTGTAGGGATGTGGGAAAAAAAAAATAGATGACGAGTGTATCTTTTTGATACTCTCAAAAATATAAGGACAATATTAGATATTTTCTTCCACTTTCTACTCCACTATGGATGCCTTGGGTACCAGACATCAGATGCCTTCTTTTGAGACATTTTGTGATCAGTTGACATAGGAACAATCCAAGATCACTTAGATGGATTCACTTATAGGCTCACAATCACAGGCATTGCTTGCCAAGGATACACAGGAGTAGAAGCCAAAACATATATCTAATTCCTCCTCTCAACACTCTACTGGTTCATCCTCTTGTTCTAAGAAGAAGGAGAAAAAAAAGACTAAGACTCCTACCTATTCCTATTTTTAGAAGGGACCTCATGATGAGTCACATTATTTTCAAAAGAGATTTGATGGCTATGAGAAATGGATTGCCAATTTGTAAACTCTCCTTTAGAAGAGAATTGTTTCATCTCCATCCTCTTCTACCTCACAAGGGTCTTCTTTTCAGTCTTCTTCCACCTCTTTGACATCTACACTAGAGCTTGGAAAGGGTCATGAATTATAGGCTTCCATTTCATCCCCTTCACAGGTCCCTTGGATATTGGATTTAGGTGCTTCTCACCATATGATGTCTTCTCAAGGTGTTTTCTCCACTATTGAGGCTTCTCCCATTCCTCATATTCTCAGGGGGAATAACACTACCCTACCAGTCTATGGGAAAGGTTTAGTTTGTATCTAGGAAGGTATATTCAATGATGTACTATATGTTCCATCTATATTTGCAAACCTTCTCTCAATTTCTTAGATTACACATAGTGGATTAGGGAAGATAGTTGATTTCACTATAGGTTCAGTCTTCATTTGGGATCATGCAACGAGAGATCTTATTAGTACAATGGTAGTTTATCCTTCCACTCATGTCTACACCTTCTCACACTTTGCTCCACCATCTCCATTATTGGAGCATGCTTCATCTTTTTTCCAGGAGCATCATATGGTGCAATCAAGATACTTGAACCTTTGTATTGTTTCCTAAGATTCCTATTTTTACTTCCACACCACATTCAATTGAGATCTTTTCTCTTCATTAGGAGTCTTCTTTTTCTCTACTTGATCCTCTACCTCCATTCATTGAGCCTCCAGGTACACCTATTGCAAATTGTATAATGGACATTCATGACAGTGTCATTACACTTGCCTTGGGGATTCCCTTTTAGGATCCTCATATTTTCTCCCTTGAGCATCAGCTAGGCCTTTAAGTTTTCCCTCTCATTTAGGGATTTCCTTGTTTTGCCTTCCTTCCTTCATGTTTTGTTTAGCATATTTGTACTTACCTCTTTTTGGGGGAGGGTTTTTCCCATGAGGTTTTCCCTCTTTCCCCATTTTCAGAGGTTGCATTTCTTTGCATTTGTACATGGGTACCTAACATGGCCTAGTTGTTGGGACCCATTCTACATTTCATATTAGCTTATGTAAGCTTAAGTGCATTCCCCTAAGTTACACTTAAGGGGGGGTGTTAGAGTAAATAATTATTATTTACCCTTTTGCTTAAGTTTTCTTAGTTAAACACATTTATTTATTAGTTTTAATCTAGGAGTTGTTGACAACATGGGAGTTTGTTCCTATCTAAGTCATACTTATCCTCTCACCTTGATCAAGGATATCCCGCCTTTTGTGGATGTATGCTTAGTTGTCAATCTTATCTCCTAACACTTTCTAGCTTGTTCTACAAGCTTCCTAGAGGCCTTTATAAACAAGCTCTCCCTTTGCATTTTTGTAGAACAATTTTCATTTCTCATTGTTGCAATATAATTTCTCTTGTTGCTTCGAGCTCTTGCTCCTTCCTTCTTCAAATTGTCTTCAGTAGGTTATTTGCATGTAGGTGACGTTGGTGCACTATGAAGTTGGCTTTCATCAACTTCTACACGATTTACAAGAATAATAAAGAATTATAATCAATTTCTTGTTAATAATGAATATGGTCTTCCCCTAAAAGTAGCATAACTTCTAGGTACTTTAAAGATTGATCCTTTCTTTTACCATACAATCATATACTCATAATTAGATGTACTAACCTCCCATATAGTCCCTTGCAATAACTATTAATCCCATTATTATTTTGTAGGGAATAATATATTCTTTGAAAAACTTAAGGATGAATGTTTGTGTATATTTGGGCAAACCATACGCACATAGTATCATATTTTTATTTCATTGTTAGATCATGTTTCCTTAATTTGATAAATTTCTTCAATTAAATTAAAAGGTGGCTTTAGTTCATTTATGAATCTAAAATTTTTTTTCTTTTAGTAAAAGGTGGAATTTACAAGCAAAAGAGTGAAAGGGCCAAGTCATTGATGCCATGACAACACTTTTTGGACCCAATGTCTTTCAAAGGCTTAGGCTCCTTAAGAAAGAGGGTCAAGCTTTGAAGCATATTAGGAAAAACTACATGACCCAAATGAAAAAAATCTTGTTATGAGTGGCCCCCTATATTCCTATTATTGGGTGGGAGAATCTTATAAAGAATGCCACTAAGATAAAAGAAATAGATGATGGAGAAATGAAATCACCCAAGGAAAGAAGGTATGTCATAATATTATGAATAAAATTATGTAATAATTACTCTTAATACTTATGTGATCTAACATATTTCAAACTTCACATAGTTTTCCTGACACATCAAAGGCAATTGAAGCAAGAAAATAGAAGCACGGGCAACACAAGCTTGACTCAGGTGGATATTCAAAACTTTATGCATGAATTGTAAGTACAAGTAAATGAAAAATTATATTTAAATATTCATAAATTGTAAATAATTTGATCTTGATGAAATTGATTACCAAAACAATTCATGATACCAAGAAAAAATGTAGGTGATGGAGTTTAAAAAAAAAAACTTCTCAAGAGGACAATAAATTAGGCTACACAAAAGGCTATAATGTTGTGGTTGAATGAATCTGAGCAATGAGTGCACAAGGTTCTTCTACTAGATCTATTAATGAGGTAAATAAGTTGATTGATTTTTATTTCAAATTGAATACTTTAGCAATTACTGTATTTGATATTAAGTTTCAAAAATATAAGTCATTATATTTGTTTAAAACTTTAAAGTGAATATATTGTTGGAAATATTCAAGACTATGCTAGGTTACTAAGAGGGGAGGGGTGAATCAGTAACTTGAAAAAAATTATTGATTTCAAATCTTAATTGTATTAATCCAATTACCATTTAATTCATTAAATCAGATCTAACTACATGCATGAGAAACTTAAAACATAAAACATTCATAACACTTGAACACAATAATTTGGTGACTCGAAAACCTTCCAAATAGAAAGTAAAACTAGGGTGGGGATGATACCCACAAAACTTCAATACTATAGCATTAAGTTGGCCTATTAAGACTTACAATGACCAGTTCTGATGATCTTCCCTATTAGGAGTAATTAGGACTACTAGGTCCACCTTGTTAGAGGTTTTACAAACATACAATGAAGTATTCACTTGGTAAAGAGATTTGACAAAAGACTATTAAGTCTATCTTGTTAAAGGATTTGGACTAGTTCACTTGTTAGGCTGAAATAGTAGATCTCTAAATTACAATTGATTTTCTAATAGAGATTCTTTGAAGTACTAATCACCTTTATGTGATAGATATGACTCTGCTGCTACTTTGCTGATATGGCCTTACAATACACTTTGTCTATTGTTGATTCACATTTGCATGCTTCTATTTAACACATTCATCCTTCTTACTCTTTCATCATACTTTGGATATGATAAAATACATTACATATATATCAATCCATATTACATAATTACAAAGTCGACTAATATACAAGTTAACACCAATATTACAAAGTTGGCCAAAATGAAGACACTTGGGTTCTAAAGACTAACTTGGTGAAGTTATGATACATGGCATCCATTGTCACTACTTGACATTGTCATAGATTTGGTAGAAGTAGAAGCTTGATCCATACTAATCATCTTAGAGTAGTCTCAAACTCAGTCTACACTAATGACTTGGTAAATACTATGTAACTCGGTAGAAACTAAATTGTGATGTGAATATCAGGATTTAACTGTGTGATTTTGAGTCAAACTCAATGACCCATGTTTCATGAGTAGTGATTCAACATGAATCCATCTCTCATGACAATAAATGGAACACTTAGCACTCATTGGATCTAGGTGATGCTCACAGGGGTGAAGCACCGGGACTTCTCGGGAGGTCACCCATCCCAGTACTACTCCAGCCTGAGTGCGCTTAACTACGGAGTTTCCTCCACAGTTAAACCCAAAGCTTGCAACCCCATTTGCATCACAATTTGACTAGCTGTGGAAATAATCTCCTACTTAGAAACTAAATTACTCATTTACCATGACTGCACTTACTAAACACTAATCATCACATAGCTTAGTTAACACTAACCTCACTTGATATGAACTGCTAGCTTGGTAGAAAATGCAAATCTTGGTAACCACTGAATTATTCAGGTTGAACTGCTAGACTTCACACTACTTGATTCTACTTGGTTGGAATTGTTACACTTCACACTAACTGAATTCACTTGGTAGCCACTAAAATGCTTGGTAGGAACTATAGAGCTCAGTGACTACTGAATTACATGACAAACATTGTAGACTATTCAATGAGCTTGGTAGCTATAAAAAATTTGAATAAGTGTTGTCAATAATAGAAAACATGACTAAATTTCAACAATCTCCCCCTTTGGCATTAGTGACAAAAATATTTATCAACCAAAACTTGTATACATCATAGTGTGATACTAGCTCAATATGGTATTCTATTTTTTTTGAGATTTTTCAAAAAATTTCTTTGTGAGTATATACAATATACTATGTCTACAAAATTTTTTCTATATAAACTTTTCTTTCCTTTGCATGATTCTCCCCCATACAATATACATAGTATCTCACTATACATAATAAGTGTCTCTCCCCTTATATAGCATACTAAGTGTCTCTCCCCCTTTTTGACAATAATGCCAAAGATTTATTCAAAACTTATTTACATGGAGATGCCAATATAAGAAAGAAAATTAGAATGTACCTTAAGTATGAGTCCTAGAGTCTTATCCTAATTTTCTTGCAAAACTTTTCATGTATGTAGAGAAAATTTCATTTCTACACAGAGTTCCATCATGTGATTTGCAATGGAGAAGTTGTTGTCATGGATCAATTTTTTGGAATAAGCAATATGCTTCTACATTTTATCCATGATGGGAAGGATCATATTTTGAATATCTATCAATGTAGACTAGATCCTTGTTTCTTCTCTCAAAAAATCTGCCTACATATCTGAAAAGAATCTAATTTTCATATGATGTGTAGAGCTTGAACTAGGGTCAAGTTGCAACTACTATTCACTAGCCTCTAGATCTTCATCAATCTTTCTTAGTTTTCTCTTTATTTCCTTTGTTAACTTAGTAACATTACATAACTTTCCAAAAAGTGATGTTACATTTGTGCAAGAGGTTTCAATATTGGTCATAATTGAGGAAAGCTCCACTTGCTAAATGGAAATTTGTTGCTCAAGCACTTTATTATCAAATTTCTTTTCTACTTTCTCAATCAATTTTTCTTGGGCACTAGAGTCCTCATTAAACTTTTGGACTACCTCTTCCAATTGAAATAGAATTTGTTGAGAAGTATTAACTTCAACACCTATTGCCTCAACCAAAATATTCTTGGCATCTTCTATAATTTTATATTCTCTATTGCTCTCCTCTCTCAGTTTCTTCTACTTTTCATTCTTTTAGAGAAGTTGACCAGCTATATGAATTTGATCTATAGTGATATTATCAAAATCCCATTTGAGAATCTCAATCTCCTCATCTAGATCAATATCCTCCTCTATCTCCTTTCCTCTACTCAAAAATCTTGCACTTAGTTGAGCCTTAGGTTCAACTATCCTTGTACTTTATGCCTTTGAATCTGGAATGGAAACAATAGTAGAGATAGTAGGACTAGTAGTGAAAATTTACATAGTACCAATAGATGGAATAATAATTGGAATTCTTACTCAATCCAAAATTGAAGTACTTACAGAAGTATCCAAAATTGTAGAAGATAAAACTGTAGAATCCAAAATTGTAGAACTCAAAATTGAAGTAGTTACTACTGAAGAACTCAAAATTGTGGAACATACTATACTCATTGCTGATGATGCTGACTTAGGAGCTGAAGAAGAGAGAGGGTACAACTCAATAGATGAAGTGGTAGACACTTCTATCAGTGATGTGCTGAGCTGTGAGGGAGCAAAGAGTGATTGGACATTTGATGTATTTGTTGTAGTCACAATCAAACTTGTTGAAGCTTTATCTAAACTTGATGTAGCTATTGCATTTATTGGAGAGTGAGGAAGTGAGGCAATGATTGTAGCTACTATCATCATAGAATCAGTCTCCTCATTATCTTCTTTGTCTTCCTTGGTAGCTTCTTCCTCTTTATCTTCTTCAACTTCTTCATTGTCAAAATGTGTTGGCTTAGTGTATGTTTCTTCTTCCTCATCATCATTTTCATCATCCTTGACTTCTACTAGGAACTCACTTTGTTTATGCAAGTGATAAACATTCTTCCACATACTTGTGGCATTCTTGACCACATGCTCTATATCCTTTAGCAAAATTAAACAAGTATTAAATCTAAGAGTCATCTTGTCTTCATTTTTCTTTATGGAATTTTTTTCCTTTTCTAACTCCTCTTCATCCTCTACTTCTTCCAAATCTTCTCCCTTACCCTTAGTCAACATAAGAGGTGTGCTAGTTTTGAGTTTTTCTATTCTCCTCTTTCCTTTGTTAATAGCCTATGGAAGCTTGAATTCAGGCTCTATTCTTGCTTTGGCCTCATCATACATTCCAAAGTGTGGTGCCTTTGTATCAATATGTTCATTTATCAAGGCTTCATTTATGTCCTTTGCTTCATCTATATTCACCTCATAGGGAAGAGGTTTTACCCATACAACTCTAGGTTTCACTGCCTAAATGTAGACTTTGTCACTATCTACCATGAAATAAACATCATCTTTGTAATCTTTAACCAATTTCTTGGGTATCTTGAATCTGTTATTCATTTTTTCCTTGAAGACATCAAAATAATTATCCATTATATGTAAAAAATTCTCACCCATTTCTACAATATACTCATTAATCTAATATAGTACTGGCAGATCCTTTCTTCATACTATTGTGCCATTTGAAGGGAAAAAATTTTGAACATAGAAAAATAGACATGTCAAAAATGAACCAAATTTACAAGGATTGTTCTTGGATGTCCTTATACTTTCCATGTTTTTGTTATACTACTTTAATAACAAATCTACAAGATCATATGAGAGATTATTCTTCACAACTTTGTATGCTAAGTCTACTGCTTCACATGACACAATATTTAGATTACTAGAACTATAGATTTTGTGAGCTATCACATGTATGCTGAATTTCAGTTCTGCATTAGTTACACTACTAATCTTCATACCTCTATCATCCCACTCGGCTAGGGTTTTCTTCTCTAGCTCCACCCAACCTAGGGTTTTAGTTGTTTTTTGCTTGGAGAGCATGGGAAGGCTAGTGATATAATGAATCATCTTCTTAGTGATTAAAACTGGTTGTTCAAGCCATAACTGATCGTTGTGAACTTGGCTTAGGATGTATCTGATCCATTTGATTTGGAAACTTTGAGACAAGTGGGGAATGTGGGTCAAACCCTCGTCTTCCAAGTGCTTATGTTTGAGTTTAAGAACACCATTTACACACAATTCACCTAGGGAATCATCCATCTCTAGGGTTCTAATTTCTTGAATTGGACACTTAAAATGAGTTCGAATATCATTAAAGATTAGTACCTTTGGAGGGATCTACAATTGTGCTCTATTTAGATCGAGGGTTTCAGATATTGCTAGCACAAGTTTGAAATTAGGTGCTTTCCATTTGACTCCTCAGACCAACATTTCTAACCCTTTTCTTGCCTTGTTGTTGCTGCTTGATGCAACCATGGCTACTCGGTAAGCTATGAAAAACTTTGAAAAACTTAGCTACTTGGTACTAATGCTCAATATGAAGGTAACTATGAGGAAATCATTATGCATGATAGGTTGTCATCCACTATTTTTTTGATCACTTGGTGAATGCTTTATAACATGGTAACCATGTGTGACTTGTTACTCTCAACCTTGCTCGATAAAGTCTATGACCCAACCTTACTCAGTAGAGAAGTTAACTCAATGATAACTAATACTAATCTTCCTTGATGATCCTTCTATATCTTGAATACTAATTTGGATCTTTGTCACCTTTCAATTGGAACTATTTGGATGTGATTATGATAACACAATTCCAATTATTCCTTAAGAACTTAGTTGGAAATGGTGGAGTCATCCACTTCTTGAGTGACATGATCATCATTGCTTGAACTAGCTTCCTTGGTAGATTTAGGAATGTATTGCTACCTCATCTACTTTCGAATGTTATCTACTTTTTCTTTCTTTTCATCTTTAATTCTACCTGTATTCATGTAATTATTGGCTAGATGACCAAGTTCTATACAAATGAAACATCTTATGGTGGTATCTCTCTTTCTCGTGTGATGTTTAACACAGTTCATGCCAATGTGTCCATATTCGTCATAGAAATGACATCTACACCAGGTATAGTCCCAATTGTTTATTGCTTTCACAATTTTCTCTGCTAGATTGAATGGCTTGGTTCTGTAGTCTTATGCCTTGTGACCTTGTTTATTACATTTATGACACCTGCCTTCAAATTTTGGTTTGTCTTTGCATTCATTAGCCTTGTGACCATGCTCATTGCAATTGTAGCATTTACCACTAAATTTTTCTTTAGCATTACTCCAACATTTGTTTGATGTATGATCTATCTTACCATAGTGATTGCAAGTAGGTCTTTGATTCCTTTCAACACCTTGTTTGGAGGATTCACCTTCTTCTTTGTATCCAATTCCTACTTTTCCTTTTTGTCTATAGAGTTTTTTCTCATTTAGTTGATTCAATTGGTTCATGTTTTCTTGGGATTTCATCATTCTTTCATTGATTTTATTTTTAGTGTTTAGGTCATTTTTCAATTTTTCACTAATTTTCTTTTCAAATCTTAGCTCACTTCTTATTCTTTCATTGATTTGTCTTTTCACATTTAGATCATTCCCTAATATTTCATTGATCTATCTTTGGCTCATGATTTCCTCATTTGTATTGGAGATTTGATCCATAAGATCTGCATGCTAAAGGGATTGGTTTTAGATCTCACTATTTCTTCCATCCATTTCTTCTTTCATCTTGTTCCTTTGTTCCAAGATTTCACATAGCCTTACTAACTGAATTTCTTGTTCTCTTTTGAGTTTTCTTACTTCTTCTTACAGGGAACCATTCTTCTCTAATAGTTCTTTGATTGCATCATTTGCTTCATCTGAATTGCATGAAGGGAAAAAGTCTTCAATCTTTTCTTCAATGTACTAATGATCATTCATTTGATTTGCAAATTCCTTCCTTCTTTTTAGGGATTGGGAAAGTTGCTCCTTAGCTTTATTTTTAGATCTAGCTTTTCATTGTCAATTATCTTATCAAGTCTAAATATCTCCATTGTCCTTAATCTTTGCTCAAGCTGTCAAGCTTTATCTTGAGAACCACAAAGCTCTGATACCAACTGTTGGAAATATTCAACACTATGCTAGGTTACTAAGAGGGGAGGGGTGAATCAATAACCTTAAAAACTTTACTAATTTCAGATCTTAATTGCAATAATCCAATTATCATTTAATTCTTTAAACTAGATCTAACTACATGCATAAGAAACTAAAAACATAAAACATTCATAACACTTAAACACAATAATTTGGTGACCTAGAAACCTCCCAAATAGAAAGTAAAACTAGGGTGGGGATGATACCCACAAAACTTCAATACTGCAACATAAAGTTGGCCTATTAAGGCTTACAATGATCACTTCTGATGATCTTCTCTATTAGGAGCAATTAGGACTGTTAGGTCCACCTTGTTAGAGGTTTCACAAACACACAATGAAGTATGCACTTGGTAAAGAGATTTGACAAAAGACTATTAAGTCTACCTTGTTAAAGGATTTGGACTCGTTCACCTATTAGGATGAAACAATAGATCTCTAACTTTCAACTAATTTGCTGATAGGGATTCTTTGAAGTACTGATCACCTTTATGTGATAGATATGACTCTGCTGCTCCTTTGCTAATATGGCCTTACAATACACTTTGTCTTCTATTGATTCACATTTGCATGCTTCTATTTCACACATTCATCCTTCTTATTGTTTCATCATACTTTAGATATGATACAATACACTACATATATATCAATCCAATTTATATAATTACAAAGTTGACCAATATACAAGTTAACACCAATATTACAAAGTCAGCCCAAATGAAGACACTCGAGTTCTAAAGACTGACTTGGTGAAGTTATAATACATGACATCCACTATCACTACTTTGCATCATCATGCATTTGGTAGAAGTAGAAGCTTAATCCATACTAATCATCTCAGAGTAGTCTCAAACTCAGTCTGCACTAATGACTTGGTAAATATTGTGTAACTTGGTAGAACTAAATTACTCATTTACCATGACTGCACTCAATAAACACTAATCATCACATTTCTTGGTTAACACTAACTTTTCTTCACATGAATTTCTAGCTCGTTAGAAAATGCAAAGCTTGGTAATCACTAAACTGCTTGGGTTGAACTACTAGATTTCACATTTCTTGATTCTGCTTGGTTTGAACTATTGCACTTCACACTAACTAAATTCACTTGGTAACCACTAAAATTCTTGGTAGGAAATATAGAGCTTGGTGGCTACTAAATTACATGGCAAGCACTATATACTATTCAATGAGCTTAGTAGTCATACATAATTTGAATAAGTGTTGTCACTAATAACAAACATGACTAAATGTCAGCATATATTTATATGTACTAAAATGAATGATTTATATTTCTCATTATTTGTCTTGTGTTTATATTTATATATTGATGATAAATGCACTAATTATTTACATTGGACTACAACTTGCCAATCCCGATACACCAGTCAAACACAATGGAGGTGGCGATTTGAATATGGATCTTAGTACTCAAGTTAGATATTTTCTATTCAATTTTTTATTTCTAAATAATTAATACAAGTAAATTTTTAAAATTGAATTTAGTGTAGTAATACAAATTTAACTGTATTATATGTTGAGATTAAGAAAACATCTTGTATTGTAGTTGTGGGGGATGCAAAATTTGTTCTTGAAGAGCATGTTGAGGTCCAAGGTGATGGGAAAGATGATGTGGTTGGACAAGGTAAACAACACTATGACATTCTTTGAAATATTTAAAGTCTCAAATTTCAAAGTTTAACCCTTTTATTTGTTATTGTAGAGGAGCCATCTTTGCAAAGGACAACGAGTGCACATCCATGTGTGAGATGAAATATCAATGACAACATAGATATGCCTTTGCAACAATATAGGGAAGGACAAAAAATAAAAAAATAAAAAAATAAATGATTCATGTAAACTTATGTAACTTATTTGATAATGACTAATGTTTATGTCTAGATTTTTTATTTATATTCTATTGAATGTTAATGTGAATGTTCTATTGAATGTTCATGTGAATATTCTTATGTTAGATTTTATTGATAGAATGAATGAATTTTAGATGTTAACTAGGAATTTAGATGTTTGGGGGGAGGGGTGGGGCCAAATGAGCTTCCACCTTCACATGGTTGACTTTGATTAGTAGAGAATATTAAACTATTCTCAAAACCAAGTAAAGCTAAACATTAACCTTTGATTGCATGACAACTAACCATGTGAATCTCTTGGTTTCAAGTAATGCAAAAGGACAACATACTCAAACTCATTGAGTTATAAAATTTAGTTGCAGTGTATGAAGTATTCGAAAGAATGGCTTTCTATGGGATTGCCATAAATTATTCCTCTCTAAGGTATTCTATTATTTCTATTTATCTAAAATCATGTTTGATTGCATTTTTATTTTTGCCTCAACATCTTCAATCATATTCTATGATTCATCATATAAATAAGAGAAATATATTAGAAAGCATGATCTAATGTAAATAACAAAATTAAAGTATTTAGCTTGATTTCTTTTGAATTGCTTGCAAAATTGATGATGTTGGGATTTATCTCACTTCTACTTACTGTTGGGTAGATAGGAATTAAATAGATTTGTATATCTAAGAGCTTAGGAGTCTCTTTCCTTCCATGTCCAAAGGAGGAGGCCTCAAAAGAAGAAGATAGTAGTTTTGAGGAGACTAAAATGTTTTTAATATGTAGAAAGCTCATGTTCATAGATTCTCATGAAACACCATTAAGTTGGAGCTTGAAAACATATGAGGTTGCAACTAGTGATTGTGCTTCAAAGGTAGAATTGTTTTCTTATATATTCAAATTGAATTAAGCTATTTTTCTAATGGGAAAAAAATTATTTGACCTTGTCCTTTCTTATTTTGATGTAGGGGAAGGTTCCTCTTATTTTCTCATTGAATGATTGCATTTGATAACTTTTTTTGTAAATTGGGAGACATGATGAAGACTTTGAATAGTGGAAAAAAATCATATTAGATCATTCTAAAGTATACATTGATTCATGATTTTTTAAAAAAAAATTAAATGAATAGTGGCATACAAAATTGACTTGCTATATTAGGAGGTAGTAGACTTAAAGGGAAAAACAAATCTTCTAGGGTATATGAATACACCATAATTTATGTGCTTGTGTGTTCTATTGTTCCACAGTGTTCTCATGAATTTTTCTCATTATTTCTTTTGAGTGTGGTGATATATTGAATAATATTACAGGGAGAAAGCAAATGATCCTAAAGTTTGGTCAAAGATTTGTCTTCAAAACATGGCCAGATTAGCAAAGGAGGCCACCACAATATGCTATGTACTTGAACCAATGTTTCATGTTTTTGATAGTGGGAAATACTAGTCCCTTCAAAATGGACTCACACTATGTGTATGACATGTAATTCTTAATGTAGAAAGCAAGTAACATTTATAATTTCATAATTTATCATCCTTGTTGCAAATTACAATATGCAAAAGTAAAACTTCATGGCTACATCTCTAGGTTTATATATGATATCTATTGATTTTAATTTTGAATTTTAATTTCAAAATACTTTGGTTAAATTATAATTTATATGTGAATATTTTAGTTAGTAGTTCCACACTAATACATTTGGTACCAAATTGCAACGACAGTGTCATTGCAGTTTTTCCATCACAACCTTTTCATCATCACAATTGCCATGACGATAAGGTTGTGACGGAAAAAATGAAATGACACTGTCATTTCAATTTGGTACCAAATGTGTTAGTGCCAAATGCCAAGTTCACCTTTTCACTTTAATATTTTATGACATTACATGCTTTTTAGCTGGTCAATTTGTAGGACATTCTACTCATTTTCTATTGTCCATGCTCATTAAACATCTTGATCACAATAATATTATGTATCAACCTCAAATGGAGATTAATATTATTGAAATTTCTACTATCCTTGCACAATAGTCATAATCACAAGCTTCTATAGCAATGGTTGCTGTCATGTTTGATTTGACAAGGCATTTGTATACAAGCATGCATCATACATAAGAGGCTTCCAATATTAGTGATGATGTAAATAATTGGAACAAGTCTTTTCAAGCTGTAACTGGAGAGTGTCTGGTGCAATTTACAAAAAGGTGATAAATTTAATAGTTCTTTTCCTTTCTTGAATGCACATGATGTTAGACACATATAAAATAAGTGCTAAATATCCACTAATATGTAGAGTTGGTCAATGTAATTGCAAAGTTCAACTTGTTTAGATAGAATCCTAAAGAGGTGCCAAGAAATTATCTGAAAGAATAACTTTTGGGTTTTCAGGTTGGTCATGCTAGTCCAATTCTTGACATGATGGCTGTCTCATTGGAGAATCTTTTGACAACCACTATCATAGCTATAAAAAAATTGTAGCAATGTATATTATTTCACATATCATATCATCTATCCCAAATCATTCATATTATAATAAGGCATGTCTTTGTCTCTTCTATTCTTAGTTATTGCTAGAATCACTAGATAATTAATCAAATTTTTGAGCTTTTCTTCTTTTAGCATTTGAGGCACAAGGATTCTCAAGACATAAGATCTCTCTTGTTCAATATTTTTTAGGAAACAAGCTCTCTAAGGTTGAATGAACATCAAATGTCACTTTTACTTTCCTCACTATTTACTCAGGTAATATACCTTGAAAGTACACCAACAAATTTTGAGGTAGTTGCCAATACTTATAGTCTTGCATTATTGTTCTCTCGTGTCAAGGTAATCTATGTTTTAAATTTTAAGTTATATGCCCAACTTTATCTTTAATTGCATCAATGATTTTTTTGAGTAAGATCGATTACTTAAGATGCTCATGTTTTCCTTTACAAGTTATTGCCTAAGTATATTGTGTAATTCTTTGTTTGGACATAAAAGTTGGATTATGGAAAATCTGATCCATATTGTTTCAATGACTTTAATCATGCTTTAAAAGATATGAAAATATTGATTCAAGGCTTTTACTTTGGACCACAAGTCAAAATGAGATTTAGGGTGTGTCTCTGTGCATGGAGACCTCAACCAAGGTGGAGAAAATGTAAGAGGTGGTAGGATAAAACTTTATTCACTTTGTACACTTTCCTATAATTTCACCTTGTATCTAAAATAATTGTACATAGGAAACTTTATCAAATAGTCCAATACCTTGTTCCTACCACAACTTGAATGGAGAGAAGACATTTTAAAAGAGAGATCTACATATACTGCACACATGCTTTTTACAATTTTTTCTACCAACTTCTTCATTTTTTCGCTACCAAGAATTTACAATTGAAGTCCATGATAATAGATGAAATAGGAAATTGAACCCATGTGGAAGTATTTTGAAGATGGATGTGTCAATCTAGGATATTCAACTAAAATGGTATGCAAGCCAAATTAATAATTCCACTTTTTGGATGAATACCTATGAGAGCACACTCATGAGGCACTAGCTCACATAATTCACACACAATCTTTAAATGGGCACATTGATCATGCAAGGCACCATTAATGGAAGACACATCATCTTTTGAGGAGGATCTGTACATTCTAATAATTATTGTGGGCCTTGAAAAAAAGCCATGGACAACCATTTCCAACAACCATGGTTGTTAAGAAGTATTGAAAGGCGGTAAGTTTGGGAAATGTAGAACCAAATGAATGTTGTCATCATTGTGTCTCTCTAACTATACATCTCTTTTTTCAGTCATAATACTGAGCAACTTGGTAGCTCACATTAGTTCCAATTGGTTAAGCTTTATATTTTTATTTTGATGGGTTTTAAGTGTAATTTGTTTAAGTGTTTGTAAATATTTTATAAATAGTAATGTATATTAGTTTGAGAGATCAGTATTAAGGTCACATTGTATATGTATTGATAGTTTTCTTGTCTTATTTTCTTGATGTCAATAACTATAATATTAAATAGAAAATTATAACAATTTGAAGTAGAGTACATCCAATTTAAAAGTTGTTTTCAACTAAGCAATTATGCATGAAGAGACAAGTTTGTCAAAGTCATTTAAGATTGTACCTAATTTTGATTATAATGTTTGAAATGCATTAAATAGATGATAAATAGCATATTCATATATTCATTTTAGTCACACATTGTCATCAATTTTCTTTCTAAAATTTATATTTTTTGATCTTTACATTGGAACAATCCTATGAATGTAGATCTATCTCAAGCTAGTTCTATAGTAATTGATCTAATCCCCCTAGAGATCCCACAAGAGTACAATCATGAGGCACTGGCACACACAATATTTAAATGGGCACATTGGTCATATCTTTTCTATCTTGACCATTTTTTTAAAAATAATTCAGCAAGTTGTCTCAATTATGATGGCCTGTTCAATTAGATGGGTTACCATTTGCCTACAACATAGCTGTCACACTAGAAACAACATACTAAAAACATAAGCCATTATTTTTGCAATAGTATACCATCACAATATCCATGACATGAAGATGGATTCTTTCCCTTCCTTTCTTTCAAATTGTGATGACTATAGGTGTTGTAATTGCAATAGGAGCACTTTCCATCATAATTTGTGATAAAAAAGTACAATACCCATTTGATGAGAGCCAAATATTGTTATTATCACTTGGGTGATAGGTGGCTATCACTATTGCAATGATCTATCATCATAATTTGAGCCCAAATGTAGTAGTGCTTGCTCTAAATTTGTCACCATTCTTGACTCACCTACTAATTTTCTAGTAGCTGCAAATATATATTTGATTCCCAAATGTTAGGATTAAACCTCAGATAGAAATAACAATTACATGAAAATATAACCAATAATAGAAAATATTAGATCACACAAAAAGGGACACAAGACAATAAGATTTAATGTGGTTCACCCAATCCTTGGACTACATCCACCAAACAACTAGTCCAATATTATCATGATCGAGTGATTACAACTTGATTACAATCCATAATTCCTTATAGCTCAATACTACCATAAGAACCAATTTTTGTATCACACCTTATGAAAAATACCTAACCCTAAGTGTTTTTATACAAGTAATTTTTATGTAGCTTTAGGGTTACAACATGTTGGCCACAAACTATTTATGAAGTATATACTTCCCTAATTAGTCACCACAAACTAACAATCTCCCACTTGGAGACTAATTAGACTTCACACTAGAAAACAATCTCCCACTTGATGACTGATCCTATGGCAATGCTGCTACCACATGGGGCTCCCATTGGATCAAACCAGCCTAGACTTTGTTTATCTTTTATTCGTAGTTAGTCTAGAAGACCAACCAAAGAAGAAGAAGAATTTAGCTTCTCCCTTGTAACTACCTTTGTAAACATATCCACTAGATTTTCTTCTATATGTATCTTATCCAACTTTAACTATCCATCATCCAAACTAACCGAATGAAATGGTACAATAATTGAATGTGTTTTGTCTTTGAATGCAAAGCTAAATTCTTTTGCAAGATGAATGACACTCTGACTATTTATAAAGAAATAATTATCCTCTAAGAGTGTTCCAATTCTTCCAAGAAGAACTAAAGCCATATCATCTCCTTGGCTTCCTCTATAGCAACAACACACTCTACCTCTATAGTGGATAAAACATTAACCTTCTATAACCTAGAAACCCTACTCACGACTGCCCCACCAATAGTGAATACATAACTTGTATTACTCCACTTGGTATCAATATCCCCTACCAAATTTGAGTCAACATAGCCATGTAATTCAATAGTAGAGCCCCCAAAGTGTAAACACTTACTAGATGTTCCTCTCAAATATATGAGAATCCATTTGATTGCATTACAATGCTCAATTCCTAGATGACTCAAATACCTACTAATGACTCCCATTGCATGTGCAATATTTGGTCTTGTACATACCATAGCATACATCAAGCTTCCTATAGCTAAAGCATAGGGTACCTTGGACATCTTATCCTCCTCTTCTTATGTCTTGGGACACATCTCCTTAGTCAACTTCAAATGACCAGGTAGAGGTGTACTGATAGCTTTAGTATTCTCCATAAAGAAATTTTGCAACACCTTCTCAGCATAATCAGACTTAGATAGTATTAATTTCTTGTTCTTCCTATCACTACAAATCTTCATACCAAGGATTTTTTTTGATGCTCCCAAATCGTCCATAGCAAATGCATGTGCTAATTGGTATTTCAACCCCTTAATATGATCCATGTTAGACCCAACTACAAGCATATCATCAACATATAAACATAAAATAATGTAGTTGTCATTATCTAACATCTTAAAATAAATACAATGATCTAAATGAAACCTACTATATCCATGCTCGTGCATAAAACTATCAAATTTTAGATACCATTGCCGAGGTGCTTGCTTCAAGCCATATAATTTTTTTTTCAATCTGCACACTAAGTTCTCCTTATGTTTGACCTCAAAACCCTATGGCTGAGCTATATATATCTCTTCATCCAAATCACCATGAAGACAGGTTGTTTTAACATCAACTTCCTCCAAATGCAAATCTTTATTAGCCACAATACTTAAAATAGTATAGATAAAAGTTAACAATAGGAGAGAATATCTCATCAAAATCAATACCTTTTTTCTATCCAAATCCTTTTACCACTAACTTGGCTTGAAATCTTTTCTTACCTCCATCCTCTTTTTTTAACTTGTAAACCCATTTATTTTATAAAGCCCTTTTACCTATAGGATACTTGCATAAATCCCATGTCTTATTTTTCAGCAAAGAGTCCATTTCATCTTTCATGATAGACTCCCACTGAATCTTAGTATCCACTTGCACAACTTTATCATAACATTTAGGTTCAACAACATCAATGAGTAAAATAGAATACATGGAAGGAGAAAATCTTTTTGGAGGTCTAATTAGCCTTATTCATTGTCTAATATTCACTGGTGTTTGTGGTATTTGTTGTTGCAGTTGTTGTACATCATGAGGAATTGTTGGAACATCATCTTTTGGAGTATCATTTAGCACTACATAACCATCTTCTTTCTTCTCATGTTATTACAATAGATCTTTGTACAACACTTTCTAATTGAATATGACATCCCTGCTTCTTAAAAGTTTTTGATTTTCAAAATCCCAAAGCCTATAAAAAAATTCATTAATGCCATGTCTAACAAATACAAATTCTTTGACTTAGCTTCTAGCTTGGTTCTATTTTCAAAATCTATATGAGCAAATACTTCACAACTGAAGGTTTTGAGAAAAGAATAACTCACCTTCTTACCAATGCATGCTTCCTCTAGAATACCACAATCTAAAGGAGTAGATGGACCTTTATTAATGAAATATAAAATAGTATTGGTAGCCTCTGCCCACATGTGTAAGGGCAACCTAACATGCAACCTCATGCTCCTTGCGTGCTCCATTGTAGTCCTATTCATGCATTTAGCCACTCCATTTTCCTATGGAGTCCTTGGAACAATTTTCTATCTAAGAATAGCATTAGTGGAGCAATAGTCTTGAAATTCATGACTACAATACTCACCACCATTATTAGGTCTGAGACATTTTAATTTCTTAACAGTCTCATTTTCAACCAAGCATTTCCATTTCTTAAAATTTTGAAATACATCATATTTCTATCTAAGGGAATAAACCCATACTTTTCTAGTTGTATCATCACTAAAGGTAACATAATAATGAGAGCCACCAAGGGAAGATACTTGAGTTGGTCCCTATACACCTGTATGCACAAGTTCTAATTTCTCCCTTATATTTTCCTTCCTAGTCTTCACAAAACTCACTCTTTTTTGTTTTCCATACATACAAATTTCACAAAAATCCATATTAACACATTTCAAACCTGGTAAAAATTTCTTTTAATGAAGTAGTTCCATAACTTTCTCACTCATGTCCCCAAAACTAAAGTGGCATAGTGTTGTATCAGAATCTACAACAACTATTTGTTCTCCATGCTCAATTGCAGCAACTGTTCCTAAACATTCATTTTTCTCTAAAACAATTGAAGTAGAAGGAACAATATGACCTGTATAAAGATATAAGTGCCTACTTTCACACCTTTTTCTACTACAAGTGAACCTTTTGAAACCTTCCAATTTTTATCATTAAAAGTAACTACACAATCTTCATCACTAAATTGCCCTAATGAAATTAAATTTCTAATCAGTCTTGGAATATGTCTTACCTCATGGAGTAGCCAATGATTCCCATTCTACAACTTAATCTTAACTTTTCCTTTTCCTACAATCTTACAAGGTTCATTATCCCCCAAATAAACAAGCCCAAAATCCCCTTGGACATAATCAATGAAATATTCTCTATGAGGTGTAGCATGAAATGAAGCACCGGAATTTAAAACCCATGAATCATCAACACTTTCTAAAGATAGAAGCAAAGCACCCTCTTCAGATTTGTAACTTACCATATTTTCCTCCTTGTCTCCATTTGATTTATCTCCTTCATTTTTCTTTGGAGTCCAATAATCTTTCTTTTTATACCCCAACTTTCCATAGTACCAACATTCATTCGGTCCTCTCAATTGAGACCTCCTCCTCTGTTGGGATGAAAAATTGCATGCTTCATTTTTAGCCCCATTTCAAATTTTGAGAAATTAAGCCCCATAAATGCTTGTGTACCTAGCTGTACCTTTGACACCCCTGAGGTGTTTAATGCTTCTAACACCCTCTATTCAACATATCCACTTGTTCCATGATTATTAATTATCATTTCGAGCTGTTTGGCGAAGTCCCATTTCGAGCACATGTCAAATCTACATTTTTACCCTAAGTGTCAAACAGCGATAGGAGCCTATGTTTTCCATTGAATATCTTGCACTCAAAAATGTTTCATGACTCACAACTTTGGGAGTACTGAATATCCATACCTGAGAACTTATGTTTCAAATTTCAAGTCATTTTGAGTTTGTTTGACTAGGTTTTGAATCCCTCAAAGTTGGTCAATTACTGTTTTCACACATTTGCAAATTGCACATAATTCTAGGTAGCCCTGTTTGACATGTTATAACCTTTTACCAATTGACCCAAATACTAAAATTCCTATTGTGTTGCATTTTAGATGTCAGAGACTTGTTATATTTCAAGTTTCAGCTCATGAAGAATCCATTTGATTAATTTTCAAACATGATTCCAAATGCAATTCCTAGCTTTTTACTGGTGTTAGCATTTGTAGATTTGTCAGTACCCCTGTTTGTGGAATTATAACTCCTAATCTATGATTGGAAAGATTTAATGGATTGTACCACTGTGTTGTCCCCTAAAAATTCTTCAAGTGTGCTAGTTTTTAAATCCTGACTAATCTGTCTTCACACTTTACCAAGGTTGTTCCATTCACCAAAAAAAATGATATTTTACTAATGTCCTCTATCCTGCAAATCCATGTAGCTCACTTTGACTGATTTCTATTTGCGTCCTATTATTTGTCATGAACCTAAATCCAAGATATATACTCATCTCATGATAGAGTACCAATGCCCTAGATTTCATTTCCCTATGTGCTCTTTTGCCCAATTTTCCAAGCTGATTCCAAAGCCAATTTGTTGTTTTCTGACATGTTTGCTTGCAAGTAATCCTGAGAAGGCAACTTTGATGGTCAATATCTTTTGACTAGAAATTTTTCATGAGACAAGATCTGATAGGGTAGAAGTATGCAGAACAAAGATTCAGTGTGTCAGTTTTCAGATCTTGATCAAGTGTTCGGGTCAGTTTTTAAAGGCAGTCAATAGACCTCCTGGCATTAGATTCATAGTTGGCAAAAAGTGACAAATTAAGTTTTTAACAATCAATCTGTGATCAAAATTATCTCCAATCAGTTCGAGAAGGTTAGTGGATCAGTTTGCAAGTTCAGTTATGCGAAAATGAATTTTTTTTTTAAAGTTAGACCCACTTTGGAGTCTAACTAATTCTATCAGATTGATAAAAGTTGGAGGCAATTTGAAGTCTTAGGAAATGAAATTAATATGGAAATAAAGAGAAAAATTGAGAATCAAGTTAGTAAAATCTTGGCCTTGCTTGGTGTTGGAGGAACATGTGTACTCTCCTGGGTGAATGTCTGTTAGAAAGTATAATCCGATAGGTAACATTGGGAATGTTGTTGGATATGAATGCATTATGCATAGTGACATCTATTATCTAAATTCTAAACTATTGGATGTGTGTTGTAAATACATTGAGATAGGCAAGAGATTTACATTTTGAATGGCCATGTATAATCATCTCTGAGAAGAAGTCAAAGCTATTAGTTGCATTGCAAATGCTAAATCAGTTAAGTAAGTTTTGAGAAGGCACCTTTATCATTCAGCTCATGCAAATAAAAGAGTACACATACAAGATAGAAAGAAGGCAACCCCACATTTTAAAATATCTCCATGCCAAATCAAAAAGAGACCACGTGAGATGAGGACTAGTAGTTTGAATAGAAGCCGTGCATGTGGACAATAGCAGCTCACACAACAGCAAGAGAAAGGCACCAACAACAGAGACTTCACACCTTTTCAAATGAAACCCCATGCTGAAAGGCTCATCCATGCACGTAACAAAGAATTTCATCAGCATGATGAAATGGAGAACACACAAACAAAAGGTAGGAAAGCTGCCAGTTGAAGATGCCTGACATCATAGATTCATGCCTAGTAGAAGGAGTAGTCAACATTAAAAAGAGAGAACAGAGGACCCTGATGTGTGTAAGCAATAATAAGGTTGTTCTTCCATTGCCCTGCAATAAACAAGCCACCATCCAAGAGCAATCAAACCTGTAGTCAAGGCAGCAGGGAGATGCAAAAGGAAGCCAAGCCACATTAAAACATGGGGACGCGTTAAAAAAGAGATGCCAAATGCGGAGAAGTTAAACACAAACCCGCCATGCCTGATAAGAAGATATTGCCACCGACCGAAGTAGTGTGAATTAAATCCTCATCATGAATGTGCCTCCACCTAAGATTTCTTTAACACATTTTTCTCTATTATAAGTAAAGTTTTGAATCGCAACTGCAAAAAGTGGGAGATTTTGGGGAAACTGTAGTGTTTTTTCGGTAGCAATGGAAATGAAGATATGATCTTTAAGCTTTTTGATGATAGTGTTGTTTCTGGCTCTAGTTTTAGTGGAAGTTGCAAGGGATTTGAAGTCATGGATTGTTCTGGACATGCACATCACTCTAGCCATAGTAAGAGCAAAAGCGAAGGAGAAAACTAAAAGGACTTTAGTCCCACATGACCTGTGTAGGGGTTTGTTCATGTTTTTAAATGCTCCTCCACATGACACATAAGTGTCTGATAGACATAAGGCTTTTGTGAAAGCCAAGTCCATGCGTGGGCTCATGGTCGGCTAGCCAGCTGGAGGAAAGAAGACATAATTTTAAACAAACTCGCATATAAAACTTGATGACATCAACAAGTTGAAGCCCACCGAAAATTTGAAAATCTAGGAAGCTGCTATGGTGCCATCAAAAAATGGAAAGGTTTTTTGATGGCGAGATAGCACCCTATTGGAAAACCTTGAAATCTAGCGAAGTGGTGGATGAGCTCGTGGGTCCTACATGCAGTTTTGTCAACAAATGATAGGACAAGTGGTAGCTAAGCAGTGAATGGGCGATGATGTGGTGGAAAATTAGAGTTCACCAGATGTTGACACGTGGTTAATCATGTGGTGGGTACTATGTCGCCATGTAGAGTTACTCACTTGATAACCATAGCAACATAGCACCCTTGCTGATGTGGTGATGAGTAGTATGACATGGCACACTTCTTGAGGTACAGACGTGGCACCTAGGTGACTGGGTCTGATGACTGTGCAGGTCCAAACCAATGACATGGTGACACATGTCACCCAGCCTAGGGAGATGATGATGTGTGGATGAATCCTAGACTACCACGTGGCAAAAAGCTCTTAATGTTTTCCAAAGAAGGTACATGTCATTTTTTATGGCAACAATTCTTTATTCTAAAGTTTGGACTTTAGAATTATTTTAAATTTTTGAGATTTTAACCTTTTTGGAGTTGCAGACTTGAGTAGCTTCACAGAAGGGAATTTTTCAAATAGACTTTTAGTAGGTTTTTGGTATGTGAACATAGCCTTATCATATATGCTGGAATAAAAAAAAGATGAAATTTTTGATTTCAGAGTTAGTTTTTATACAGGAAGCTATTTGTTCGAACAATGTGAGGTTTTTTGTTGAGTAACCAAATGGCAACTATTTTTAGTTATGAAAGTTCAGAATTGAATTTAATGAAGTAATGACTTGAATGGGTTAAAGAGATGGTGAAAATACAATTGGGGTCACATTCACTCAGTAAAAAATGAAGTTTTCACCAACATTCTCATGGGGTAATTAACTATTTAGTGACTCAACAAAGGAGTTCATCATTAAGTAGAGATATTTTGGAAATTAGTTGTAGATAATGATGAAACAAAATCAGATCAGATGGGATGAAAGAAGAAGGAGGTTATTCAGTTGTAGAGGATTGAATTTCAAGTGGACACCTATCAGTTGCATATCAGATTTGAGAATTCACTTCTTGCTATATCTTTCTATCTTTCATTCTTAGAGAGAGTTCTAGTTTTTGGTTCCAGTCTTGGTCACTGAGAAACCAACAGGTTGGCAGTTTGCTCTGGGTAATACCAGCAGGGTTCCAGTTATTTTACTGTGAGACCATTTTCTTTCAGCAATTTTCTCTCTTGTATGAACATCAATAGGAAGATTAACACAGATAGTTCAGATCTATTAGGTTGTTTCATGTCTTTCATTTCATGCATATGAATATATAGTTTCAAGGAAATAATACAAAGAGCAATAGATGATTGAGTTTCAGTTGAATCATGTCTCCTTTATCAGCTAATTTGCAATGTTTTATAGTCTTTGACATAGAGCTTAGGTTGTGATTGTAGTCCCTTAAGGTTGTATGTTATTCATTGTTGCTTATGACCTAAGAGGTTGTGTAAATGCTTCAGGGAATCAACAGGGTTGCAAGTTTACTGATGGGGATATCATGTAAGAATGAGATTTAATTTGAGCATTGATGTCTATTTACAAGTTAAATGGATAGATTAGATATCTGAGTATATAAAAAAGTATCAGATATCCATATGTATGTGTTTGATTCATGGGACTACCCAATGGTTAAGGCACTGATCAGCTATAGGATCACTAGGTCTTACTGCTGCATATCTAAGGTTTTGCTGAATTCAACATTATTAATCAAATGATCTTTACATCTTATGTTGAAGGACTTAATTGCTTTTCCCTCACTCATCTTATAAATATTCTAGATTTACATTTAGCTATTGTAGATCTGTGTCATTTCATGAGTTACTAGGAGATATAAGAGTTTCATCTGCTTAATAGATTTAGGGATATGTTTTTGCACTGGTACGGTATCATTTGAATCTAAGGTCTACCCACCTAGGTTTAGCAGAGCCTAAAGTAGAAGAAGGGTCAAGCCTTATAGTTGGCCCTGTGTCTAAAATGATATGTTGATAATGGGAGTTAGCTGCCCCTAGATGTGTCATATTCTCATGGGGATAATTGAAAACCCTCTAGCATTTTCAAACACCAACATCCTCTTTGACTTTTTCTCTTGATTTCTCATGATTTTTGGAATTTTTTCCTCTTTTAATCATTCTACCTCTGCTTTATGTATTCAAAGCACTTCCTAATGGAGAATCTAGATCCACCTAAGGATTTCTTATGAGTTTCCTCACTCAAAATAACACTAATTACATCATCATATTTTAAGGTATTAGATCTAGAAATAGAATTAGTCACAACTATTAACAAGCCATTCCAAATTTTAGGCAAAGAACATAAAATCAAGAGAGCCCTAATTTCTTCATCAAAATTGATACCCACAGAAGTTAAATGACTAGTAATAGTATTAAACTCATTTAAATGGTCTACAATAGATCCACCTTCTACCATTTTCATATTAAATAAATCCTTCATGAGAAATACCTCATTTGAAGTGGAGGGCTTTTCATACAATTTCTCTAAGGTTTCCATCAACTCTTTTGTCATCTTTTCTTTTGTAATATTAAATGCTACCAATGGTGCCAGGCATAGTTAAATGCTTCCAAGTGCCTTCCTATCTAAAAGATCCTAGTCATAATTTGACATAGATCCCTAATTCTTGGTTTTGTCTTCCAATGGCTTCCATAAATCCTTCTAGTACCCTCATCTACCATCACTCCCACTCAATTGTGAGACTTGCACTCAACTGTGAGACTCCTACTCAACCATGAGACTTTTCAACAGAGGATAAATGAAAAACAACCTTGCTCTAATACCACTTGTTAGGATTAAACCTCAGACATAAATAACAATTTCATACAAGTATAACCAATAATAGAAAATAATAGATCATATAGAAAAGGACACAAGACACCAAGATTTAATGTGGTTTACCCAATCCTTGGGCTATGTGCACCATACATAAAGTCCAATATTATTATGATCTAGTAATTATGACTTGATTACGATCCATTATCCCTCATAGCTTAATGTTGCTACAAGAAGAAATTTTCACATCATACCTTATGAAAATGCCTAACCCTAAGCCCTTTTATACAAGTAATTTTATGCAACTTTAGGGTTACAACATGTCAGCCACAAACTATTTATGAAGTATGTATAGTACTTCCCTGATTAGTCACCACAAACTAACAAAAAATGCTTAACTAGGCTCTGATACTACTCTGATGTAACACTAGTCTTGCTCCTACCCCAACATCCTCTAGGGTCTCCTTAGGTATTTCTCTTGAACTAATAGGCTTTCTTACTAACCCCACTCTCTTTAAGATACTATCTATGAGGTCCTGCTCCATTCAACTAGAGAATACCAATTAGATAGAACATCAACTCCTTACACCACTTCCTAAGCTTGTATTAGCCCTCATTATGCCCTCTTCACCAACTCCAAAAAACCATCTAGGAAGGCATTAGGATCCTCTCCAAGACCTATAACAACATTTTTGCATTGTAATTCTAATCAAGTTCCAAGAACCACATCAAAATACTTCTAAATAAGGCTACAAGTAATTAGCCCTACTTTTGATGAAAATCTTGAATAACTTACAAAATCCCTTAACAAATGGTGAAACCAAACTTTTATCCAAATACACTTTTTAGAGAACTAAAGGTTTCTTTAGTTCTTAGGCTTCCAAACAATCTGTATAGTATGACTTACAATTGTGCCTAAAAATTAGGGTTTACAAGGCATTAAAGCTTGTCTAACAAGATGTAAGTTTTCCCCTTCAATGAACCTTTAGCAATGCCTCCCATTTCATTTGGAACTTCACAAGTCATACTTCTACCACCTCCCAATCCTTTATTGAAGCTATCAATTCTTTCAATCCCTCCTAATACCTCTACAACATACTATAATCCCTAGCCATGCAACTTTGGCTTGCCTAGGGCATCACCTTAAAAATATCATCCTTGATTCCTAGGGCACCTCCTTCACTGTATAATATTTATATTGAGTCATATTCCTAATCCCAAAAGCCCATGCAAATTCCATGGTGGGAAGAGGCTCTATAATCCCATCTTTACTAGTTGCCTAGTTCAGGACAACAAATTAACATAACACAAAAAGAATTTTTATAACTAACTAGAAACCTACAAAATCACTAAATAAAACCACATATAACCTTAAAATTAATTAATATAATACTTCTATTTTTTATCACACTTCATCTAATCCATTAAAGGAATCAAAACTCAAAAAATCAAGAACTGCAACTATTATTCCTATTGTACAATCCATACACACAAATCCAAATTTCTTCCAACCCCTTGATTAGGTTGAGTATGGCCTTAAATACTTTTCCAAAAGAAAAAACCAAGTATTTTAGATAGTTATCAAGCCCCATACATGAAGTTTATCTTATGCAACAAATTTTTGTCAATGTTCTCAATGACAACATTGACAACTTTTGAGCAACTTTTACATCTTTTTGAATTTTGCACTCGAACTTGTCCCAAAGGCCACCAAACTTTACCAAAATCCTAATAAGGTCTTAAAAAATTTAAAAGGGACCTTAAATATATTTTTTGTCCATCCTGCCCTTGAAATCACACAAATACCCCATTTGACCCAACATGTGCATACTTGCATCTAAGAGCAACTGAGGTCTAATAAGTCTTCCTATGCTTAACACACGTCAAGTTAGGACCAAGCTAGTCCCTTTATTACTCTAGTGGTGTGGCTAGTACCAATATAAGACAAAACAACCTAGGAACTCTAGGCTTTCCATGAGCCTTACCTAGGTGTCCCTACACCAACTAGCCACACCTTTCACTAGGTATCACCCATTTCCATCATTAGCCTATACAAGAACTCATGGAAAGAGCAAGGAAATATCTCTAAATTATTATTTTAATGTGTGTCTAAATATTTTAAATTACTATTTTATCACTTGGTATACAACTTATAATGAGCTACCCTAGCAGCCACTTTGGGCCCCAGCCTCCATTGCAAGCCACTCCCATAGAAGTGCACCTAGACTTTTGACAAAGTGCAGGGCAGGAGAATCCCCAAAGGAGATGTCCTAGCACCCAAAAAATAGCCACACAATGGAAACACAATACAAGATACAAGATCTGATACCAAACACAACTCTTTATTCATAAAATAATTGATTACATACAATGTACCTAGTTGTAAGGCTTTCTCGATTACAACCAAATATAATAGAAATTATAATAAAAGTTCTGCAAGATCGCTCAAGATCCAATCCCAACACCAGCTAGCTTAGATCCACACTGGTACAAACCTCCAAGGAAGATCTAAACTTGTGCTCACAAGCCCACCAAGCAATCTCCTTATTTCCCAAGTCTTAGCTACTAGCCCTTCTCAAATTTTAACCATGATCCAAGTGTAAATTGCCTCACATTCAACATTCTATCTACACACTACTCCATGCTAAAATCAGGATTTACTACCCTTGAATGAATGCCTAAAGGCTTGAGAAGACCCCCTACTTATATCCAAGTAAGCCACAAGTTGGTCTAGCCAAATAAAAAATAAAATAAGCCCTTACATTAAAAATACGTGTAAGCTATAAGTTAGATACAACACTCATTACATACATAAACCCAAATTAAATGCTAAAAGGCCATCTCATAGACAACTTGGGAAACATAGAAAACCATGACATGACTGAGTGTCAAAAACCACCACCAATCATTTGCAAATCCTCAAACATAACTAAGCCCCTTCATTGACTGAGCCACTCAGTCAACACATTGACCAAACTAGCTGAGCTCTCCAATATATGCCAAGTTCCTCCTTCAAAGACTAAGAAATTTAGGCAATTTTGTAGCCAAGCTTTCATGAGCTCCTAGTGTGTGTTGATTTCCTACAAGCATCACCAAGCACCTTTGATGACTGAGTACCCCAAGCTACGCTAAGCTCCTTTGATAACCAAGCACCTCCAAGATTTCCAAGTCCATTCATCCACTGAGTTCTCAACCAAGAACTACCAAGAGATGACTGATTAACCACTACAAAGCACCTCTTCTTCAACCAAGTACTAATCCAAGGACCCTCCAAATAAACTACTAAGCCTCCTCCCATGAACTCTAAAGTAGCCACTAAGAAATCCAAGATGGTCCTACATCAAACTCCCCAGGTAAATAGAAAAGTGTGTCCCACACTTTGATGTCCAAAAAAAGATCCACAACCATCTTCATTTTTTCCAAAGGCTTCCACTCCAACAGGGACAAGAAAATCAATATGCAAATCATCGACATCTGCATCCATCTATCAAACACTAGAATCTCAACCATCCAATCAACATGCTCACTCCCTAGAACAAATTAAACATAATGCTTCATTGGTAATGCCTCATCCACAACAACTAGTGAATCCACACTAGTAGGAAAAAGATCCACATCAACAAAATATATATATCTCATTTTTCACAACACTAGTGGTCTCATTTATCACAACAAGATGATCTGCAATTTCCAAGTTAGACACACCCAACTAATCATGAAAACCAATCTAAACCTCAACATAAACAAGATTAGGAATCTCCCCAATAAGCTCAATTATTTTAGAAATAATCAATAATTTCTCTATAGGTTTTATATTAGACTACAGAAACTAATCAAAACCAACCTCACATATGTTTGTTACCTCCTCTACAACCTTGTTATGCAATCTTCTCTCATGGACACATCTTTTAACTAGCTAGACAACTCTCTTCTATATTGGTAGAATCCAACTCAACAAACATCTATGGAATTCAACCATCCCTTCCTTAACTAACCAAATAGACATCACAAAAAGCGTCTTCTCCACCACATCATGAAGACTTGTAATCATCCCTGGGTTCAATCTTCTCAGAGACATCTTCCAAGATCTTCACAAACCCTCTAGGACCATGCCCCAACAAGATCAACCTTCCTTCTTTGCATCTGTCAATTCATCTACAAGTCCTTTGCAATTGTAAGTTAGAATCATGATCTGCCACTTCACAACCAAGTTATCTAGGACTCCAAAATGAATAATCTACAAGTAGATCAAGATTTTTTTAGATCAAATCCTCCTAACCTAGGGTCCTAGTGCAAATTGCCTCTACTTTGGCAATCTATCTATGCACTCAGGACCAACTATTCTCTAATAACATTAGATACAGTGCAAGGCACGTGCATCCCTAAAGGAGATATCCTTGTTAGAAACAATAGTCCACCAAGATAAATGAGAGGGGGGGTGAATCAATTATCTAATAATTAAAACATTTATCAACATTAAATAATCTTATCCATTTAATTGAAGTAAGTAAAAACCATAACAAGATACACATGGATAATTACACCAAATATGTTAACTAGGGAAACCCTTAATTAAAGGAAAAACCCTAGTGGAATGATTCCCACAAGATGATGCACTAATATAAATATTCTATTACAACATTTAGTACATATGAGTCCCTATTAGGAGAATTTGAATCTTTGTTAGAAGATTCCAAACCTATTAGGAGTTGTACCAACCCTGTTAGGAGTTGTGCCAACCCTATTAGGAGTTGTAGAAGATAGAAGGACCCACTATCCAAATAGCTTCTAGGGCAAGACCACTGAACTCACTGTCCAACTGATCTCTCAACTATTCCTAGTAGGATAATTATGTGTATTGTACTGTAACTTCTTTCCTCTATTCTATCAACTAGACCAATTACTATCAAACCTTGTAGACTAGGTCACAAACCTTAGATCCAAGTATCCAACTTTGTATCACACAATAAAACCTCAACAATGAAGTTTCCTTCACTTCTACTCTGCTCTACTTATCTTTGCATTCTGGTCTTTGTGTTGCTTACAATCATTTGCATTCCTCCTTACATTCCACATACATGATAAAGAAAAATGTCCTTCCTTTATATTGAATCCATAAAACAATTCCCTAAGTCAGTTGTTACACCTTCTAAATTATTTATTATAGGACCATGTTAAGAACATGTTACACTTAGCGATAGCAACAATCTTTTTCCTTGCAACTTGAGTAACTTTCCACACATGTAATATTATACCAAGCAAGCTTAGCCATGTCATCATCAACATGTCTTCTTCATATCTTTAACTTTGGCTTCTTAGAATAAAAAATTTGATAAGAGGTATAACAAGTTTGACAAAACATGCCTCTATAAACTCTATCTCAGAACAATCTTCACTAAAACTTGCATAACTTCTTCTAGACTTAGTATCTTATGCTTTCAAGGTTAGCTACATATACTAGACACATAGTATAATCTCCCTTTAACCTCACTACTGAAAGTACTTAATGATCTATCTGTACCAAATTGATCTTTACCATTGTGCTTCTGTCATAAACCACAAAGAAATTGCTATCAATGAAAAATACAATAATAAATTTAACATATCATCATGATAATGATCTAATCATGTTTCTACAATACTCCCCCATATGAATATCATCAAAATTCATGCTTCCAACAATCTCCCCTTTTGACTTTGATGGAAACATAGATGAAAAACATCTAGTTCCAAGAATACCAACTACAAAAGACTATTAATGTTTCTTTTCAACTATTTTTACATGCTATACTTTTCCTGCTGTACTTGTTTTCCATTCTTTTCAAACTATTTTTCTTTCATGTTGTACTTGTTTACTCATTTTTCATGTTATATTTCTCCCCCATTGACATCAATGTCAAATGTTTCAACAACCATCAAACTCTGCAACACCTATCTTTGACTAGCTCAAGTGTCAAAGACACTATTCAAATACAACATCCAACAAGAGTCCTACATGACTCTACCCATCATAGATACTCCCCCATATAGGGAGCATCAACATTTAGTCTAGAAAAATAATAGTGTTCTATTACACTGACCCCTAACATACCTCACAAGTACTTATAAGTCTCTTTAGGAAGAGGCCTAGTAAAAATATCTACAATCTGCTCTTTAGTTCTCACATACTCTACTATAATTTCCTTTTCTACAACATTCTTTCTCAACATGTGATACTTGATTGAAATGTGCTTGGTCTTAGAATGCAACACTAGATTCTTAGACATATTTATTGTTCTTGTATTGTCACAATGTATGACAATAGGTTCACTAATTTCTATCCTTATATCCTTCAACATCTGATTCATCCAAACAACTTGATTACAATTGTTTGCTTCTACAACATATTCTTCTTCTACTATACTTTATGATGTACAATCCTTCTTCTTGCTTAACCAAGAAACTAATCTTCCTCCAAGAAAGAAGGCTCCACCACTGGTGCTCCTTCTGTCATCCATACTACCTGTACAATTAGCATCAATATAAGCATGTAAAGTGAAATAATTATATCTATCATACCATAATCTAAACTCTGGTATTCCATTTAGGTATCTAAATATCCTTTTTACTATAGCATAATGTGCTTCTCTAGGATCAGCTTGAAATATTACAACAATTCCAACTGCATTTGCTATATCTGGCCCTGTGTAAGTCAGATATTGCAATCCATTGATCATAGATCTATACTTCTTCTACTCAATAGTAGATGTCTCATCCTTTGTAGATAACTTGTGTCCAGTTACCACAAGTGTTTGAATGGGTTTACATGTTTCCAAACCAAACCTTTTTAGTAAATCTTTCAAATACTTATTTTGAGAAATAAAGATTACTTTTTTATCATGCAAAATCTATAATCCTAAAAAATATTTCATTTCTCCTAGCATGTTCATTTCAAATTCCTTTTTCATTTCTTCTACAAACTTGTCACTTTAATCATCATTTCCTCCAAATATGATACCATCAACAAATATTACCAAAATTATTAATCCATCATCAATTTCTTTCCAATAAAGATTACTATCTACCATACCTTTGCTATATCCAAGCTTTGTCAAATGCTTATGTAACCTTGCATACCAAGTTCTGGGTGCTTGCTTCAAGCCATATAATGCTTTCTTCAATCTTCATACTATGTCATTGTCATCAGTCAAAGGACAACCTTCACACTATTTTATGTATACTTCTTCTTCAAGTTCTTCATTCAAAAATGTTGACTTGACACTTTGAATTGCTTATATGCTCCATATGCTAAGAATAACCTTGGTACTTTTATTCTTGCCACAGAAGCATAGGTTTCACCATAGTGCACTAGTAGAATTTTAAAGTGATCAAATTATAGTAATGCTTTACAATTTATAAGTAAAAGTGACTAAATAAATGACTAATTTGATCATCAGATAGAAATATAATGTTAGACAAAGATACATGAGTAAATAAATGACTAAATACTTTGTCACCCAAATGAATGACTAAATGAGTAATCAATGATTTTTTTATCATATTAATTTTAATTACTCATCAATGGATCATTTTCCCTATCAATACATCATTATAAGTTAGCTTCCTTGAATATATTTTTAACTAACATTGAACTATAAATGAACTCATAATTAACCCAATCTATACTTAAACTCCTTGAAATCTATCTATAAATAGTTTCTAATGAAAATAAAAACCCTTTATGCACTCAAAATAAAATTCTATCTTTGGATATCAAAAAGATTATTATTAATTAAATATTTTACAATCTTAACATATAATTGTTATTAATCATATTAACATCATGTAATACCATATTTATAAATATAACATTATTTTATTATAATTACATTTAATTAGCTAGTAAGCTTTCCCTTTGAGGTTGCCTACAACTAGATATTGACTCATGTTGCCAAACCATCATGCAAACCAATTTTAGCATCCATTTACCATTTGTCAGAATGGTTGTAGGCATGTTAAAAATTACTATTTTCAACATTTAATTCACATCTTAAATTATTTGGGCACTTTGTACTTTCTTTTCTAGTAGGAGTTAGTGAGTTGTGATATGGTGCAACATATTTACACCAATCAAATGCCATTCTCCCATGCTCCATTCAATGATATATTTCATCTTCTTTGAAATTCCCAATATACTTGGAATTTTTCAATTTCAATCCATAAAATACTTCAAAAATAAAATCTCTACCATCTAATGTGTCCATCTATATTTTTTCATTTGAGATATATATATTTATTAAAAATTATTCGAATGCATCATGTTTATGTTGAATTTGAATATTTTCCTCACTTAAATTATGATATAAATATATTACTCCTCGACTCTTTCATGTCATTTTCTAATATTTAATATGTATCCCAAGCTCAAGTTTTGAAGTATACTTCCAATTAAATATTTTTTAAGACCCAATTTTATAATTAAATAACAAAAATATAAATTATAATTTTATTATGTATTTAAAATATAAAAGCATTAATATTAATACTATAGCTCATTTTTATCTCACAAAACAATTATCAACTTTTTGACAATTAAGGGATACAATGATAACTTACAAGATACAATGATAATAGTAAGTGCATAAACCATATTAATTGATAGGATTTTTTTAGTTTTGAACAAATTATTGTTGATTTAATATCACTCTTTTGAGGTATTTACAACCTTTATATCTATAGATTATATAGATATAGTTGTAACTGGAGTTTTATAGATCTTATATTACAAGTCGAAAAAGGACAAGCCAAGGGATCTTTTCCTTAGTTAGAATATAGTGTATGTTTCTATGAATATCACATATATCTAAAATTTGTACCATATAATTATAGAGTAAAAAAAAAAATAATGTTTAACTAAGTGGAGTACATATAGTTTTAGAATTATTTTCATTGACCATCATATCTACTGGTCTTATGTTTTCAATAGTCTTAGGTTCTTCCTAGTAGAAATGCCTATACTTTGATCTCTTTGGAACTCTCACAAAGGCACCTATACTATCAATGTTGGACCTTATGATCAGTTCTATAATAGTATTTTTTATGTTCTAGTGTTGGCTTGGCTTCTAAATTTGTATAAACCCTTGATATTATATATCATAACGACTTTCATGAGGGGAGCCATAGTATAAGGTATGGATATTTGTACTAGTGATATAATTAAAATTATGGCACTCTTGTACCAAGTTGTCTTATATTGTTCACACTTAAATGGTTGTGTTTGATCTAACTATAAGCTATCTTTTTTGGTGGATATTAATGATAAGATTTTAACTTTATTTTTGAAATCTTATTCTTAAAATTTACTTTAGAATCTTTAATATATTTTCTTTTAGATTTATAAATTTAACATATATGAAATATTTCATTATTTTTCTATGCTTTTCCCCTTTACATAAATGTATTTAACAATAAAATAAAACTTTCAAATCACTATTTTTCATTTTTGGTAAGAATATTATCATTTTAAAGATGAAATTAATATATTATCTTAAATATTTAAATTATTATTTTAATTATCTTAAATTAAATAAATAAAATTATTTTAATTGTCAAATTAAAGGAAAAAGAAAAACCAATGTGTAAAAGACATTCCCCCACCTCAAACATTGTTTAAAAGAAAAGAAATGTTTTTTCTTTGAATGCCTTCATTTCTTCACAAACTGAATCAGAGCATCATTTTGGTTTTCTTGGGCCTTGTTTTAAAGAAGTGATTTTACAAGTTTTTTTCCACTATTTTTTTCATATTGACATAAGATTTGAAATTACTTTTACTGGTTCATCCACTTCAGTGTAGGGTAGAGATAGAGTTCCTTGAAGACTACATACATCTCTTCAAAAATGAAAAACCTACAATCTGGAGAACATGCTTTCACAAGGAAGAAACTCCACTCTTACATCACTTGTCAGTTCTTTGTCTTTGCTATTAACATAACATTTTGTAATAAGCTTCTTGAAATAGGCACCACGTGTGTTATTTTAGAAAATGCTCTTAAAGTGTTTGACCAAATGGTAGATCCAAAAAGGGCTTCATGGAATACAATTATTGCAATAGATAAAATGGTTATCCTCACAAACCAGTCACATTGTTTCACCAAATGCAACGGGCATATCTCCAACTTGATCTATTCACTTTTGGCAACATAATCCTAGCATGCACCAAGATGGGAGAATTGGAACAAAGTATGAACATCATTTGAAGCTTAGCAGACAAGGAATTTCAATATATATTGTACTTAAAAGTTCTCTGGTAAATATAAATGCAAAATGTTGAATCCTATACAAGGCACGTGAAGTGTCCAATAGAATGCCTCACACATATTTTTTTCTCATGGATTGTAACAATTATATGTTATACACAGAATAGGTTCATTGATAAGGCTTTAGATCCTTTCAATTTGATGTAATTGTCAAATCTAAAATCAAAATCCATGTTTTCCAGCATCCTCCTAGCCTGTGCTAAAATAAAAGTTATGAAATAGGATATGGCCATCCATCATAGCATTGATGAAGTAAATTTGTTTTTAGATATTATAACTACAACTACCCTAGTAGACATGCTTGCAAAGTGTGGAAGTATACATAAATAATGAGAACTATTTGACGAAATGACAAAAAGAAAGGTGGTTTCATGGAATGTCATGATTGCAAGGTATGTACAAACTAGAACCATTGTAACTTCTTTCAAAAATTTAAGAAAATACTACTGATAGTTGTATAGTCAAATTCTAAAACCTTCAACATCCTTCCTATTTGTGCCCATATCAAATCTATGGAATAGGTTATGAACAACCATAAAAGCATAATGAAAAGAGTATTTGTTATCATACATTGCAGTTGTAAATGCTCTAGTAGGCATGTATGAAAAATGTGAAAGCATATACAAGGCATATGAAATATTTAACAAAATAGTTGAAAGAAATTTCCTCTCATGGATTGTAGCAACTATAGGATACACACAAAATGGATATTTTGAAAATTAGATTTGAGCTTTGCCAACCTAGACTTTCTTTCCAAAGTTGATGTTTCTTTGAATAAAAACCTTATGAAGGAATTTTCAGATCAAAACCTTGCAAAATATAGTAGATAAAGAGAGTAGGAAAATAAAAAATAAAAAATCCTTGCTACCACTATAGTAACCATATGAGGGGCATATGTAAAAATTGTGTAGGGTTTCTATGAGAAGGGCTTTCAATTTCAAGTATAAAATAGGATCCTGAAAGAAAATAATGTGTTTCATTTGCAACTTTTGTCATTCTCCTAAACACAACAATGCCCTTGCCTACTAATTTCCATATTCAATCAAAAAGGGGTGTTTGGGTTCAGCAAATACCCATTGAGAATTCTCATATAGTAGAGCAACATGAAGATTTTTTGGGAGATTATACCAACCAATGTCAAGGGACTACATCTAACCTAGCCATAGTTTGTCTAGATCACACCTCACTTCCACATAAATGCAGATTTTATCAAGTTGAGAGTAGAACAAATTCATCAGAATATGAGGAAAATTCTAGTTCATCTTCACCTCTAGAGGAGAAGAGGTGGGGAATCATGAGTATCTCTATGGATGTAGATCATTTCCCCAAAATCCTGGTGTGAGAAACAACTATTCTCCAATTTCTGGTTGCATGTACATAACACAATAGATTTTTCCAAGGCATACATCTCCTTTGAGATTGTTGCATGACATGTTCAACAATATTGCAAAGGGATTTAAATTACCATACAATCTAGGGCTATCATAATTTCACCCAGCTTGAATGTTGAGGGAAGAAGAAGGTGACCTATTCCTAATATTCAATCATTTGGGAAAAAAATTAGTAGTTTTCAATTTTCAGAGGTCAATAGTGAATTACTAGAAAGAAAATCAACCAGCCCCAAATGTATAGTTATATATTACATTCCACATTACTCCCCATTTTGGATGGCAACTAGTCAAAGCAAAAAATTTACATATTAATCAAAGTTTGGTGAGATCTATATTAGCACTTGGGCACTAGGATAATAGTACCAAAAGACATAGATCAACAAAAGCCAAACCATCCATTTTGTAGTCCAAGAAGTTAGATCTATCTAGCAGGTAGCCTAGTATGGCCATGAATGTATTATTTTTGGGAAAACTTAAACAAATCAAATTTCAATCAGTCATTGGCATCTAGTTTAGAAGTTAGTTTTTTTTTAGCATTTTTTAATTCAATTCAAGTAAGGCTTATATTGATTTTTTTCACTAATTCTTTTTGACTCTTTGATTCTCTTTTATAGGCATGTCATTGTTCACAATACATTATTACTACTTTGTGGGTCTTTTCTCTATGTTTGCCAAAAAATAAAGGGTTTCATTTCTTACAAGTTTTAACTCATATTGCTTTTCCTTTGGTCATATCACAATTCCCCATCTTTTACTAAGGCTCTACTTTAATTTCCAGCTATTTGATTGTGTTCTCATATTATTACATACGATTATTCCCTTATTTTGGTAGCTATTATAATTTTTTGAACCACAATATGAGGGATTTCTTTCTGGAGATTAATGTTACATAATCCATTGGAATTTAAATAATCCCTTGAATGATAGAGCCTCATCCAATAAAAATATGTGATATCCTCTTGTGTATTTTATTGTTCGGTAAAAACTTGAACTTCTTCTGCTCTATTGTCTTTTGGAGCTAGAAACATTTATATCACTTGCAATTTAGAGTTCATGATTTCCTCTATTGATATTTAACAAGTCTTTTATGCTAGGGCACAACCCTCTACAAGTCTATTTTGCATTTTAATGTTTTTTAAGTTAATGTTTTTTAACTAGATCTGTGAGATCCAAATTTGATCTAAATATTTCTACTAGCACTGTATGTTTTAGGAGTATTTGAGTAATGCATATGAACTGGATCTTTGAGACCCAAGTTTGATCTAACCTTTTCATAGCCTATACCTTCCCCTCATTATTGAGGAACCCTATTTTTCTCTTGCCTTTGTCCAGTTTGTTTTTTGGGTTTGTATTGGTCTCGTTCTCTTCTTCATTTTACTTGGTCATGAACTCTAGAAGGCCTTGCATTAAACATTTATTTTCCTCATTAAATTTCCAAGTCTACTCATTTAAAACCTTAGAAGAGCTAACTAGAATAGCTCCATTCTCACGTACCTTCAAGAACTTGTGTGTCAAGATTTCTATTGTGAGGGAGAAGTCAACCAAAACTAGAATATTGAACAAATATGACTAAAATTGCAGTAAGATTTTCCATTCACAATTTTTTAATAATAATATATTATTTACATTGAACTCATTTTTTAAATTTACCTACTAGTGCACATCAGCCATGGAAATTGTCAAATGAAGAAATACATTAATTTTAGCCAAGATGACAACAGTGTTTGCATGTTGTAGCCTATTCTTGAGAAGATTCGTTATGTCAAAAATATCACTATTTTCAGAAGGAACATACTTAGAAACTAAATCAAGAACAAGGCATTGAGCCCACTCACTAAATTCCCTGATCCTACAATATTTTTTCAAAATAAGTTAAGAAATTTCAACATGAGAATTTGCATTAGAAGATGTGTGCACCCCAAAAGATTCTACAAATAGTGCATATGGAAAATACAAGGTTCTCACAATATATTGTTCTTAACCAAAGTAGCTCATAAGCAAAACTAGCAATTGTAATAAATAAATAGCAATAATTCCAATATGATAGATAAGATTAGAATAACAATAATTCCAATTTTGATAAATAAATAAATAAATAGCAATAAGATTAGAATTCCATAGTTTATTAAGATTGTTGTTTGCATCAGTGTTGGATCACACTCTATGATCCATCATAGGGATGATAGAGCTATAGGATAAAGCTTACAGATCCTAATGAATCCTAATGATGCTAAACCATTAAGCCTAATTCAAAATGTTAATACAAATAGAAGCCTACATGCTAGAATTTAGAATCTAAATAGCAAGCTAAAAAGCTTGTCTAAATTTGGCTTAACAATAATTTTAGCTAAGAAGAGGATACATAATAGGAACAAAACATGGTAGTGATGAACTTATCTTCCTCTACAATGTTTTCTAATTTGAAAAGTGATTTTATCTAGTGTATGGAATACAAGCAATTTTTTTCAAGCAACACATTTTTTCCCTTGAAAATTTCATTGTCATTTACTATTAGATTCTATAAAACATTTGTGAACAATCTATTTCCTAGCAATGTGAGGGTACAAGTTACAAAGCACACCCAAAAATAATGGACAAGAATCTTGTCATTGAAATATGGAAAATGAAGTTAGTCATTTATTTTCAAGTTTTGAAACTAATTTCAATGGCATTAAGAATATTAACAATTAAAAGTCAATATGTATAGTTCTCTAATTAGTATAACATTTATTTTGTATTTTTAAATAAGGGAAGAAAATGGATGGAAAGTCTAATTTTTATGGTCTAATGATTGTTAATAGGTGGGCCTATTACTTTTCGTCTCTATGTTTTGTGGGTGCTTCCCTCTCTTCACAACAACATTCATTTTTCCTCTAAGAGAGATCCATTTTAACAAAAGAGTGTAGATCTATATGTATTGCTTGGGTAGCTATTTCTTATCTTGCACATTGGGTGATCTCTCCTTAGACCTTATCCTCATAGCTACTTCATGGGTCACTTGTGGATGTTGATTGTTAGTTTTTGCTTAACATTGTTTTCCAATTTCTTGAATGTGATTACTTCTCATGTACATATCTTCATACCAGATGATGAATTCCTCATGGAAAAAGGTCATTAGCTCCACCTTCTTGGAATGTAAACAATTGAACATGTTTGAACTAGTTCCTATAAGTGCAAAAGTCGTAACCTTGGTTTCAATGTATTTGAAATTCCACAAATAGGCTGAAAAGTTACTCTAAAATTATTTCTTATTAGGGTCTTGGTTTAGCAATAGGAGCAACTATGATGGATGTGAAGAAAGAAACTATATTGGCTTCCATTTTGGTTCTGACATTGGCTTATGTCTTGGTTCTATGGTGTAAAAATATATTATGGAAAAATATTTTTCCATTTTATATAATAGGTCTTTAACCCCTTTTTACAAGAAATTGTAGTAGAGACTCACGTCTAAACTATTGTTCTATTTCAAAGATGTCTTTAGATATGTTATCTTTTTGACATGCATAGTTGGATAAGTTCTTGATGTGGTTGACCCTTTGTGAATGTGATTTTGGAGAGTTTTAGTATTAAGATGAAAGAAAAGAGTAGAAACCCAAAATTATCTTAATTGGATAGATTTCTCACCTCATTTATTATTTTTTACTCATTTATTCATTTTGAGTTTTCTCATTGAATAGAGCTTGCCACCCATTTTCTTCTTTTATTTTATGATGGAATATACTTTCTTATATTGCTATTACTTTTAGTGAATTTTTTGTAAGATTATTTATATTTATTTATTGTGAGAATTGTCAAAAACTAGCAATTGTCTCTTGTAAATGAGAATTTAGTTTGTTACTTCATCAAGGCCTAATAGACCTTGGAAACTAATAGTGGTAAGATCTATCAATTTTTTACATATCTTGAATTCAATGGTTAATTACCTATATAATCTGATGTATTTTTTTATATTCATTTTGTAGAAATGTATTGATAAACTCAAAGAAGGGGATAAGCTTAAGGTTTTGGATCCATATGATGGTGATGTTGTAGCTATTGGGCAGATTCATTCTCTGTCCACTATACATGGATCTAACTTGAATGGAACTGGAGATGCCAATGTAAATATTGTAAAGGTCACAAGTAATGTTCCACTTGCTCATGAAGATGAAATAGATGGAGCCATTCATCTCAAAGGGAAAGAGGGAACCTTCACATGATGGCCACTAAAGTATTTGCAAAAAAAAGTACATAGTTGATCAATGCTTTATAATGTTCTATTTGTTAAAATTTTTGGATCGTTTCTTAATATTGCACTAATTTGAAAGTGATATTTAAATATTGACTATCAAGGTGTATTTGAAAGAGTTGGAAACTCTTAGACAATTTTGAAATTTTTATTATATCATGTACTCTTTTAGACAAATTTAATGTGTTATTGCATATTACCTTTCTTTACCATGATATCAAATCAATCTTTTAATTTTATTATGTTGTGGCTTGTTCATGTGTATATTTTCATTTGCTTTTATGTTTTAGTTCAAGTCTATATCATGTTTTTTGTATTTTAAAATTTAAACTATTGAATAAATTATTCATTTAATAACCATATTTGCTACTAATGAATATAAATGATCAATAAATGACATTAACAACAATGAACTACCAAATGAACTATCAAATAAACTACCAAATATAGTACCAAATAAACTACCATAATTACCAAAAAAGATACCAAGTAACAACAATAAATGACTAAATTAATGACCTAATCAATGATTAAAATAGTTTAGTCATAAATTTGGTCAGGAGATAAATGTCTGGCAATAAACTACCATTGGTTACATGATCAAACTTAGTCACATATCTACAATTTTTAGTAGTTTATTTAGTAATATATTATTGTTTTTGTACTAGTGGTCTATTCCTTCTTGCTATGAGTAACATTTACATACCAATCTTTCCTTGTTCCTTACTATTTGACCTTGTTCATTCATCTTGTTTCTCTAAATACCCATTTAGTTCCTATCACATTCTTGTTTATTGGTCTTTGGACTGATTCCCATGTCTCATTCTTTTCTATCTGATCTAATTCCTCTTTCATAGCTTTCTTCCAATAGTCATCTTTACATGTTTCATTTGCATTCTTAGATTCAACTTGAGATATCAAACATAGTTCTTCATTGATCACACCTTTATCTCTGCTTCCAATGATCTTCTTGAGTAGATTCTTTGTCATATTCTTATATGAAGTAGGAGTTGTTATCTCAACTCTTGGCTCTAATGAAGGTTCTAATATTTGTTCCTATCTTATCTCTCTTTCATTCTATAAATTATTGCTAGTCTCAAAGAATACTTCATCATTCCTCGGTTCAATAACAACATCATCATCTAAATTGTAATCAACTACTCTTTCTCATATCTTGAATGTCTCATCAACTCTTACATTTTTACTTTCCATAATAGTCTTAGTTCTTCTATTATTGCATCTATAAGCCTTGATTTTCAATGAATAACCAAGAAACATACCTTCATCACTTCTAGTATCAAACTTACCAATATTATCATCTCTTTTGATATAACACTTACTGCCAAAAATTATAAAATACTTAACTGTAGGTGAGTGACCAAACCAAAATTCATATGGGGTCATGTTTGCACCTCTCCTAATTTACACTTTGTTCATAGTGTGGATTACTATATTCATAACTTTTCTCCAAAACATCTTGGATACATCATTCTTAGCTAAGATAGCTTTTACTGCTTATGTTACTGACCTATTTCTTCTTTCTACTATACCATTCCATTCAGGGGTTCTCAGAGCTGATAACTATCTTTTGATTCCATTAGATTCACAAAAGAGGTTAAAATAATTTGAAGTAAACTCTCCCCCTCTATTTGATCTTAAACATGTAATTCATCCTCAACTCTATTCTTGAATATCTTGTACTTATTAAATGCCTCATATTTTTTTTAAAGAAATGCAGCCCACATCATTTTAGAAAAGTCATCAACTAAAATCATGAAATACCTTTCACCATAGAATCCTTTAGTCTTTTTAGGACCACCAAGATCTATGTGTACAATCTCCAATTTTGTTGTAGTAGTAAACTTCTTGCTAGGAAAAGAAGTTTTGTTATGCTTTGCTAGAACACTCTCCTTGCAAATTGTGTTAGTAGGCTTTATAACATTGGGAAAATCTCTAATTGCAAACATACTAGTCATCACAATGTTGTTCAAATTTATATGACAAAATCTCTTATACCATAACCAACTATCATCTACCTTTGCAACCAAACATGTAATTTCAGTAGGATTCAACTAAAATGCATTACCTCTATACTTTTTCTTTCTTTTAGGAAACTTAGATGCATAATGAGAAAATTTATTGCAAGTCCAAAATTTAAAGATTTTCTTACCATCCTTCTCTCTCCTTACCAGAAGGGCTACTCCTCCTTCAATATTTCTATATTCATCAAATTTTCTACAATTAAAAAAGTCTCCTCTAGCACTTGTGCTCCTTGATAAACTAGGTTGAATATTCAAGGCACTAAAAGTTGTTTCTATTCTGGTCAATTTTCTAGATTGTATAAGTTCATTCCCAACTACTTTAAGCTTTCCAAGAAATGTTTCCTTTCTAAAATCTTTGGTACAAGATATCAACAACTGTCTCATTTGAACTACTAACTTAAACAGTGGTGTTAAGGTCTTCATTATCTTCCATATGACCCCATCATTTTCTTTGGTTTCTCCTTGAGATCTAATACTTGTAGTAATTTATGATATTCTACCTACAGATGTCATTATAGATTTATCTTCCATCATTTTAGCATCTTGAAATGCAAAAATCCAACATTGTAGCCTCAATTTCTTAAAATATTCATTAGCTTCAAAACTAGTTTCCAAAGCTTTTCAAATCAAATGAGAAGTAACAAGTGACTTTACCTAGTTGTATTCAATTTTAGGAAGAGTTCAGACAATAGTACTTCTCTAGATCTCATGTTTCACATAAAAGATCTCTCTCTTCTTCGATACAAGTTCCTAAATCACTTTCAACAGTGACTGCCTTTTCTAATTATTTCAAAATCTAATATCTAAGATCTGTACATAGTAGATGTGTCTTCATATTTTCCTTCTAGCTGCCATAATTTGTTCCATCAAACTTTAGACTATCTTTTCTTAACATATTTTCCATGGATCTCCCAAAGTTGTTAAACTTTATCTTCATGGACTTGATCCTCTGATGCCAATTATTAGAAATAATAGTCCACCAAGATAACTGAGAGGGGTGGGAGTGAATTGGTTATCCAATAATTAAAACATTTATCAACATTAAATAATCTTATACATTCAACCAAAGTAAACAACAACCATAACAAGAAGCACATAGACAATTACACTAGATCTATTAACTAGGGAAACCCCTGATTAGAGGGAACACCTCGATGGGAATGATGCCCACAAGATGATGTACTAATATAAATATTCCTTGTTAGAGGATGGACCCTATTAGGAGTCTATTACAATATTTAGTACATATGAGTCCCTGTTAGGAGACTTTGAATCTTTTTTAGAAGATTCTAACCCTATTAGGAGTTGTGCCAACTGATATAGAGTAAGCACAAGGAAGCGAAATCAATCAACCTTCTACCCCAAAACCTCCAAACTCCAAAAAGGGCTAAGAAAGGGTTATGATTTACTTCCAAATGGATACTACTCTAATATTACAACTTTTCAATAGATTTACAAACCCAACTCTCCAAAGAAGACAAGAATCCAACTTCTTCCTACTTGGATCAACAATAGCCTACTACCCCCCAACTTGGAAAAAGTGGTTTTGTGATATTCCAAACCTTCCTAACACCAATGGTGGCTTGAGGAAACCTTAACATGACCAAAATGAGGAAAATAATTGATTAGACCTACTATTAACAACCCATAAAATAGAATGCAACATTTGACCTAAAAGGCAATTAGGCCTCCTAGTTTAGTTTTTCAGCAATAACCCAAAACTCTTCCAAAGGATCTAGAAAAAAAAGTATAGTTTTAGACACCCTTTTCCAAGTATTAAATGAATCTGAAGTCTTAAAGCTCCACTCCACTCCAGCATACCTTAACCCAAACCATGCACTCGGGCCTAATTAGCAACTTTAGGCATGGTCTATAAGGAAATGGCAAAGAGATGGGTTCATGGAATAAAACCACAACTTTAGAGTATTATTATAACCCAAAAAGAGATTTTTTTCCTTCACACCAAGTCCCCAACTTCCTTCCTTCACATTACTTCATCAATTTGCTCAAAAACTGGTCTAATACATAAGGAATATTAGACCTGGGGCTTGCTCCTAAAAATCTCTGTTGCAACCTCCTACTTTAGGGCTTTTGAAGTATGAATTTCCATCACCCTAACTTGATTTGTACCCATTTGGCACAAATTCCAATGGTGGGATCTCAAGTTAAGGTCATTTCTTTGGCCAAACCCTGATTTTGAGGGTTTCATAGGGCAATGTTCAAGAAAATTCAATATCTTGGGTTCCTCAATTGCTAGAAACTTGAAACTAGTTCCAATGCTTCACAAATTAGTAGGTCTAGTACAAAAAATTTCACTTCCCAATCATGTAAGGCCATACTGTATGGAAAAATTAGAGAAACTCCTCTTGAAACAACATATTTTATTAATTTCAAAGAGCAAGTACATATGTTTCTTCATATTACCTCTCCCTTTGGGTTTCTATAGCCTTTATAGGCTATTTAAAATAGGTAGAACCACCCAATGGTAGTTTTAGCCATTAGGAGTAGTTTTTTTTGAAAAAGTTGTCAAATTATTGCAAAAGTTGCTAATGCAACTTTTGTAATTTTTTCCATTTTGACAAACCTTCTTCCTAATTCAATTCTAACCTTTCCTAAGTGTTATTCTAAGACTCAAGAAACCTAAAATACCCTAAAAAACATAAAATAAATCAAAATTTCACCTTTTGGATCAAATGATGCCTAGGTTCATATTAACACCTTGGGGTCTTGTATCCATTACATGGGTGGATGACATTAAGGAGATTTATTAATCAATCCTAAGGCCTTATTACATTAAACAAAATCAACATTTTGATTAAGTGTTCTACACCATTCTCCCCTTCATAAAGAAACTCTAGACTCTAGAGTGTTGTGAAGTGAAGGATCAACACCAAAGGCCTTGAGATCTTTTTTTGTCATCCATGTTGCATCTGCTACTGTTTTCCCTTTCCATTGCACTAGATACTCATAATAAGTCTTCCTCCTAATCTTCTTACTGATCCTTTTTTCTAGAATGGCTTACACCATGGGTCTAGGCTTTGGTGGGATAGTTTTCTTCAACTCTTCTTTGAGATCTGCAAGTGTACCTACATTAACATCATCTGCAACAACACCCTTAAAAGCATACAAGATAGAGACATTGAAAATAGGTGACAAATTGTTAGCTTAAAGAATAATTTTGAAAACTGAGTGTCAATACACTTAACAAGGTGACACTTAATGTTAAGTGTTTGTAAAGCCTTTAACCAGGTCACTATTGACACAGTGTAAAGCCTTTAACAAGGCAGGCCTTTAACAGGGCAGACCATCAGAGGTGGTTGAAAATTATTGCTGTAGTAAATTTTGTGGGTACTATCCCCACCCTAGTTTTACCTTCTTATTCCTGGAGAGTTTCTGGGTTACCAAATTCCAGCGTTATGAGTTGTTGATGCATGTGTTTAGTTTCATATTTGTTTGATGTATTTAAATGCATGCAATTTACTTTCAATTAAAAGTTTTATTGGCTAAAGTGTGATACTTATGATTCACCCGCTCCCCCCTCTCATAAGTACTCTTTCCATATTTGAATATTCCAACAATTGGTATTAGAGCATATCCAGATTCTCACAAGGAAAAGCCTAATAGCTTGGAGGAAAAGATCTAAAGATGGAAGCTTTCAAACATGGAAAGATCATTGAAAATCAGGTGATAGATGTGCAACTTGCTCTGCATAGCTTCGAGGAATTTAGAAACAAGTTGAGAAATTCATTAAAAAAAAGGAAGGATCTAGCCATAGCTGAAAATGAGATAAACTACAAAGAGATTGATACCACCAAAATATTTTCCAACGGAGACACTAAAGAGTTTGATGCAGCAATAGCAAAATTGATGGAGAAAAACAAAGCTCAAATAGAGGAGATAAGATCTCTCAAGATGGAACATGAATCAAAGGCCATAATGATATGTGAAATTACTGAACAAAAGAAAAGAGCAGTTGATGATAAGGTCATGATGGAAATAACAAAAGAAATCTTGCAAACAGACTTGAAGAAAAATGTACTGAATTGACAAGGATCTCAAACATGCAGATGGATACACTTGCCCAAATGATGAACCTTCATCATGAACTCAATGTGAAAGATATTGAGATCTCTACTTTGAAGATGCAAAATGAACAAATGTAGAATGAACTAAATAGAGAAAGAGAGGTGGTAGAGAATCTCAACAAGTCAAGTGAAGCCATCAAATATTTTGAGCAATTACTGAAATCCCCAAGATCAACCCACGATACATCAGGACTTGGATACAACAGCACTGAAGTTAGAGAATCATCAAAGAGTGCAGAACAAAGAAGTGATAAAGGCAAAGATGTTAAACCTACATGTCATTTCTATGGAAAGAAAGGACATACATCTAACGTATGTAGAAGCAAGAATGCCCATCAGCATGATAAACCTAAAAGTATAAACCATTGTCATAGATGCAAGAAGCAAGGTCATCAAGCATATGAATGTAGAACTAAAACTACTAAGACATCAATATTTGATGGACATTAATATAATTGCAAAAAGTATGGACATAGAGCTTTTGAATGTAGATCAAAGCCTATGTGGACATTAAATCAACCAACAAAGACATCAAACCATGAATTTTGGGATTACAACACTAGGTACAGTTGTCACTATTGTCAAGAATATGGACATATTCCACAAAACTACATAAGAACACATTTTAGAGGGAACTAAAAAAGATGGTTGAGTCAAACTACATGTTTCGGTTGCTTAAAAACTGGTCATGTCAGCAGGAATTGCCCAACAAGGTCAAAGGCATCAAGTTTTGAGTTCAGCAATGGAAAGGAAAAGATAGATGTTGGATATATTAGAAGTGAAATGAATAAGACATGGAAGAAGAAAGATGAGTATAGCACATCAAGTGCAGAGATCACTTCACCTAATAGGTCAAGTGATCACACTTCATCAAATTAAGCAAGAATAAGTGTGTGGGATTGATAAACCAAGTTACATCATAAATCAGTCCCAAGACATAGAAGAACTACAAAGAAGAAATCAACATAAGCAAAGATGCTAAGTCAAAATTGATAACTTTGCAAGATCTGTCAAAGTTGTCTTCAGGTGCCAAGTTGCTAACAGCAATCAAGTTGATAGATGATGTCAAGCTATGAAATATCAATATGAGTCGAGTAAAGTGAAACACAATGGGTGTCAAGTCATGTTGAAACCCTTCAGGTATTGAGTAGAAAGTTGTTAGTGCACTAAGCATTAATTACTCTATTTTGAAGGGTACATAAATTCAATTTTTGATCATTTTTTTGACCATTCAAATGAGAAGCAAAGCCGAGAAGAGTAGAGAAGATCAAGGTCAGCTCAGAAGCCATTTTTGAAGATTTCAACAGTGATTCAGGACAAGTTTCATCAATTTGAGGTATTTTACTTAAGTGCCAAGCTACGTAGAATTTATAAACTTGTTTAAATCATAAACTCTAGTTTGGAAAACAATGGCATATGGGTTAGGAACCACTAAGGGTAGAGAGAGTCATGAGATACAACTAGTCAGCAATGAAGTTAAACAACCTAATTTTAAGCCCATTCCAGAAGTAGCATACAAGAATGATCCTGCAAGTGCATTATCAGTTATTCCAAATAAATTTGTTATGGTCCAAGATGTTTGCAGATGTTATAAAAGTAAAATTGGAGCCATAGGAGATTTAGAAATCTATAATGCATATGAAAAATTGTGAGAACAAAAGACTGAAAGATGAGTTCTCAATAATAGAAAGAAAAGGATTAACCAAAACCATAGTATTTCTGATTGTTTTTCAAAACTAAATGGGTACAGATAGTTCTAAGCAGAATACACGATGGAGCTTTTTGGTTAGAGTCAGGGCCAGTAAAATTCACCAAGAAAACTGTTCACATGGTTACTGGTATTCCAACCCTAGATCGGCCAAAGACCCTGTGAAGTGACAAAAGGGAAGTAATAGAGAAAAATACAGGTGCTAAATGGAACAATAGAGGAATGACTATCAACACAGTCATAGATCCCCTACTAGATTTTTCTATGAGAATCATTTCACACAAATTCTATCAATCAAGCAGGTTAAACAGTGTACCTTGTATAGTAGTTGATATTGCATACAAGATAATAAAAAAGGATCACACTTATGATCTAGCAGAGCTCATGTTTCAATAGATTAATGAAAATCTGGGAGCTATAAGGAAGAGCAAGGGAGCTCAGTGCAAATTTGGATCAGTTTTGATATGCATATTTTGCTATCTGATGAAAGAATTTCCTTCTATGGGTAAGGTAAGATGGAGTCTAGACAAAACAATTGTTGAACAAATCAATGGATACATTGAATAGATGGGTGAAAATGTTGATGCCCAAATGACTAGTTACTTTGAGGACTTCAAAAAGTCCATGAAACAAAGAATGAGGATTCCAGTCTCATTGATTGAGAAATATGAAAAGGAAATTTGTTTTCTTGTAGATATAGATTACACCTACATACAAGTAGTTATACCTAGAGTAAGATGGCTTAGGCCACTAGGTTATGAACTTGATATTGATCAAGCTTCTACAGCGATAACAACCCTACTTGTAGAAGAAGCTGATAATAATGCAAAAACTTTTGGAACCTATGATGCTGTCAAATCAAGGGTGATAATAGATTTGAAGACTGCTTCTATAGCAAAGAAGAAAGAAAAAATCGTGAGATAAATCAAGAGAAAATATGGCATTGAAGAAGAAGGAATAGCATAAGAGGAAGGAGAAGACATTGAAGAAGAAGGAGATAAACCTCAAGGTCTAACTCAAGGGTTAGGAGAAGATAAAGAGGAAAGTACTGAGGAAGAAGAAGTCGAGGAAGCACCAGTTTGATGGGGACACAACCCAACAACCAGAATAGACACAATAGAAAAAGGAAATTATATTAACTGAGAAAATAAGCTGGTACAAATAGTGCAGAGAAAATAAACTCAAAACATGCCCTGCGGGCTTACAATAGCATAAATCTGGAGAATATTTCTCCTTTTAGCACCTCCTCTCAAGCTCCAATCCGAACTGCCTTTTACAATGCCAGAAATCTCCTTAAATAGACCCTGAAGGGTTAAGGACTAGGAGTACATTCTAGAAAGTGCTAGTAGGCATCCACCGACAAAATAGAAGGTTCCGGAAGCTGCATTAGAAGTCGGTGCAATTCTAGAAAAATCCAGAAACGGTAGCCGAACTTCCGGGAGGCATAACTTTTGAACCGTAACTCCGATTGACGAACCGTTTACATTTTCGGAAAGCTCTCGAAGCGCTCTATAGCCCTATGGACCAGCTTCGCTCGTCCCCCATTTTTTGACCCTTTTTGAGGTCATTTAATGCCCCAAACCTGACTCTGAAGCATTCTTAGGGGGTCTCCAAAACCCGAAAAACTGCAATAACTTTCAAACCGTGGGGCCTTTTGACCTGATTCTTTTTCTGGAATGCTCTAAATCTTGATTACATTCATCTGGCCAAGTCACACCTTCTAGGTCACCAAAATGATGGTCAAATTGCATGCTCCTATTTTTTCGGGATTTTTAAATGCACTGATAGTTGAACTATGAGAGTTGGAACCTTTATTTGAGCCAAATGGGTATCCAAAAATATAAAGACATAGAATAGAAACTAAGTCTAAGTACATTTTTTTGGGTGACACAGGATTGCCCTTATACCTCTGGATGCTCCTGCATCAGACACCCAGGGTAGATTGAAAAGTGACCCTGTCACTTTATGGATGGTAGAGGAAATCCCAAATGGGAAACCTCAGCTGCTGAAATCCAAGTTGAGTCTTCGATCGATCGTCCTTTCCATTTGACCAAATACTCTTCATACTGCCTGTTTCTGGTACTCCTACCCACACGATGATCTAGAATGTCTTCTATCTCCTCCTTCTTAGAAGCAGGAATTGGGCATGGTTCTAAAACCAGCTCCTCATCTGCACCATCATCATGATACTCTGTCAAATCTGCAATGTTGAAAATGGGAGAAATGTGAATACCATCTGGCAGCTCCACCTCATATGCATTTCCTGAGTTATGTTTCTTCAAAATTTTGCAAGGGCCAAATTTCTTCATTTTCAGCTTGTTGTAGGTACCAACTGGAAATCTTTCTTTTCGTAAGTGCACCATGACAAGATCCCCTACTTGGAATTCCTTATGTCTTCTCCTTGCATCAGCCCTAGCTTTATACTCTTGATTCATCTTGATAATGTGTGCTTGGACCTCCTCATGTAGACGCTTGATGTGTTCAGCAAATTCCTCAGCTTCAGCACTTGTTCTCTCCCCTTGTTCTATCTTCCTCAATTCTGGTGCAGTCCTTGGGCTATTTCCATATACAATTTGAAATGGTGATTTTCCAGTACTCCTATTTACAGAGTTATTATAAGTAAACTCTGCCTGTGGTAGAATCAAATCCCATCCCTTAGGCTTATCTCCAACTAAACATCTCAGCAAATTGCCCAGACTTCTATTTACCACTTCTGTTTGGCCATCAGTCTGTGGGTGATGCGTGGAACTGAATTTCAAGTCTATTCTCAACTTCTTCCACAATGTCCTCCAGAAATACCCCACAAATTTAGTATCTCGGTCAGAAACTATACTTCTTGGAAGACCATGTAGTCTTACCACCTCTTTGAAAAACAAGTCTGCAATATGGACAGCATCATGAGTTTTATGGCATGGAATGAAAAGTGCCATTTTGGAGAACCTATCAACCACCACAAATACTGAGTAATTACCCCTTTGTGTCCTTGGCAATCCAAGAACAAAATCCATACTTATGTCCTCCCATGGCCTTGATGGAACAGGCAATGGCTAATATAGGCCAGTATTTTGACTAAACCCCTTGGCCACTTGACAAACCTGGCAACTCTGTACAAACTTCTTCACATCCTGTGTAATTTGAGGCCAAAAATAATGTTCTCTAAGAATGGCAATGGTCTTGTCCCGACCAAAATGTCCTGCCATCCCTCCACTGTGTTTCTCCTTAATCAGATTTTCCCTCATGGAACTCCTTGGAATGCACAATTGACTACCTTTGAACAACATGCCATCCTGAATCAAATAGTCTAACCACTTGGTTCTATCTACAGCAACAGGTTCTTTACAAGCTTTCCATGCTTCAGCAAAATCAGGATCCTCGGGGTACAAATTCTTGAGTTCATCAAACCCAACTATTTCAACCTGCATTGTTGTAAGCAACAACTGTCTCCTACTTAATGCATCTGCAACCCTGTTAGATTTTCCACTTCTATGCTTTAACACAAATGTATAACTCTGCAAGAATTCTACCCACTTCATATGCCTCTGATTCAATTTACCTTGGCTATTTAGGTACTGTAATGCCTGATGATCAGTATACAAAACAAATTCCTTTGGCAATAAATAATGCCTCCATTTCTTTAAGGCCTGAACTATTGCATAGAACTCTTGATCATAAACAGAATACTTCTTCTTTGCATCATTCAACTTTTCACTAAAATATGCAATAGGCTTACCTTCTTGGCTTAATACAGCCCCAATAGCGCTACCACTAGCATCACAGTCCACCTGGAATACTTTTCTAAAATCTAGAAGTGCCAACATAGGCTGTTCAGTCACCTTCTTCTTCAGCAATTCAAAACTTCTCGCAGCTGCTGCAGTCCATTTGAACTCTTTTCTATCCCCTCTTATTGTATCAGTTAGGGGTGCACATATGCCACTGAAATTCTTAATAAACTTCCTGTAAAAACTAACCAGACCATGGAATGATCTTACCTCAGTAGCAGACCTTGGAGTAGGCCATTCCAAGATGGCTTTTACCTTCTCTGGATCCATTTTGAGACCTTCAGGTGATATAACAAATCCCAAATAGACTAACTCCCTTTTTGCAAAGACACACTTCTTTAGATTAATTAACAGTTTCTCTTCCCTTAGCCTTTCAAAGACACTACGAATATGCAGTAAATGTTCTTCCAAAGTCTTGCTGAAAATTAAAATATCATCCAAATAGACAATAACAAATTTTCCCAAGAACTTCTTAAGTACCTCATTCATGAGCCGCATGAAGGTGCTTGGGGCGTTTGTCAATCCAAAGGGCATGACTAACCACTCATAAAGACCCTCCTTGGTCTTGAAGGCTATTTTCCACTCATCTCCTTCTCGAATCCGTATCTGATGATAGCCACTCTTCAGATCTATCTTTGTGAAGTATTGAGCTCCACTCAAGCAGTCCATAAGATCACCCATCCTTGGTAAAGGAAACTGGTACTTGATGGTTATCCTATTTATAGCTCGAGAATCTGTACACATCCTCCACTCTCCATCCTTCTTTGGTGCAAGTACTGTAGGTACTGCACATGGACTCAGGCTCTCTCGAATCAAGCCCTTCCTCAATAGCTCCTGAACCTATCTATTTAGCTCCTCTGTTTCAGTAGGAGTCATTCTGTGAGCAGCCTTGTTAGGAAAACTAGCTCCTGGAATCAGATCTATCTGATGACTGATTTGCCTTACTGGTGGCAATCCATCTGGAACATTATCAGAGATAATATCTCCAAATTCTCCTAGTAAATCTGAAACTTCAAATGGTATTTCACTACTACCTTCTTTATCTTTTCTAGGAATCAAAGCATAGCACATGCGTTGATGTTTCATGCCATCTAAAAACTTCCTTCCATCAACAAGACAAATCCTAGCACTGCTACATACCTTTTCACCTTCCTTTTTCATGGGCTTCAATTTGTGGCGAACTCCATCCTTTGTCAGAGAGTATGTGTTTGCATGTCCATCATGTATTGCATGTCTATCAAACTGCCATGGTCTACCCAACAATAGATGGCAAACATCCATCGAAATAACATCACAGAGGACTTCATCATGGTAACTACCAATTTTGAATTTTACTAAACATTGTTCACTTACCAGGACCTTATGATCATCTTTTACCCAAGAAATTCGATAGGGCTGGGGATGTTTCTCCCTCTTGAGCTTCAGCTTAGAGACCATCTCTTCGGATACCAAGTTATCAGTGCTACCACCATCAATGATCACATCACAACATTTATCCTCACACTTGCATCTGGTACGGAACAAGCTCCTCCGTTGTCCTGGTTCATTTTCACCACTTAGTAGGACTCTTTCATTTACCAAGGTCTCTCCTCTTTCTGCATCCTCTGAATGTGATGATTGTGGATCCTCATCCACATGAGCAACCCTAGATTGGCCCTCAGTTCTCCTATCTATCCTTCCTTGTTGCTGTGGGCATTCAAAGGCACAATGACCTTCTTCATTGCAATGGAAATAGGTACCACGGAAGCCTCCTCTTCCTTGCCCATGTCCTCTACCTCTTCCTCTTTGATTTCCAAAGTCTTGATCACGGGAGCAGTTGAAACCCTCATTCCTCTAGTTCCTGCTAGTACCCTCATCTTCATTTTTCTTTTGAGTTTCATTGCGGCCTCCAGATGATCTACCGCTTCCCCTTCCTCCTTGACCGTGCCCTCTTTGTCTTCCTTCAAACCTTTTACTCAGCTTCTCTTCAACTCGTAGGGCAAACTGGTATGCTTCTTCAACGCTGGTCATTCTTACCAGACTTAGTTCTTCCTGGATGCTAGGTCGTAACCCACTGATATAACGAGCAACCTTCTCCTTATTTGCTTCTACATGCCCCGCTCTAATCAGGAGTCGGTAAAACTCCTCTGTATATTCTTGGACTGATCTTCCTGCTTGCTTTAACCCATGCATCTTTTTAAACAGATCAAGCTCGTAGTCCACAGGAATGAACTGCTTCTTCAATTTGTCCACCATGCGATCCCATCTTGTGATCTTCTCCTTTCCTCTTCTAAGTCTTTCCAGTTGAACCTCTTGCCACCAGATTTTGGCATGGCCTTTTAGTTTGGCCTTTGCAAACTTAACCCTATCTGGGTCCCTTATATCCTCATATTCAAAGTATTCGTCCAGTTCATTGATCCAATCGATCAACTCATCTGGTTTCAAATTTCCCAAAAATATACCCACTTCAATTGTAGGCCTTTTCCCAAACCTAGAAATGGCCCTAAAAAGCCTTTCCTCTACAGGATTCAGAACTTCCTCGTCAACTTCCATTACTTCCTCTTCATTGTCATCCTCACTATTATCATCTGCGGCAATATTTGCTCCTCTACGAAGCTCCTCTTGCAATGCTTGTACCTGTCTCTGGAGGGCTCTAACCTCCTCAGGATCAACAGCTCTGGCCCTTCCACCACGCTCTCTTTGTGGAGGCATCTTCTAACTCGAACCCACAACCACACAGTCCTGGTGCAAACTACCTCACAGTCGGCACTCTGTCTACACACTCAGGAAAACCGGCTCTGATACCACTTGATGGGGACACAACCCAACAACCAGAATAGACACAATAGAAAAAGGAAATTATATTAACTGAGAAAATAAGCTGGTACAAACAGTGCAGAGAAAATAAACTCAAAACATGCCCTGCGGGCTTACAATAGCATAAATCTGGAGAATATTTCTCCTTTTAGCACCTCCTCTCAAGCTCCAATCCGAACTGCCTTTTACAATGCCAGAAATCTCCTTAAATAGACCCCGGAGGGTTAAGGACTAGGAGTACATTCTAGAAAGTGCTAGTAGGCATCCACCGACAAAATAGAAGGTTTCGGAAGCTACGTTAGAAGTCGGTGCAATTCTAGAAAAATCCAGAAACGGTAGCCGAACTTCCGGGAGGCATAACTTTTGAACCGTAACTCCGATTGACAAACCGTTTACATTTTCGGAAAGCTCTCGAAGCGCTCTATAGCCCTATGGACAAGCTTCACTCGTCCCCCATTTTTTGACCCTTTTTGAGGTCATTTAATGCTCCAAACCTGACTCTGAAGCATTCTTAGGGGGTCTCCAAAACCCAAAAAATTGCAATAACTTTCAAACCGTGGGGCCTTTTGACCTGATTCTTTTTTTGGAATGCTCTAAATCTTGATTACATTCATCTGGACAAGTCACACCTTCTAGGTCACCAAAATGATGGTCAAATTGCATGCTCCTATTTTTTTGAGATTTTTAAATGCACTGATAGTTGAATTATGAGAGCTGGAACCTTTATTTGGGCCAAATGGGTATCCAAAAATATAAAGACATAGAATAGAAACTAAGTCTAAGTACATTTTTTTGGGTGACACAGGATTTCCCTTATACCTCTGGATGCTCCTGCATCACAGTTAAAAGAAAAGCCACAACTCCTCCTGCTCCTCAATCCAAGGGGAAGAAAGCAGCTAATACTACACCAAAGAGACATACCACAAGGGCTGCAGCAAAAAAAGCCCAAGAGGAGGCAAAAGGAAAGAAGAAAGACTCAAAGAAGACTGCTGCTGAGTCTAAGAAAAGAAAATTTATTCCCCAGCCTGAAACAGATGAGTAGAAGATAGAGTCAGAGGACAACAGTCAATTTGAAGTGGTAAGACACAAACCTCAGACTACTGTTGATAAATTATATTAAAAAATTAGGAATGATGATTTGAAAGGTTTAAAGAACCTAAATTTTTCTAAGCTCACCAAAGAAGAAAAAAATAAATTAGAGGAATTTGTGTATGCTATGATGGCTGAATATAAGCACACACCTCTAGAATTAGATGAATCTATGCCAAAAGAATTGTATAAAATTGTAGAGGATAAATGACATTTTTGTTTACAAATGGAAAAGGAGATAAGGGAGTCAACATTAGCTAGATTGTTGCCTAATTTGACTAAAGATCAAGTAAAAAATGCAGTAAAAAGGAATAATAATAAATTCACTCCCAAGCATAGAGCATTCAACATATTACAGAATAAAATTAAAGAGGTAGTTACACAATCCACAAGATTGTGGAAAATAGTTTACAAGAAAATAGAAGATATGTGTAATGAAGAATATAAGGTAGAGGCATGTGCCAAGACAAGGGAAAAGAAGGTGTCAGGAACCAAAGAAAAAGAGAAGGAACAAGTGGAGAAGAAGAGTAAAGAAGAAAAGGAAGAAAAGGCACATATAGAGGAGAAGGAGGAAGAGAAATATACAGCTAAGCCACAAGATCAAAGTATGCAAGACACACAGGTATCTCCTCCTAGTCCTCCTCATGCCACCATCACACCTGTAGATATTATAGAGATAAAAGATGTTACAGACACTTCAAATCCAAACATCAATCCATTAACTGCAGAGGATTTAGAAATCCTTGACCAATCATCACTAGTAGCAAAATTAAGTTCAAATCCTGTATTGGTCAGTGTTATGAATTACAGAATCCAAAAGTTAAAAAAAAGATAGTCAAGGTAAAAGCACAAGTGCCACCTTCGACCATACAAACTACTAGTATTCTATTTCTTCCACCACCACCTCCACCAAGTGTAGTCACTTATACACTTCAAATGCCGAGTACAATAGCAGGGGAAATAAAAGAAACATCTGAACAACCAACAAGTTCAACCCCACCTAGCGATCATAAAAGGGATACTCAAGCTGAAGAAAAAGATGAGACAAAGAAGAAGGAGGAGACTACAATACAAACACTAGTTGCATCACCAAAATCTGGTAACCCAACACAGACTCTTCAACAGCCGAGCATAGATGGGTTACAGCTACAAATTAGGACACCAGGCTCGAGCTCATCAAAGGTAGTTAGGAAACTTCACTATGGACTTCTTGATCTTGACGAAGAAATAAAGATCCCATATTATGAATCTAGCACTCTTACTGAAGAAAAGATCAATGAAACTCAGAGTGCATTGGACAAAAGAAGGAGACAAGAATCACTAAGAAAAGAACACAAGCATAACCTTACCTTGAATGAAATCAAAGACATATTCATAGAAGCTTTCTGCTTACAGTCCCCAAATGATTCAAGACCAATTATAGAACAACTATATGATATAGTTGACCAGGTGACTAGTGAAGACCAGGAAACAAATGCCAGATTGCTCAAACGGTCAGAAAGGAAGTTCCAAGGTAAGGTAAATAGTAAAATATTTGGTGATACAACACTATCACAAGAAGAACTAGCAAATAAAACTAAAACAGTTAAAACTGTACTATGAAATATCTTTTCCCTATACAACAAGTTGTGTGATTTTTCCACATTCACACAGGACACTAGCAAGAAAATACTGAGCTTGGAGAAGAATCTAAAGATTTCTAGCATACAACTCCCCACAAATCTAGCTCAGAGTGAGAAGCATTTTTCCCAATCACTTCACACACAAAGAGAGTTAGTTGTCTTAGCAGCAGAGGAGGCAACCAAAAAAGCTAAACTAATGCAAATTATATCATCAATAACTCCTCATTTGGAACTACTTCACAAGGAGTAGATAAAAGCAGAGACAGTCCTCAAGAAAGACCCCAATATTTCTTCATCTGATGGACTTGTACACCTAGCAGCAAAGATTTCCATCTAGCATAAGACATTAGATGTCGCACTAGCAAATTGGGATGTAGCTCTGAAGGTACTCCTTGAAGTAAATAGTACATTTTTGGCCAAGTATGGCATTTCTTTGTAAGACCCTTGACATAAGTGTCAAAAAAGGGGGAGAATACATTTTGGGAGAGTGATAAGAAGAGAACAAGTATGGGGGAGTTAAGAATAGGAATGAAATCATAAGTATGATAAAAGGGGGAGATAGCAAATTTTGGGAGCAAATTTTGAGATAGCAAATTTTGATCAGTTAGAATGCAGAAACAGGGTAGAACTCACTAAGTGTACATACAGGATCAACTAATAAGGAGTCATAAGGATCTTAGTTAAGTGGTTTTTCCACTCATGTTAAAGGGGGAGATTGTTAGCTTAAAGAATAATTTTGACAACTGAGTGTCAATACACTTAACCATTTTTCCACTAAACAATGCCGAACAAAGAGTAGGTGCCGAGTAATATGAAGTGCCGAGCTATATCAAGTGCTAAGTGTTAACAAGTATCAAGTAATAGTAGGTGTTGAGTGATATATTTTTGTTTAGGTACCGAGCTATCCAAGAAATAGCATGTGCCGAGCATCAGCAATGCTTCAAGAACTGAGTAACTTAGAATATCGGCATAAGAGTTTGAAATTGCACAAACTATGATGCAAACAGTTTTTATACCGACATAAGGAAAATCTCAAAGGATTTAATGATGAGATCAAATATTTTATCTTTCCTATGCAATATACATGCAGCCAATAAGAAAAATGATAAAGGCATGCAACCAACCAAGTAAAAGAAAAGTATTGAGCAGGAAATTGAGATTCAATGTGGATCGTAGATCCATATCTAACCCTAAGTCTTTGAAGTCTTTATAAGGAAGATGAAATTTCATTGTAAATATATATGTGTGGACATACAAGGGTGCATAAGGAAAATCTAGTTTCAAAAGTGAGGGTTCTCAGATCACAAACAGATTAAGATCAGAGAAAGCAAAAAGGTGCCTGCATTCAATAATCAAGGATTGTAATCTATTAGGTTCACTATACCTAATACATTCTAGCAATTGTATTAGAATGAAAATCCTATGGTGATAGGTTAGCTTAACATCTATTTCATAGATCCTTTAATTAGGTGATTAAAATCCCTTAACAAGGTGAAACTTCATGTTAAGTGTTTGTAAAGCCTTTAACTAGGTCACTATTGACATAGTGTAAAGTGTTTAACAGGGGAGGCCTTTAAAAGGGCAGATCATCAAAAGTGGTTGAACAATATTGCTGTAGTAATTTTTGTGGGTACTATCCGCACCCTAGTTTGACCTTCTTATTCTTGGAGGGTTTTTGGGTTACCAAATTCTAGCGTTATGAGTTGTTGATGCATGTGTTTAGTTTCATATTTGTTTGATGTATTTACATGCATGCAATTTACTTTCAATTAAAAGTTTTATTGGCTAAAGTGTGATACTTATGATTCACCCCCCCCCCGCCCCTCTAAGTACTCTTTCCATATTTGAATATTCCAAAAATTGGTATTAGAGCATATCTAGGTTCTCACAAGGAAAAGCCTAACAACTTGGAGGAAAAGATCTAAAGGTGGAAGCTTTCAAACTTGGAAAGATAATTGAAAATTAGGTGATAGATGTGCAACTTGCTCTGTATAGCTTTGAGGAATTTAGAAACAAGTTGAGAAATTCATTAAAAAAAAGGAAGGATCTAGCCATAGCCAAAAATGAGATAAACTACAAAGAGATTGGTACCACCAACATATTTTCCAATGGAGACACTAATGAGTTTGATGCAGAAATAGCAGAATTGATGGAGAAAAACAAAGCTCAAATAGAGGAGATAAGATCTCTCAAGATGGAACATGAATCAGAGGCCATAATGATATGTGAAATTACTGAACAAAAGAAAAGAGAAGTTGATGATAAGGTCATGATGGAAAATGACAAAAAGAAATCTTGCAAACAAACTTGAAGAAAAATGTACTGAATTGACAAGGATCTCAAACATGTAGATGGATACACTTGCCCAAATGATGAACCTTCATCATGAACTCAATGTGAAAGATATTGAGATCTCTACTTTGAAGATGCAAAATGAACAAATGCAAAATGAACTGAATAGAGAAAGAGAGGTGGCAGAGAATCTCAACAAGTCAAGTGAAGCCATCAAATATTTTGAGCAATTACTGAAATCCCCAAGATCAACCCATGATACATCAAGACTTGGATACAATAGCACTGAAGTTGGAGAATCATCAAAGAGTGCAGAACAAAGAAGTGATAAAGGAAAAGATGTTAAACCTACATGTTATTTTTGTGGAAAGAAAGGACATACATCTAATGTATGTAGAAGCAAGAATGCCCATCAGCATGATAAACCTAAAAGTATAAACCATTGTCATAGATGCAAGAAGCAAGGTCATCAAGCATATGAATACAGAACTAAAACTACTAAGACATCAAGATCTGATGGACATTGTTATAATTGCAAAAAGTATGGACATAGAGCTTTTGAATGTAGATCAAAGCCTATGTGGACATTAAATCAACCAGCAAAGACATCAAACCATGAATTTTGGGATGATAACACCAGGTACATATTAATAATATTGTCAAGAATATGGACATATACCACAGAATTACATAAGAACACATTTTAGAGGGAACTACAAAAGATGGTTGAGTCAAACTACATGTTTTAGTTGCTTAAAAATTGGTCATGTCAGCAGGAATTGCCCAACAAGGTCAAAGGCATCAAGTTCTGAGTTTAGCAATGGAAAGGCAAAGATAGATGTTGGACATATTAGAAGTGAAATGAATAAGACATGGAAGAAGAAAGATGAGTATAGCACATCAAGTGCAGAGATCACTTCACCTAATAGGTCAAGTGATCACACTTCATCAAATTAAGCAAGAATAAGTGTGTGGGATTGATAAACCAAGATACATCATAAATCAGTTCCAAGACATAGAAGAACTGCAAAGAAGAAATCAGCATAAGCAAAGATGCTAAGTCAAAATTGAGAACTTTGCAAGATCTGTCAAAGTTGTCTTCAGGTGCCAAGTTGCTAACAGCAACCGAGTTGATAGATGATGCCGAGCTATGAAATATCAATAGGATCTGAGCAAAGTGAAACACAATGGGTGCTGAGTCATGTTGAAACCCTTTAGGTGCTGTGTAGATAGTTGGCAGCGCACTAAGCATTAATTACTCTATTTTGGAGGGTACATAAATTCAATTTTTGATCATTTTTCCCACCATTCAAATGAGAAGAAAAGCCGAGAAGAGTAGAGAAGATCAAGGTCATCTCAAAAGCCATTTGTGAAGATTTCAATAGCAATTCAAGACAAGTTTCATCGCTTTGAGGTATTTTACTTAAGTGCTGAGCTATGTAAAATTTATAAACTTGTTTAAATTGTAAACCCTAGTTTGGAAAACAATGGCATCTGGGTCAAGAACCACTAAGGGTAGAGAGAGTCATGAGATACAATTGGTCAACAATGAATTTAAACAACTTGATTTTAAGCCCATTCCAGAAGTAGCATACAAGAATGATCCTGCAGGTGCATTATTAGTTATTTCGGATAAAGTTTTTATGGTCCAACATATTCGCAGATGTTATAACTACAAAATTGGAGCCATAGGAGATTTAGAAATCTATAATGCATATGAAAAACTATGTGAGAATAAAAGACTGAAAGATGAGTTCTCAATAATAGAAAGAAAAGGATTAACCAAAACCCTAGAATTTTTAATTGTTTTCAAAATTGAATGGGTACGGATAGTTCTGAGTAGAATACACGATGGAGATTTTTGGTTAGAGTCAGGGCCAGTAAAATTCACCAAGAAAACTATTCATAGGGTTACTGGTATTCCAACCCTAGATTGGCCAAAGACCCTGCGAAGTGACAAAAGGGAAGTAATAGAGAAAAATACAGGTGCTAAATGGAATAATAGAGGAATGACTATCAACACAGTCACAGATCCCCTACTAGATTTTGCTGTGAGAATCATTTCCCACAAATTCTATCAATCAAGCAGGTTAAATAGTGTACCTTGTATAGCAGTTGATGTTGCATACAAGATAATAAAAAAGGATCACACTTATGATCTAGCGGAGCTCATGTTTCAATAGATTAATGAAAATCTAGGAGCTATAAGGAAGAGCAAGGGAGCTCAGTGCAAATTTGGATTAATTTTGATATGCATATTTTTCTATCTGATGAAAGAATTTCCTTCTATGGGTAAGGTAAGATGGAGTCCAGACAAAACAATTGTTGAACAAATCAATGGATACATTGAATAGATGGGTGAAAATTTTGATGCCAAAATGACTAGTTACTTTGAGGACTTCAAAAAGTCCATGAAACAAAGAATGAGGATTCTATTCTCATTGACTGAGAAATATGAAAAGGACATTTGTTTTCTTGTAGATATAGATTATACCTACATACAAGAAGTTATACCTAGAGTAAGATGGCTTAGGCCACTAGGTTATGAACTTGATATTGATCAAGCTTCTACAGTGATAACAGACCTACTTGCAGAAGAAGCTAATAGAAATGCAAAAACTTTTGGAACCTATGATTTTGTTAAATCAAGGGTGATAAAAAATTTGAAGACTGCTTCTGCAGTAAAGAAGAAAGAAAAAATAGTGAGACAAATCAATAGAAAATTTGGCATTGGAGAAGAAGGAACAACAAAAGAGGAAGGAGAAGACATTAGAGAAGAAGGCGATAAACCTCAAGGTCTGACTCAAGGGTTAGGAGAGGATAAAGAGGAAAGTGTTGAGGAAGAAGAAGCTGAGGAAGCACCAGTTAAAAGAAAAGGCACAACTCCTGCTCCTCAATCCAAGGGGAAGAAAGTAGCTACTACTACACCAAAGAGACCTACCACAAGGGCTGCACCATAAAAAGCCCAAGAGGAGGCAAAAGGAAAGAAGAAAGACTAAAAGAAGACTGTTGTCGAGTCTAAGAAAATAAAATTTATTCCCCAGCCTGAAACAGATGAGGAGAAGACAGAGTCAGAGGACAATAGTCAATTTCAAGTGGTAAGACATAAACCTCAGATTTTTGTTGATAAATTATGTTAAAAAATTAGGAATGATGATTTGAAAGGTTTAAAGAACTTGAATTTTTCTAAGCTCACCAAAGAAGAACAAAATAAATTAGAGGAATTTGTGTATGCTATGATGGCTGAATATAAGCACACACCTCTAGAATTAGATGAATCTATACCAAAAGAATTGTATAAAATTGTAGAGGATAAATGGCATTTTTGTTTACAAATGGAAAATGAGATAATTGAGTCAACATTAGCTAGATTGATGCCTAATTTGACTAAAGATCAAGTAACAAATGTAGTAAAAAGGAATAATAATAGATTCACTCCCAAGCATAGAGAATTCAACATATTATAGAATAAAATTGAAGAGGTAGTTACAAAATCCACAAGATTGTGGAAAATAGTTTACAAGAAAATAGAATATTTGTATAATGAAGAATATAAGGTAGAGGAAAGTGCCAAGACAAGGGAAAAGAAGGTGTCAGGAACCAAAGAAAAAGAGAAGGAACAAGTGGAGAAGAAGAGTAAAGAAGAAAAGGAAGAAAAGGCACATATAGAGGAGAAAGAGGAAGAGAAAGATACAACTAAGCCACAAGATCAAAGTATGCAAGACACACATGTATCTCCTCCTAGTCATCCTCATGCACCATCACACCTGTAGATGTAATAGAGATAAAAGATGTTACAGACACTTCAAATCCAAACATCAATCTATTAACTATAGAGGATTTAGAAATCCTTGACCAATCATCACTAGTAACAAAATTAAGTTCAAATCCTGTATTGGTCAGTGTTGATGAATTACAAAATCTAGAAGTTAAAACAAAGATAGTCAAGGTAAAAGCACAAGTACCACGTTCGACCATACAAACTACTGGTATTCTATTTCTTCCACCACCACCTCCACCAAGTGTAGTCACTTATACACTTCAAATGTCGAGTACAGCAGTAGGGGAAATAAAAGAAACATCTGAACAACCAACAAGTTCAACCCCACCTAGTGATCATAAAAGGGATACTCAAGCTGAAGAAAAAGATGAGACAAAGAAGAAGGAGAAGACTGCAATACAAACATTGTATGCATTACCAAAATCTTGTACTCCAACACAGACTCTTTAATAGCCGAGCACAGATGGGTTATAGCTACAAATTAGGACACCAGGCTCGAGCTCATCAAAGGCAGTCAGGAAACTTCACTATGGAGTTCTTGAGCTTGATGAAGAAATAAAGATCCCATATTATGAATCTAGCACTCTTACTGAAGAAAAGATCAATGAAATTCAGAGTGTATTGGATAGAAGAAGGAGACAAGAAGCACTAAGAAAAGAACACAACCATAAGCTTACCTTGAATGAAATCAAAGACATATTCACAGAAGCTTTCTGCTTACAGTCTCCAGATTAGTCAAGACCAATTATAGAACAACTATCTGATATAGTTGACCAGGTGACTAGTGAAGACCAAGAAACAAATACCAAATTGCTCGAATGGTTAGAAAGGAAGTTGCAAGGCAAGGTAAATAGTAAAATATCTGGTGATATAGCATTGTCACAAGAAGAACTGGCAAAGAAAATTAAAATAGTTAAAACTATACTAGGAAATATCTTTTCCCTGTACAACAAGTTGTGTGATTTTTCCACATTCACACAGGACACTAGCTAGAAAATATTGAGCTTGTAGAACAATCTGAAGATTTCTAGCATGCAACTCCCCACAAATCCAGCTTAGAGTGAGAAGCATTTTGCCCAATCGCTTCACACACAAAGAGAGTTAGCTATCTTAGCAGCAGAGGAGGCAACCACAAAAGCTAAACTGATGCAAATTCAATCATCAATAACTCCTCATTTGGAACTACTTCACAAGGAAGAGATAAATGCAGACATAGTCCTCAAGAAAGACCCCAATCTTTCTTCATTTGATGGACTTGTACACCTAGCAGCAGAGATTGCCATCCAACATAAGACATTGGATGTCGCACTAGCAAATTGGGATGCAGCTCTGAAGGTACTCCTTGAAGTAAATAGTACATTTTTGGCCAAGTATGGCATTTATTTGTAAGACCCTTGACATAAGTGTCAAAAAAGGGGGAGAATACATTTTGGGAGAGTGATAAGAAGAGAACAAGTATGGGGGAGTTAAGAATAGGAATGAAATGATAAGTATGATAAAAGGGGGAGATAGCAAATTTTGGGAGCAAATTTTGAGATAGCAAATTTTGATCAATCAGAATGCAGAAATAGGACAGAACTCACTAAGTGTATATACAGGATCAACTAATAAGGAGTCATAAGGATCTTGGTTAAGTGTTTTTCCCACTCATGTCAAAGGGGGAGATTGTTAGCTTAAAGAATAATTTTGACAACTGAGTGTCAATACACTTAACCATTTTTCCACTAAACAGTGCCGAACAAAGAGCAGGTGCCAAGTAATATGAAGTGTCGAGCTATATCAAGTGTTGAGTAATAGTAAGTGCCAAGTGTTAATAAGTGTAGAGTGTTAACAAGTGTAGAGTGTTAACAAGTGCCGAGTGTTAACAAGTTCTGAGTAATAGTAGGTGCCGAGCTATCTAGGAAATAGCATGTGCCGAGCATCAACAATGCTTCAAGAGCTGAGTAACTCAGAATATCAACATAAGATTTTGAAATTGCACAAACTATGATGCAAACAGTTTTTGTAGCCGACATAAGGAAAATCTCGAAGGATTTAATGATGAGATCGAATCTTTTATCTTTCCTATGCAATCTACATGCAGCCAATAAGAAAAATGATAAAGGCATGCAAACAACCAAGTAAAATACAAGTATTCAGATGGAAATTGAGATTCAATATGGATCGTAGATCCATATCTAACCCTAAGTCTTTGAAGTCTTTATAAGGAAGATGAAATTTCATTGTAAATATATATGTGTGGACATACAAGGGTGCATAAGGAAAATCTACTTGTAGAAGTGAGGGTTATCAGATCACAAAAGGATCAAGATCAGAGAAAGCGAAAAAGGTGCCTGCATTTAGCAATCAAGGATTGTAATATATCAGGTTCATTATACCTAATACTTTCTAACAATTGTATTAGAATGAAAATCCTATGGTGATAGGTTAGCTTAACAGCTATTTCGTAGATCCTTTAATTAGGTGATTAAAATCCCTTAACAAGGTGACACTTCATGTTAAGTGTTTGTAAAGCCTTTAACCAGGTCACTATTGACACACTATAAAGCCTTTAATAGGGCAGGCCTTTAACAGGGCAGACCATCAGAAGTGGTTGAAAAATATTGCTGCAGTAATTTTTGTGGGTACTATCCCCACCCTAGTTTTACCTTCTTATTCCTGGAGGGTTTTTGGGTTACCAAATTCCAGCGTTATGAGTTGTTGATGCATGTGTTTAGTTTCATATTTTTTTGATGTATTTGCATGCATGCAATTTACTTTTAATTAAAAGTTTTATTGGCTAAAGTGTGATACTTATGATTCACCCCCCCCCTCTTCTCATAAGTACTCTTTCCATATTTGAATATTGCAACACAAATTAATATCATGTGGTAAATCAATTTGATAGGCATTACTGCCACACTTCTTCACTATTTTAAAAGGAACAATCTTCATCTGTAGTTTGGTATGCATTTTCTTTAGAAGTCTATCCTTATTGAGATGGATCATTACCATATCCCCCACCTTAAATATTAGTTCTCTTCTTCTTTTATCTGCCTACTATTTGTACTCAGTGGAGGTATCTTGCAACCTATCTTGTACCTATTGGTGAACTTCTTTCATTACCTCTACAAAATCTTCAACCTGTGCACTTCTTCTTTCCATGTCCTTGACTTCTCTAAGTTCCAAGGTACCCCTAGGATGAGTGCCATAAACAATTTAAAAGGGTGTTAGACTAGTACTTCTATTGATGGAATCATTGAAGGAAAATTCTACCTAAGGCAAGACACAATCTTATGAGGCTCCATGTTATTTTGAAAGACACCTTAGCATGTTCCCTAATGACCTATTGACTTCCTTAGTCTACCCATCAAATTGAGGGTGATAGGTAGATGAAAAACATAAGTTGGTGCCTAGTTTTCTCCAAAAGGTTCTCCAAAAATGCCCAAAAAAATTAGGGTCCCTATCTAATATGATGGATAAAGGAAAACCATGAAGCTTGACAACTTCTTTGAAGAACAAACCTGCAACATGGGAGGCATCATAAGTGGTTTTGCAAGCAATGAAATGGGCCATTTTTAAAAACCTATCCACAACAACAAATATATTGTCATATCCTAATTTGGTTCTTAGTAGACCAAAAAAAAAGTTCATACTCACTGAGTCCCAAGTTTTATGAGTAATTAGGAGTGGGGTATAAATTCTTGCATTTGATGAGCCTCTTTTTACTTGTTGGCAAATTAGACACTTCTCAACATATCTCCTAACATTAGTTTGCAACCTTGGCTAAAAAAAAAATCTTCTAACCTACTCCAAAGTTTTATCCACCCCAAAATGCCTTGCTAAACTACCACAATGCTTTTATTTTATGATATTCTCCCTAATGGATCCCTTGGGAACACAAAGCTTACTCCCCTTAAATAAAGGACCTTCTTGCAAAATATACTCACCAAATTTAGTGTGGTTCCTTTCACCCATGGATTTTCAAACTTGGTAAGCCTCCTTGAAGTCTTCATCTTGCTCATACATGTCCTTCATGGCATGAATTCCAATGCTTTCCAATTGAACTTCTTGAATGGTCAAATTCCTTCTACTAAGTGCATCAACAACCTTGTTAGTTTCTCCCCTTTTATGCTTAATAGTAAAGATGTAGGCTTGCAAAAATTCAGTCCATTTCATATGCCTATGATTTAACTTTTCTTTCCTATTCAAAAAGCTCAATGCATAATTATCAGTATATACAACAAATTCTTTAGGCAACAAGTAATGCCTCCATTTTCTAAGGGACTGCACCATAGGATAGAGTTCAAGATCATAGGTGTAATTTTTTTTTTAGTCTCATTAAGCTTTTCATTGAAAAAGGCCACATGCCTGCCCTCCTGACTTAAAACACCTCCAATTTCCTTATCTCTTGCATCACACTCCACTGTGAACAATTTATAGAAGTCAGGGAGAACCAAAACAAGTTGGTTTGCAATTTTCCTTTTCAAACATTCAAAAGAATCATTTTCCTCCTTAATCCAAGAAAATGTTCATTTCCTTCCTCCTTTAATTGTATCTATCATTGGAGCACACACAACACTAAAGTTCCTTATAAATTTTCTATAGAAGCTACACATACCATGAAAGCTCTTTACTTCTAATGGAGTGGTGGGTGGTGGCCAATTAAGGATGGCTTCAACCTTGGAAGGATCAATATTTAGTTCTCCTCTTGATATCACAAATCCCAAAAAGATTAGTTCATTCTACAAAAAGGAAAATTTCTCTAAATTTATCATCAATTTCTCCTCATGAAGCTTATTCAAAACCAAATCAAGGTTCCTTAAGTGCTCATCCATATCCTTGCTGAATATTAAAATGTCATCTAAGTAAACCACAACAAACTTGTTCAAGAAAGGTTTTAAGACTTCATTCATTAGCCTCATAAAGGTACTAGGTGCATTTGACAAGGCAAAAGGCATCACAAGCCACTCATATAAGCCTTCTGATGTTTTAAATTTTTTTTTCCATTCATCTCCACCCCTAATTCTAATTTGATGGTATCCACTTTTAAGGTCCACTTTTGAATAGACACTTGCCTTCCCCAAATAGTCCAAAAGGTCCTCTATTCTTGGCATATGAAACCTATATCTAATGGTTATCCTTTTAATTTCCCTTGAATCCATACACAACCTCCAAGTACCATCTTCTTTTGGAGCTAGGACTACAGGAACTACACATGGGCTTATACTTTTCCTAATGAACCCCATGGCTAGTAGATCTTCAATTTGTTTTTCTATCCCTTAATTCTGCTCTGAGCTCATCTTATAGGCTACCTTATTTGGAATTTTAGCCCCTAGGATGAAGTCTATGTAGTGACTAATATCTCTTTTAGGAGGCAAAGTCTCTGGTTGGTTGGTTGCAACTATCCCCTTGTATTTCTCTAACAAATCCCTTACCTCCTTTGGCCCAACATTGATAACCTTGGGTGGATTTTGTGGTGGTTTAATGGGATTTTTTTGAGGTCTAACAACCAATGCATAGTAGGATGTATCCTTCTCCTTGGTGACCCTCATGAATTCTTTCTCTCCTACTAACATTACTCCATTTGTAACTGGGCTCCCATCATCAGGAAAAGGTGGCATGGTGTATTCAATCCCATCCTTGGTTATGGTGTAAATTTTCATCTTATCATCATGTTTGGCACACACATCATACTTCCATGGCCTCCTAAGAAGTAAATGGCATGCATCCATCTCTACCACATCACATAAATCCTTGTCATGATATTCTCCTATCTTGAATTCCACCCATACCTATTCATTAATGAGGGTTTGATTTTCTTTTGTTAACCATGAGACCTTGTAGGGATAAGGGTGAGGACTTCTTGTTAGTTTCAATCTTTCTACCATCTCCCTAGAGACCACATTATCAGAGGATCTAGAATCCACTATAACTCTATAGACTTTATTGTTCACTTTGTGTAGGGTTTTGAACAATTTTTTCTTGTGTCGTGGTTATTTAGTTGCAAGGGCTTTAATCAAGGTTCTTTGTATCATCAAGGATTTGCCATGCTTTGGAAGTGTAGGCCTTGAAGTGGCAGATTGATAGGAGGTGACACTCTGACTATCCTCCTCTTGGGTCAACTGTATTCTCCTATCCCCTTACTTGTTCTTCTTAGGGCATCTAAAGGACTAATGTCCTACCTTATTACAAGTAAAGCATTTTCCTATGAAAAAACTAGGCCCCCTTCCACTATATCTTCCTTTACCATTAGGTCTCCTACCCCTAAAAGATCCTCTATTAGTGGACTCCCCATCAAAATTTGATCCACTAGCCTCTTCCTAATGTTTTTTGAAGGATCCTCTTCCATTGAACCTACCTCTGCCCTAATTATTGTTTCCTCTACCCTACTTCTTGTTTCACCTTTTCTCTTATGTTTCTCTTCAATTTTTAAAGCCACATTAAAGCATTGATGTATTGAACCCAAAGTAATCATTGTTAGTTCATCTTGAATACTATATTTTAAATCATTCACATACCTTGTAAGTTTTTGCTTCTTTCTCTCATACATCTTGGCTCTAAGGGTCAAATTGTGAAATTCTTGAGTGTAGGTGTTGACATCCAAGTCCCTTTGTTTGAGATTTTGCAACCTTTTGTGTACCAATACCTCATAGTCTTCTAGTATGAACTACTTTCTTATCTCTCCCTTCATCATTTTCCATGTAGGAATCTGCTCCTTGCCCTCATCCAACCTTTCATTTTGCAAAAAGTTCCAACAACTCAAGGTAGGGCCTTTGAGTTTTGCCTTAGCAATCCTGATCTTCTAATTTTCAAGGGTCTTATCACATTCAAAGTGGTTATCTAGGGCTTTAATCTAGTCCATGCACACATTAGGGTCCAACTTACCATGAAAATTTGGTAAGTCCCCTTCTCCTTTCTTTCCAACCCTCTCCAATGCAGCATGGAGTGGCCTTTGTTCTATAGGAATGTCTTATTTTTCATCATCCCCTTCTATTTCTTTAGGCTTAGATTCATCATCACTCCCTTTCCTCATCTTATTCTTGAGTCTATCCAACTCCCTCTTCATGGTCCTATTCTCTTCCTAGAGCACCCTACTGTCTACCATTTGTTCCTTAAATAGCTTGGCTAGCTCTACATTGGTGATCCTCAAGGGGATCTCCCTCTCAGGCTCTTCTCTTTCATCAAACATTGTGTCTCAATAGATCAAAGTGCCTCTGATACCACTTGATGTAGAGTAAGCACAAGGAAGAAAAATCAATCAACCTTCTACCCCAAAACCTCCAAACTCTACAAAGGGATAAGCAAGGGTTATGATTTACTTCCAAATGGATACTACTTTGATAGTACTATTGGAATCAAGTTATTATTGTCATTAGTGACAACAATTATTCATATCAGTATAGCTATTGAGCTTAGCACTTAGTTTCCTACACTCACCGAGCTTCATAGTTTACACCAAGCATCTACAGTGTATATTGAGCATTCAATAGTTACCTTATAGGTTCATCACTTAAGTAGTTCATACCAAGCTTCATAGTTTACATTGAGCATTTGCAATGTTTACCTAGTGATGGAGGCATAGTGTTTAATGAGTAATGAAAGTGTAGTGTTTACCAAGTGAAAGCAAGGTAAACAAAGGATTCAATTTTTATCGAGTGATACTATATCTACTGAGTCTCCAATGGTTACCGAGTTTAGAACTATGTCAAGTGATTAGTATGGACCAAGTCTTCAATTCTACTGAGTGCATGACAATGCCAAGTAGTGTAGTGGATGTCGAGTATCAGAAGGTCACCAAGTCAGTTTAGTGAACCCAAGTTTTCTACTGTTTGGCTGACTCAGTAATGTTTTGTTCACTTGTGTTTTAGCTAACCTTGCAATTATAATTATTGGAATGATATATATGCAATGTATTATATCATTTAAAATAAATGGATGAGATTAATAAGAGAGGCATGTAATGTTTTGAAGTGTAAATACGAATTAGCAGAAGATTAGAATATTCAGTAAGGTCTACAAGGAGTAGTAAAGATTCATTAGTCACAAGAGGTGATCTATACTTCAAGGATCTAATCAAAAAATCAAGTTTGTAAGTAGATTCACTATTTCATCCTAACAGATGAATTAGTTTTGTAAATCCTTTAACAGGGTAGACTTAATAGTCTTTGTATAAATCTCCTAACAGAGTGCATACTTCAATGTATGTTTGTAAATCTTCTAACAAGGTGGACCTAGTAGTCCTTTTTCTCCTAATAGGGCAGATCACCAAAATTGGTCAATGTAAGCCTTAACAGGCAAATTTTATACTGCAGTAACAAAGTTTTGTGGGTATCATCCCCACCCTAGTTTTACTTTCTATTTGGAAGGTTTCTAGGTCACCAAATCACTGTGTACATGTGTTATAAATGTTTGTTCTCTCATATATGTAATAGATAGAATGAATAAATTGAGAATAGGATATATGGTTAAAGTGCTGAATTATTTTAAAAGTTTTGATGTTAGTAATTCATCCCTCCCTTCTTAGTAACATATCATATCTTGAATATTTCCAAGAATTGGTATTAGAGCTTTGTGGTTCTCAGGATAAAGTTTGATAGCTTGAGCAAATATCAAGGACAATGGAGATATTTAGACTTGACAAAGCTATTGAAAATGAAAAGCTAGATCTAGAAATGGCCATGACTCAACTCAAAGAAGCAAAGGAGCATCTTTCTCAATCCCTGAAGAGAAGGAAGGAACTTGCAAGAAAAATGAATGACCATCAGTATGTTGAAGAAAATATTGAAGACCTTTTAAAATCAAGTAGCTCAAATGAAGCAAATGAGGCTATCAAGGAACTCCTAGCAAAGAATGGCTCTTTGTAGGAAGAGGTAAGAAAGCTTAAAAGAGAACAAGAAATTCAATCAATTAGGCTATGTGAAGTTTTGAAATAGAGAAACAAGGAAACTGAAGACTTAGAAGCAAGAAATAATCAATCCCTTTAGCATGAAAATCTTGTGGATCAATTATCTAATGCAAATGAAGAAATTATGAATCTGAGATCTGAAAATGAAAGCCTAAGGAATGATCTGATCACTGAAAGAAAAATCAATGAAAGCTTACAAAGTGACTTGAGATCTAAAAGAAAAATCAATGAAAGTTTGGAAAATGACTTAATCACTAAAAAAAAAATCAATGAGAGAATGATGAAATATCAAGTAGACATGACTCAATTAAATCAATAAAGTGAGCAGAATCTTCATAGACAAAAAGGTAAAGATGGACTTGGTTATAAGGAAGAAGGTGAAACCTCCAAAGAAGGTGCCCAAAAGAATCAAAGACCTACTTGAAATCACTATGGTAAGTTAGATCATACATCAAATAAATGTTGGAGTAATGGAGAAGATAAATTCAATGGTAAATGCTATAATTGTAGTCAGCATGGTCATAAAGCTAATGAATGCAAGGAGAAACCAAAATTTGAAAGAAATTGTCACAAATGCAAGAAGCATGGTCACAAGGCATTCCAATGTAGATCCAAATCATTAAATCTGGATGAACAACTTGTTAAAGCAATATTTGGATGGGACTACAATACCTGGTGTAGATGTCATTATTGTGGAGAATATGGACACATTGGCAAAGACTGTGCAAGATGTCACCTAAGGAAGAAGGACACCACTGTCAGGTGTTTTACATGCACTAAACTCAGTCATTTAGCTAAAAATTGCATGAACATAGGAAGAGTTGAAGATAAAAAGAAAACTAAAGTTGATAACATTTGAAAGAAGATGAGGCAACAATGGATTCTAAAATCTACCGAGCAAAATAGTTCAAATGATGGCAATGCCACTCAAGAAATGGGTGACTCCACCATCTCCAATTAGATCCATAAATAAGGATATGGAATTGCATCTTCTAGTAATATCTCAAGTAGTTCCGAAATTAAAGAAAGTAAAATGATCAAATCAGTATTCCAGATACACAAAGATCAAAGAAAGTGTATCTTTTGTCGAGTTGCATCTACCGAGGAAAGTCGGTTGAAAACCTTACCGAGCTAGGTCGAGAGTAACAAAAGTTTTGTTCGATCACCGAGTTGCAAGCTTCTATCGAGAAAGTCAATGATAACTTGTTAAGCACCATGTCATCTTACCTACCTTCATACCAAGCATTAATGACAAAATTTTCATCAAAAGAGAAAAATTTGATTTCATTCTTCATCGTGATTTCAAAGCTAAGAAATTTTTAGCTGCAATTCAAGCAATTTCAAGCGATTCCAAGTGATTTTCTAGTGAAAGATTAGTTTCAAAAATTTCTATCTTTTATCGAGCATTAATGGCATTTGGGAGTAGCAAGGACACCAAGGAAAAGAAGGGTTCAGAGATGCTAGTAAAGGGTACAAAATGGAAAGCACCCAACTTCAAAATTGTTCTAGCCATTGCAGAATCACTTGACCCTAATGGTGCTCAATCTCAAATTCCACCAAAGGTACTACTTATAAATGATATTTTTACACATTTTAAATGTTTTTTTCAAGAGATTGGAAACCTAGAGATGGACAATGCCCTAGGATAAATGAGTGTTGATGGCTCTTTCAAACCTGAACACAAGCTTCTTGAAACCAAATGCTTGACTCATATCTCGCATATGCCAAGAAGCTTCCAAACCAAGTGGATTAGATATATTTTGAGTCAGGTGCATAATGGGCAATTATGGTTAGAGCAACTAGTGCTAATCACAAAGAAGATGATTCAAAATCATGGGTCTCCCAATGCTCAACAAAGTGAAGGTTACCAAAACCCTAGGATGAGATGAGTTACAAAACTAAACCCTAGCTGAATGGGATGGTAGAGGTTTGAAGGTTAGTACTGTATCTGATGTCAAACTAAGATTTGGAACTCATGTCATTGCCCACAAAATCTATAGCTCTAGTCGACTAAATAGTGTACCCTATGAGGCTGTGGATTTGGCCTTCAAAATTGTAAAGAAGAACCTTGAATTTGACCTGTCGGAACTACTATTGAAATAATTAAACAAGAACATGGATAGTATAAGGAATTCAAAGAACAATCCTTATAAATTTGGTTCTCTATTGACTTTTTTATTCTTCTATATTCAAAAATTCTTTCCATCTAAAGGAACTGTAGTGTGGAGAAAAGATATTGCCATTCTTTATCAGATTAATGAGTTTGTAGCAGAAATGGGTGAAAATTTTGATAGCATCATGGATAATTATTTTGATGATTTCAAGGAAAGGATGAATAATAGGTTCCAAATTCCACCAAAATTGGTTGAAGACTAGAAAGATGATGTATGCTTTATGGTTGATTGTGATAAAGTATACATTTAGGCAGTCAAACCCTAAGTTGCATGGGTGAAACCTCTTCCTTATGAGGTTAATATTGATGAGGCCAGGGACATTATTGAAGCATTGGTGAATGAGCCAATAGACTCAAAGTAAAAAAAAAATTGGAACATATGATGAGGCAAAGGCCAGGATTGAGCTTGAAATCAAGCTACCCCAGGCTATAAACAAAGGCAAGAGGAAGATAGCTAAGTTGAAAACTACTACTAGCCCTCTTATGCTTACAAAAGGAAAAAGTGAGGATGAAGAAGAAGGAGGAGGCAAAGAAAAAGAAGAACATGAATCTAAAGAGGAACCACCAAAGAAGAAAGATAAGGCAATTATTACCAAACCTAAGAAGAAGCCTACTGTAGTACTCTCTTGAAGAACCAAAAAAGGCAAGCAGGAACCTATACTTGTCAAGCCTCCACTCACATTTGAGGAAAGGCTTAAAAAATTGGAAGAGGGAGCTATAATCACAAATTTCAAGGCATTGAAATTTGAAACAAGATCTGATGCTGAGAAAATGTAGATTGAGGAACTGGTACTCAATAAGATGGGTAAATGGAAATACTCCCCAAACCAGCTTGCCCCTCAAATCTCCAAAGAACTATTGGAGAGATTGCAACCAAGATGGGAGTCAACCACCCAAATTGCCAAAGACATATATGAGCAATCCCTGAGGAATTTTCTATCGAGTCTCACTGGACCAGACATTAAGGCAGCTATGAAGAAACATGAAGGTAAAATGATGATTAGATTTCACACATGTTTGATTTTAATTAAGGACATTGAGCATGTTGCAAATGATGCAACAAACATGTGGAAAATCTATCATTTTCAAAAGCCAAGTGATGACCCTATTAAAATCAAGGATGATGATAGCAGTGACAGTGATGATTTTGATAGCACTCCATCCATCACAGTTACTCTAGGAGAGCTGCATGCACTAATGAAAGAAAAAGAGGAAGAAGACAAGGAGGAAGAAGTACATGAGGAAGGAAAAGATGAAGAGGATCCAATTAAAATTGCAGCAGAAGTGATTGCATCCCTTCCTCGCTCTCCACCAAAGACTGTTACATCCACTATGGAGACAACTTCTACAAGCAAGATTATGAGCACAATTGCCACACCAATTGCTCTCTCCACTTGTCAAACTTTGTAGTAGACTTGGGATAGTACTTTTGCAACCATCCTTAAGGTACATCAAGAATTTATATCTCACTTTGGTGTAGCCATATAAATTGTATATATGCAGTCCTTTGGCATTATTCTCAAAAAGGGGGAGATATTTAGAGTTTCAGCATAATAAATGAGGAAGATTTATCACTATAAGTGATAGGGGGAGTTAGCACTCATTAGAATTATCATGTGTACATAAGTATCATTTTATATACATTATAAGTCATCAAGAAGGTATATAGAAATGTATATGCAGTAGTTCTACAAAGATCAATTTTGAAAAACCAAAATTCATTGAGTCAGGTTATGTACATATGTTTTGGCTTATAAGTGTTTTGTCACTAATGCCAAAGGGGGAGACTGTTGGCATCAAGTTATAATTGCCATTAGTGACAACACTTATCCATATTAGTATAGCTATCGAGCTTAACACTTAGTTTCCTACGCTCACCGAGCTTCACATTTTACACCAAGCATCTACAGTGTATACTGAGCATTCAATGGTTACCTTATAGGTTCATCACTTAAGTAGTTCATACTGAAATTTGTAGTTTACATTGAGCATCTATAGTGTTTATCGAGTGATGGAAGCATAGTGTTTATTGGGTAATGAAAGTGTAGTGTTTACCGAGTGAAAGCAAGGTAAACAAAGGATTTAGTTTTTACCGAGTGATACTATATCTACCGAGTCTCCAATGGTTACCAAGTTCAAAACTACATCAAGTGATTAGTATGGACCGAGCATGCACTTCTATCAAGTGCATGATGATGTCAAGTAATGCAGTGGACACTGAGTATCAAAAGGTCACCGAGTCAGTTTAGTGAACTTGAGTTTTCTACTATTTGGTCGACTCAGTAATGTTTTGTTCACTTGTGTTTCAGTGGACCTTGCAATTGTAATTATTGGAATGATATATATGTAATGTGTTATATCATTTACAATGAATGGATGAGAGTACTAAGAGAGGCATGTGATGTTTTGAAGTGTAAATATGAATCAGTAGAAGAGTAGAATATTCAGCAAGGTCTACAAGGAGCAATAAAGATTCATCAATCGCAAGAGGTGATCTATACTTCAAAGATCTAATCAGCAAGTCAAGTTTGTAAGTAGATCCACTATTTCATCCTAATAGGTGAACCAGTTTTGTAAATCCTTTAATAGGGTAGACTTAACAATCTTTTTATAAATATCCTAACAGAGTGCATACTTCAATGTATGTTTGTAAATCCTCTAACAAGGTGGACCTAGCAGTCCTTTTGCTCCTAACAGGGTAGATCACCAGAAGTGGTCAATGTAAGCCTTAATAGGCCAACTTCATACTACAGTAACAAAATTTTGTGGGTATCATCCCCACCCCAGTTTTACTTTCTATTTGGAAGGTTTTGGGGTCACCAAATCACTGTGTACATGTGTTACAAATGTTTGTTCTCTCATATATGCAGTAGATAGAATGAATGAATTGAGAATAGTATATATGGTTAAAGTGTTGAATTGTTTTAAAAGTTTTGATGTTACTGATTCACCCCTCCCCTCTTAATAACATATCATATTTTGAATATTTCCAACAATTACAACTCCTCAATAGGTTTACAAACCCAAATCTCCAAAGAAGACAAGAATCCAACTTCTTCCTACTTGGATCAACAATGGCCTACTACCCTCCAACTTGGCAAAAGTGGTTTGGTGGTATTCCAAACCTTCTTAACACCAATGGTGGCTTGAGGAAATCTTAACATGACCAGAAAAAGGAAAATCACTTATTAGACCTACTATTAATAACCCAAAAAATAGAATGCAACATTTGACCTAATAGGCAATCAGGCCTCCTAGTTCAGTTTTTCAGCGATAACTCAAAACTCTTCCGAAGGATTTGGAAAAAAAATTATAGTTTTAGACACCCTTTTCCAAGTATTAAATGACTATAAATTCTTAAGGCTCTACTCCACTCTAGCATACCTTAACCCAAAACATGCACTTAGGCCTAATTAGCAACTTTAGGTGTGGTCTACAAGGAAATGGCCTAGATATGGGTTCATGGAATCAAACCACCAACTTTAGAGTGTTCTTCTAATCCAAAAAAAGATGTTTTTCCTTCACACCATGTCCCCAACTTCCTTCCTTCACATTACTTCATCAATTTGCACAAAAACTAGTCTAATACATAAGGAATATTAGACCTAGGGCTTGCTCCTAAAAATATTTGCTACAACCTCCTACTTCAAGGCTTTTGAAGAATTAATTTTCATCATCCTAACTTGCTTCCTACCCATTTGGCACAAATTCCAATGGTGGGATCTCAAGTTAGGGCCATTTCTTTGGCCAAACCCTAATTTTGAGGGTTTCATACGGAAGTGGTTAAGAAAATTCAATATCTTGGGTTCCTTTGCTAGAAACTTGAAAGTAGTTCCAATGCTTCACAAATTAGGAGGTCTAACTATCTAGTATAAAAAGTGTCACTTCCCAGTCATGTAAGGTCATACTGTATGAAAAATCAGAGAAACTCATCTTGAAACAACAGATTTTATTGATTTCAAAGAGCAAGTACATATGTTTCTTCATATTACCTCTCCCTTCAAGTTTCTAGAGCCTTTATAGGCTATTTCAAATGGGTTAAACCACCCCATGGTAGTTTTAGCCATTGGGAGTGGTTTTTTTGAAAAAGTTGTCAAATTATTGCAAAAGTTGCTAATGCAACTTTTGCAATTTTTGCCATTTTCACAAACCTTCTTCCTAATTCAATTCTAACCATTCCTAAATGTTTTTCTAAGACTCAAGACACCTAAACTACCCTAAAAAACATAAAATAAACCAAAATTCCACCTTTTGGGTCAAATGATGCCTAGGTTTATATTAACACCCTAGGATCGTGTATCCATTACATGGGTGGATGGCCTTAAGGAGATTTCTTAATCAATCCTAAGGCCTTATTACATTGGACAAAATGAAAATTTTGATTAGGTTCTCTACACCACCAACCCTATTAGGAGTTGTAAAAGATAAAAGGACCCACTATCAAAATAGCTTCTAAGGCAAGACCACTGAACTAACTATCTAATAGATCTCTCAACTATTCCTTGCAGAATTATTGTGTGTACTATACTATAACTTCTTTCTTCTATCTAGTAAACTAGACCAATCACTATCAAACCTTATAGACTAGGTCATAAATCTTGGATCCAAGTATCTAACTTTAGATCATATAATAAAACCTCAGTAATGAAGTTTCCTTCACTTTTACTATGTTCTTCTTATCTTTGCATTCTACTCTTTATACTTCTTACAATCATTCACATTCCTCCTTACATTCCACATACATGATAAAGTAAAATATCCTTCCTTTATACTAAATCCATAACAAAATTCCTTGAGTCCATTGTTACACCTTCTCAATTAATTATTATAGGACCACTTTAAAAACATGTTACACTTAGAAATAACATTAATCTTTCACCTTGTAACTTGAATAAATTTCTATACACATAATATTATGACAAGTAAGCTTAGCCATACCATCATTAACATGTCTTCTTAACATCTTTAGCTTTGGCTTCTTAGAATAACAACTCTCATAAGAGATATAACAAGGTTACCAAAACATGTCTATGTAAAATCTATCTTAGAACAGTCCTCATCGAAAGTTGCATAACTTCTTCCAAAATTAATATCTTATGCTTCTGAGGTTAGCTACATATACTATACACATATTATATTCTCACTTTAACCTCACTACTCAAAGTACTCAATGATTCATCTATACCAACTTGATCTTTATCGCTCTTCTTCTGTTAGATACCATAGAAAGCTACTATATTGACATTAATGACAAACATAATGGTGAATGCAACATATCATCATGATAGTGATCTAATCATGTTTCTACAATACTCACCCATAGGAATATCATCAAAATTCATGCTTCCAATAGTCCTATCCCCTAAAAAATAGCCACACAATGGAAACACAATACAAGATATAAGATTTGATACCAAAAACAATTGTTGATTCATAAAATAACTAATTTTATGCAATGTATTGGGCTATAAGGCCTTCCTAATTATGACCAAATAAAATAGAAAGTACAGTGACAATTCTACAAGATCCCTTAAGATCCAATCCCAAAATGAGCTAGCCTAGATCTACACTTGTAAAAACCTCCAAGGAAGATCTAAACTTGTGATCGCAAGCCCACCAATAAATCTCCTTATTTCCCAAGCCTCAGCTACTAGCCATTCTCAAACTTTACCCAAGATCCAAGTCTAAATTGTCTCACATTCAAAACTCTATCAAAACACTGAGGAAAACTTTTCTCTTTAGCTACTCCACTCTAAACTCTAGATCTACTCCCCTTGAATGAATGCCTAAAGACTCCACAAGGCCCCCTACTTATACCCAACTAAACCACAAGTTGACCTATCCTAATACAATTAAAAATAAAACCATATATTAAATATATACATAAGCCACAAGTTGGCTACAACACTCATTAAATATGTACAACTCAAATTACATGTCAAAAGGTTAGCTCATAGACAACTTGGGCAACACAAAAAACCAAGACATGAATGAGTGTCAGAAACCACCATTGAGCATCAACAAATCCTCAAACATAACCGAGCCCCTTCATTGATTGAGCCACTTAGTCAATAAAACAACCAAACTAGACAAGCTCTTGAGTATATGCTGAGTTCCTCCTTTATAGACCAAGTCCCTTCATTGACCAAGAAATTTGGACAACACTATTTCCAAGCTTCCCCAAGCCCCTAGTGTATGTCAAGTTCCAACAAGCATCGACGAGTGCCTTTGACAACTAAGTGCCCCAAGCTATCTTGAGCACCTCCAAGATTGCTGAGGCCATTCATTGACTAAGTTCTCAACCAAGAACTGCCAAGAGATGATTTAGTAACCACTATTGAGCACCTCTTCTTCAACCAAGTACCAGTCCAAGCACCCTCCAAATCAACTATCGATCGTCCTTCGATGAACTCCTAAGTAGCCATCGAGAAAACCCAAGATACTCTTGCATCAACTACCTTCCCAAAACTCACAAACCATAATTGTATCCCATACCACAAAAGTAATATTGATCAAATTTGGTTCCTTTATAGGAAACTTGAAAATAACATTGATTCTCAAAATCCAAGTTCTCATAAATGCTCATCAAAAGATATCTCATAAAATAAATCTCAATTTTAATCATAACACACACCATGACATCTAGTCAAATAATCATTAAAGAAATCTCAAAAATGCATCTGGTGCACATTCTAACTTGGCCAACTAAACAACCCATAAAGAAAACCATCATGAAAATAAACATCACAAAACTATTAATAGAATATAAGAAAACACATAGTTTTCAGCCATATGACTTAATTTCATCAATTTCTCTTGGTTAGTTTGGGTCATAAGGATGTGTTAAAAAATAAAGTAAGTATATACATGTTAATATGAATTATTATGTTTATATACTTATTCAAATCAATAAGTATTTAAATGTTAAATCTCTTTGTGCATATAAAATATCATGCACCATTATCATGTTATTAATTTAAATAATCTTAAATCGTAAATGATTTAATTAATTACATAAATGTATATTGTTAGATTAAATATTAATATCAATTTTATTTCTTAAATATTAATTTGACTTCTATTTAAGTCCAATATTAATATTTACTTTTCCTTTAATTCATAATATAACTAGAGATAACTACAATTTGAAATTATAATTATAATTAAATTATTTATAATTTCTCTCATAGTATTAAATATTCATAACTAGATGATTATATAGTGAACTTGACTATAACTACTCTTAAAATATAACTAAATCAGAATTATATATTTATTAATTTGTAACTCTACTTGCATTAATAAATATATAATAAGTTATATCCCACTAAGGGTTTCAAAAGTAATTGATATTAAAAACCCATTTATAAAAAAATAAATAGTATTTATTTATTTAATTTTAAAAATAAATAAATAATCCTTTTTTAATTTTTTTTTTTTTGAATTTGAAAAAATAATAATTAATTATAATAAATAAACTAGAAACTTAAATTATATTTTTATAAAATAAAAATAAACATGTAATTAGTATTTTTACATGCCTTTGATCTCTCAAATTATGCAACCATTATATTGTTGGTCTCTCCAATTGTTGTTTTCTATTAGTGTCAAACACTTAGTCAATTACTACACAAAGTCAGACCATCATCAATGTGACTGAGCTACTTTGTATAGGCTGAGTTATGTATAGATTTATATATAAACTTGTATATATCGAGCTCTATAGGAGCCGAGAAAGTCTATGGTCACTGAGTATTCTCAATGTAAGCTGAGTCTAATGTTAATAAAGTAGTTCGAGCATATTGAAGCTAAGTTACACAAAAGATACTAAGCATAGTAGAGACTGAGCATCAACAACATATATAGTGAGTGTCGAATGTCAGAAATAGTAAGTGCCAAGTAATGTAGAATTTATATTCAAGTCAAGAATGATACAAACTTTGAGGTAACCATTTCAAGCTGATATGGGCAAGTTATTTAATATTTGTAGAGTTTTTTAGAGAGAGTTTTACATGTTTTATGATGTGGATCATAGATCCCTATGTTCTGTGATGAACAAGTCAAATGGAGAGGTGAAATAAGGAAGCATCTATAAAACTCTTTATGAAATCTTTAAATAGGGGAGAACTTAACATAGTTTTATATGGTATGGTGATGTGTATGGTGATACAAAGGAGAAAACATGCTATTCATGTGATTCAAGTGTGAATGTGTGAACATTGTAAAAGAAGCAAAGAGTTTGGTTATTCTAGAATAGAACAAGTGACCTAGTCAAATAGGGAAGGATAGAAGAGCTATATTAGATCAAGAGATAAGATCTGATTGGAAAGTGGAGATACAACATTAGCTTATCAGAGAAGACTAAGGATTTGAATCAATTTTAATAGATTGAGTAAGAGTAATTCTCTTAACAAATTGATCTTTATAGATCTTTGTAAATCTCCTAACATAGTCCTTACTTTTTTGCAAGTGTAAAATCCTCTAACAGGGTGAGATCTAATAGTCTCAAAAGATTTTAACAAGGTAGAGGGTAGATCATTGCATATGATCAAACATTGTAACCCTAATAGGTTAACTTTATTATTGTAGTAGTGAATATTTATGGGTGTCATCCCCACCCCAATTTTACCTTCACCTTGAAGTGTTTCTGGGTAACCAAAATCATTGTGTCATGTGATTAATTTTTATGCATGTGATTGATAGATTAGATCTATGTGCTATTACAATTTGATTTTATAAGTTATGCATGCATAAGAAATTGGACATGAGATGGTATATGTGGTAAATACATTATAGTATTGTTGAAAAGTTTAAAGTGTTACAAATCCTGATTCACCATCTCTCAATATCTTGGTTTTCAATTTAGACTTCCGAAAAATATACTTAGTTTTCTATCTTTAGTATGTTTATTTTCACATGCACGTATAAGTTTAGTTACAACATGCTTTCCTCTCAATTACTCTTTTGCTTTTCTAATAAATTTCACAACCAAATTATTTTAGATATAAGAAGAATATTTATCTTTATTTAGAAAATTCATGATAATCACATAGTTCTAATGGAAAATTTAAAGTTGAAACATTAGCTATTCAATTTGTTGTTTTCTTCCAATTTTCTATAATTAATTTTTTTCTATATTAGAAAGGGTTTTAGAAGAATACAACCATAATAATTATCTTGATTTTTTTAATATTTTCTTCATTCAAATTTTCTTGATCAATAAGTTTTCATTTTCAAAATCTACAACATAGTTCTTTATCCAAAAATTAATACAATAAATGAATAAGTATTATGCAAGCACACAGGAAGACAAAAAGTAGACAAATCTTTCAATAAAATTCTATAATGGGTTTTCAAACCCTACCTCAATACCATAGCTAAAATCTAAGACAATTTGTGAACCCACACAAATCCAAACCCTCCGAAACTTTCAACAATTCTTTTGATCCAATTTTGAATTTTTCTCTCCAAAACTTGTGCGTCCCTCAAATGAACTACACACCCTCTAATAAATATCCACAATCCTAACTAGGGTTTTTAATCCATAATTACTAAAAGCCACTAACTTTATTAAATAATAATTAATTTAATTATTTAATCCTTTCGTACACACTTAAAGATTTTTGAAATTATAATATTCTTTTATTTTCTTTTCCTCCACTTTATTAATTAGTGCAAGTACTATTTAAAGTGTAGTTTATTATTTAAATTGATAATAATTAAAGCTTATAATTTAAATGTAACTCTAATCTAATTATTATTAATTAAATAATTATAATAAAACAATATTAAATCTTTAATCTTTTAATATTCTAATATTTTTTAATACAACTTTTTAAATTTAGATTTAAAAATTAAATCTTTTAAACTAAAGCACATATTTAATTAATTTCTAATTGATTTAAATATCATCATATTTTAATATTTTATTTTTAACCAAATATTATTTAATAACTCTCAATATTATATGATTAACCCAAATATTATAATTAAATAATTTACCAAATAACTCACATAGTCCAATCCACATAAAGCAATATTACCAAAACTGACGAAAACTCAAAATTAAACAACATAGACAAAGATAAACTCATGGGTTTAAAAAGGTGGAAAGTCAGATACATGTTCTCCTTCTCAAGACAAGTAATTAGGCTATGGCTAGTATTGGACCTGAATATTATCTCCTCATTCTTACCATTGAATTATTGTGACAAGGCACACTCATCCTAACAATTTAGGAAAGTCAATGTTTGTATCTAAAAATCTATATAAAAGACAAGCATGTACATGTGCATATATATAAGTTAAAAAATAATGGTGAGGAGTGATACATAGTGTAGATCACAACTAGTAGGTGACTACAACTCCCTCCCTCTACCATATTAGGTAGGCCAAACATAAATGTAGAAAGAAAACACACACACAAACACACACACACACACACACACACACACACACACACACACACACAAACAAAAGTATGAGGTAAGTATAATAGTATATATTAAATATAAATAACATCATATTCTAACATGAACATCTCATCATCAAGAGGATATAATAAAAATATTTCTAAGATACACCATATGACACTAGCACAAAAGTAATAGCATTAATTAGCTAATGTTAATCTCAGATTGGTTTTGACAAAGTAGTGACAAAACACTTAGTCATTATTCAAAAAATATTTGTGTATTCTAAGCATAATTTTTCAAATAGTACATGACGAGTAATATGATAGTTAGTGCCAATCACTAGTAGGTGTCGAGAAGTTAGTGTGTGCCAAGTTAGAAGAAGGAGCTGAGCAAATGGCATGTGCCGAGTGATTCTAGTGCCAAGCAAAGAGAGTATGATGAGATATTCAAAAGCCAAGTTACAATGTTAAGAACATAGTGAAGGCTAAGAATTAGAGCCTTTAGATGTTGAGTGAATAGTTTATGACATAGATGTTTGTAATGGCACAAACTTCTATGTCAACCTTTTTTGGGCCAACATAATCATATTTTGCGATTGTAAAAGATAAGTATACAGTCATAGTATGAATCCATATGAAACATATGCAACCAATCAAATTGAGGTAAGCATTAGGTGGTAATAAGGATCAACCACAACCATTGATTCTTTCCTAATCCATCACCACCATTGTTTATTTCAGAAGACCAAACTCTAAGAATTTTATTGTGTGTGTAAGGAGACAAATGCTAAGAGTTCAGAGGTCATTCATGGTGTCTTAGATGGATATGATAGAGTTATGCATTGCATAATCTATTTGAGAAGAATAGAGTAAATAAGTGAAAGGATAGAGGAGACATATTTGATCAAGAGGATCAAGGTTTAAATAGCAAGGAGAAGATCTTACATCAAGAAGAAAGGTGCTAACCAAAGGATCATAGTGTTGAACCATTCTAATAGGTGATACATAGAAAATCTCTTAACTCAATAGTCCTAATAGGCTATTGTAAATCTCTTAACTAAGTGCTTACTTTATTGTAAGTTTAAATTCTCCAATAAGGTGAGACCTAATAGTCTTTGTAAGTCTTTAACATGGCAGATCTATCATAGGGTAGATCATAGATTATGATTAAACACAATGTAGCCATAATAGGTCACATTTTACAGCTACAGTAGTGAAGATATTTTGGTGTCATTCCTACCCAAGTTTTACCTTCTCATTCAAGGGTTTTTGGTTAACAAAATTTATTGTGTTATGTGTTATTTTCTCTATGCTATGGATGTGATGCATGTTATGTTATTTCAGTTTACATGTTAAGTTATGAGATGGATGTTTGTGATATATTTTAAGAGGCAAAATTTTTAAGTGTTGATTCACCCCTACTTTTAGAACTTTCTTTCCCATTGTTATTTCTAGCAATTGGTATTAGAGCTTTGTTCTCTAGAAAGGAAATTTTTACAAATTTGGAGGTAAGATCTTGAAGATGGAAGTCTACAAGTTGGGAAAGATTATTGAGAACTAGAATATTGAAATACAACTTGCCCTACATCAACTCAAGGAGGCAAGAGATGAATTTCAATGTTCATTGAAAAGAAGAAAGGAATTGGCTATTCAACAAAATGACACTCAATACCAAGAAGAAGAAATTACTATATTGTTTGAGGATGGAAAATTAAATGAATTTGATGTAACAATTGTAGATCTAATGGAAAAGAATAATGCCCTAACTAAAGAAGTCAAAAATCTCAAAAGAGAACAAGAAGTACAATCAATATTACTATGTGAGATGATTGATATGAAAAAGAAATCTATGGAAGACACAACCATGATTAAAGAGGACAAAAGAATACTGACTAAAAAACTTGAAGAGAAGACGTCAGATGTCCAAAAACTTGCTAACATAAAATTGGATATAATGAATCAATTGATGCTTACAAACCATGAATTGAATGAAAAGGACATTGAGATCACAACCCTAGAGTTACAGAATGATCTACTGCAAAATAAATTAAGAGAAAATATGGAATTTATTGGAAGATTCAACAAATCAAGTGAAGCCATAAAACACTTTGAGAAATTGATAGAATCACCAAGACCTAATAATGATACTGCTAGATTGAGTTACACTAATACTGAAGAAGGAGAATCATCTAAAAGTGATGAGAAAAGGAATAAAAAAGGTAATAACTAAAAACCTACTCATATTAATTGTGGAAAATTGGGTCATACAAAAAATGTTTGCAAGAGAAAAACTATAAACTAGAACACCAAGCAGAAATACAAAGGAAACTACTACAACTGGAAAAAACAAGGACATTAGACAAATGAATGTAGGACCAAGACCATGAGCACTCAAATATATGAAGGATACTACTGTAATTGTTAGATGTATGGATAAAAAGCATATGAATGTAGGTCTAAGACCAAGTGGACATCAAACAAATAGACAAAGGCACAACAAAATGGAAACTCCTTATGATTGGGATTAAAACACAAGGTACAGTTGTGACTATTGTCAAGAATATGGACATATTCATAAAAATTGCATAAGGATTCATTTTAGAGGCAACTACAATAGATGGTTGCATGAGACTACATGGTTTAGTTGTCTCAATACTAGTCATGTAAAAAAATCTATCCAACAAGGTCACCAACACCAAACAAAAAATCCAATAAAGGGAAAGAAAAGGTCAATGTTGAGAAAGTAAAGATGCAAATGAACAATACATGGAGAAAGAAAGAAGATTGCAGTACATCAAGTTTAGATTAGGTCACCTCATCCAATGGATTGGGTGATCACATCACCCTCAACTAGGCAATAAAAGGTATGTGTAAAAATGACATTTGAAAAGCTAAATTATGCATTAGTTCCAAATATCTAAGATTTGAAAAGAATAAATATGCATGAATCAAGATGTAATGAAGTTAAGATTAAGAGTTATTCTATAGATATATTTTCTTCTATGTTGTTTCCAAGCATGTAATAAATTGTAGTTATTGCCGAGTGATGAAGTCAGGGCTAGTATGAATTGAGCTCGCTATGTTAGCCGAGCATGTTGAAAATCTTATTATAGTTGAGCTTATAGCTAATGTAAGCACTGAGTAATTAATGCCAAATTTGAAGGGTTATATTGTCAATTTTTGACTCATTTGCACTTACTAGAGTTTGAAGAGCACAAAGAGTGTGAAGGCAAGTTGAAAAAGGAGATTCTATTGTTTTCTGACCAAGTCTAATTTGATGCAGGAACATCCGAGGTGTAAAGTGTAAGAGCAATCTTGCATCACCCAAAAATAATAATTTATTTTCAGTCTTTTCTATTTTAATAAGAACCAGTAGATAGGGTGGTTACTATTTCTAGGAGCTTACTATTTTTAGAAAGATTGCAATATGAGCTCAGAATGTTCTCATTTTCTACATGAAGGTTCATTTTCTAGTTATAAGCCTACCATTAAAATATCATTGCTCTAGCTTAAGTATCAAAGAAGTTACTACATATTTTTGGTGGGAAATTTAGGAGAAAAATCTTCAAGCTTACCGATGGAGGACATAGAGTGTTTGGATGAGGGCCAAAAACTTGATGGAAGGGTGCTTGCACCATTCTAATCATGTAGATTAGGGCCTAATATTTCCAAAAAGTGGTTATAAAAGCCAATCAGAGAAATAGTTCAAGAGTTATGACCTTTCAAAGTTGGGCTACCCAAAATTTCTAAATTCATTGTCAAAGATGTATTTAGCCAACTCTATATGTTTTTTTAGGGTCTATTAGCCCTAGATATTAAGTTTCAATGTCTAGAACCTTCCCGAGCAACATAAAATTGCCTATTTAAGAAAGGCTAGAACATTGTCTAAAATAACATTGGGTGATAGTTTGCAGTTTGTCTTGCAGATTACTGTAATGAAGGTGCCCATGTGGGTTAGCATATTGTACTTATGAGTTCTATAATTCTACATTTGTGACAAAAATTAGAAGTCCATATTTTGTTGTTGCATTTGCTATTATTTCTTTGTTTTTGTTATGTGTTTTTGGTATTAAGGGGAGCACCCTTCATCATAACTACTACTTGACATCATTCTATAGATTCAAGAGGTATTTAGTTTGTGCCAAGTTACATTGTTTCATTTATCAAAAACCATAGGAAAGTAAATTGGTAGCTAGCTCTTTGTAAAATGTTAGAAAAGAGGGGAGATAGGTTTTCAATATTTAGCTAATAAGTAATGATGTTAGGAAACCCCCATTCCAAGAAATTGCTAAGATTGCATACAAAGTAGATACATCTAGTACACTATCTATGATATGACCAAAGGTTCTCATGATCTAATATGTGAGATGTTGCTATATTAAAAATATTGGAGAGGTAGGAGACATGGAGATTATAGATACATATAGTAAGCTATGTGACAATGGAGTTTTGAGGGAAAAGAATAAGAATTTTGAGTGAAAAGGGTTAACATGTGCCCAAACTTTCCTCAAATGTTTAAAATTAAATGGATTCAAATTATTCAAAACCACATACATGAAAACCAGATGTGGTTAAAGGGTGGACCAATCAAGATTTCTAAAAGGATTGTGCATAGGGTATCGAGGTATCCTACCCTTGACTAACTGAAGATCATGCATAGTAATGTAAAGGAGGTTATAGAGAAGAATATAGGTGTCATGTGGAAGAAGAGAGGGATTCCAATAGATACTATTTCAAATCCCATTATTTCCTTTGCATTCATAGTCATTTCCATAAGTTATTTTAGTCAAGCTGACTAAACAGTGTTTCATGTATGGCAATGAACTTAGGTTACAAAATTTTCAACAAAGATCATTCCTATGACCTTGTTGAGTTACAACTAAAATAGTTATCAAAAAACTTGGAAGCCACTAGGAAAGCCAAAAGTTCATCTTACAAGTTTGGTTCTTTGATTGTTTGCATACTTTTCTATGTGGAAAACACATTCCCCACCTTTGGAAAAGTTTCTTGGAAGACCAATAGGTCAATTACACAACAGATTTTAGGATTCATTCAATAACTTGGGAAGATTTTGAGTCAGTTATGACTAGTTATTTTGAGGATTTTAAGAAATCCACAAAAATAAGATTGAGGATTCCTATATGATTAGTGGAACAACATTAAAATGATGTGTGTTTCCTAGTTGATGTAGATCATACATATGTGCAAGCATTAATTCCTAGGGTAAGATTGTTAAAACCCTTTCCATATGAGATAAATGTGGATGAAGCCTTTGCATCAATCACAACCTTACTGGTAGAGGAAATTGATAAAGATGTAACATCTTTTGGAAAATATGATGAAGCCAAATCTAGAATAACCATTGACTTAAAAACAACTACAGCTTTGAGAAAGAAGAACAAACTTGTCAAAAATTTAAATGAGAGATTTTGTGAAGGTGAAGGTGAAGAAGAAGAACAAGGTCAATCACCATTAAAACTTACCCAAGGCCTAGGTGGAGATTTTGAAGGTACTAAGGAAGAAGAAATCAAGGAAGTATCTAAGGAAAGAGAGAAGAAAAGGAAAGAAGAGAATCAAATAGTGAAGAAATTGGAGAAGACTATGAAGAAGTCACAATAAAGCTAGTTGTACCTATAACTAGGTCAAGCACAAGGGAAGCCATTGTATAGGCTAAATAAATGACAAAGGAAAAAGGAAAGAGAGCCAACATTGTAGTAGAGCTAAGCAAGGTTGCTTTAAAGAAATTGAAAATATTAAGGAAGAAGTACACACCTTAGAAGGATTAAATTGAGTAAAAGATAGAGTCAAATGACTCGAGTCAATACAAAGTGGTAAGCCACAATTCCTCTTCTACTATTGACAACTTGTGTGAAAACATTACAACCAATGAAGATTTGTCTGGTTTTACAAATGTTGATTTTAATAAGGTAGGGAGTGTTGAGAAAAATGAGGTTGAAGAGGCCATATATGATATGATGAGTACTTTCAAGACTACTCCATTATAGATTTCCAACTCTCTACCCAAAATTCTTTATGAGAAAGTTGAGAAAAAGTTGTAATTTAGTCTGATCCTTGAGAAACAAATAAGGAAAACTACACTAGCATAGGTTATGCCTAAATTGGACAAAAAAATGTTTTCTAAAGCTATGGAGAAGCATAAAGGGAAAATTTCCCCCAAATATAGAGATTTCTATATTTTGCAGAAGAACATAGAAGACGTGGTAACCAAAAGTACATCAATCTACAAATCTATTTATGGATTATTCACTCAAGCAATTGCAAGGAAAGATGAGCAAGAAGAGAAAGAACCTGAGAAGAATGACTAAGAGATAGAAAAAGAGATGAACATAGTCAAAGAAGGTAATGTGGAAGGTACTGAAGAAACAATAGAGGAGGTAACAACTAAAGAAGAGCAACAAGATGTGCAAGATATATAGATTTTGAGTATGCCAGTCCCCACATGATGACCAAGAGAGTCAACAAGACTTGGTGAGAATCAAGGATGTTCTATATAAAACAACATAGAATGTAAATCCTTTCACTGAGGATGACTTGAAGAAAATTCTACAAGACTCTACCATTGTAAGACTCTTATGCAGTAATCCTATATTGTTGAGAGTGTTAGAAAAAATAGTCCACCAAGATAACTAAGAAGGGGTGGGTGGGTGAATTAGTTATCCAAAAATTAAACCATTTATCTTATTTAACCAAACTTAACCACTAATCCAAAGTAAACAACAACCATAATAAAATTCACATAGACAATTATACTAGATATGTTGACTATGAAAACCATTGATTAGAGGGAAAACCCTGGTGGGAATGATGCCCACAAAATGATGTACTAATATAAATATTCCTTGTTAGAGGATGAACCTTTTTAGGAGTCTATTACAAAATTTAGTATAATGAGTCCTTGTTAGGAGACTTTGAATCCCTAATAGGAGATTCCAACCCTATTGGGAGTTGTAGTACAATGTATGCAAGAAGAGCCCACTGTCCAAACATGCAATTTCAACTACAAGAAGAGCTCACTACACAAACAAGTAATTACTTTTATCTTCTATTTTCCTTTGTCCTATCAACTAGACCAATCACCATCAAACCTTATAGACTAGTCATGAACCTCAAATCCAAATACCAAACCTTGGATCACTTAGCAAAACCTCAGCAATGAAGTTTCCTTCACTTTTGCACTGCTCTGCTCAACTTCACATTCCACACTCTCTATTACTTATCATCAGTTATCAGATCATATTTTCACACACCCTAATAAAGGAAAATGCACTTCCTTTATACCAAGTCCTCAAAAAAATTCCTTGAGTTAGCTATTAGACCTTCTCAAATAATTATTATAGGACCACATTAAGAACATAATACACTTAGCAGTAACATTAATCTTCTGCCTTGTAACTTGAATAACTTTTTGTACATGCAATATTATGATGAGTGAGCTTAGCCATGTTATCATCAAAATTTATTATTGATATCCTCAACCTTGATCCTCAAGATATCAATTCTACTAAGAGATATAACAAGTTTACTAGAACATGCCTCTATAAAATCTATGTCAGAACATACATCACCAAAACTTACATAACTTCTTCTAGACTTATATTTTCTTCTTTTGATGTTAACTACGTATACCAGATACTTAGAAGTACCTTCCATAACCTTGGGTGGTTATAATTCTCAACTAGCCATTCGTACCAACTTGATCAATTTATTATTCTCCTATCAGATACCCTAGAAATTGCTATGTTGACATCAATGAAAAACTCAGTCATCAATATAACATATCATCATAGTATTACTCCCCAATAGGAACATCATTAACATTCATGCTTCCAACAATCTTCCCAATCTTCCAATAGTCTCCCCCTCTGACATTCATGGCAACATAGATGAAAAACATCTAGTTCCAAGAATACCAAAAAATGACTATCCATCTTCAAATCATCTTCATCAATCATTCTCCCCCATTGATATACCTTAATGTTCTCTATACCAAATTTTTACTTTTCATTCTATGATTATGTTGAACATCTTCCTCAGTGTACTATTTTTTGTGCCAAAATTCTCCCCCATTGACATCAATGTCAAAGGTAACCAAATCTACTACATCAAACTCTAGAACAACTAATACTTACTAGCTCAAGTGTCAAAAGACACTATTTAAAACAACAACTAACAAGAGTCCTAGACGACCTTGTCCATCATAGATACTCCCCCATTCAGGAAGCATCAACATTCAATCTACACAAATAATGGTGCTCTGTTACCCTAGACTAATGCACTCTTGCATCTTCTACTCTAATGTAGGAAGGGGCATAACCCCAAGCATACCTCACAAATACTCAAAAGTCTCTTTAGGAAGAGGCTTAGTGAATATATCTACAATTTACTCTTTATTGCTCACATACTCCAATTTGATTTCCTTTTTTGCAACTTGCTATATCTTGCCTTGTGTGAATAAGATATTGCAATCCTCTATCGTTTGTAGATAACTTATGTCTAGTTACCATAGGTGTTCCAATAGGTTTGCATGTTTCCAAATCATACCTTTTTAGTAAATCCTTCAAGTACTTAGTCTAAGAAATAAAGATTTCTTGTTTATTTTGCAATCCTAGGAAATATTTCATCTCTCCTATCATACTCATTTCAAATTCTTTCTTCATTTCTTCTACAAACTTTTTACATTCTTCATCATTTCCTCCAAATATAATGTCATCAACGAATATTACCAAAATTATCAAACCATCATCAATTTCTTTCCAATATAAATTACTATCTATCATTCCATTTCTATATTCAAGTTTTATCAAATGTTTGTCCAACTTTACATACCAGGTTTTGGTGCTTGTTTCAATCCATACAATGCTTTCCTTAGTCTACATACTATGTCCTTGTCATCTATCAAAGGAAATCCTTTAGGATACTCAATGTATATCTCTTCTTCAATTTCTCCATTTAGGAATGCTAACTTGGCATCCATCTGATATGTTTTGAATTTCTTCCATGTTGCATAGGCTAAGAATAATATTACTACTTCTATTCTAGCCACTGGAGCATAAGTCTCCTCATAATCTATTCCTTTTTTCTGTGAGTAACCTTTACATACCAATCTTTCTTTGTTCCTTACAACTTCTCCTTGCTCATTCATCTTATTCCTAAATACGCATTTAGTTCCTATCACATTCTTGTTTGTTGGTCTAGAGATAAATTCCCATGTCTCATCCTTTACTATTTGATCCAATTCCTCTTTCATAGCTTGTTTCTAGTAATCATCTTTACATGCTTCATTTTCATTCTTAGGCTCGACTTGAGATATCATACATAGTTCTTCATTTACTTTTCTTCTTGTCTTTTTCTTTGATTCCAATAATCTATTTGTATGGGTGATTCTTTATCATATGCTTTTCTAAAGTAGGAGTTGCTATCTCAACTCTTGGCTCTACTAAAGGTTCTAAGCTTTGTTCCTATGTTGGATCTCCTTCATTCTATAAATCATTATTAGTCTCAAGAAATACCTCATCATTCCTTGGCTTAGTAACAACATAATCATCTAAATTATAATCAACCATTAATTCTTGTATTCTGAATTTCTTGTCAATTCTCACATTTGCACTTTCCATAATAGTCTTAGTTCTTTGATTATAACATCTATAAGCCTTTTTTTTCAATGAACAACCAAGAAACATACCTTCTTCACTTCTAGGCATCAAACTTACCAATATCATCATCTTTGTTTATGTAACACTTACTTCTAAAGATTCTAAAATACTTAACTATAGGTGAGTGACCAAATCACAATTCATAAGGTGTCTTCTTTGTGTCTTTCCTGACTTGCATCTTTTTCATAGTGTAGACTAATGTATTCATAGATTCTCTCCAAAATGTATTGGATACATTATTCTCTACTAACATAGCTCTTGTATCTTTTTTAACTAACGTGTTTCTTCTCTTTGCAATGCGATTCTATTTAGGGGTTCTCAGAGCTGATAACTGTCTTTTAATTCCATTTTCTTTACAAAACATGTTAAACTCATTTGAAGTAAATTCTCCTCCTCTATTTGGTCTCAAACATTTAATCTTCATACTAGATTCATTCTCAACCATATTCTTGAATATCTTGAACTTGTCAAATGCCATAGATTTCTCTTTAAGAAATGAAACCCACATCATTCTAGAAAAATCATCAACTAGAAACATAAAAAACCTTTCACCATAGAATTCTTTAGTTTTTGTAGGACCACTGAGATTTGTCTATACAATCTCCAACTTTTTTGTAGTGGTAAACTTCTTGCTAGGAAAATAAGTTCTGTTATGCTTAGCCAAAACAAATTCCTTGCAAATCGTGTTAGTAGGCTTTACAATCTTTAGCAAATCTCTAACTAAAAACATTATACTAGTCCTCACAATACTATCAAAGTTTTTATGAAAAAATATCTTATGCCATAACCAATTATCATCTAACTTTGCAACCAAACATTTCATTTTAGTAGGATTCAACTAAAATATATTACCTCTAGATCTGGTTCCTGTTCCAATTACCTTTCCATCTTTATCATTGATCATGCATGTCTTTTCTATGAATTGCAATTGATAACCTTTGTCTGCTAGTTTTCCAACACTAAAAAGATTGTGTTTTACACCATCAACAAAGTATACATCCTTAGTATTAGTTTTATTGTCAAGAGTTATAGACCCAATACCTTTTACTTTACATGTTGCATTGTTTCCAACTTTGACAATTCCTTCATCTTGAATTTTTAAGTCAACAATTTTTTTCATGTCACTAGTCATATGGTGTGAACAACCACTATCAATTATCCAATTAGATTTCTTCTCAATCTATGATACCAAATCTACTTTCTTCTTTAATTTCCAAAAATCCAATTTCATCATCACTAGCATTTAATGCTTGTTCATCAGATTCATTATCTTCATTTGCATACAAACACTCTCTATCTTTTCTAGGTTTATGATTTCTCTTATATGTTTTTTGCCTTTTAGGGCACTTAGATGCATAATGACCATATTCATCACAAGTCCAACATTTAAAGATTTTCTTACCTCCTTTTTATTTTCTTACCAAAAGGGCTACTCCTTCAATTTTTTTGTCTTCTTCAAATCTGTTGCTACTAGTAAAATCTCTTCTAGCACTTGTGCTCCTTGATAGGTTGGGTCAAATATTTAAGGCACTAAAAGATATCTCTATTCTAGTCAATTTTCTAGACTATCTAAGTTCATTCTCAACTACTTCAAGTCTTCCAAGCAATCTCTCCTTTGTGAAATCTTTGATACAAGATATCAAAAACTGTATCATCTAAACTACTGACTTAAATGGTGGTGTTAGAGTCTTCAATATCTTTCATATAACCTCATTATCTTCTTTGTTTCCTTCTTGAGCTTTAATACCTATAGTAATTTATGATATCCTACCTATATATGTTCTTATAGATTCATCTTCCATCATTTTAGCATCTTGAAATGCACAAATCCAACTTTGTAGCCTCAACTTGTTAGAATGTGCATCACCTACAAAAGTATTTTCCAAAGCTTTCCAAATCAAACATGAAGTAGCAAGTGATTTTACCTGATTGTACTCAATTTTTAGGAAGTGCATTCGATAGTGCTTCCCTAGCTCTCATGTCACACATGAAAAGATCTCTTTATGGTTTGGTACATTCCTTTGATTATGATTTTTTTACTATGTGTTTCATATCTAGAACTTATGGAATCCTCTAGTGGCATCAAACCATATGGAATTTAATAATGTTCTTTTATTATTTGAAAACCCATGATCTTAAGACCACTTTTAAGTTATTAGTTCAAATACAATATTGTATGCTAGTAGGTCATCTACTATCTCACATATATTGTTTTAAATATCATTCATTAGATTCTTCATAGAATATTACAAGAAACTTGAAACCTATTGGAGATAACTTCTACTATCCAACAAGTCATATATATAATCACCACTACTAAATCTAGATATAAATACTATATTAATTCAACTTTGAGTTGATATGTCCCAATAAGTAGGATATAGATCTTGAACAAAATATGAATGCCCATGTGGTAATGTTTATTGTCAAAATTGGACCTAATTAAGAGTGAGTCATTAAGAATGTTAGTGCTAGCATTACTACAACAAGCAAGGCATGAGAAAATGTTCTCATTATAATTTAACCTTTAATGTATCACCTTTCAACTTAGGTAATGGTTTTAAGTGTGCCTTGAGTTAGGCCAAAGTGCTAAATGAGTATGACTATGAGTAGATGAATCTTGTTAATCTTTTAATCCATGAACCCTAATTGATACTTTCCTTGTGTGAGACAACTTATTTACTTTTCAAAAAACAAAAAAATTGTTTTTTTTTGTCCTATAAGTTTTGGGCATGACACCTTGTGGTCTATTATTTTGTGTTCCATTGCCTCCATAGTTTCCTCTTCCTCTGTTGTTATTTCCTTTGTTTCTACCACTTTTTTGTCTTCTCCTTTTGAATTTCTCTTCAACCTTGAGTGCTAATTGGTAGCACTAGTTTATTGTGGTAGCACTTGTTATACCAAGTTCATCTTGTATGGCAATTCTTAATCCTTTCATGTATCTAGAAATTTTAACACTCTCAAGTTCAACAAGCTTAGAATTCATGACTAACTTCTAAAATTCTTCAGTATAGATAGAGATGTCCATCTCTTTCTATCTCAGACTCATGCTCTTCTTATATATGATGTTGATCTTCATAGTCCCCATGGACATAGGTCTCTCTAAGTAGAGATACCATATTCTTCCATGTGGTGACTAGATTCTTCTTGTTCTTCACTCTATCATCTTAAGTGAAATTCCATCATGTGAGTGCAGAGAACTTGACCCTATATTTGGAAATCTTCACCCTTTGGTTCTCAAGGATGTCAGCAAAATCAAAGAATTTGGTTAGGGCATCTACCCAACCCATTGCAACATTTGGGTCCATCTTCCCATTGTATTTAGGAAAATCAAGATTGGCAGCCAAGGTTATCCTCTCCATAGATTTTAGAGTCTTCACAAGTAGCCTCTAGTTAGTAAGACATTCTTCTTCCTCCTATTCGAGGGGTTCATCATCACTCCCTTTTATAACTTCTTTAGAGTTCTCACTACTTCTATTTTGATGTTCCTCCTTAAGCTTATCCAAATCTTGCCTTATAAACTATATCTCCTTATTCCTTTGTTAATTTTGTCTTAGATTTTGGTTACTCCGGTATTTTAGAAGCTCTGCATTGGTCATCCTTGAATATAACCCTCCATCATCTTCTTGTTCCACATTGTTATCAAATCCTTTACCCTAAGGGATCTTAGGTTTCTCTGATACCACTTGATGCAAAAATCTCCCTTATATAGGAAACTAGGTTGTGGCATGGCTTAGACTACTTAAAATACCCCAAAATGGACTCAAGAGAGGGCTCTACACCTTTGTATAAACCTTACTCATGAACATGAAATGGTACTTGAAAGAGCACAACTAGATCACCAACCACAAAACCACTAAATACTAGGGATATGCTTGAAATAGGAACCTATGTGTTCAAAGGGGAATGGAAACATTCCTAAACATTTGAAAAATTCAAATTGGTGGGTTAGAACAACCTTCCTTATAACCAAAGGCTTTAAATAACAAAATTGTATTTTAGGCCTAGGAGCCCCAATTAGCCCTACCAAAGAGGAATTTAGGACTTAGTTTGAAATAGTTCCAAAGGACCTAGAAAAAAAGTTAGTATATGGATACCCTTTGGAAGATGCTTTTGATTCCAAACTTTTAGACTCCTAACAAATCAAATGATGCCCTTTACCAAGAATACAACAATTAGTCTTGTTAGGCCTAATTGATGGGGCTATGAAGGAAATGTGAATTGGGTGATTTAATAGGCTAAGCCACCAACTAGAAAACTAGTAAGGATTTATAAAATATCATATTCCACCTATAGGAAGGTTTCATCCATTCTGCAAGTGCCTAAAACACTTCAATAACTATTGTCTTGCACCAAACACATAGAGATGTTTGGCCTAGGGATGTCTTGAAAAATTAGAAGTCTTTCTTTCTATATACCATCCTTTAAAGGTCTCATAATACACCCTCCTAACTTGCATTTTCTTGAGTGGTATAAGGTTCCCATGGTGGAAATGCAAGTTAGGGCATTTTTCCAAAACTTGTTAGTGAAATGAGGGTTTTGGTGCACCTGAGGAAGAATGTTAGATATATTTTGGTGCTGATCCATTCAATTCCTCAAAACCACTTGCATTCTTCTCCTAAAATATTCAAGGTTTAGGATCAAGCATTCATTTTCCCCTACCAATCTATATCAATCAATATACTTACACAATGCAATGATTTACAAGGAAAAATAGGATATTTTATTGATTCAAATTGAAAAAGTACATGTTCTCTATGTTCCACCTATTTAAAAGGGCTATTTGAAGATGTTTCCAACTAATCCAACCAATTTTCAAAGGTTGTGACCATTGGGAGTAATTAAGTGAAAGTCGTTAAATATAATAAGAAATTGTCAGCCTTTACAAAGCAGTTAATACTAACTAATCTCACTCAGTCCTTAAAGATAGTTCCTCATATGTGTCAATAATTCAATGTTAAACAAGTTTAGAGATAGTGCTAACCACATTGGTTCAATTAATGAAGGAACACCAACATAAAATTTATACTAATCGAGTTGGATCAGTAAACAAATGGATTCCCTGTGTTAACTAAGTACACAATTTAGAAACCTAAGAACATACCTACCCTTGTTGGAAATAATCTATTTTTGGAAATATTCTTAAAGGCTAAGTTACTAAGAGGGGAGGGGTGAATCAGTAACTTCTAAACTTTTAAAAATTTCAACACAGTTAGCAATTAATCCTTTATATGAAAATTTTGATTTAACTACATGCATGAGAAATTGAAAACATGAGACCATAAATAGCAGTTTGACATAAAGATTTGGTGACCCAGAAACCTTCCAAATAAAAAGTAAAACTAGGGTGGCAATGATACCCAAAAGCTTTAGTACTAAAATATAAAGTTGGCCTGTTAAGGCTTATATTGATCAGTTATGATGATCTACCCTAACTACATGTATGAGAAACAAAAAACATGAGAGGATACATAACACTTTGACACAAAGATTTGGTGACCCAGAAACCTTCCAAATAGAAAGTAAAACTAGGGTGGAGATGATACCCACAAGCTTTAGTACATTAGTATAAATTTGGCTTGTTAAGGCATACATTGATCACTTTTGATGATCTACCCTATTAGGAGTAATAAGGACTGCTAGGTCCATCTTGTTAAAGGATTTAAAAATATATAATGAAGTATGCACTCGGTAAAAAGATTTGCATAAGACTATTAGGTCTACCTTGTTAAAGGATTTGATTGATCTACCTATTAGGATAAAGAAATAGCTAATCTTTGATTTGCAACTTGGTTTGCTAAATGAGATTCCTTTAAGTGTATTAATCACCTATGATAGATGAATCTTTGATGCTCCTTATACTGTTGTAGCCTTTGTAATTCACACTTTTACTCTTCACATTACTTCCTTATTGATTCCATACATTCTTAATACATATATATCAATCCAATTATACAATTAAAAAGTTAGCCACAATACAAGTTTACACAAATATTATAAAGTCAGCTCAAATGTAGACACTTAGGTTCTGAATACTGACTTGGTGAGGTTCTGATACTTGGTATCCACTATTACTACTCAGCATTATCATGCACTCAGTAGATGTAGAAGCTTGGTCCATACTTATCACTTCCAAGTAGTCTTGAACTCAGTCTACACTAGTGACTTGGTGAATATGTGAAACTCATCATATAAACTAAATCACTTGGTTACCACTACATAGCTCAATAAACACTATCACTTTGAGTTGGTATAAATTGAGTTACTTGGTTAACAATGAGTAGCTTAGTCAACATTGGACTTGCATCACATCAACTATGAACTTGGTAACCACTGCACAACTTAGTTTGCACTAGTAAACTTGACATAAATTGGGATGCTTAGTTTACACTATTAATCTTCACAATAAATGTAACTCTGCTCAGTATACACTAAAATTTTTCTAAAGGACTCGGTAGTAACTATAGAAATCACTGACAACTAAAATACTTGGTTAACACTATTAACTATACAATAAGCTTGGTAGATACTTCTAATCTGAATAATTGTATGTCACTAATAACAAACTTGACTGATATGTCAACAACCCTATCCTAGGACTAAGATTTTGCTAATAACCATAGTAAAAAACCCATAGTTTATAAAACACAAATGGTGACTAGGCCTTACAAATAGGGTTATTTGTAATGCAAAACTACTACTAAAACTTGTCAAAGACTCTTAGACATGAATTCCCTTGAGTGAAACTCATGAAGAACTTGTTGTAGTGGATGCTCTAGAGAGTGGAGGAATAGGTGTTCCTACACGATACTCCCTTGTTTTGAAAAACTCAAGTCCCACTTGAGGATAGTTGTTGAATAGAATTTCCATGCTTGGTAATGCATTCTTCACTCATCTATGTAGCATCTATATTGGGAAGACCCTTCCATTTGACCAAGTAGTTTGTGTAGGTCTTATTTTTTTTCTTCTTGACCGCCTTAGAATCCAATATCTTCTCCAATTGTAGTGGTTGGATAGGTGGAAAGAATTTGATCCATTATGCTTGTTCATCATCAATATCGTACATTATATTATTAGTCCCTACATCACCTTTGAATGGGGTGAGATCACAAACACTAACATAGGAGAGATATAAATAGTAGGGGGCAATGAAATTTCATATGAATTTTCCCCAAATTTATGCAATATTTGACAATGTCCAATATTCCTCATACAAAATTTAATATGTCCCTTGGGTAGCCTTTCTTTTTTTAGATAATCCCATACTTGATCTCCTTCTTTGAATGAAACCTGTCTCTTCTTTGTGTTTGCCTATTGTTTATATTTTATAGTATTATGATTCAAAGTGTCTTTGACCTGATCATGAATCTACATGATCCATGCTAAAAATTCTTCAACTTGTGCACTAACTTTGAAGTCATTTGGTAATTCTCTCAGTTCCATGACTCCTCTAGGATGAGATCAATAGTTTACTTGGAATGGTGTCTTCCCTGTTGACCTATTTATTGAGTCATTGAATAAAAATTCTTCTTAAGGGAGGATAGAATCAAATTTCTTCACATGTTGTTTTGCTAGACACATTAGAAGGTTGCCTAATGATCTATTCACTACTTCAATTTTCCCATTAATTTGTGGATGATGGCAGAACTGAAAGATAGATTTGTGCTCAACATTTTCCATAATGTCCTCCAAAAATAACCTTGGAATTTTACATTTCTATCTAAGATAATGGATTTTGGTAATCCATGAATCCTAAGTACTTCTTTGAAAAATAGGTTAGCAATATGTGAAGCACCATTAGAGCTTTTGCAAGGAACAAAATGAGCCATTTTACTAAATCTATCCACAATAAAAAATATACTATCAAAACCTTGTTTAGTTCTTGGAAGACCCAAGACAAAATCCATACTCACACTATCTCATGGTTTTTTTTGGAATTGGTAAGAGCTAATAAAGACCTCTGTTTGTTCTAACTACCTTGGCTCATAAATTGTAAAAGTTTCCACAAAATTTCTGACATCAGCATGTAGTTTTGGCCAATGGTAGTTTATTCTTAGGAGTTCTAGAGTCTTGTCAATCCTAAAGTGTTCTCCTAATGTGCCACGATGCCTCTCTCTGATCAAAATTTCCATCATAGAGAATCTTGGAATAAAAATTCATCCTCCTTTAAATAAGAGACCATTCTACAATAAATATTTAAAATAGTGTTATAGGCATCATATAAGGTAGAGATTGTTAGAAATAGGGATTATTGAGAGGGGGGGGAGGGGCGGGGTGAATCAGTAATCTACAAACTTTAGTTTCCAAATAGACACTAGTACTTACTTTAAACCATGCATAACAAACCAATAAAGTGATGCTAAATAGTAACAATAACAATGCACAAAGATAACTCATAACACCATATTTTATTAACTAGGGAAACCCTGGCCAAGGGAATACCCTAATGGGATGATACCCACTAGATAATATATTGATAAATAAGTTCCTTGTTAGAGGATGGACCCTATTAAGAGTCAATAAAAAATTCAGTATAAGGAGTCCCTATTAGGAGATTCCAACCCTATTAGGAATTGTAGTATAATAGGTGCAAGATGAGCCCACTGCCCAAACATGCACTTCCAATCACAAGAAGAGATCATTGCTCAAATAAGTAATCATACTAGATATAATTACTATATATTCTTCCTCAACTAATCTATAATATTTAGCTCAATCTTGGATCACCAAAACTTCACATATATCACTTTCACAGAAGTTTGCATATAATCACAATTACAAGATAGCACTTGCAACTACAACTACTCTTCTTATCGCAAAAGGTCTTTTGAATAAATACCATTCCTTTATGAAATTTTTTACTTGGTTTTCTAAGACTATAATTGACTTTAACAAATTAAAGTAAATATCTAGGATGTCAGCCTTAATTAGACAAGTAATTTCTTTGTAAATAAAACAATTATTTCCTTCAATTCCATAGTCCTGCTTTGCTAAAACATGATGATCTTTGTTCCATACAGTATGTACTGACTTTAGAGGTTATACACATCATCATCAAAATTTATACTATCTCCATGTAACTTTTCTAGTCATAATATTATGTCAGCAACAAGTTATAAACAAAACAATACACTAGTGTAAACCAAACTCTATACTTAGACAAATTTTTTATTACCAAACACTAAGTATCTTTATTTCTGAGGTTTCCTATAAACATGTACATTTTGTGTTGCCATAAATGACAATAATTAAATATAACTATTATCCAATTGTTAACAATCTCCCCCTTTGGCATTTATGGAAACAAAATAGGGAAAATTGGATAAGTGACAAAAACAAGCTACATAAAAATAAAAATTACATCTATTACAACTTGTTCAACTTTACATATGCTTCCCCTTACAACATACTTGCACATTTTTCTTCTTTTTACTTGATTTACAATTTTCACATTGTATCTCTCCCCCTTTGACATCAATGAAAAAGGTCAAAATGTCAAGATTCTATTCAAAAATTGTCCAAAAATGTTGTCCTTCCTTATGTTGATATGATCTTTATGCAATCATCAAAATTAGCCTTCAGACTATCCATGCTTTTATTCCATGTTTCCTTGGAGACTCAACTAATGCGAGAATTGAAAATATTACATATGATGTAATCTCAACTATATTTAGATCTGAATACGAAAAGTTGGAATATATGTCCTTTGCCTTGACACATTCCTTTAACTGCTTCTCAATAAAAGATAATTTTAGAGCAATAGATTCTCTGAAATCAGATATCCTCTTCAAAATATGTTCTTTTTGATGTTCCAATTTTCGATGTTAGTGTGAATACTAGCAACTTTTCCTTCAAAATCATCTACTTTACAAGATGGATGTTGGATCTAGCTAGATAATGCCTCTAGCTCATTCATCTATATCTCTATTTGACTATCAATGTCTTTAGTCAACTTGTATGATAGGGTCCACTTAATATACAAAGTTTTCCCATCCTGTTGGCATTTCTAGAGTTCTTTTATGCAAGTTTCAAGATTAACCAAATCATTCTTGATATTCTAAAAAATGGTGCTAAGCAAGTTAGCATCATGGTAAATCTGTGCCTTTTCCTCTACAACATTCAACAAATTGGAAAATTCTTCATCAAATAATTTTAGCACTACTTGTGCTCTTTGTTTAGGATTTGATTCAGTGTGCTATACTACCAAGGTACTATGTGGTCTATTTGTAGCTTACATTAAAGTTCTTTGTAAGATTTTCACCTTCCTATTCTTATCAATAAGCTTGGTTAGAGATAAAATCATATCTATTTGATCATCATCATCAGTAGCATAGACTTCCTATTTGAAACCATAAATAGAAATGGTTTCAACTTATTCCTTAAGTATGGAGTGAGGTAATTCAATAATCTTTTGATTTAATCTTCATCACCAGTCTTACAAGTAGTTCTAAGCATAGACTTCTGAAGTTCAAGGTCTTCTCCTCTTGCAAGAGTCTTCTTATCTATATGTCTCTCATAGACTTTTTGGTTCACTACTCCTTTAATATCCTTCAAACTTAGATTTTTTGCTATGATATATCTCATAGTAGATATATCAATATGGTCCTTCTCAAAACTATTATACAAATCATAAAACTTGTTCATCTAAACAAAGATACCTTCATTAGCAATAGCTATATTGATCTTTTCTATCTTCAAATTCCAAGGTTGTCGAGCTTTTCCTGCTACTTGTTTAGATGGAGTCACTTTTTTTTCTTTCTTGGTTTCTTGTTCCTCATCTTCTTCATCACTATAGTCAATTTTCAACAATTTTTTTTGTCCTTTTTTGGGTTACAGTGGCCTATTGTTTGACTCTCTTTGTCTTAGTAGACACTGCTTCCACCAATCTTTTAGTTTTTCTTTTCTAATCACTAGGTTGAATATCAAACATTGTTGCATACAAAATTCTTTTTTTTGAAGATGTCTTAGAAAATAATACTAACAAAGCTTGAATTTTTAGTATACCTTACTTCATCATTTGTCCTATAGCGTCAGATTTACTTTCTATCATTCCAACTTTTGATGTTGCCTTCTTCATTATAGATTCTACTTTCTTCTGTAATGACTTCTGTAAGGTTGCTTGATGAGCTTGTTGTGTGATCTCATCATATTTATCAACTCTATATTTTTCTTTATCTTTGTTTGAATTAAACAAAAAATCAATATAACCAACTACTGCATCATTATTCAATTCATAGATCAAGGGATCACAAAATGTTTCCCGAGGTTCCACTACTTGAATATAAGTGTGACCTATATCAACTAAAATAAAAATGTCTTCCTTGAATCTATCCACAATTGCAAGTTTAATTCTAAATCTCTATTTCATTTCATTCTAAAATGTCCTCATTATTAGGTTGCCACTGTCCAATATCTTTTCTGTAGGGTTCCCTCTGCATACCTCTATAATATTTTCTATTATGCATCTATCACCACTCATTATATTTGTAATTGATAAGTAAGGAAATATTTTTAAGTACATGAAAGAATATGTGATTTATCAATGACTGGAATCTAAACACACCATTCTTTTTTCTTTTGACCTTCTCCAAGTTTTCCAAGCATTGCATTCTTAATATTTCACTAAGATTCACTTGCTCTTTCTCTATACATATCTTATATGCTACATATATGAATCTTGTTAAAAGTTCATCAATCTTAGAACTTGGACAAATAGAATAGGCAATAATTCCACTAAAGAATCTCACATCATCCTACTTGATGGTGCTGATCACCATATCCTTTCCATTATACACTACTTTAGTATAGCTTTCAACTTTCTTCTTTAACAATTTCTCACCTATAGGTACACTTCCTTATTTACTAAGACCAGTTAACTCGTGAATAAGGTTGGTAGAAGTATCAACTACATTGTATTGCATCCATAATTTACCATCATGTATCCTACTCAATATAATATGTTCCCATTCATCTATCTCTAACTCATGGTAGAAGTGATATTTAAACAAGTCTAATTCCCTTAGATGTTCAAATCTGGGCTTCACAGTCATGTTGAGGTTGAAAACCAATTCCATATCTTTGTTCATGAATTCACTACCAATTGACTCAAAATTTCTATTCAAATAACTTCCTACATCTTCAAGATAAACTACATTGTTTAGAGTGATAAACAAAATTGAGTTAGGGTTTCTTTCATTAGGTTTTATGGAAACAATTTTAACTTAGGTCTATCCTTATTCTCAACACTATTTACTACTGATAAATCCATGATTCTATCAGTTACGATATTTTATCAAACAAATTTGTGGAAAAATGATAAAATACCTTTTTTCAAAAATATGACTTGCTTCAAAATTTCTTTGACAAGTTTCTTTTGAATGCACTTTGCTTTGGATATGTTCATAATAAAGTGAAAATCAATTTTGTACTCCATTTATCCCATTAACTAGGACTTGTGTTAATTGCATACTTTGCAAATATGAAAAAGATGCCAATTTCATTTTTTAATAAGATAACTACTTAAGATCATATACCTAATCTTCAAATGTCATCTGAGGTTTACTATGGCCTCCTTCCATCATGAAAAAACTATGGAAGACTTTGCATCATGAAATTCTCTGCAAAACATACTTTTCATCTTTTGCTATAGAATTAACTTTTACTATAATACCAACAACTCTGAATTCCTTCATAACTTGTTTAGATGAGCTCCAAATTACAAGCAAGCTTAGGTACCATCTATACATAACTAGATAGACCTTTTCCCAACTTTTCTACCTCTAATTTAGTCTCTTAATGTAGTTTTCAAATTTTGAAGCTGTGAACAAGCTTAATTCAACTTAATTGAATCAAACTCAACAACTCATTTCAATCTTCCTATCTCATCATCATCTAACTTTTCTTTTGAGATATCTATTCCTTTTACAAATTCTTCATTAACTTCTTATCAAAGTTCACTAACAATGTTTCTTTGTTCCTCATTGTCTCTATTAGTTCTAGAGTTTCTTCCATTGTTCCTTCTATCTCGAAAGTTTTTTCCATTATGTAATACTTTTTTGTGTGTCCAAAGTTATTGCATAACTGACATACAGGTCATCTACTTTTAGGATTGTGTTGATCATTAGGTGCATGACAATTCTGAGCAATGTGTCCTAAGTTGTTACACTTATTACACATGATCTATCTTCTATCTTCATAAGATCTTTGTTCTCTCAATGTCCTTTCATTAAATCTTCTTCTATCTACAAGATTAGTATTTCTAGACATTCTACTATCTCTTCTATCATTATCATACTTAGGTTTCCTACAATCAATTGCATTATGACCATACCATGACAATTATGATAGAAAAAGTCCTTAACATGATTGAATGACTTATTTGTATGATCTCTTTTCATATGACCTATTTCATGACATAAAAAGAACTTACCTCTAAATTCATAATTGGTTTCCTTAGGAGATCCCACTTGCTTTGGTTCTTCAAAAATTTCAACTTCCTTGTTTTGCTCAACTTCTTTAGGTTTATTAGAAGATTAGACTAGATTTAATCTTATCATCAAATTTATCTTTTTCTTTTAGATCTCATCTAATCTCAAGTTTCTTCACTAACATGTTAATTAGATAACCAAGACTAGCATTATCATAAGTAGGTCTCTATATTGACATTGAATCATCAAGCTTTTCTTTGATAGAATAAAGTTTTTCAAGTTGCTACTTGCACTGAGTTAGTTCACCTTTCACATTAGTATTGTACTTATGGAGTTCTTCATGATCTTCTTTCAATGTTTCAAACTCAAATTTTTTCTTTGCCAAACTTGCTCTCAGATCTACATTTTCAGTCTTCAAATTAGATTCAACTTTGCTAGGATCATTTCTCAAATCTAACTTCAAATTTGTAATCTTCAATTCATGGTTCAAGATCTTGTACTCTATTTTCAACTTTGAATAGTCATCAACACTAGTTCCAAATTCAATAGATTCAGGCTTGGATTTGAGATGTTCAATCTTTTCCTTACATTGACCAACATATACTTTGGAGTCTTCATATCTGTCATTCAACTTATCTCTTTCTTTAGTAAGGAGATCAATTTGTTCAAGAGCTTCTTCAAGGTTCTTCATCAATTGTTCCATATCTATAAGGATCTTACTTAAGCTATTAAGCCTCTTCAAAGTAACCAGACTCTAATACCAATTTTTAGAAATAGGGATTATTGAAGGCGGGGGGGCATGAATCAGTAATCTACAAACTTTAGTCACCAAATAGATATTAGTACTTACTTTAAACCATGCAAAACAAAGCAATAAAGTGATGCTAATCAATAACAATAACAATAACAATGCACAAAGATAACTCATAACACCATATTTTGTTATCTAAAGGAAACCCCAACCAAGGGAAAACCTCAGTGGGGATGATACCCACTAGATAATATACTAATAAATAAGTCCCTTGTTAGAGGATGGAGCCTATTAGGAGTCAATGAGAAAATTTAGTATAAGGAGTCCCTATTAGGAGACTTTGAATCCCTATTAGGAGTTGTGGTATAGTAGGTGCAAGATAAGCCCACTACCCAAACATGCACTTTCAATCACAAGAAGAGCTTACTACTCAAAAAAATAATTAGACTAGATATAAGTACTATATCTTCTTCCTTGACTAATATATGATCTTTAGCTTGACCTTAGATCACTAAATAGCTCATATAAAACTTTTCATGTATCGCTTTCACAAAAGTTTGCATATAATCACAATTACAAGATAACACTTGCAACTACAACTACTCTTCTTATTGCAAAAGGTCCTTTGCATAAATACCATGCCTTTACATAAATTGCTAATGGGTTAGCTAAGACCATAATCCACTTTACCAAATTAAAGTAAACATCTAGGATGTTGGCCTTAATTGGACAAGTAATTGCTTTGTAAACAAAACAATTCTTTCCTTCAATTCTACTGTTTAGTTTTGCTAAAACATGATTATCTTTGTTTTGTATAGTCCATACAAAATTTTAAGGTTATACACATTACCAACAACATGTATACTATCTCCATGTAACTTCACTAGTCATAATATGATGTTAGCAACAACTTATAAACAAAAAATACACTACCATAAATGAAATTCTATACTTAGATAATTTTTTGATTATCAAACACTAAGTATCTTTATTTCCAAGGTTTCCTATGAACATGTACATCATGTGTTACCATAAATGATAACAATTGCATATCACTATTAGCCAATTATTGATAGAGAAAACCTTATGGATGTCACCAAAATATGGATCATCTTTGTATAGTTTTTTAAGGGCATTAATCCCCATGCTTTTCACTTGAACTTCTTTCACTAAAGTGACTATCCTACTGAGAGAATTTTCTACCTTGTTTGTAGTGATTTTCTTATGTTTAATAGAGAATGTAAAGGCTTGGATTTTGTTTGTTCCATATAGTTCATATAGACTTATGAGGTTACACATGTCATAACCAACATGTATACTATCTCAATGTAACTTTGCTAGTTATAATGTGACGTCATTACCAACTTATAAACAAAACAATACACTACTGTAAAATAAATTCTATCCTTAGATAATTTTTTGATTAACAAACACTAAGTATATTTATTGCTAAAGTTTCCTGTAAACATGTACATCATGTGTTGCCATAAATGATGACAATTACATATCACTATTAGCCAATTTTCAATAGAGAAAACCTAATGGATGTCACCAAAATATGGATCATCTTTGTATAGGTTTTTAAGGGCATCAATCCCCATACTTTTCACTTGAACTTCTTTTACTAAATTGACTCTCCTACTGAGAGAATCTACTACCTTGTTTTTAGTGCCTTTCTTATGTTTAGTAGAGAATGTAAAGGCTTGGATTTTCTTTACCCACTTCATGTATCTACAACTCAACTTATCTTAGCTATTTAGGAAGCTTGCATGATTTTCTATATAGACAATGAATTCTATAGCAAGAAAACAATGGTTCCATTTCTTGATATCCTAAACTATTACATAGTGTTCTAGGTCATATGTATTGTATTTCTTCTTGGCATCACTGAGTTTTTCATAGAAGGTCACTAGTCTTCCCTCTTGACTGAGGACCACACCTATGGCAAGGTTGCTAGCATCAATCTCCTCTATGAGCATTTTTTTGAAGGTAGGTAGTGCCAAGATTATATATTGTGCTACTCTACCATTTAAATACTCAAATGCTTCATCTTCTTATGTTTTCTATTGAAACTTTTTCTTCTTACCTTCTTTGGTGGTATCCAATAAAGGTGCACAAATATGACTAAAGTGTTTGACAAATTTCCTATAAAATGTTGCCAACCAATGAAAGTTCCTAACTTCCCCTATTGTCTTAGGTGTTGGCCAATTGAGGATAGACTCTACCCTTTTAGGATCCATTTTAGAATTTACCTTTGATATGAAAAAGCTCAAGAATGTTAATTCTATCTGCATAAATGCACACTTTTCAAGGTTGATTTCTAAGTTGTTTTCATGTATCCTTTGAAGGACTACTTCCAAGTGTCTCATGTGTTCTTCCTTGGAATTTTTGAATATCAATATGTCATCTAGATAGACCACCAAAAACTTACCTATGAAGTCATGAAACATTTCATTCATCAGCCTTATAAAGGTGCTAGGGGCATTGCTTAGGCCAAATGGCATGACAAGCCATTCATATAATCCTTCAATGGTTTTAAATATTTTTTTCCACTCATCTTGAGGCCTAATCCTTATCTAATGATAGCCTAATTTAAGGTCTATTTTATAAAAATAACACACTCTTCCAATTTAGTCTAGTAGATCTTCAATTCAAGGTATAGGGAACCTATACGTTATGGTTATTTTGTTAATTACCCTAGCGTTATTACAAATTCTCCATTTTTCATCCTTTTTAGGGGCTAATATACTAGGGACTATACAAGGGAAAAGACTCTTTTGAATGAGTCTTTTTTCCAAAAAATCACTAATCTATCTAGAGACCTCTCCATTTTGATCAGGGGTATGTTTATATGCAGTCTTGTTGAGCAGAGAAGCACCTGGTATGAAGTCAATCTAGTGTGAGATGTTCCTCAATAATGGGAGTTCATCTGGTGTGTTTCCTATGAGTATCCCTTTGTACTTTTGTAGTAGACCATCTACTTCTTTAGGCACTTCTTTATTGATTGCTTTCATCTTAGGTTTGAGAACTAAGGCATACCCTATTTGAGAGTCTTTGATAGTATCTAAAATTTCTTGTTCTCCTTCCATTATGACTAGTTGTTCTATAGTCTTCTCTTGGTGAGGATCAAGATGATGGAGTAGGTTATAAATGTGACCATTTTTATTTATTTGGTACCTATGACCCCATCATTCTTGGATTTGAGGTCTACAACTCACATGCTATTGAGGTATTGACTACCTACAAGGAGATCTACAACTCACAGGTAGTACTTCAAAACTATCTCTTGATAATAGTTAGATACAATTTTAGAGGTTACTAAAAACTCAAAGTAGGCTTGCCAAGTTGTATGAAAAAAGATGCAAATACAAGATCTACTAATCAGTATCCAATCAATGTTAACACCTCACATGGAAGTGTTACACAAGGAACTAGTCTTTGTAGATACTTTGATGAAGAAAGGTTCACAACTTTTTACTCATGAAGACTTAGTTGACCTAGCTACTAATCTTGAAATATAGATTCATTCATTAGATGAAACATGTGGTAACTAGGATGAAACATTAAAGATTATGATGGAGCTATGCAAACCATTCCTAGATTTTAAAAAAGCTATTAGTGTACAACTGAAATGATATAAGTGTCAAAGGGAGAATATGAAGTTTTTGGGATATGAAGCTATGAAGTTTTGAAGGAAATTTATCAAGACAAAATATCTACTCAAGAGGAGTAATGAATATAGAAACATAAATGAAGAGTTTACTAAGGGGGAGTAATGGAGTTATAAAGTATGATAGATAGACAATAATTTTGCAAATTTTGAAATTTTGAAGTTTTATATTGAAGCCAACGAATGAAGAAAAATTATCTAACTTATACATTAGATAAGAATGTATATGCCATGAAAAAGTGTTTTTGCCACTCATGCCAAAGGGGGAGTTTGTTCATCTAAGATTTGTTTTGACAAAGTAGTGACAAAACACTTAGTCATTATTCAACAAAGATTAGTGTATGCTGAGCATAATTGTTTAGAAAATATATGCCAAGTAATATGATAGTTAGTGTTGACCACTAGTAGGTGCCAAGTAGTCAGTACATATTGAGTCATTCAAGTTTAAAGTTAGTAGAAGGAGCCAAGTAAATAGTATGTGTTGAGTGATTCTAGTGCCAAGAAAACAAAGTGTGCCAAGCTATTCAAAGGTTGAGTTACAACACGAAGATAATAGTGAAGGTTGAGCATTAGAGCCTTTGGATGCCAAGTGAATAGTTTATGGCATAGATGTTTGTAATGGCACAAAATTCTATTTAAACCATTTATAGGTTGACATAATCATATTTTACAATTGTAAAAGATAAGTATGGAGTCATAGTATGAATTCCTATGCAATACATGCAACCAATCAAATCGAGGGAAGTAGTAGGTGACACTAAGGATCAAACACAATTGTTTATTCTTACTTAATTTATCACCACCAATGTTTATTTAAGAAGGCTAAATGCTAAGAATTTTAATTTGTGTGTGCAAGGAGATGAATGCTAAGAGTTTAGAGGGCACTCATGGTGGCTTGGATGGCTATGATAGAGTTATAGATTGTAGAATTAGTTTGAGAGGAACATAGTAAAGAAGTGAAAGGATAGAGGAGATATATTTGACTAGGAGGGTCAAGATTTAAATAGAAAGGAGAAGATATGACATCAAGAATGAAGGTGCTTACCAAAGGATGATGGTGTGGACCATTCTAATAGGTGATATAAAACAAATCTCTTAACTGAGTATTCCTAATAGGCTATTATAAATATCTTAAACAAGTTCTTACTTTATAGTAAGTTTAAATCCTCTAACAAGGTGAGACCTAATAGTCTTTGCAAACCTTTAACATGGTAGACCTCTCATAGGGTAGATCATAGATTATGATCAAACAGATTGTAGCCATAATAGGCCACACTTTACAACTATAGTAGTGAATATTTGTGGGTGTCATCCCCATCCTAGTTTTACCTTCTCATTGGAGGGTTTTTGGGTAACAAAATTTATTGTGTTCTATGTTACTTACGTTATGCTATAGATGTGATGCATGTTATGTATTTTAGTTTATATATTATGTTATGAGATGGATGTTGGTGATATATTTTAAGAGGCAAAAGTTTTAAGTGTTGATTCACCCCCCCCCCCCCCCCCTTTCCCATTTCCATGATTTATTGCAAAATCAATATAAAAAATAGTTCAAAACTCCCCTTGCAAATTCATAAAACTAATCAAATTAAACATTCTTGGCAACAATATGGAGAAAAACTACAAATATAAATCACCTACATGAAAAACATGGGTTTAAAACCCTCTTGCAACACTTTCTCCATCTCTATATTTTTTCCCATGTGCACGATAGTCTCCACTAGTGTTCATAAAATAGAACTTTACTTTAGTTTGGCCTTCACTTTTACATGTCACATTTCATTCTTCACATTACATTACACTATCCCCTTAAAACTTCTATTTCAATTTCCTTCTCATTTTCAATTGTTCACCTCTAGTCAACTCAATAAACCATCTTTGATTACCATTTAGAAACTCTTGATTGGTCTATAGGTATATACATTATACACTTAATACTTCTCTGTTAAATTCCTACTCATTTTCAACTAGTCAACTTTGGTCAATTTGGCCAACCATCCTTGACTTCCATGTGGAAGATCTTGATTAGTCTATGAGTCTACATGAATGCCATCTAACTCAATGTTAGCCCTACCACATAACCCACTATGTCAATAAGCCCTGGTACATGTTGCAAGATCATGATTGTACACAATTTTTCTCTCCTAGTTATCTAGATCGAGGGATTACAAGCATGTGTCATATGCTATTTTTGGGCCTATCATTTCATTTCAACTATTTATGCCATGTGGCACCCTCACACAATTCTTTAGTCTTTCTTTGTCCTCACTAGCAGAGATCATAGGATCATGAGATGACACAATGTGTCATCCTCAACCTTCCTTGAAGCCTAGTAATACATGCCACTTGACACATTTTGATATACCCTCCAATTGCCATATCACTGGCCCTAGTCAACATGCCACATCAACACTTGCTTATCAACCTAGGCAAAAAATGTTTGACTTGTCTAACTAGGAGAACTATCAAGTCAACACCTTAAATTTTCTTGCCAGTTCATTATGGAAGTCAACATTATTACCACCATGTTGGCTTGCCAAGTCACCAAGTAACTAGTCAAATTGAGAAAGTCAGCCATCTCGAACTGGACCCACTACCCTATGTTAGAAATAGGAATTACTAGGGGGTGAATTAGTAATTTAAAAACTTTAGTCACCAATTGGATATTATTTCTTTCTTTAAAAAATACATTATGAAGTAATAAAGTAATGTGGAACAATAATAGTAACCATGCACAAAGATAACTCATAACACCATATTTTGTTAACTAGGGAAACCCTGGCCAAGGGAAAACCCCAGTGAAGATGATATCCACTAGATAATATACTAATATATAAGTTCCTTGTTAGAGGATGGAACCTATTAGGAGTTAATGAGAAAATTTAGTATAGAGAGTCATTGTTAGGAAACTTTAAATCCTTGTTAGAAGTTGTGCTAACCCTGTTAGGAGTTATAGTACAATAGATGCAAGATGAGCCCACTACTCAAACATTCACTTCCAATTATAAGAAGAGCTCACTACCCAAACAAGTAATAAGACTTCAGGAATATAGATTCTATCTCAATTTGATCTTAGATCACAAAATAGCTTGACAAACTTTGCATATATCACTTTCACAAAAGTTTGCATACAATTTCTCAACACAATTTTCTCCAAGCTAGCACAATTAAATTCACAAGATGTCCTTTGCATAAATACCATGCCTTTACAAAAATTGCCACTAGTTTAGCTAAAACCATAATACACTTTTCCAACTTAGAGTAAACATCTAGGATGTCAGCCCTAATTGGACAAGTAAATATTTTTTAAACATAATAATTCATTTCCTTTAATTCCATTGTCCTGTTACATTGGTGAAACACAAATATCTCTTTTCTGTATAGTTTGTACTAACTTTTGAGGTTATACACATCATCATAAATATGTATAATGTCTCCATCTAACTTTTCTATTCATAATATGACATCAACAACAAGTTACAAACAAAACATTACACTATTTTATACCAAATTCATACTTAGACAATTTTCTGAGTACAAAAAGCTAAGTATCTTTATTTTTGAGGTTTCCTATAAACATGTACATCATGTGTTTCCAAAAATGAAAAAAATTACATATCTCATTAACTAATTGTTAACAATCTCCCCCTTTGGCATTGATGGAAACAAAATAGGGAAAATTGGCTAAGTATCAAAAACTTAAAATAGATAAGACATTAATATTGCATCTAATACAATTTTTTTATATATTTTCCCCCTTCCAATATGATTTCATAATTTTCTCTTTACTTGATTTACAATTTTCTTCTATACTTCTCCCCTTTATAATTTTCTTATGTACTTCTCCCCCTTTGACATCAATAACAAAGGTTAAAATGTCAAAAATTATCCAAAAACTTGTCCATCCACTATCAAATTTTTTGTAAATATCTACTTTAAACTAATAATATCTTTATGTAATCATCAAAATTTGCTTTCATACTATCCATACCTTTAGTCCATGTATCTTTATCTACTTCAACAGAGGTGAGAATTGCACATAAGGCATATGATGCAATCTCAACTACATTAAGGTTAGAGTATAAAAAGTTAGAATAAGTGTCCTTGGCCTTGACACATTCCTCCAACTATTTCTTAATAAAAGATATTTTTAGAGCAATAGACTCTCTGAAATCCAATGCTCTCTTCAAAATTTCTTCCTTCTAAAATTCTAGTTTCCTAATATCATTATGAATACTAGCCACTTGTCCTTTGAAATCATCAATTTTACTAGCAAGATGTTGTAATTGGCTAGATAGAGCTTCTAGCTAACTCATTTTTCCTCTAATATGACTATCAATATCCTTAGTTAGTTTGTGAGATAGAGTATACTTGATGTACAATATCTTGCCATCTTGTTGACACTTCCAAAGTTCCTTGATATAAGTATCAAGACTTATCAAATCATTCTTAATATTTTGACAAATAGCGCTAAACAAGTTAGCATCATGTGAGATTTGAGCCTTATATTTTGCAACATTCAACCAATTTGTGAATTATTTATCAAAAGACTTTAGCACTTCCTATGCCCTCTATTTCGGATCTACTTCTATGTGTTGTACTACCATAGTACTATGCAATATATTAGTAACCTCCATCAATGTTCTCTACAGGCTCTTCACTATCTTGTTCTTCTAAATAAGTTTTGATAAAGATGAGATCAAGTTAATTTGATCATCATCATCACTTACTAGGCTAGCAAGTGAAAGTAGAGTAGATGAACTAGAATGTTTAGTGTAATCTTCCCTTTGCTTCTTTTTAGTTCCCTCTTTGACTCCTCTTTCTTCTTCCTCTTTCTCTTCCCTTTCCTTTCTTTCTTTTTATTTCTCCTCTTCCTCTTCTAATCTCTTCTTCCCATCTTATGTTTTCCTTTTCATCTCATCTTCAATGAATTTTTGCTTGGCCTCTTCTATTTTATTTTTCTTTTCTTCTAGTAACCTCTTCTCCTCTTTAATTTGTCTCAGTTGTTCTTCAATATCCACAGTGTAAGGCTCATTGTGTTCAAAAACTTCAAATGGATTTGTATCATCAATGTTAATGATAACATTGGTCTAATCTATCTGCATTGTGTCATCACTCACTGACACTTCTAAGATTCTAGGTGCTGGTGAAGATGTTGCCTTAGACTCTATCATCATTTGACTTATAGTTGTTGTAGTCTAATTTTGTATCTTATATTTTTCACCCATCATAAATAGAAATGGTCTTATTTTATTTCTTAATCAAGGTGCTAGATTATTTAACAATCTCTTGACTTCTTCATCATCATCAATCTTGCATATTATTCTTAATATAGACTTCTGAACTTCTATGTCCTCTTCTCTAGTTGGTGCCTTCTTTTCAATAAGTCCTTCACAGACCTTTGGTTTACTGTGCCTTCAATATTCTTTATTTTTAGATTTTTGGCTACAATGTATCTCATAGTAGAGATATCAATCTTATCTTTCTCAAAATTATTATATAAATCATAAAATTTGTTCATCTACACAAAGTTGCCTTCATTAGCAATAGCTAAGTTTATCTTCTCTATCTTTGGCTTTTAGGGTTTTTGAGCTTTACCTGCTAATTGCTTTGAAGTTGTTACCTTCTCTATTTGTTTAACTTCTTGTTCTTATTCTTCTTCTTCACTAGACTCAACAATTGTGAACAATGTCTTTTGTCTCTTGCCTAGTCTAGTGCCTTGTTGCTTGACCCTTTTAGTCTTTGTGGTCATAGCTTCCACTAATCTTTCAAATTTTCTCTTTGGTTCACTTGGTTGGACATTAGACACTGCTACATAAGGAATTCTCTATTCTAAAGATGTCTTTGCAATAAAGACTAACAAATATTGCACATTTAGTATACCTTTCTTCATGGTTTTCCTGATTACTTGTGACACACTCTCAGTCATGCTAGCCTTTGATAAAGCTTTCTTTATTATAGTTTATATTTTCTTGTGGGATCCCTTCTCCAAGGATGCTTAATGAGCTGATTGGATAATATCATCTCATAAGTTCCAAATTTGTATTCAACTTGGTCTTTTTCTGATTTCAATAGTAAATCAATATATCCAACTATTGTTTCATCACTCAATTCATAATCTAAGGGATAAAGAAATGTTTCCCGAGGTTCTTCAACTTGAATATAAGTAAAATCTCTATCAAACATAATACAAATATATTCCTTAAATTTGTCTACAATTGTAGGTACAATTTTGAATCTTTGCCTCATTTCATTCTGAAATGTTTTCATTATCAAGTTCCCACTATCCAATATCTTATCTATTAGATGTCTTTGATACACTTTGAGGATCTTCTCCATTGTACACCTCTCACTAATCATAATCCTTATGACTAAAAAATATGGAAATATTTAAAGCACATGAAAGAATATGTGATTAATTAGTGACTAAAATCTAAACATATCATTCTTAGTTCTCTTGATCTTTTCTAGGTTTTCAAGAAGTTGCATTCTTAATACATATCTCCTAGGCTACATAGATGAATCTAGCTAGAAATCCATCAATTTTTTTATAGGAAATGATTCTACTCAAGAATCTTATATCATATTTATTAATGATGTTAATCACCATGGCCTTTCTTTTATATACTACTTTGGTGTAGCTCTCAACTTTCTTCTTAACCATTTTCTCACCTACAGGCACATTGCCTTGTTTACAAAGACTAGTTACTTCATGAATAAGTTTGGCTAAGATATCAACTACACTATCTTGAATCCATAGTTTCTCATCATGTATTCTACTTAGTATGATCTATGTCCACTCATCTGTGTCCAATTTATGGTAGAAATGATATTTGAATAGGTCAACTTCCTTCAAGTGTTCAAATCTAGGCATTATAGTCATATCATGGTTAAAAACTAATTCCATTTCCTTGTTCATTTATTTACTCCCAATAGATTCAAACTTACTAGAAAGATAACTTCCTACATCTTCCATATACACTACATTATTTAGAGTAATGGATAATGCTAAGTTAGGGTTTCCTTCTACTAGTTTTATGGAAACAATATAAAATTTTAGTCTCTCCTCATTCTCAACATTATGAACTACTTACATATCCATGATTCTATCAAATATGAACTTTTATCGAATAAATTCTATGATTTTTTTTTGGATAAAATACCTCTTTTGAAAATAGGGTTTTCTTTAAAATCACTTTAACAAGTTGCATTTGAGTGCTCTCTACTTTGGACATAATTGCAATGAAGTAGTAATCAAGTTTGTACTACATTTTATTTGTTCAACTTGAATTTGCATTAATTGCATACTTTGTAAACATGAAAAAGCTGTCAATTATATTTTGTAATCAAGTATCTTCTCAAGATCTTCTATCCAATATTCAGATGCTACCCAAGGTTTCCATAGCTTCCCTTGATCATGAAAAAGTTCCACAAAACTTTTCTCTACAAAATTCTTAGTAAGAACATAGTTTTCATCTTCTACAATAGAATTGATTTTCTCTGTAATAACAATAACTCTTAATTCCTTCACAACTAGTTTAGACAAGCTCAAAATTACAAGTAAGCTTACATACCATCTAAACCTATCTTGATACACCTTTTCCCAACTTCACTACCCATAGCTCGATCTCTGAGTGAAGTTACAAATTATGGTGTTGTAACAAGCTTAATTCAACTTAATTGAATCAAACTCGATAACTAACTTTGATCTTCCTATCCCATAATCTTCTAGCTTTTCTTTTAAGGTTTCTACTCCTTTTACAAATGCCTCATTGAGTTCTTCTTGAAGTTTGCTAACTACATTCCTTTGTTCCTCATTGTCTTTTTTAATTTTGAAGTTCCTCCCATGGTTCCTTCTATCATTTTTGATGTTTCTTCCATCATTCCTTCTATTTCCAAAGTTTCTTCCATTGTTCCTTCTATTTCTAAAGTTTTTTTCCTTTCTACAATACTTTGTTGTATATCTAAAGTTGTTGCATAACTGACATACTAGAGTTCTGCTTCTAGGATTCTGCTGATCATCAAGTGCATGGCAATTCTAAGCTATGTGTCCAAATTCATTACACTTATAACACACAATATATCTTCCTTCCTCATAAGGTCTTCCTTCTCTCGATGTCCTTTCATTAGATCTTCTTCTATCTATAGGGTTAGTATTTCTAGATATTCTCCTATTCCTTCTATCATTATCATATTTAGGTTTCCTACAATCAATTATTTTATGACCCATACCATGACAATTATGACAATAAAAGTCCTTAACATGATTAAATGATTTATTTTTACAATCTCTTTTCATGTGACCTATTTCATTACATGAAAAATACTTACCTCTAAATTCACACATGGTTTTCCTAGGAGATTCAACTTGCTTTGGTTCATCCAATATTTCAACTTCCTTGTCTTGTCCAACTCCTTTAGGTTTATCAAAAGATTGACCATATTCAATCTTATCATTAGATTTATCTTTTTCTTTTAGATCAGATCTAATCTTAGATTTCTTTACAAACATGTTGATTAGATAACCAAGACTAATCTTATCATAAGTAGATCTCTGTATTCACATTGAATCATCAAGCTTTTCTCTGCTAGAATAAAGGTTCTCAAGTTTTTGCTTGCACTGAGTTAATTCACCTTTCACAATATAATTGTACTTATGAACTTCTTCATGATCTTCTTTCAATGTTTCAAATTTATATGTCTTCTTTGCTAGACTTACTCGAAGATCTGCATTCTAAGTTTTCAAATCAGATTCAACTTTGCTAGGAGCACTCCTCAATGTCAACTTCAGATTCATAATCTTCAATTCATGCTTCAAGATATTGTATTCTATATTTAGTTTTGAATAATCATCATCACTAGTTTTAGATTTAGTAGATTTAGGCTTGGGTTTGAGATGTTCAATATTTTCCTTTAGTTGTCCAATGTATACTTTGGAGTCTTCATATCTATCCTTCAACTTATCTCTTTCTTCAGTAAGGAGATCAACTTGTTCAAGTACCTCTTCAAGGTTCTTCATCAACTGATCCATATCCATATGGATCTCACTCAAGTTCTTAAGTCTCTTCTGATTAACTATGCTCTAATACCAATTGTTAGAAATAGGAATTATAGAGCGAGGGGGGGGGGGGGGGAGGGAGTGAATTAGTAGTTTAAAAACTTTAGTTGCCAACTAGATATTATTTCTTACTTTAAACCATACATGGCAAAGTAATAAAGTAATTCTGAATGGTAACTATAACCATGCTCAAAGATAACTCATAACACCATATTTTGTTAACTAGGGAAACCTTGGCCAAGGGAAAACACTGGTGGGGATGATACCCACTAGATAATATAGTGATATATAAGTTCCTTGCTAACAGATGGGACCTGTTAGGAGTTAAAGAGAAAATTCATTAAAGAGAGTCCCTATTAGGAGACTTTGAATCCTTGTTAGGAGTTGTAGTATAGTACATACAAGATGATCCCACTACCCAATCATGCACTTCCAATTACAAGAGGAGCTCACTACCCAACCAAGTAATTAGATTTCTGGAATATAGATTCTTTCTTAGTTTGATCTCATATCACAAAATAGCTTCACAAACTTTACATATATCACTTTCATAAAAGTTCACATAGAACTCCTCAACACATTTTTCTCCAAGATAACATAATAACACAGTTGAATTTGCAAGATTTCCTTTGCATAAATACAATGCCTTTACAAAAATTCCTACTGGGTTAGCTAAGACCATAATACACTTTTCCAACTTAGAGTAAGCATCTAGGATGTTGGCACTAATTTTACAAGTAATTATTTTATAAAGAAAATAATTCATTTTCTTTAATTTCACTATCCTATTACGCTAGTAAAACATGAATATCTCTTTTCTGTATAGTCTGTACACATCATCATAAACATGTATACTATCTTCATCTAACTTCACTAAAAAACAACTTACAAACAAAACAAAACACTATTGTATACCAAATTCTTTCTTAGACAATTTTCTGAGTACCAAAAGCTAAGTATCTTTATTTATGAGGTTTCTCGTAAGTATGTACATCATGTGTTGCAATAAATGACAACAATTACATATCCTCAATAACCAATTTTCAACACCTCATGTGAATGATTCTCCTCATAAAAATATTATGTCCCTTAGATGATTCAATATGATGTGCAAACATATGAAAAGTTGATTGTTCTATCAATGTGGGATTGAAGTCCTGACTTGTCCTTGTCAAAAATCATGCCCACACTCCTTGCATAATTTATTTACATTGTTGAAGATACAAACCTCTACAAAACTCATTTCTTGAAAGGTTTCCAATGCATCTTTCTTCATCTTTTTATGTTTTTCCAAACCTTGTGTGCACTTTAAATTGGCCCTACAAATAGAAAATGCCACCCATCACATAGTTTGGAGGTTTTAAACCTTTTTAAAAAACTAGCTTGTGCAATTTTTCTAATACACTTAAAAAATTTCAATACAAAACCCCCTTTGCCATTGTTTTTTCTATATGCTTCCCCCATTGATAAACTACCCCCAATCACATTATTTTATTGTGGATTCCATATCGCTTCTTTGAATTTACAATTTCATTCATGATTGTGTGGGTTGAAAAGATTCTCATATAAGCACTTGAAAATATTCTATTAAAATTATTACTTGGGTTCCATGTCTTATAACACTAATACAAGAAAGGGTAAGTAAATAAACACTTTCTTATTTATTTTCTTCATTTTCTTGAATCCACTACAACTCTTGATGAGGCAAGCCTGGTCCAGGTGGTGATTAATTTATCCTTTTCCAAAAACTAATCAAAACACACCACCAAATAAAGGGAACTGACAAGTGTACAATTTGGTGTAAACAAGTTCACCCTACAAAATTTATTCCTTTTACAAAGCATGGGGCAAGAGAAATTAATCTTGAAAGTCACCATTTTCATTAATTTGTAAGTGGGTAGTCAAAAAACAATAATCTACATTTCATTTGGATTTTTTAGATATATTAGATGAGACCTATGTGTTAGACATGTTTAGATTAACTAAGAAAGGTGGGGTGGGGGGAGGTGTGAATTAGTTACTCAAGGACCATAAGTACCAATTGAACAATTAAACATAAAACACTCACTATTCTACTTATTCTATCATTGCTTGGTCTCTATTGTATTGATAAAATTCTTGTCTCAAACATAACATACTTTGCTGAATATAAAATGTAAAACATATAAAGCATTCAACATAATTTTGACACTAGGATTTTACATGGAAATTGACTTTGGCAAAAACCACTAGCAATATGTCACAATTTTTTCACTCTTTTAAAGTAAGCTCTATTAGGAGACAACTCTATTAAAGGTTTACAATACACATTTTTTTTTATTAAGTAAAACAAGTTTTACAGGGATCCTGAAACCCAAAATTTTTACAGCATAAAGATAGAAATTAAAAAAGTCCAGCTAACATGAAACTGCTACGAAAACCAAAAACCAACAAAAGGCCCAAGGCTAGGAGGAAAAAGCCAACACCCAAGAAAACCATAAGAAAAACCAAAAGAGAAATAGACTAATGGTTGTCTTTATCTAGATCCTACAGAGTTTTTGTAGCTTCGTTATCCTTATGATTGTTCATTCCTTCCTAGTTCTAGTTTTGGGTTTTCACCTGGACCACCTAGTTCACTTGGTCCCTGGAGTCTTTCTAAGTAGCCTCTTCTTGGCCAAAGTCTAGCCTGGTCTTCTGCACCATGTCCCCACCAAGGCTGGCTCTCATCAAAGAATCCCCCAGATTGACAATGTTCTCATTCAAGGTGTGCAAAGTGTCCATTATTTTTTTTTTCATGATCTAGTGGATGGAATCAAACATCTGGACTTTCTATTCAACCAAGGAGAGTCTGTCCTCCTATTCATCTCTGGTGTCCTGGCTACTACAGATATTTTGACTACCTTCTTGATCTCTCTTCCTTCCTATGGTCACTAGTCCCTGCTAATGTTCTGGTTGCTATCCTAGTTTTTCTTATCCTTTAGAGCCTTAATTTCTTGAAACAACCATTTGATGGAATGAAAGTTATCAATCAAGCTATTCTTTGCATTGTTCAAGAGCTTGAAGCTAGTTTCTTGCATATTGTTAGAAATGACCAATAGAGCAGGGTCAATTAGGTCATCATAGTGGGTTCTACTGTCAACGTCTTCCAACACCTAGATGTTCATTGGCTCTCTAACAATACCCAAACTTGTAGTATCCATGTTAAAATTCCTCCAAGCTCTCCTTTTTTTCTTACTAATCACCTCCCTACTTTTTTCCACCATAATTTCAATCATCTCCTCAGGCAGTGATGTGGGCAGGATAGGGCTAGGGGTCTCAGCACACTGGGCTTTTAGGTCTTCCTAGGGCAGGGCTTGGTTAGCTTTTCTTTTCCTAGGGTTTCTTGTGGGGGCATTAAGAGCCACCTCCTCCATGTCACTTTCTCTCCCCTTCTCCTCTTCTATCAAATTATCCTTCCCTAGCTCCTTATCCTCATCCTTAGAGTCCATGTTAGTCTCCTCTTCTTCCTCACTATCTGCCTCCTGAGGCTCAGGCTTGGGGAGAAAGGGAGGGAGGCTTCTAGGGATCTTTCTACTGGGAATGCAAGGATTATGGGTAGAGATGGCTTTGGTGGAGTTTTCCTCATCCTTAATTTTAACTACCTAAACATCCCCAGAATTGGAACTAGCAATGTCGTCTGAAGCACAACTCAGGTTACCAAGGGATTTTCCTCTGGTTTGAGTTTTCAAAAACTCATAAACCAGGAGAAAAAGGCCTTTGTGGAGGCTAGGGTTAGTAATAGGTTTTTTCTTGAAACCCTCAATACTCTTGGACATGCAAGTGTAAAGGTAAAAGGGAAGAGAAATTTTAACACCATGCCTAAAGTGGTTTAACAAAACAAAATGGTGTGTTCTTATCCTATTGAACCTCAGGTCAAGAGTGATATACTCAATGAGGATCCTAAGAACATAGCTCCAATTTTTTTTTATGGATTCTATGTCATAGTAGGTGTTAATCTTGACAAGTTCATTTTTCTCCATTTCATCCTTGACAAAATTGCTAACTACATTGGCCAACATCTTTTTGTCCCTGTAGAATTTCATGCCTTCCTAGGGAATGTCCATCACCTTTGCGATCAAGACCTCAAAAATTTGATGGGTGGCACTATCAATTTTGACTCTCCCATTACTCCATGTTTCCACCATGATCTTGGTAACCCCATCTTTGAAGCTATAAAGCTTCTCCATGAACCTGGTGATGCCACCATTTTTGAGTTTGTGCCACACCTTCTCCTTCTCCTTCCAGCTCTCTAACTCCCCTAGGGCTCTCTTTTGATCCTCTCTCTGACCATGGCTACCTTTAGCTCTACAAACCCTATACAACTAGCTATTTTATAGTGCTCAATTTTCCCGGGGGCACTTAAAACAAAATTGTTTTTACGATATTTAGTGGTTTTGTTCTTGCCAGCCCTTGAAGTGTGCCTTTTGCATGCATAATTATGACTTGAAAAGGGCTCCACATGATTTCTAATAACTCCCCCTCTAACATGTGATTTAGAAAATCCTTTCATTATTAAAATGGGATTATATTTGTACCCTAGATTCTATCCGACTGGATCAAATCAATTACCATTACTAGGATTTTGTCTTTGTTTCTCCACATCATCATCAAGTTTCTAGTGACATCATCTTTGGCAAACCAGTTGGTAATTGAGTTGGCTTCCCAGTAAGCATGGTTGATGTGCATCTTTTTTAACTTTCCCAAGTTAGATTTGATGTCCTCTATGATGTTGGCAATCATCCAGGAAGCTACATATTAAGCTTTGATGCAATTGATGATGTTTAGGGAGTTGCCCTCAAGCCACAGGTGCTTGATCCTGGAGGCCAAGACCAACTTAACAATATGTATGGCTGCACTGGCTTCAGCAAAGTGGTTTCTCTAGTGACCAAGAGGGAAAAAAATAGCTGCAATTCCTCTACCTGAACTATTTCTAATTATGCCTCTTCTTCCCACTGGACCAAGGTTTCCCTTTGCTGCTTTGTCAAAGTTGGCTTTGTGCTAGTCCTTAGGGGGAAAAAATCATCTTGCTTCCTATCTTCTCTTAGCCCTGTATTTCTTATTGGATTTTTTGATTCCACCTTCCTTGATATTTCCTCCTTTAGTTATTGCAAAGTTCTCCAGAGTGAGACCTTCTATTTTCTCAGCGATTATGAACTCTGGAGACTCTCTTTCTCTGAATATTCTATTATTGTGCTCTTTCTAGATTCCATTTCAGAAGTGTGGGAGAGTCTGGGAGCTCATTAACCAAGAGTTCAAACTAGAGTGATGGCTTCTCCACTAGTAGAGGAAATCCAAGATATTGGCGAAGGGGCACCAACTTAACCCAAGATCCTTAGTCAAGAAGATCCACACCTTGGAAGAGTAGTGAAAATGGATGAATAAATGATTGATCATTTCTAGTTCATGCTTGCAGAGGAACCATCTATTGAGGAGAATTTGGCCTCTCTTGGCTAAATTATCCAAGGTGAGAATTTTGTCTTGCAGGAGGAGCTAGAAGAAAATGTTGGTTTTAGTTGTGGGACTAGAAATCTAGGCTTTGGCCCAAATAGGTTTCTCCATCCTATCCCATATAGAGAAATAGCCAAAAGAAATAGAATAAAACCTATTTGAGGTGTCTCCCCAAATGATGGAGTCCCTATCATTTTTAATGAAGGTGGCATTCAATAAAACCATCAGGGGGTTAAGGTCTAGGGATACCACAGACAGGTTATGCTAGCCATTCTTTGATCTATAATCACTAAATTTTGTGCCAAACCTTTCTGTGCATTGCTCTACCCATCTTCCATAGCTAGGGTGGTTGATTAGTGGTCCTTGACATGTCCAGTTGTCCTGCAAAAAAAAAATAAATCACCTTTTCCTACTTTCCATTTGGCCTTGGATTTGGTTAGGGGTTTGGCCTTCAAGATCCCATTCCAAATGTAGGACCCCTGGGGAATCTCAGTCTCATAAATAGGGAAAATGAGGGATTGTGTTCTCAGATATTTCTCAAATAGGATATCCCTCCAAACACCTATGCTTTGAAAAATGTACTATAGCTATTTAGCTAAAAGGGCATTATTGAGATGTCTAATTTTTTTGATACCTAGCCCTCCGTAGCATTTGGGAAGGCAAACAAGGTCCCAAGAAAAAAGGTGGTATATCTTGTGATCTTCAAACCTAGACTAGAGGAAGTCCCTCTGAATCTTCTCCATTCTATCCACATGATTGGCCAGGATACCAAAGAGGCTTAAGGCATAAGTAGGGAGGTTCTAAAATATGGATTTAACCAGAGTATGCTTGCCAACCTGACTTAGGGTAGCCCCTTTCCAACCAGCAAGCTTCCTATTGAATCTATCAATGATGTTATTCTAGAATGAATCCAGGGGTCTAGTGCCTAGAGGCAGGCCAAGATAGCTAGCTAGCGAGGACCCAATGCCACTTTCCAAGATGCAAGCAATTTTCCTCTATCTCTCCATAGGGGTATTGATAAAGTAAACTAAGCTCTTCTCCCAATTGATAGCCTAGGATAAGCCCTTGCTATAGGTGTTAAGGAGATCCTTAAAAACTCTAGCCTCTCTAATAGAGGCTTCTCCTCCCAAGATAGTGTCATCCACAAATTGCTGATGAGTGAAGGAATAGGAACCTGAATAGGGCTTGAGCCCTTGTAAACTCCTATCCTAACTATTCCTCTAGATAAGTCTTCCCAAGCATTTAGCCAAGATGATAAAGATGATAGGGCATAAGAGATCACCCTATCTCAGTCCTCTCGAAGGGAAGAAGAAAAGAGAGGGGGAGCTATTAACCAAAATAGATAAAGAAGGAGAAGTAACAAGTTGAGAGATGAGCTTACAAGCCCAAGCATCAAGCCTGAAAGCTTGAAGGACAACCATAAGGAAATTCTAGTCCAACCTATCATAGGCTTTAGACATATCCAGTTTGAGAAAAAAACCTTCCTTCTTACCAACCTCAAGATAGTGGATGACCTCATGGACTATGATAATGGAGTGAAGAATTTGCCTCCTAGGGACAAAGCCAGTCTGCTGAGGAGAAATTATCAAGTGAAGAATGCTAAGGAGCCTAGAAGTAAGGACCTTAGATATGATTTTGTAGAAAGAATTGGAAAGGCTAAAAGGCCTAAACTTGTCCATTGAGTTAGCTCCCAGAATCTTGGGAATGAGAACAAGGAACGTGTCATTGAGTTCTTTCAAAATATTTCTAGCTCCAAAGAATTCTTGAATAGCCTTAATCACATCCCTATTGACCACCTCCCAATAGACCTAGAAAAAGAAGGTTGGGAAACTATCTTGGGCCAGGAGCTTTGTCCCCCGAAAGAGAGTTGAGAGTCTAGAAGATTTTCTCTAGGGAGGGAATAGCTTTCAACATCGAATTTTGATGCACTTGCAACAAGGAAGGAATAGTAGATAAAATGTTTGCTTGATCAAGCATTGAGAGAGAAGTGTCCTTGTAGAGGATGAAAGAGAAGAACTGAACAACCTCATCCACAATCTCATTGTTCTTGAATAATTGAGCTTGGCCCTTCTTAATGTTAGAGATCATGTTGTTTTCCTAGTGTTTAAGAGTGGAAAAGTTGAAAAATCTTGAGTTCTGGTTAGAGGATTTAATCACTCTATTAGGAGTGGCCTTCTCAAAGGACTTTGATCATTGCATTTAGAATGTCACCTTGTTAGTGGGTTTGCATAGATTGCTAAGTTCTTCAAATGACTATTAGGCCAACCTCTATTAAAAGGATTTGAATAAAAACTATTTAAAATGATTAGAAAGAAAATAATAGGATTTTGATCTGGATGATTACAACTCACTTTGTAATTTTAGATCACTATTTGGTTCATGTTCTTATTTACTAATAAGCTTTCCATTGTCATCTTTGTTCTTGATTAGCTTTGCAACCCTTCAAGAAATCAATCTTCTCCTTCCTTAAAAACTTAAGACATCTAATCAAATTTCACTTATCAATATCAACAACATATATTTTGATCATTCCATTTAGAATTTCACCTTGTTAATGGGTTTACATAGATTACTAAGTTCTTCAAATGACTGTTAAGCCAACCTCTATTAAAAGGATTTGAATACAAACTATTTAAAATGATTAGAAATAAAATAATAGGATTTTGATCTAGATGATTACAACTCACTTTGCAATTTTAGATCACTATTTGGTTTTAGATCACTATTTGGTTCATGTGCTTGTTTACTAATAAGTTTTTCGTCGTCATCTTTTTTCTTGATTAGCTTCGCAACCCTTCAAGAAATCAATCTTCTCCTTCCAAAAAAACTCAAGCCATCTGCTCAGATTTCACTTATCAATATCAACAACATATATGCAACTAGTCTCCTTTAGCTTTACATTTATACTTTTGCATCTATGATCAACCTTCTTCTATATGCATCTCACACTCACACTCTTCCCTCATAGAGTTTGATTCAGTATCTCTTTAAATAGATAATTATTGCTTTTCCATTTTCCACAATCATCATAGATCTTATGGTCTATGATCATGTTCAACATGAATCATTATATCTATCCACCTTCTTGATCATCCTTTAGAAACTTCTCTATAATCCATTTGTTAGGGTTTTACCTAATCCTCACCTTGAATATAATGATCCAGCTCATCAATCTTATCTTCAACATAGTTTACATCTCCCAAGAAATCAACTGAGTTGGCTAGGAATTACTATTTTCTTGAATTCATTCTTAACACTATTATTCAACAATCACTAAGTTTTGATACTTAGTCATCACTTAAGAACTTGGCCACTATCAAACTTGTAGCTTGGCATAAACTATCTTGCTTGGTTGATACCGATGCTCAATCAACACTTGATTTTCTTAACACTTACTTTGGCTTGGTTGACACTAGCATCACTTGGTATTTCTTAACCTTTTACTCTATTGCTTGACTTAGCTTAAATTTGTTGATATAAACAATCACTATGTCTTATCAAAGTCTAACTAATCAAATGTCTATTGCAGGTTTCTTTTCATAACTGAACCTTTCTTCTAGGTGCTATTGTTATGAGCAATTTCTCAAATCCTCTTCTTCAATCAAATAGATATGACATTTAGATTAGGTAGCAATATGTATTATCAGTAGATTTGAGATCAATGAAAAAAAAATTGTTCTAATTGTAAGTTTCCAACAATCTTCTTCTTTGGCATTGATGGAAACATCTAAATATTAACAATAGCTCAATATATCAATGTATCTAACTTGGTTACCATACAATAAAAAAGATTTCACTCTAATTCTCTTTACATATTTTGCTCCTCTAAAATAATAGATCTTCTACTTTGACTATTTTATATCTCTCCTTCTTTGTATATTCTCCCTCTTTGGTATATCTCTCTCTCTTTGAAAATAGTGCCAAAGAAACCTATCTTTTTGAGCTTCAAATACATCTATATTATGTGGATTTTTCATGTCTATTTGATTTATATCATGTGTCTATGACTAGTCTATTATGATGTACTTGACTATCTATGTTAGGAATTTACCAAAGTAGATTTGTATTGCATCAATATGTAAGATATACTTATTAACACATTTGGTGCAATGCACCTTGTCTCCTTAAGTATCTTTTTTAGGGTAATTGGTCCTAATTTATCTCTAATATATTCATGAGAATCTTTAGGTAAGGCTTTAGTGAATATGTCAACAATTTGTTCTTTAGTGTGCACATATTCTAACTTCACTTTTTTTTCTTGAACTAGTTCCCTCAAGTAGTGATACTTGATGAAAATGTGTTTTGTCTTATTGTACATCATTGGATTCTTTAAATGTTAATAGAACTTGTGTTATCACAATAGATAACTATTGGATCTATAATTTTTTCTTTCATACCTTTCATTAAGTGCTTTATCCATATAATTTTTGAGTAGTTCACTATAGCTGGCACATACTCAACTTTAGCTATTGATTGGGAAATATAATTATTTTTCTTTCTTGTCCATGACACCAATCTCTTTCCTAGAAAGAATGCACCTCTACTAGTTCTTTTTCCATCATCAATATTTCTCACCCAATCTAAGTCAGTGAATACCATTAGTTCAAATTTATTACTTCTCTTGTAATACAATCCATAGTCTTCTATACCTTTCAAATATCTCAATATCCATTTTGTAGTCATCATTTGATTCTCTTTAGGATTTATTGAAAATCTAGAAACTATCCCAACTACTAAAGAAATATCAGGTCTATTATGAACAACATATTACAATTTTCCAATCATGGATCTATATAATGTCTAGATCACATCAGCAGATTCATCACTCTTAGATAGCTTATGCCATGTAGACATAGGTGTTATCACTTGTCTTGAATCTTCCATTCCAAAAGTCTTTAGTATCTCCTTGATTTATTTGGATTGTGTGATGAAAATACCAAACTTCATTTGACATGTAAGCCAACAAAGAATTTAATTTCACCAAACATATACATTTCAAATTCCTTCTTCATTTCATCAGCAAATAATTTGCATAATACTTTCTCTTCCTCCAAATATAATATCATCAAAAAATATTTTAGATAGTATTACTTCATTTTTCTTACCATTCTTCAAATATAGACTACTATTATCATTTGTCCTTTCAAAACCAATCTTCACCAAATAATTATCTAGTCTTTCATACCATGCTCTTGGGGTTTATTTTAATCCATAGAGGGATTTGCTTAGTTTACATACCATATTCTTCTTGTCTAGATCTACAAATCCTTTAGGTTATTCAATGTATACTTCTTCCTCAAGTATACATTCAAAAATTAAGATTTAACATCCATTTGATATACCTTGAAATTGTTGTAGGCTGAATATGGAAGTAGAGTTCTAACTCCTTCAACTCTTTCCATAGGAGAAAAAGTTTCTCCATAATCAACTCTTTCTTGAGATATCCTTTTCATTCTAGTCTAATTTATTCCTCATCACTTCACCATTTTCATTGAGTTTGTTTCTAACAACCCACTTTGTTCCAATGACATTTTTTTCTTTAGGTCTTGGCACTAGAGTCCAAGTACTATTCTTCTTAATCTATTTAATTTCCCCATTCATTGCTTGAATCCAATCTTCATTGTCTAAATAATTTTTGACTATTTTGGACTCAAATTCACAAATTAAGCATGTGTCATCTTTGAGTCTTTTTCTTTTCATAAAACTTGATTTAGCATCACCAATGATTTGTTCAAGTTTGTGATGTCTTCTTACAAACTTTTCTAGTGTAGGTGGTTTCCCTCTATATTCTTCCATAGGTTCATCTTGGAAAATAATCTCAAGCTCATTTTCTCTTTGTTGTTTAGGTTCATGTTCTGAATGCTTGACATTTTCTATCTAAAGGCCAACATTTCCTATCTATTACTTGACATCTTTAGTTTGTTGCTCAACACACACTCTCTATAGCTTGACAATTTGTTGTACTAGATCATTTCTTATTTGCTAGGAAACTATAGCTTGATTTTCTTGATCATTTAGAGTGTTGGGAGCACTATCATCCATATAGATGAATGTACTATAGTCTTTAGGTTCTTCTTTACATGTAGTGCCACTTCTTTCTACAAACTCATCAATGTTCACATTTTCACTTTCCACAACTTTGTGAGTGTTAGAGTTCAAACACTTGTAAGATTTAGTCTTGGTGGAATATCATAAGAATACACCTTCATAACTCTTTGCATCAAGTTTTACATTCTTATTATCTTTAAATATATACATCTACTTTCAAATATTTTGAAATATTTCACATTAGGAGCATATCCATACCATAGTTCAAAAGGTGTAACATTCGTACCTTTCTTGATTCGCACTCTATTTAGAGTATTGACATCAGTACTAACAGCTTCTCTCCAATACTTATTTAATACACTCTTCTCCATCATCAATGTTCTTGCAGAGTCCATTATTGATCCATTTCTACTTTCAACTATCCCATTCTAAGGAGGGTTACTTGGTGTTGACATCTATCTTTTAATTCCTCTACCATTGTAGAATGTATTGAACTCATTTGAAATGAATTGACCACCCCTGTTAGACCTCAAGCACTTCAAACTCTTCCTTGTTTCTTGTTTAACTTTGGATAAATACCACTTGAATAACTGAAAAGCATTAGATTTATCTTTAAGGAACATCAAAGTCATCATCCTAGAGTAATCATCAATAAATAGAATGAAAAACTTATCTCCACAATAGCTTTGAACATTAATAGGTCCACATAGATAAGTATGAACCAATTCCAAAATATCACTATAATTATATGTTTTTCTATTAAAACTAAACTTGGTCATTTTTCCCAATTGAAATTATTCACACATAGCATTATTAGGCTTCTTTGGTTTAGGAAAACCTCTTACTTTCTTCATGTTATTGATATTCAGAAAATTATCAAAGTTCACATACATATCCTCTTGTGCCATAACTAAACATTTTCTTGTTGTGCAAACAAACATGTCTCATTAGATAGATCTAGATAGAATAATTTACCTCTTGTTTGATCACCACTTCAAATCAGCTTACCATCAACATCATGTATCTTGGCCTTTCCATTATGGAATTCAACTTTTTAACATGATTTATTTAGCTATGAAACACTCAACAGATTATAGTTAAGTCCTTTAATCCAATAGACTGTGTGATATTGCTATCAAGAATTAACTGTGTGATTATTGAGTCAAACTGATTGACCCATATTTCATGAGTAGTGATTCAACATGAATCCATCTATCATGAGAATAAATGGAACACTTAGCACTCATTGGGTCTAGGTGATGCTCATAGGGGTGAAGCACTAGGACATTGTCACATTCTATCTTGTTAGTTAGTTGAATAGTACCTTTACCTTTTACAATACATGGAATATCATTACCAAATTTGACACATCCACCTTTGTATGAACCAATATACTCAAATTTATCTTTATCACCAATCATATAATTTGGACATCCACTATCAATTATCCATCTATCATTTTTGTTTACATAAGAAATTAATGGAGTCTTCTCATCTTCATTAGAATCTTCTCTCATAACAACATAAAAAAACTTCATCATCATTATTAGTTTCTTTTTTAGTAATACAAAAAGATATTCTACCTTTTTCATCTTTTTTTATCTTGTAGTCTCAATCATATCTTCTTCCTTTGTACTTTCTTTCCTTTCTTTCATCCTTATCCTCTCTATCAGGATACCTAGCAATAATATGAGCAACCTTATTGCATTAAAAATGGATAATAGGTAGTTTATCTTTGTAGTTATCTTTTCCTCTTGCAAACATTTTTGCAATAAGGGCTTCAATTTGATCAATCTCATCATCATAATTATCACTATCACTCTTCACATATTTTTCTTATCTTTTTCTTAGAACCAATTGTGACTTAAAGGTAGATTGAATAGTAGCAAGTGTGTAGTTATCAAAGTTAGACATCTCAAAAGTAGTTAGTCTACCAATTACACCTTCCAAGGTCAAAGTGTTACCTGGTGTGTATCCCAGGTCTTGAATTGTAGATACTTTAATGACATATATAGGGAGTGGAGTCCTTAGTACCTTTCTTATCACAATTTCATCTTTGATTTCTCCATTTTCACCACAAATAGCATTGACAACTTCTTTGACTCTTGTGCAATATTTACTATATTCTCACCTTCCATCATTATCATGTCATCAAATTTACCTCTTGTTACCCAAATATTTTACAGAGAGTTTAATTATATTAATTATTCATTAAGAGAGAGAGATTAGTCTTATTGAAAAATAAAATTTTCTCTCTCCACGTACTAAATTTTTTAGAGAGAAGTACAAGTTAAGGTTTTGGGTTTGAGTTTCACTTTTTCTCTCTCCACGTACTAGAACCTTTTAGAGAGAAGTACGAGGTTTGAGTTAGAGTTTTCACTCCCTCTCCTCCAATTTTTCTCTCTCCCTGTACTCTAACTTTTTACCCTAATCTTAACCTGTACCAAAATATAAACAAGAACCAAAGTGTGTACATTTAGGCAAACATGAGAGCATCTTTGCATAAACGAGGGTAGTTTATGAGGTTAAAACAAAATGGTGGCAGGGTGTGCAAAGATGTAGAAACGGTATATCCAAATCTCCATAAATCATTTCACACAATCCAAATCCTTTCAGGTCTGTTCCCAACTATGAGTTTATGAATATCCTCTATCATTTCTGCTCTAGAACTTTAGAATACACAACATAGAGAAGAAGGAAGCCTGTTCTGTCATGAAAATTCAGGCCAAATGAATCTACTGCTCATTTCTATCAATGCCCAAGAGCATTTCAAAAGAAAAATCTGGAGACGAAATGGAAATGTAACTCACAACGGACCACAAATCTCAAGATTACTCTGAAAGAAAATCCTACACAAAATATAATGTTAAAAATGATATATGCAGTTAGCAATTTCATTCTCTCAAGTTCCATTAAATATGGAATTGTTTAACCCTGCATGGCCTGCGGCTTCATCAACACAGACCTACGGCCTTACAAGCAAAGACCAGCATGCAAAATGCTGAAAATGATACCATATAATGAGCAGAATGAATAAAGGATAGTTGCATGGTGAGTACGACTTGTTTTCCACTGCATGGTGTATGGTATTTTCGTTCTGCGTGAGACAGACACTTCATTGAGTCAAATGTGGACAGTGCCCAAAAGTGCTTGGCTCAGGAAAGTTGTGCATGGGGACTGGGGAAGATTTTGTGTGCCCCACCATATTTAATATGCTTTTTGCGTGAAACATGCTTGCTGCAAGATGCGATAAGTGCCAAGGCAGTGGGTGCAACTTGTTTGACAAAATGCGTTGTCTCTAGGTTGTGGTGCCATGAGCAGCATTAAGCATGGGAAGACTATGCACGAAAATGAATGTGCAGATCAAAAATAAGCCGCCCCCAACAAAGCATGAGCATTGTTAAAAAAAAATTGCAGCAAGATGCTCCAAGGGACCCGATACTATCAAAACAATGGTATTCCAGACCTGTCATGGCATAGCAATGGTATTATTATACTCCTAAGCCACATTTGGAGTTGAAAGACTGACAATGCATTTGAATACTGAGTCTAGAATCATGTATGGAAACACAAGGCAGTGGGTGCGACTTATTTGATGGAATGCGCTTTAGAATGTAACTGAAATGTTTGACATAATTCTTCATCTCCAGCACTCGAGTGACCCCCGACTTTTCTCACCCACGATATCCATAAGAAGAACTTCATGTCACTAATTAGTTTGAATAGTTGGCAAAGCAATGGAGCGAATACATTCAAAGCCAGTGTGCTTATGTGGTTCGACTAAAATATCATCAATTGGTTAGAATAAGTGCAGTGTATGAAAAGGCATAAGGGCAGAGGTGCATGGACATAGACAAGCACGTGACCATTGATATTTGAAGGAAATTTGAAGACCGAGGAAAAACAAGCAACCCCACCATCAAGAAGAAGCACATATTTTTAAATGTGCCTACTATCCATTTGACAAAATGAGCAACCTCGAATGCCAATAAAACACTTCTAAACTACCGCACAAGAATGCATAGACCAGTCACAAAGCAAGCTCTCAAAGAGGTGACTTGTTCGATGAAATGCTTCTGTCGCACATGAGAGCTGGATTCTTCAAAGTGAAGTAAATATTTTCATGAATTCTTATCATTATTTGAAGATACAACACCAAGTTTAATACAAAGCACATGACCATTGACTTTGCATTATTACCAAAGTAGCCTTGATAGGTGATAATATGAGGTATAATTTTTAGGGTAAGGAACCTCCTGTAATACTGAAAAGCACGCTCCTCAAAATATCTGACACAAAGATGGGGCATTTAGAAATTGCAGACTTCTGGAAGATGATGAGGAAAGAAGATAAATCACCCCTGGCACATCAAATGCTAGAAAGTGGTCTGGCCCATGCAAGAGGACATCCGCTCGCAGTTCAATGTGTGGAATTGGTTTTAGAATGTATCAAGGCATATGATCAGAATTCAAGGGACATCAAGACTGCAGGAGGTAATGTCGTAGCAAGGTTGGACCCCATATCTATATCCATCACTTTTAGATTGCCAGTAAGAGAGGAGTTTACAAAAATTTCTAAAGAAGGTGCCCAGGCTTATTTTCATCAGAATAAGAAAACATGTCTCAATGTTATTGCTAAAATTTGGCTCGATCAACCCAGATGAGGACAATCGGAGTTGCCTAGAATGTTACGCAGGAATATCTTTAATGAAGACATTTATGATATGATAGTTTTTCTCAATAGAGTGGTGGGAAATCAGACGGCTGAAGATTTTCAAGATTGGATGTTTTTGTATATTAATACCATCACCACTGGGAAACAGTTTATAGATTGGGGAGAAATGATCAGCGATGCCCTCCATTACCAGTTAACAGGATTCAATGCAAATCAAGGATTTTACATGTCCTCATATCTAATGTATGCAATTGCAAGTATGAAGTCATGGCCCGGTCTAAATCCTTATGGGGAATATAGCTTAACCACTCAAATCTATAACTATTACCCCAAGTTGCAATTAAAACAAAGTAATGCACACTTCTGTAGGGTGAATGATGCTTTTTCTATGCTCACTGCTAGGGAACTACAAGGAGACACAGGGCTTCAAATTTCTCCTAAAGCGGCCAGTCTCATTAGTATTTATGGTAGATTCTTCATACAATATCCTCGATTCACTTACATCCACATTGGAGGTTTCCAAGATTGTCCTCTCATGTTGCCTCGCTTCGTAGATGATAAGTTGGTACTTTCAGAAGTCTGCAGGCAAATTGGTCAAGTAAACAAAAAGTGCAAGAACAAAAGATCAATCCCTTTCCCAATTGGCATTGGACATTATAGTTGTTCATCTTCTTTAGATGCTCAAAATATTGAGAGATCCATGGTGAACATAACTCTACACTCTTTCTACAGTCGCTTTCCATTTGATTGTAGCGGGTATGTTAAAAATAACTTGGCACTTGGACCTGGCTATCTTCATTTCCCCACATTGGAAGATTATTGGGCTAATTGTGAGAATGATTTTGAAGTTAGAAAAAGGGACTGGATGAGATTTACAATACAAAAAATCATTGATTATGAAATGGGATGGGATGTGATAGGCGTAACGGAAGACGGGTCAGACTTGATTGATCCTTACTTCTTTGAGAGGATACAATTACTAGAATTGCCATATATCAATTGGTCATTGCCAGAACTAAAAGACCTCAAGGAAAGGACTTTCTTTGTGATTCAACGAACTAAGACTTGGTTAAAGAATAAAGTCCAAGAAGCCAATACTACTAAGTCAACAGGAAGAAGTAGTGTACATAATAATAATACCTCTCAAGAAGGAACATCAGTTTCAACCATTTCGTCTTCTATTCCTACATCCTTAGGCTCTTTGCATAGCACACAAGGGGGAGATGATGGTGAAGATCTAGATAAACGAGTTGATCTAGCATTAGCATGTGAACTCAACATGGTTACTAGGAAGAAGAGATCAAAACCCAAGGAGAAGACCTTTAAGCCAATTCAACAAATGATTGATGAAGCTCCTGAGATGAATACTTTACCATCATTTGTAGATGAGATGATTCAATCCATAGCATCTCCTACATGTTCATTGTCTCCCGAAAGCACAGAAGCAATCCAAGAGGAGCCAGTTGTAGAAAATGTGCATAACTTGAACTTATCATCTACAGTCTTACAACTTCCTTCAGTAATTGGTCCATCTGCTAGTATCTCAACATCTTGGTTACAACAAAGTTTGGAGAGAAAGAAGAAAAGAATGATTCAATTGGAAGCGCCCAATCTAGATGTTGTAGCTGACTTGATGCATAGAAGTACAAAGATAAAGAAGACTAAAATGGATTCCAGACTAGCAGTGAGCCCCACTACAGGTAATCTATCTATTGAAATTGCACAACCAGTCACAGAAAAGGACCTAAATGAGGCAAATGAATCTAACTTTAGCATCACTAAAGTAGATCTAGGCCGGACTACCCGTGAAGGGAAAGAACACAATTTTCAAGTGTCAGCTGCTGTCCTAATAGAGCAATCAAGGAGAGATAAGAAAGTTAAGAATCAACTCAAGTGTTAAGTCCAAGCTCTTTCTTCATGCATCAAATCAATGGTTGGTGACTCCTTTCCAGGCCCTAGTTCATCCATAGAAATTATAGAAGATCCAAAGAAGATGTTTGATGAAGAAACCATTCGAAACGTAGGAGAATGCCAAACTTATGGTAAGATGGTGAAAGCATGGGTACAAAGCATGAAAGAACAAGAATCAAGCTTATTTCAAGATGTTCAAGGTATATTTACCAAAGCGGATCATATACAACAAAGCATTCAAAAAGAACTGACAACTCTCAAGGAATAACGAACATTCTGGAAAGAAATTGATGCCAATTTAGTAGAAATTAAAGGCATGGACAGAAATATAGTCAAGTCACTAAATTTAATCAGCACTGGAGAAGAAGAGAAAATTGATATATGGCTAGAAAACATCTGGTGGAAGAATGATAGTATGAATGAACAATTAAGTGAAGGAGAATAACTCTTAAACTCATGCAAGTTAGTGAAAAAGAAAGCCTTGGGGGATATACCGATGATCGTAGAAGGTATTCCTATTAGTGAGCACACTCAAAATCTAGACATATCTTCCATTTTGGAATGCATAGAGGCAAAAATCAGCACCGAACTTGGCAGTAAACAAATTTCAGATGCTAGTGTTATGATGAGATTGAGCAATCTCTCGGTAGCATTGAACTCCTGTACTCAAAACTTGTTAGGTTGTGTTATAGAATTAGATGAAATTAGAAAGAGACATGAGCTATGTAAGCTGAAGATGCAGAGTTTAATTGTCATTAAGAACAAAAATTTGGCTCAAGTCATCAAATCATTCAGAGCATACAAGGCAAACTTGACTCAGTTGTTGGTAGCGCCTACAGATCAAGGAGTAAATTCAAAGAATTAAAAGTTAGAAGTATTTCTGTCCATAGTCATCTTAGAATTTTGTTGATGTATTTTGTAAGAAGGTCAAATTTAGAATTAATTCTAGTTTTCATTTTTCTAACCATAGTTAAGCTTCAAGGGTTAGAGTTGGTTATGAATCATCTTCAAGTAGCCCAAACTCTAACTTTTTGGGTAGTTACGAATTCGAGAAGTTGGTTATTCTAGATTGGCTATAAATTCCTAGAGGTCAATGTAATAAAGGACTTTTTTTGGACTTGGATATAGGGAACACTGATGCTCTGATCATAAAGCAATTTTTGGAAAGTGTGTACAATTATTGTTTTTGTGTAATCAGTTATTTCTTTCTTTCTTGGTGCAAGAAATAAAAGGAAGTACATTTAGCATTCTCTCTCCAAGGAATCTGGATTGTTAAATTGTTAATTCATCTATGATTACTTTCATGGTATGATGCAAGTATTTGTGGATGTTTGAATTAGCATTGTGTTGGTGAAAGTTCTCAAGCGTAGTCCTTGATAGCTCTCATTAATAGTTTACGTCATTTTTATAAAAATGTTGAAGGCGTGTGGTGCATTCGCTATCAATAGTTTTCCTTCCTATTTTCTAAGTTCTTATCTTTATTGAAAAATCTAAAATTTCATCTTATGAGGGAGTTGCCCCTCTAAATGAAGAGGAAGGCTGGATATCAAGGGCCTATCCAACTGTTGTAAACAATTTGCCACATACACTCCGTTGGGAAATTTCTTTAGTGACAAATCTGTTTACCAACACCTTTGATGTTCTCTACTTTTTCTCTCAAGACATTTTCATCACCTCCATATATAGTTTTCAATTTATCCGACATTTTCTTTTCACTATCATAATATTTTAAGTTATCAAACTTGATGTAGAAGCATCTTGGGTTTTCTTGGTGGCTACTTTTGAGTTCATGGTAGGAGGCTTGATAATTTTTTTGGAGGGTGCTTGGACTAGCACTCAACCAAAGAAGGACTAGTGCTTGACATCCTCTCAAAGCTTAGCATGGTCTATAGAGCTCAACATGGTCTTGGAGCTTGGCATGGTCTGGGAGCTTGGCATGGTCTTGGAGCTCAGTATGGTCTATTGTACTCATCATGTATTGGGAGTTTGATGATGTTTGGGAGTTTTTTGTCACTTGGCAATTTGTTGGTGCTGACTAGAGTTCTTGATGTATTTAATGCATGTAGCATGTGATCATGTTATGGATTAATCTAGGAGTTTGTGTGGACTTATTTGTGGTCATGATTATCTCTCCTATGTGCATTTAAATCTTGGTTGTAAATGTGAGGCTTATCCTAAGTATTTTTTGTGGTTATTGTGTGTTAACATGAGGGTTAATATTTTTTATTTAATATTTTTTATGTGTTGACTTGTGGCTTAAATATGCATTTAATGCAAGGGATTTATTTAATTTTTAATTTGTAGGCTGACTTGTGGCTTATTTGGGTATAAGTAGGAGGTCTTATGGAGTTTTTAGTCATTCATTCATGGAGTGATTCATTCATTTCAAAGGAGTGAGTCTAGAGAGTATTTGAAGGGAAAATTTTCTAGAGTTTGTGGATAAAGCACATAATATGAGGCATTTTATAGTAGGATTGTGGTGGAGTTGTGCATTTGTGGGAAGAGATAGTGGTTATGGTTTAGAAACAAGGAGGTTTCTTAGTGGCTTGTGAGCACAAGTTGAGATCTTGAAGGTTTCTACTAGATTATTGTTATGTTACATATCTATGCTAGCTAGGATTAAGTTGGATCTTGAGAGATGTTGTAGAACTATTTTGTAATTTTTATTGTATTTGGCCATAACCTAGAAGGCCTTATAGTTAGGCATATTGCATGTAAACAATTATTTTATAAATAAAGAGCTATGATTTTCCATCAGATCTTGAATTTTTGTTGTGTGGTTATTTTCTAGGGGCTAGGACATCTCCTTTGGGAATTCTCCTATCTTGTACAACATTAAAACTTGGCATAGCTTAGGTTGAGGAAATTTCCAACATTGCTTGATTGTGTTCTTTCTTCTTCTTTAGTTGTTTAGTTGTCAAAGGAGTAGTTGTTATGTTCACATACTCATTATCCACAAAGTTGATAACATCATCACTGATACTGGATATATGAAACATCATCAAGCTTTTCCATGCTAGAAAGTTCTCCTTGTTCAACTTTGGTACATCTCTTTTGTGATTCATGATCTTTGGATTTAAGTATCTTCAAACTTCTATCTGTAAGCATTGAGCTTTGATACCAATTGTTAGAAATGTTTAGAATAACTTTGGGGGGGGGGGGGGGGGGGGGGGTGGGCAGAGGGGGGCAGGGGGGTGTGCAGGGGCGGTAGTGAATTAGTTACTCAAGGCCCATATGTACCATTTGAATAATTAAACATAAAACACTAAATGTTCTTCTTATTTTGTTATTGCTTGGTATCTACTATACTAAAAAATTTACTTTCTCTAACATAACACACTTTTCTGAATATAAACTTAAAAAAATTCAACACAAGTTTGACACTATGATTTTATGTGGGAACCCAATTTGAAAAAACCATCAACAACATGTCACCAATTGTTCACTCTTTCAAAGTGAGATTTGTTAGGAGCCATCCCTATTAAAGTTTTACAATACACACTACTAAATGTGACCTATTTAGAGGATTTAATCACTCTATTAGGAGTGACTTTGTCAGAGGACATTGATCATTCCATTTAGAATGTCACCTTGTTAAAAAATTTACATAGACTGTTAAGTCCTTCAAATAATTGTTGATGAAAAGGCAGCTCAACATCCTTGACATTTTGAACAATATGAAAATTTTTGTCATAAAGATAAGTTTTCACCAAGAAGTCACCTAAGAATTTAAGGGACCATGTCACCATGATTTATAATGTTTAAAATTTTCATGTATTAATGTTATTAATTATGTTGTAATAGACTATTTGAAAGTAAATGGGTAGGTAGATAGTTTCAATTTTATAACTACTCCAAGAATCACTAATTCTTCTTTTAAAAAGAAGCTCAATGCAACCAAATGTAGGAGAGAGTGACTTGAGGAAAGATTAGAAATAAATTGGCTCTTTGGCTTTCATCTTTCATTGAAGGCCAGAGTGCCAAATATGTTATACAATAGTTAGCACTTTAATAATATAACTTATTTGTGCTTATATTTGCAGTTTCATGTTTGTCTTGTCCTTTGTTGTGTTTAGTTTTTAAAATTTGATGTTTTGGGAGCATGAGTATAGTGTTGAAACGGAGAATGAGATGGGTATTAAAATCCAATAATAGATGGGAGAGTCCAAGTCTTGGAGTAAGGAGAACTCATTGAAAGGAATTGAGTGTCTCAATGAAATCAGTATGCAATGAATGGAATATGAGTTCTTAATATGTTAGACCTCAACCCGCCCTCAGTTTCCATGTGTTGACATGCATTTATTTTGTATTGAAAACTATAGGGTAAACTTTGAGAAAGCTACTTCCAAAAAAACATATAAAATATTGGCAATTTTTTTATTATTTTGAAAAAACAAAATTATTTCTATTGGCAAATCTCTCAATATTTTATTCTAAATATGATCAATATTGACAATTATTTTTGAATCATAATTTTTCTATATAAAATATTGACGAATCTCAATAATAATAGAAATTTCATTAATCACCATGGAATATTACAAATCAAAATTGAAGATTTTTTAACCTCGTGGAATATTATGAGGATCATTACATATACTTTAAATCAATATGAAAACTAAATATTGGTGATATATCCTTAAAGTAACTAATAATTATGATAATTATGATAATTATTGGTTAGTTCAATTTAATTTATCCAATAATATATAATATTTAGGTGATTCAAATCTAATCATGCATCGATTATTGTGGTGAATATTTGAGCTTAAATTTTTCAATAAAATAAATTATTGAGTGATTTTAAATATTCTTGAGCTAAATTTTATAAAATTATGGTGATTTAGGATGTATAAAATCTTAAATTATTAGCCAAATTACTAGTCAAAACTTTCTAAAATTATCCAATTTGTGAATATTAGCCATTGAAAAATACCTTGGAAAACTATTGTGTTAACCCAATAATGGGAGAAAACTTGGGTGGCTAATGATTAATGGAGATGGATGAGGATGAAAGCTGATTAAAAGGGTGGGAGAGTGGTTGGAAGCCCAACACATAGCTAACAACTCTTTTTTTTTTATAATGGAAAAGGTGGTGGCATATATGTGCTGTGATGTCACAATGCATGCCCCATTTATAATCAAAATGGGGACCCCCTACTTTATTTTTTGACTTTTTGGATCCCTAGTCTGGGGTCTGAGTCCTTTATCTAGTGTCCTAGTTCATGTTTGGGTCCTGACTCGAAAACCTAGTTGTTTAAAAATTAGAGTTTTTTAGGATAGAGTGTCTTTTTTGCAAAATCAAATGCACACCAACACACCTAGTTGGGTGCACTAGTGTGCCAAACTAAAAAAAGAGAGAGAGAGAGAGGGACACATTTTTGTGTTGCACAGTTCCACACCTGTGCACCTGTGCAACACAAAAGTGTGAGGGTCCCCCTCCTTCCTTACCTTGTTTTTTTTATTCATCACCCTTTGAGCACTAGTGCCACAACTCCACACCTACAAAAAGAACCAAATCAAAACATTAAAAGTAGTGTGCATCAGCAAACCTACCCAAGTGCATTGCTATGCACCACTATTACTTGCAAAATCAAAAGAACATATAATAATTAAAAAAATCAAAAATCTTAAAAACAAAAACAAAGCATAAAAAGAATTAGGTTGTGTAGTAGCACACCTAGTTAGGTGCACTATTGGGCATCCTAAAACACAAAAAAGCATAAGCACAAAAATGGGTGCATTGAGGTGCACTGATGCACACCCATTTCAAAGAGTTCCTTGCAAAGTAAGGGTGCACCAAGTGTAGGTGTGCCCTAATTTATAAAATATTTTAAATATATATATATATATATATATTAGGTTTTTTAGACAATCAAATTTTAGGGGTTTTGTTTGGGATAGTATTAGGGTGTGACTAATCCATTTTTCCTCAATTTTGAGCTAATGAACATACTTTTTTGCATATATAATGATGTCTTCCTCATTCTCTCTTATTGATAAAATGACACTAAAAATAGTAGTATTCAAGTTTCAAGACATTCCTACAAAATCACGATTTCAAGATGAGTACTCAGAGATTCAAGACATAGATTTGGGTGAGTTCTTAGAACTATGCAACACACCGATAGAAAGATCTCAAAATGGTTTCCACTCTAATTCGCTCTAGACTACTAAATGAAGCAGCACACCCAGTATCAATGTAGTCCTCAAAACTAATTATGACACTCAAAAAACACTATGTTCTTGAAGAAAGGGTCATTAAAAGCATAACTAGAGAGATTGTCCTTGACCTATGACCCAAGAACATTGAAAAGGTGTTCCAACTCCCAAGGGCTAATCAATTCATCCAATTGACCTATCACCAAGCCAAAAGATGTTATAGAGAACATGTGGAGGAAGCTTCCAAAATTATACAGTCTTCATACATTATAGAGAAGACTCCTCTAGGAAAGAAAATGGGCAAAGTAGACATGACAAGAGGATACATGAAGGAAGACATTGAATATTCAATTATACTCTTGAGTAGAGTTATGTGTTTACCGATGACTATACACTTGAATATTTTTATGGTGCACATTATTGAGTTAATAGAGAAAGTAGAGATGCCATTGGATTGGGATTCTACTCTTAGTGAGAATTTATGTGAGTAGCTAATAACAGTGAAGAATAATAGGAAATTTTATATGACTTCATATTTGGTATACTTGCTGGCTGCTAGAGCGACAAATTATCCAAGGCTGTATAAAAGGGGCAATATGCAAGATGCCAATGCATGACCATATATTATATATCCTCAACTAGTAAAGAAAAAAAAATAGGGAAAAGCAAGTAGTACAGGATAGTGAATGATGCTTTCATATTCACAATAATCCGGTTCATAGAAGAGGATTATGCAAAGAGAATATAAGAGAAGGCAACTATACATATAATACTATTTGGAGCTTATTATATCTAGTTTTGGACATTTAAATATTTGAGGGTAGCGAGTATGACTATCAAACCTAAGAAGCTTTCTAAGTATCCCAGTGATAGGCTTATCCTCCTGGAGATTTCTCGATAACTCGTGTCTACATATGATAGAGTTAGAAACAACACAAAACATGTTGCATGTGGCCTATGACTATAGGACCTTTTTAGGTGGATCGAAGACAAGACATTCCATCTTTTGAATGTGAATGGGATCAATATCCCTTGGAAGAGTACAATTCTCTATGGTTTTTTTTTTTTTAAATATCGAGAGAGTGCAATACTTAATGGGTAAAACATTTCAGCATGAGGATGTAGTTGAAGATTAGTAGATGAATGCAATAGATAACTATGATGTTCGTATAAGGGATTATTGTAGGATGAATTTGTACTTAGTAGAGAGGGTTTTAAAGATAAAGATCTCATTAAATATTGTGCAACAAGACTTAGAGCAGCTACTTGACCCATTGTTTAACAGGGACAAGATTGGTGGCATGCCTATCATGAATGCTGAGATAGATAGAGAACAAAACTCAAGCATCAACCATAGGGTGAGGTACACCATCAAATTGATGCAAGATTGGATAAAAAATCCATTCAAACTTGATCAAATTCCTCAAACAGTAGTCTTTCATGCTCAAGACTACCTAGCTAAAGGTCAAGGAGCAAAGATCATAGCGTCCATGTTTATAGCCCAATCACTAGTAAGACTAGAAAAGGTGCATCAACTTGATAGGCTAGTTAGTTATTATTAGGCACAAGAAGGTAAAGGTAAATGAAAAAGGAAGAGAGATTATCCTCAACAAGCCAAACTAGGAGAGGGTGAAATTCAAGCATCTCCATAGTAGGAAGGGGAAAATATACCAGGGCTAGAGAATGTAGAAGCCTGATGGGGACACAACCCACGCACAGAATGGACACAACAAGAAAAGGAAAATTGTATTAACTGTGAAAATAAGCTAGTATATTTAGTACAGAGAAAATAGACTTCAAAACATGCCCTAAGGGCTTACAATAACAATAATTTGGAGATCATTTCTCCTTTCAGTACCTCCTCTCAAACTCCACTCCAAACTACTTTTTACAATGCTAGAAATGTCCTTAAATAGACCTTAGAGGGTTAAGGACTAGGAATACATTCTAGAAAGTGCTAGTAGGCATCCACTGACCAAATAGAAGGCTCCAAAAGATGTGTTAGAAGTTGACACAAATCTAGAAGAATCCAGAAACGGTAATCAAACTTTCGGGAGGCATAACTTTTGAACCGTAGCTCCGATTGACGAACCATTTACATTTCTGGAAAGCTCTCAAAGTGCTCTATAGCCCTATGAACAAGCTTCATTTGTACCCCATTTTTCAACCCTTTTCAAGGTCATTTAATACCCCTAACCTAACTTTGAAGCATTCTTAAGAGGTCTCCAAAACTCAAAAAACTGTGATAACTTTCAAACCATGGGGCCTTTTGACCTAATTCTTTTTCTGGAATGCTCTAAATTACAATTACATTCATCTAGCCAATTTAAACCTCCTAGTTCACCAAAATGATGGATCAATTACATACTCCTATTTTTTTGGCATTTACACATATCCCAAGGTGTTCAAATACTCTATCCTAGAACACTAATAGTGGAACTGTGAGAGTTGGAACCTTTATTTGACCCAAATGGGTATCCAAAAATGAAAACACATGAAATGGAAACTAAATCTAAGTACATTTTTTTTGGGTGACACAGGATTGCCCTTATACCTCTGGATGCTCCTGCATCAAAGCCGCACAAGTCCAAGGTGATCCCCAAGTGTTGCTAGTTGTACAAATCCAAGGAGAAGCAAAAATTGAGATACAAGAAAGTAATTCCTTTCCCATAAATCCCCAAACCTATTCTAGAAGAGGTAGAAGATGAGGATGATGAGGATGAAGAGGATAATCTACCTTTGAGTCAAAGAATTCAGCTGGCTAGAACTGCAGAGGAGGAATGAAGGAGAAGCTCTATGATTACACCAACATCTATCCTTGATGAACCCATTCAAACCACTACATAAGAAGATGAAATACAAAAATGGATAAATGAATAGGATGTGATGGGCACTGATGTCTTTCAGATGTCATATTTTGGCTTTATGCATATGGATACTAAGTTGGTTGAGGATAAGATAAGTGACACTCCAACTAATCAACCTCAATAGGAGGATTAGAGTCAGATGCCCCTTGAATCACAAGGACTTGAGGTAGTTCTAGTATCCCAAGTACAAGTCACATTCTGTATAGATAAGAGATTAGCTACCCCTCTCCCTCTAGTTATAAAAGCCAAACATGTCCTAGTAGAACACAAAGAAGAGACACAAAAAGTATCCATTGATGAAGTATTGGAATAAGGATAGGTAAGTGAAAAAACATAAAAAACTTCACAAGACACTGAGGTGAGAACTATTTTCTCCATAGATACAAAGACTCTAGGTGCTAATATCTCATAGAAGGAAAAGACTCCAGAAAGGGGGGGTAAGGAGAAGGGTATAGACAAGTTAACTCCTTCATCCTTAAAAGGAAAATCCCTAGTACAACATACCCCAAGGTGGGTGAGGAAAGAGGTGATGAGAAATAATAAACAAGAATTCACCACCGAGGAGGACGTTAAAATGGAATTGATAGTTCTGAGGAAACTTGGATCACCACCAAGGGATGCATAGGATTTAGCCTTCATCATGAGTGATTAGAGCTAGGACTTATTTGGTCATGTAGCTATCCATCCTCTATAATTGAATGTTGAAGAATTGACTCCAATAGATTATCAGATTTGTGATGTTATTCTTGGGAAGCCAACCTTAGAAATTGTGAACCTAATGGTAACAATAGGGATGAAGGAAGTGTTTAGGAGCCTAGAATAGGATGGAGTAGAATTGATAACACTTTGGCATCAAAATGAAATACAAAAGGGATATTTTAGTGAATTTGTTGGTCCCTTAGATCCCATGACCTCGAGGAAACCTTAAATGAGATAATTGATAGAAGAGATAGGGATGTAGTATAGTTGGATCCATTTTTGAGAGCTTTTCAACAATGGTGAGAAAGTTTTGAGGAGAAAGGCATATTAATTATTTGAGGAAATCTAAAGTTATTACATGTTATGCAGGAGAATGTGGACAAGCTAGTAGCTATTTTGAATCAAGGTTTTAATCTAATGGATGAAGTGCATAGCTGGGATAATGACTTATAGCCATTACAAACAATCAAAGACCAAAGGTATCAGATGCTAATGGATGTATATACAACTAAGGAGTTAGATAAAATAGATGATTGGATTGAAAATATTTTTGACAATAATAAAGTGATGGATTCATTACACATAGAGATTCATAGGCTCAAGGACCAAGCCCAAGAGAAAATTTTTGAAAATGAGAAATATTATAGTGATGCATGTCTAGACATTTTTGAAGATGAAGTTTCTAATGATGAGGATATCTGGAAAGCATTCAAAATGGAAGAAGCTTTATTAGAGCTTAATGTAAAACTTGGAGATTTTGTAGAAACTTGTATAGAAGTGGAAAACTATAGGTAGAAAGTAAAGGAAAAATATTATGCCTTAGATTTTTTGGATACAGCTCAAGTCACTGAGATAATTGAGAAATTCAAGGGCAAATATCTAGACATAGCTCTAGTATAAAGGGGAACAAAACCTAGATGCCAAAATTTCAATTTTGACACTTAGTGAAATTTTGCATTTTTGGAGCCTACTTTTGAGATGCGCTAGGTGCACTAGGTGCATAGGTGCATTTGTTCTAGAAGATTTTGAAGAAATTAGAGGTGCACTGATAGTTAACTTCTTATTCTAAAATTAGAGCTTTCCATGCATCGAAAGTGCATTTTGACAATAGTTTAACTCCGACAGATGCCTAGTGAAGATGAAGCTTCTATTTTCAGCACTTTCAGACACTCCTACATCAACTAAAGGCTCTCTTCTTCTTATTTTCTCCTATTTTCTTTGTTTTAAGACATGGCAAGGCTCATGCATCCAAATAATGATATAAAAATGGATGGAGTCTTATTAAGAACCACTTAGAGAGTCATTTTGTACATAATTAGATTTGTTTTGTTAGTTTCGAAGCATATGATTGCATAAAGATATCTCTCACTCTTAGCACAAATTGAGGAGAGGATTTCTTATAAATTCAAGAATGTAACATGTATTCTAGGCTATTATTATTTTTCAATAATATATGCTTTTGATGCTCGCATTTGGAGTGTAGTGATTCTTGCCTAAGTGTGTTATATTTTGTGGATGTATGTTCATGGAATGCAATTGAGCCAAGAGTTTATTGCATTATTTTTGGTTGTGTGATCTTTTAATTCTGGTGTTTGCTATGGTTTTATGAATTTTGCTAATGTACTTAGTTTGAGAAGAGATCATCATCTTATTCCTACATAACTTTTCATCTTGCATGAGTGCATTTTCTATGGCCTTGCAATTTTATAAAAACTAAAACATCTTACTGTTATTGAATTCCCATCAAAGATTACATCAGTGGAATTAAGGAAGTGTTGCTTCTATTTTTATTAGTTACCTATCGATCTTTTCAAAAGCTTAACTCGTAGATTTTTTTTACCATAGTTTATGTGTATTAGGATTTTAATTTCATGTTATCTGCTTAAACTTCTTATTACCCTATCTCTATTATTTGCTTCACTAACCCCTTGGTTAAATTAGGAATTCATATAGTTGCATTGTTAGATTGCATTTATCATAAAATAGAAAAATAGAAAAATACATTTCTTTTTGTGTGTTTACTCTTTTGAAGCAGTAAAAAAATTCTACATCTTATTCAAAGTTATCAGAACTAGCATAGGCCTCCTCATGAACATTTACATGTATCTTCAACTAAGCAAATTCTAGTAGGTCAAAAGATCACCTAGAACCTTGGAGTTGATCCCAAAATTAGCTTTTCAAGATAGGAGTTTGAAAGGATTCCTACCATTAAGCATCCTGCAAAATGATAGTTCAACAAAAGTGGCACTAGAAGGAGGGAATCTTAACTTTCAAAATAGAAGAAAAAATTTGAAAACTTCAACATTCTACACTATTTTACAAGTTCAAAAAAATTTCTAAGTTTTTAAGATTTTGAGGCACATTACTGTGCAAGTGCACTAGGTGCATAAGTGCACCATGTGTGCTAGGTGCTCTAAACTCTATGTTGCACCTTATTTGTGAGAAAGTGTACTTCTTTAGAGGTGTACTTTTCAATAGTTGATGCAAATTGGAGGATCTTGATCTAGAATCCCTGTTTTAGCGAGCTTTAAGATCTTTACCAGGTACACATGAGTTCCTTGAGCTTAGCCATTTTCAAAAACCTCATAGTGACAAATGAATCCCTAGAATTATACCACTTCCATTTAACATTTCATCATCTTCTTCAACTCCATCTCCACAACAACCATTTGGTGGACCACCAAATATCCCAATAGTTCCACCTCCACAACAACCACCCCTAGGTCCACCAAATCTTTTGATGGCCTTTTTTGCAAATGTTGTAGACTCACCAATCAACTTGGTAGGTGTACTAAATTATCTTCCTAAGAATCTTGAGAAGTTTCACCCAAGGTTCATCTATGATGAGACACAAACTATCAAAGATCACATTAAGGTATTCAAGGAAATTTGCAACTAAAAGTAGATTACTAATGAGAATATGGTTCTTCACTTATTCACCTACTCTTGACATGAATTTTCCTTTAATTGGTATGTTAATCTTCCTCCTGGATGTATTGGAGATTGAGTTACTTTCAAAAAATTATTCTTGGAACAATTTAAGACTTTAATCAATCCAACTGTGATACATCAACAATTCATATCAATAAAAAAGGATCTAGCTAAAATAGTGTCACACTTCAACCATCGCTTTCACATGGCATATCGCAAGTTGAAAATGCCATACACTATACCAATTGAATTTTCTATTTAGATTTATATAAGTGACATGTTGGAAAAAGTCTTCGTAGAAGTGATTACCTTCACTAAGAAAGCCAATCCTAATGGAGGAGGATTGATGCTTCTAGCTCAAGCTATTACTAAAATGCCAACATATCCTATTGGAATATCGACAATACCTAGCTAGTTCATACCAATGAATCCTATTCCATTATAGTAGGCACCTACTTCACAAAACCCAGCTTTAACATATCCAAGGTATGAACCTTCGAAAGCTTCTTTCTTTGAACAAAAGGTAGTAGCTTTTGCTAAGGAAAACAATATTCTTGCCTCCAAATTAGTTAGATGAAGAAGACCATGTCACAAATGAACAATGAGATGACTCACTTAAGATTTTTGCAAGGACAAAATAACAACTTTAAAGAAGCAACAATGGTCCTTACAAAAACAATAATTACAATCAGAATTACAATAGCAATTTTTGTAGAAACAACAATATTGTGAATAAAAATAGAGGAAACAATTCTAATCCTCCTAATCATGAAAAAATATTCTAGAGATAGAATAGACAATGGAAAACTCATTTGAATAATGGAAGGATTCCTACAGATAAAAATAGCAACAATGTTTAATATGTTGATATCAATTAGTATGATGATGGCCAAAATGCATCTAACGATGATGGTTCATATTATAATGGGAATAAAGACATGACTTAGAATTCACAAGAAAATGACAATGTCCCTCCTATATAGTTTGGTACTATGCTACTAGAAACCTATGATTCTGCACAAAATGCATAGGTAGAAAAACTAGCTAATGAGAAATTCTCATTTCCATTTAGCTAGGAACTAGACATTCAACTTGGAGAGATTTTTGCCTTTTGAAATGATAATAAGAACACATATAATTTGCAGAGTTGAAAAGAAACTATGATAGATGGAATTCCTCTAGGACTACAACCAACTCCTCCTACTTTGGGAGCACATAATAATCTAGTGACAATCAGACCCTCATATGAAGGATAACAAAATTAGAATCAAGGAACTATCTCAACAATCTTGAAAAAGCCATCTTGTATAATGAGAAATATAGTGTGGTGGAAGATTCTAAACAAACAAAGGCCAACATGTTCATGTTTAACATGCTGTAAAATTGTCTTTAACAATAAGAAGTGATGATAAAAAATCTAGATCATATAAAGGTACCCCATAATACAAATTTTGTTTCTCAAAAGACAATATCTCAACAAGTCAATGCTTTAGAGGCAATGCTAACTATGTTTAAAGACAAGGTTGAAGTGCCCCCATTTTTGCTTAGCATTAAGATATATGGGAAGAATCCTCATAATTGCTTAATTGATTCAGGAGCCTCATGTAATGTTATGCCACTATCAATAGAAAAAAGGTTGGGAGTTATTCCTTAGCCTTCTAATTGGATAGTGATAAAGTTGGATAAAATAGAGGTGAAAGTCATTGGTATGTTGAAAGACATTTAGATACAGTTGATATTTGACCCTAAAATTCAAGATATCATTGATATATATGTGGTTGATATTCCTGAAGCCTGTGGATTACTACTAAGAAAAGTATTGACAAAATGCCTAAGAGGATGGTTTTCTATAAATTTCACTCAATTATGGTTACCATGGAAAGCATTGAACAATCAAATCAAGATAGATGTAGAGCCAAAGTTGAAAACAATGATTACTGAATATAATGCATGTAATGAAGTCACATTCTTACAATTAGATTTGGGCTCTTACAAAGTGATGGATTTTGGTACAATTTCAACCAAGATATTCATTGATCAAGATGAAAGATCCAAGGTTTCCTTCCCAAGACAAGAGGTCATAACATAGTTCATAGATAACATGGTGGCTAAATTACAATGTTTTGGAGAAGAAGATGATCACAATATCCTACTTCTCCTAGGGTTTTGCTGATTGCATAAAGTTAGCCATTCAGAGTTAGAATGTTCATCATGCCAAGAAGAAATTACTAAGGTATTAACATAGATGATGGAAGTCAAGGGTGATAACATCCCAAAAGATGAACCCCAGAAAATCAAAGTCCTATAAACATATCTAAATTTGTACAAAAAATTGAAGAGGAAACTCAAAACCTAAATCCATCATATAGTGATACCTCTTTAGATGGTGGGGGTTTTCCTTCTCCTCCACCAAGAATGATCAAAATTCAAAGAAGAAGGTAGTACATGAAAGTTCGAGGATGGATTTCAGTAGTCATCCATGCAAAACCCAAAGTGGATGACATTAAGGAATTGATAGGGGAAATTCATGATGAACAAGAAAAACATACACTGTTGGTGTCAAGAATAACAATGGAAAATCATCAAGTCCACCCGTGAAAGGCTACAGTGGGTACCTAAGAGACAATCTTTTCAGGCCCAAGTGAAAGAGAAGCTAAGGACAAATAAGAGTAAGGTTAGAAAGCCAAAAGAAGATCCAATTTGGACACTTCACTTCAATGGTTCCAAACACAAATTGGGAGCTAGTGTAGGTATTGAGTTGATCAACCCAAAAGATAAGTCTTGTTAGCATGAATGTTGATGCTATGGAGGAGCAGCACAAAATTGTGTTATGACTGTGTTTGTCATTGATGACAACATAGCAAGACTGATAGAGTAGTAGACTAAGATTTATGTATTGTGGACATCACATTTTGTATCTACCCATGTGTAGTTAACATCATATACTACAACATGTATTTGAAATATGGTTAAGTGAATAGAACTTGAATTGACAGTGTATGAAAGATATTGATGATTTACAAAGAGCCGTAGGAAAATAGAGTGTTGAGAAAATAGTTTCTATTGTATGATCAATATAACATATTATACTTGGAATGAAGGGTTCTACAGTTAATTAGAGGGAGTAAACTAACAACTGATGATGTCAGCAAGTTCATAGGTATTGAATTCACACATGTGAAAGTTTGTAAGAAACTATGAGTTGACAACATTAATTAAATGTGTATTTCATATGGAGCCAACTAAAATGAATGTTAAGTGTATGAAGCTGACTCAAAAGATTAATAATTGAGTATGGTATAAAGGAAATATGTTTTCCAAGTTCTAGATATTATTATTTTGATCGAGAAGCAAAGAAGAATTATGAATTATGAAATAGAAGAGTAGAGTAATTTGCTAACATGTGTAATTGACATTAAGGGTTACTGATGAGTTCTAGACCTATTTCATGATCTGAAGGTGAAGAAGTCTGATGTACTAGATAGATGAAGAGAAAATAAATTGTTCCACATCTATTATTCTAGAATGAATAGTATTGAGATCAATTGGATAGTAGTTTCATTGATTTGATCCTAAAGTTGTTTGGACAGTGGGTTCAATTGCCTTCTTCAACTCCTAATAGTGTTGGAATCTCCTAACAAGGAATCTAAGTCTCCTAACATGGATTCTTTGTACTAAGCATTATAATGGACTCCTAATAGGGTCTATCCTCTAACAAGTAATATTCAGATTAGTATATTATTCTGTTTGCATCACTCCCACTAGGGTTTTACTTTTGGTCAAGGGTTTCCCTAGTCAACAAGTCTGGTGTATGTGTGTATGTGCATTTCTTAATGATTATTGTTTACTTTGGTTGATAAAGTAAGAATTGTTTAATATTGATATATAATTGATTGCCCCCACCCTCTCAATTATATTGATGAACTATCACTTCTAACAATTGGTATCAAAGCATCAGGTCCTTGAAAGAAAGTTTAACAACTTTGGGAGATCCATGGTGAATATGTTTAGAAAGAAAAGTCCTAGATTTGATGGCACAAACTATGATAGCTGGAAGGATAAAATGAAGACTCATCTCTTGTGCATGGGACCAAGATATTGGCTTGTGACCAAGACATCCAAAAACATTGTAGAAGAAGATAATCTTGAAACCTGCACCAACGAACAAAGAGAAGTGTTTATGTGCAACATAAGGGCAAGAGAAGTAATACTATCAACATTACCTAAAAGTTAGTATAGCTAGGTAAAACTACTTAAAACATCTCATGAAATTTGGAAAACTTTAGAAGCTAATTATGAAGGTGATACACATGCAAAAAGAGTTAGATTGCAAAACTTGTATTGTGCATTACAAGATGCTAAAATGATGGAAGATGAATCTATAAGAAGCTATGTTGGGAAAATATCTAAGGTTGTTGTAGGAATCACATCTCATGATGGATATAAATATGATGATGAAGTAATATGGAAGATCTTGAAAAGTGTAACACCACCTTTCAATTTAGTAGCACAAATGTTTCAACTAATGATACCTTGCACTACTAATTTTACCAAAGAGACATTGCTTGGTAGATTGGAAGCTATAGAATTTGACCTAAAATAGTCTAGAGAATTGGGAAAAGTTGAGACAACATTCAGTGCATTGACCATCAAACCTAGTTTAGCAAGGAGCACAAAAACATAAGGAGACATTGCTAGTAGCAGCAAATCCATTGAAGAAAAGATCCAAGAAGGTGTGGCTCTTCTTGTGGAAACATAAAAGGATGACAAGAATATATTTAAATGTTGGACTTGTAATAAATATGGTCATTATGCATCTAAGTGTCCTAAAAGAGAAAGGAAGTTTAAGGGTAGATTCAAATCTAGAAGATCTCAAAATTGTTTATATGCTAATAAAGAAGAAAATGAAGAAGAATCTAATCAAAGAAAAAGTGAAGTTGAATTAGGATTTGTAGCTATAAAATAGGATTATCTTGACAAAGAAATAAGAGAAGAAAGTGCATTAATTTCACAAGTTGAATATAAATATTGGATCATTGATAGTAGTTATTCACATCACATGACTAGTGATATGAGCAAGTTTGTCAAATTCAAAAGCTATGATGAAGGAATTGTGAGAGTAGGGAATAATGTAACCTATCATATTATAGGAATTAGATCTATAACACTTGATGGTAAAACATATACTAATGATGTTTATTTTGTTGATGGACTTAAGCATAACTTGTTGAGTGTTGGACAACTTATGGACAAAGGTTATCAACTACAATTTGTTAATGATACATGTATTATCAAGAACAAGGAAGGAAAACTACTTGGTAGTGGCATAAAAAACAAAGGTAATGTATTTTAGTTGAACTCTGCTAAAATAACATGTTTAGTAGCAAGGATCAACAACAATTAGTTATGGCATAGAATATTTTGTCACATTAACTTTGATAATATTGTGAAGGAAAATAAAAAAATTACTATGAGAGATTTGCCCAAAATCTCTAAGCCCACTGACACTATTTATAAGGAATGCATTTTGGCTAAGTAGAAAATAGTCTCATTTCCTAGCAAGTAGTTTTGTACTAAACAAAAGCTAGAATTGGTACATACAAATCTAAGTGGTCCTGTAAGAACAATAGGATTCTATGGAGAAAGGTACTTTATGATTTTTGTTTATGATTTCAATAGGATGATGTGGGTAGCTTTTCTTAAAGAGAAATCAAAAGAATTTGAGAAATTAAAGATATTTAAGAATAAAGTTGAGAATAAATTTGGACTTAAGATTAAAAGCTTAAGATCAGACAGAGGAGGAGAATTCACCTCTAGAGAATTCAATATCTATTGTGAAGAATATGGCATTAGGAGACAATTATCTTCACCCCATACACTTGAGCAAAATGGGATTGCTAAAAGAAGAAAAAAAACAATTACTGAAGTAGTAAGAGCCATGCTATTTGAGAATGATGTACCAAAGATCTTTTGGAGAGAAGTAGCCAATACAATAGTATACACACTGAAAAAAGTATAGATTAGAAAAGGTATGGAAAAAACACCCTATGAATTATGGTTTGATCATTCACCATCAATCAAATACTTCAAGATATTTGGAAGCAAATGTTACATCAAAAGAGATGATGATATTGGTAAGTTTGATCTAAGGAGCGATGAAGTTATGTTTCTTGGATATTCATTAAAAAGTAAAACCTACAGATGTTTTAGCTATAGAACAAAAACTATAGTAGAGTATGCAAATGTTAAAATTGATGAAAAGTTTGGTACCAAGGAAAAGATAGTGGACTATAACTTTGATGGAGATGATTACTCTAGAATGGATAATAGAAGTAATGAGTTAATTTTCAAGACTAACAATGACTTGCAAAATAATGTGCAAATTAAAAATGTGAGAGAAGAATAAAGTGCAGTATCTAAGATAAGAATTCAAGCAAAAAATCCTACTCCAAATAGGAACTTGATAAAGAATAATCTTGTAGATCAGATAATAGGTAGTAAGGAAAATGGGGTGATGACAATGAGTAGAATTAATAAAGAACTATGTCTGATATCTCAAGTAGAACCAAGAAGCACAGATGAAGAAATCAAAGATGATCAGTAGATAAAAACAATGGAGGAAGAACTCTAGTAGATAATCAAAAATCACACATGGGAATTGGGTCCTAGACCAAAGGATAAAAATGTGATTGGCATGAAATGGGTATTCAGAAGTAAAATGAATGAACAAGGAGAAGTGATAAGAAACAAAGAAAGACTTGTATGCAAAGGTTACTTTCAGAAAGAAGGAATTGATTATGAAGAGACATATGCACTTGTAGCAAGAATGAAAGTAGTTAGAATGTTCCTAGCATATGCAACAAATAAGAATTTTAAGGTGTAGGACCAGAAAATGGGTTAAATGCATAACACACTATGAGAAAATCAAAAACTCAATCAACATATATTAGCACCCACTAGTCTACCATGAAAGCCAAACTAATCAAAAGAAAGATAACATAATTAAAAACTCCCTTTTGATGTTTGTAGCTCCCATGTCCTTCTTTCTTCTCCAAATGATTGTAGCTCCAATTTGCCTATAGTGCACACAAGATTGAAGCAAAAGCCTATGATAGGGATAAAGCCATGAGAATACTTGAAGTTGTGATTCAATGTGAGAGCAAGAATGCAAAATGCAAAGGAGTAGAGACTCAAAAACTCAAGGATTCAAGGACTCAAGACTTCAGCATTTAGATCTAAAATGAGAGGAAGGGTGTCCATTTTATAATTGTCATGGAGGGTGAGAGCATTGGATTTTTCATCCATAGATATGCGATGTGGCAAGAGATTCCTATGATGCATATGACAGAATATGCCAATTGTAAGATTCTATGACACATGAAAGTCAAACTTGGCTAAATGTAGAAGAGAGTCTATGACGCGTCATAAGACACCTCAACCCACTTAAAGCCAAGAATCTATGACGAATAAGCCAAATAGGGACATGCCTAAGAGGTAATAATATTTGATTATGACAAATCTCAGCCAAGTGTCAAAGGAGAATCCACAAGGTGTCACATCCAAGTGTCACTATGATGCAATATTTTATGGAATATTTGAATTAAAAATCCTCTTATTCGACAAAATAAGAATTAGTAAAAAATGGAATTAATGATGGAAAATGGAACTTAGGAAATTAAAAATTTCCATGGTTTGCAGATAATGAATCAATTAATTAATAAAATTAATTAATTGATCATGATAATTAGGAAGAATAGTTAGTGAGAATAATAGAATTAAATTATGGGTTATTTAATCCTATAGAGAAAATTAGTAGATAATTGGCCAAATTGATTAAATGAATGCGACTGTATCCTTTGATAAAAATGCGACAATGATGGATATCAAATAAGATGATGAAAAGGTAGACCAAAGCCATGGTCAAATTGATTGATTGAAGTTGATAACATGCCAAGGACACATGACATGAATTGGTTGATATGTAACATATAACTGACATTGTAAATGCTACAGGATTGAAATTGATTGATAAGGTTTGATCATAATAACATTGACAAACATTTTCAATGTTATTAAAATGGTCAATGATGCCATGATTTGACATTGAAAGCCTCAACAATGTCAAAGATTATGACATGAATGATAGTTTGACCTAGCACTGAGAGCCATGACAGTACTAAGGTCAGATTGATAAGATTGATAGGTTGATAGGTTTCCAAGGCACTAAAAGCCACAACAATGCCTAGGAGCAGATAAATGATGATTGATTTGGGATTTTTGATATGTTTTGGGTTGATTAGGACTGATTTTGAGTGATTTTGAGTTGATTTGGGGTGATTTTGAGTTGATTTGAAATGGTTTTGAGTTGATTTGATATGATTCTGAGTCAACATGACATTGATGTGAAAGAGGATACAAATGACAAAATATGGTCAATATAGCCGAAAGATCAGAGTTAGTAGAATGAGAAAATGGGACAAATTAGTATGAAGAAGTCATGAAACCATAGATGTGAACCATTTTTGAGTGTCTACGTAAGGTACATCAAATGGATGTTAAGTCAACATTCTTAAATGGAGAACTTGAAGAAGTTTAAATTGAGCAACCAGAGGGTTTTCCTTTAATAAAAGAAAATGATATGGTTTGAATATTAAATAAAACATTGTATGGATTAAAACAAGCACCAAGAACCTAGTATGCAAGGTTGGACAAATACTTAGCAATGCTTGGATTTACTAAACGAACAATAGATGGTAACTTGTACTTGAAGAAAATAGAAGATGGTTTTTTAATAATCATTATATTTTTTGATGACATCATTTTTGGTGGAAATGATCAAGCCATTAACAAATTCTCAGAAGACATGAAGAATGAGTTTGAAATGAGCATGATAGGTGAAATGAAATTTTTCTTGGGATTGCAAATTGTTCAAAATGAAGAAGGTATCTTTATATCTCAAACCAAGTATTTAAAGGATTTACTAAAAATATTTGGTTTAGAAATTTGTAAACCTATTGGAACTCCTATGGTAACTAGTCAAAAATTATCTAAGATGAGACGCCTATTGTTGAACAAAAGAAGTATATATCTATGATTGGAGGATTGTAGTATCTCACTCATAGTAGACCAGATATAGCCAATGTAGTTGGAATTGTGGAAAGATTTCAAGGTGATCCTAAGGAATATCACTATGTAGCAATAAAAAGAATATTCAAATATCTGAAAGGAACATTAGATTATGGTATTTGGTATGACAAAAATAGTGACTTTACTCTCTACACCTATAAAATTTTTGATTGGGTAGGAGATAGGGATAACAATAAAAGCACTAATGAAGGATCATTTTTTCTTGGAGGAGGATTAGTTTCTTGGCTCAACAAGAAGAAAGATTATATCTCACAAAGTACTGCAGAGGCAGAGTATGTTGCAACAACAAAAAACTATAATCAAGTCATATGGATGAAGTAGATGATGAAGGCTTTTGGAATCACATCCATATAACTTGTTATTATTTACTATGATAACATAAGTACAGTCAACATGTCTAAGAATCCTATTTTGTAGTCTAAGACTAAGCACATTGAATTAAAATATCATGTGCTAAAAGAAAAAGTTGCAGAGAAAGAAATTGGATAAGAATACATTAGTACTAAGGAACAAATTGCAGACATTTTCACAAAGGCCTTACCAAAGGATACATTTGAGTACCTAAGAGGTATGCTTGGGATTATGCCTCTACCTAGATAAGAGTAAAAGATGCAGAGGTGCATCAATCTAGGGTGCACAACACTACTGTTAGACTAGACTGAATGCCAATGCTTCTTCAATGGGGAAGTATCTATGATGAATAAAGTTAGTCAAGGACTATTGGTAATAGGTAATTAGTATACAATAGTATATTTAGATACTTGTGTTATTTAGTTAAATGCAAATATTTTAAAGTAGTAGACTAGCTTGTGGTCATGCTAATAGGTTGTTATATGTTCTATTCTTGTACTACCTTTGACATTGATGTCAATGGGGGAGAGAGTGACATGAAAAACATTAGAATGAGAAAGAATGATATGAAACACATTAGAAAGAACTTGCACTATGGGAGAGTAGTGTTGAAGGACTTACATGAAGCAAGATTTGATTCATAAAAGAACTTATTGGTATTCCTGGAACTAGATGTTCTTCATCTATGTTTCCATCAATTCCAAAGGGGGAGATTGTTAGCATGAATGTTGATGCTATGGGGGAGTAGCGCAAAATTATGTTATGACTGTGTTTGTCATTGATGACAACACAATAAGACTGATAGAGTAGAAGACTAAGATTTATGTATTGAGGACATCACATCACATATCTTCCCATGTACAATTAACAACATATACTATAACATGTATTTGACATGTGATCAAGTGCATAGAACTTTAATCAACAACGCATGGAAGATATTGATGATTTACTGAGAAATGTAGGAAAATAAAATATTGAGAAAATAATTTCTATTGTATAATCAATATAACATATTTTACTTGGAATAAAGGGTTGCATAGTTAACTAGAGGGAGTAAACTAACAATTGATAATGTCAGAAAGTGCAAAGGTACAAAAGTCACATGTGTGAAAGTTTGGAAGCAACTATGAGCTAACAACATTAATTAAATGTGTATTTCATATGGAGCTGACTCAAATGAATGTTAAGTGTATGAAGCTCACTCAAAAGATTAATAATTGAGTATGGTATAAAGGAAATATGTTTTTCGTAAAGAAGACTTACAAATTATGAAGTAGAAGAGTAGAGTAATCTACTAGTGCATGTAAGTGACCTTAAGCATTACTAATGAGTTCCAGATCTGTTTGTGTGATCTAAAGGTGAAGAAGTCTAATGCACTAGATAGAGGAAGAGAAAAGAAATTGTTCCACATCTATTATCCTAGAAGGAATAGTACTAAGATCAATTGGATAGTGGGTTTGTTGATTTGATCTTGAAGCTATTTGGACAGTGGGTTCAACTGCCTTCTTCAACTCCTAATAGAGTTGGAATCTCCTAATAGAGATTCAAAGTCTCCTAATAGGGACTCTTTGTACTAAGCATTGTAATAGACTCCTAACATGGTCTATCCTCTAACAAGGAATATTCAAATTAGTACATTATTCTATGGCCATCACTCCCACTAGGGTTTTCCCTCTAATCAAGGGTTTCCCTAGTCAAGAAATCTGGTGTATGTGTGTATGTGCATTTCTTTATGATCGTTGTTTTCTTTGGTTGATAAAGTAAGAATTGTTTAAGATTGATATATAACTAATTCACCCCTCCCTCTTAGTTATATTGGTGAACTATCACTTCTAACAAGTCTTTCTACACAACATATCGATTACAATTTAGATGTACTAACAACGCTATAGAATATGAAGCATTGATCTGATGACTTCTTTTCACACTAGAGAAGGAAATTACATCTCTCATAGTCAAAGGAGATTCTTAGTTAGTTATAAGATAAGTGAAATCATTATACTCCTACAATGACAAGTGGTTGCTTGCTTATAGGAAAAGAGTATGGGTTTAATGGATGACTTTGAAGCTTTAAACATTTTCCAAGAAGAAAAAACATGATAGCAGATGCTCTTGCTATTTTAGCTAGTGCATTGCAACTAGTTGAAAGAAAAAAATGAAAAAGATTCTCAGTTGAATTGGTGGCTGCTCCATCTATTCTAGACAATATCAAAAACTTCCAAGTCTTTTAGGATGATCAACATATACTCAAATTTATCATGGGCAATGGCCACTTTAAAGGGCAAGAAATTGATGACACTCCAAATGACAAACCTAAGGATGATGAACTTGAAGATGAAGATGGGATCTTGAACTTTAAAAACCAACACTATTCCTTAGCGGATGGTTGAGTTGGAGTGCATTTTTGACCATGATGAATCAACAATTAACAAAAGAATGGTCAAAGAAAAGGGAATCGATGAATGTGACTCATACAATTTAGGTATTGATGATTATCATACAATGGTAAGGATCAAGAAAACATGAAATGCACAAGAAAGGGAAGACATGTTCAAATTAGTTATAGAGTATAAGGATGTTAATGCTTGGAGATATGAAGAGCTAAAGACATATGATCTCAAGATTATTACACATGACATTCCATTAAAACATAATACAAATCCTTTCTAGAAAAGACAAAGGCCTATTAATCCTATCATTGAACCACTGATAGTGAAGGAATTTAAGAAGTTATTTGATGCCAAGATCATCTTCCCCATTTTCCATTCTATGTGGGTGGCTAATTTGGTGCCTGTAAAGAAAAATACCGACGAGATTCATCTTTGCATAGATTTTCATAACTTGAAACTTGTGTCTCAAAAGGACAACTATCCACTGCCTTCACTAGATGAGGTTTTGCAAATTATAAATGGTTCATAGATGATGTCATTCTTGGATGGATATTTAGGATATAATTAGATAATGGTTGATGAAGATAGGCTAAAGATGACCTTCGCAACTAAATGGGGAACCTTTTCTTACAAAAGAATGCCTTTTGGGTTGATTAATGTAGGGGATACATTTCAATAAGCCATGGATGAAGCTTTTAAGGGATTGATAAACAAGTGTATAGTCATTTACATGAATGAATTAATTGTCATTTCAAAGGATTAAAGTATTTAGATTGTTGATTTAAGACACGTATTCAATAGATATCATAAATATGACATATCCCTCAATCCTAAGAAATGTTCATTTGGGCTGATCAAAGGAAAGCTCCTAGGTCATATCATCTCTAAAGAAGGAATCTCCATTGATATTGATAGAATTGAAGCTATTATGAAGTTATTGTTGCCACTGAGGTTTGCACCCTTGTCCAAAGCCTATGCATGAGGACAACCTAGTGAAACATGGAAACAACCTCCAAGCTGTGGGACTTGAACTGTGAGGTTGAGTCTCCATAGAAGGCCAGCTTCCTCTTACTATCAGGGCACACCTAAATACTCTTGGAGAGGAAAAGGGAGAAGGAGAGCATGGAAGAAAGTCTACCTAATCTAATCTAAAGAGGTGATGCACCAAAATAGAGTGTTCAGACTGAACGCTGCCCATATATACACTATTGAACCAGAATGAAACTAAGGATATACACATTCAGACTTTCTTTAATCTAATAATCACATGTAGATTAGAAGACCAAGATGAATGACACAAGGAAAGAGAGATTCACTTATATTATCATTCATAAGCCAAGGAGATACAGTCATGTAGATCATAGATCTCTACAAAACACCAGTAAGATTAGGCAAAGAGTTCTTGCACTCTCATACAAATGGTTGAAAGAGATGAGACAAAAAATCATGTAGCTCAGAGGCACAGGGGAATTTACACTAAGAATCTGTAGGGTAGTAATAGAGAAAATAGAGAAAGGTCCACCATACAAAATTCATAAAATTTTTCCTTTATAGCTTAGGCATAACTGGGATATCCTCCAACTATAATTACTTTGCAACAACTTGCCATTAAGTCCTGCAGAGAACAATCATGGAGAAAATTTGATCTAGATACGGATTTAGATGCAATGATATCTGATCTTCTATGTCAAATAATGCCTTGAGAGGATGAAAACAATGCCATAACTATGCTCTGACTAGGTAGATAGGTTGGATCAGGGGGTAGAGTGTTCCTCTTTGTTTCATATTTACTCCAGGGTGGTTGGAATCGATCATAAGATCAGATTATGCAAAAAACCTCAATATCCCCTGTTCCCAGTTCAGGAACTAGTGTGGTCAGCAGGTCAACATAACCTTGGCACTAGAATGAGCCACATGGACCAATGATCTCTTTTCACTTTGCCACCCCACAAGGTCTTCTTGAGGTTGACCAATCTTTCTTTACTAACTGTGCCAATTCCTCAAACTCAAACTGCGATGGTCACATTAACTGCCAGCGCATCTAACCATTAATGCCTCCACTGGACCCATTGGGACATGTGTCACTAAGGTGCTATGTCACTATGCATATCCTCCAAGAAATTTCCCTAAGTGACATAGCGCCCACCATGGATTTAGCCTGATCTAATGTTCATGAAGACTCGTCGTATTACTGCACTCTGCCCTTAAAGCTTCTAGGCCCACGAACCAACAACAATGCACTTGGTATATGACTCGGCCCAATCTAGTACCATCCCTATAGTTTCATAGCACTTGACCCCACCCTGCCACACATCACCAAGGTTCTATGTTGCTATGGGTAATATCCTCACAGCTTTCCGTAGCGAGATAGCACCCACTGTTATTTTTTGAGATTTGGTAGTGAGCAAGATGGATCTAATCTATTAGTATACCAACCAATAAGAAGCTGGCCATGTACCAACCTTTCTGAAAAGTCCTCATAGTTTCATCTCATGAGAAATTGTTGATCGTTGATCTCCATGAGATCAATGATCATGGAAGATCCTCATAATACTATGCTTGCATCCTCAAAATTTTGGGCCCACAAAACACTTGGCAACCACCTAGCACAACTTGGCATCTTCATCTTGGTAAGATATGGCCCCACTAATCCACAGGGCACAATGGCACTATGTTGCTATGGGTAATATCCTCATAGCTTTCCATAGAGAGATAGTGCCTACCGTCAATTTTCCTTAGATCTAAGGTGATCAACAAAATTGTACAATTTCACACTGAGTTGGCCAAGTGGACCAATGAAATATCACCACTGTACTATGACCCACTTGATAACTGCCACCAAGGACGAGCTGTAATATAACTTTGGAGAAGGGCGAGCCCATGACATCATCTATTCCACATGTTGCTAAGGTGCTATGTCACTATGGATAATATCCTTGCAGCTTTCCATAGCGAGATAGTGCCTACTATCGATCCAGATTGATCTGAGGGTGAGGAAATCTTCATGCATTCGAAGGGGCATGGTTTTAAGTAACTGCTAACATTAATGAACTACCTAGTTGGCGATGATCAAAGCCTCATTTCAAGCATAATCATCCTTCCAAATTGCCTAAGGTCCCACCGTGTTTTTCCAAATTTCATTGCTGACATCTGACAGGGCATACTTGGGACCCACCTTCCTTTTGATATCACCACAATATCACTTTCTGTCTGGGCGCTATGTCGCTAACGACGAGGAACATAGATTTTTTGATAGCACCATAGCACCCATCGTGGATTTGTTAAAACTTAGCACTAGAGAAACATTAAGGAAAAGGAGGACCCACCAGCCATGGGGCCAAAAGGTGCTATGTTGCTATGGCAAAATAATGTGCAACTTCCCATAGTGAGATAGCATCAACTGTTGATCTATCTTGATCCGACGATGGGGACTTTCGGGCCTGTAGAAACATTAAAATGCACAGGGAAATAAATATATATATAAGGTTGAGCATAAATTATTTTGTGCCCCTTTTGAATATTTGAATATTTAAAACTTGTAAATGTTACGATGATAAATTCAAATGCGGTGACTCTAGCGGGAAGGCAAAAATGACCAACAAATCTTGTGACTTAGAGGGGATGCAAGCCAACTATATGTAGACTAGTAACCTCATGCATCCATTGGGCTATAGAGTCAAAAAGATGTGGATTTTGTGTATACTATGAAACCCTAACCCTACCTCTAAGAGGAAAACCTTGAAACCCTTGTCTCTACAACTAGAACTAGATACCAAAACCTCCTTTTGCAACCTTCAAAATTTCAAAAACTTGCTGTCTCATGGAGACAATCTTGTGCTTGTGCACTTCTTGGAAAGGCAAGGAACAAATTGGAAATGAAAATAATCTAACTATTTACATGGAATCTCAAACCCTCAGAAACATGGCTTGAGATAGATCCCATTGATTGGGATAGGCAAAATCTCACCATTAGGCTTGCTTAATTGGAAAGCATTGGCCTACTTGCAACTGACAATCAGATAGGGACCACTCCATAATGTATCAAAATTTGAGTGTCTTCCTAGTTTTTCCCTATCTTCATCCCATTTCAGAACCAAATCTCCCTCCCTGAAGATTCTAACCCTAGCCTTCTTGTCAAAACTCTTTTTTACTTGCTGCTGGTGTGCCTCTAGGGTTTGCATGGCTTTACTTCTCTTCTCTTCTAGCTCCATCAGCTCTGCCACTCTTACTGTCATGGCATCATCTTCAATCAACTCTGGCTAATGAGCTAGCTCTAGGGATGGGAACTCTAATGAAATTGGAAGCCTTGCTTCTCTACCATAAACTAACACAAATGGTGAATTCCCTATTGACCTTTTAGGCATTATTCTGTCAGCCCACAGTGTAGTCTTCAATTTTTTATGCCAACACCTCTGGTTATCTTCTATTATCTTTTTCATGATCCTGATCAAGTTCTTATTGGAGGACTCAGCAAAACCATTACCCTGGGGGTAATAATTTGAGGATGTGCTCAAATAGATATTATGGTCCACTGCCCATGCACAAATCTGAGTTGCAACAAAAGACTTTGCATTATCTGAAATAATGGTTGAAGGGGCACCAAACTTGGTCACAATTCCATCAAGGAACTCAACAACTGAAGATTCAAAGGCATCCTTCAATGCAACTACCTTTTTCCATTTGGTGAAATAATTTGTAGCAGCTAAAATCCATTTGTGACCTGAATTAGAAGGAGGATTGATAGGGCCTATGAAATCCAATCCCCATTGAGCAAAAGGCTGGTCCACCTGAATAGGATGAAGGGGAAGAGCTGCAAGTCTTTGTTTTCAAAAGAAGAAGGCACAATTTTCACACTTCCTCACATACTTATGACAATCATGAAATAGAGATGGCTAGTAATAACCAACCCTCATGATCTTCATTGTAGTTGTCCTTGCTGAGAAGTGGCCACCATCAGGACCATCATGAAGTCCTTTGATCATTCTTTCAGCCTGGTCTGTATCAAGGCATCTTAATAGGGCTCTATTAAAATCTTTTCTAAAGAGGACACCATCAACTATGAAATAAGGAATTGACTGTAATCTATACCGTCTCCTTTTAGTTCTATCTAATCCTTGAGGGTATCCATTGCCTAATAAGAAATTCATCATATCATCCATCCAACTCCTTGGGTCACTATTTCTTACCTCTTGTTGCTCTATTAGTATCATAGCAGCTTCCTCATTAGGTTCTTGAGATGATAACATCTATTTACACAACCCCCTCCCCCTTACCAGCTTGGTAATCTAAATGTCAACATCATATTCCATTACGTTAGTAATCCAGCCAACTCTTTTCTCACTAATATCTTTTCTCAAAAGGAAATCCTTCACACTGGCATGGGGTACTAATAAATGAATCTTATTATGAGATAGGAGGTGTCTAAATTTCTTTAAAGCTCTGATGACTGCAAGGGCTTGCTTCTCTACATATCTATTTTTATCTTCATATACTTTAAGCCCTTCACTAAAGAAAGATATGGGTTGCTCATCACCTTTATCATTTCTTTGAGTCAGGATAGCAGAAATGCTTGAATCACCACCTAGGGTATAAAGGATGAAATCTTTCTCAAAATTTGGATTCATGAGAGTAGGGGCTGAGGCTATGGTTGTCTTTATCTCTTCAAAACTTTCCTTCCCTTCCTTGGTCCATGCAAAGACCATACCTTTTTTGAGCATATTTGTAAGAGGTTTCACCATGGTAGCAAGATTAGGGATAAATCTTCTCACAAAATTTATCCTATCTAAGAAACTTTGTAGCCCTTTCTTGTGTTTAGGAAGAGGAAGGGAAAGTATTTCTTTTGTCCTCTCTGGATCAATTGTTAAGCCATCCTTATATTCAATATGTCCTAATAATTTTCCTTGGTTAGTAGCAAAGACACACTTGCTTGGGTTAAGGGAAACCCCAAACTCTTTGCATCTTAAGAATACCTATCTTAGATGATCAAAATGATCTTTTACATCCTTTGAATACACAGTGATATCATCAAGGTAAACTAAGACAAACTTGTCAATCAATCCTTTAAAGGCCATCTCCATTGCCTTCTAAAATGTAGGACTTGCATTGGTTAGCCCAAATGGCATCTTACAATAAGCATAGGTACCCCATTTAGTGGTAAATGCAGTCTTATACCTATCAGACTCTTTAAGAAACACTTGATTGTAGCCATAAAATCCATCAAGAAATGAAAATCTCTTTGATCCACTGACCTTGGACAAAATCTGCTCCATAGAAGGGAGAGGATGGTGATCTTTAAGGGAAGCTTGGTTAATGTCCCTAAAGTCCACACAAAATCTAATTTCTTCATTCTTCTTCCTAACAGGGACAAGGTTTGCTACCCATGATGAGTGTTTGATGGGAAAAATTATATTGGCCTCAATCAACTTTGGTAGCTCTTTTCTCATTAGGGGTTCAATTTTAGGATTCACTGGTCTCTATTTTTGTCTTACTGGTTTTACATCATTAATTAAATCTATGGTATGCTGAAACAACCTTGGGTCAAAGCCCTTTAAGTCATCATATGTCCAAGAAAATACATCATTAAATTCTTGACATAGATGAATAAAATTTTCTTGTTCAATTTCAGAACATACCTTCCCCATGTTTAAGTACTTTCCATCGGCAATCATGACTAGAGTGTAGTTATCTTCATTAGTAGCTAGGTTCATGGCCCTTCCTCTTGCTTGATTAAAAATGCTCTCTAGAGTAATGAGACCTTTAGGTAGCTTTTTGGAGTTGAGGTTAATGATTTGGTCATCATACTGATCCTGCAGTCTCAACTAGTTCCTACCTAAAAAATTTGCCTCATTCTGCAAGAAGTTCACAATTTGCTCATCAAAATCAAACACTTGCCGATGGATGTTGTTATTAGGGATGGTAGGCCTTACTACTATGCTGATTTTTTGCTTCTTCTCCTCCTCAAGATTCCCCAACACATCATAAGATGCACCTATTGCTGCAAGTCTATCAGCATGTCTGTTTTCCTTTCTCGGGATGCTTTGAATATTAAATGCATTGAAACCTTCAAGAAAATCCCATACCCTATTTTTAGAAGACTAGAGAAAACCATTCTTGGTGGTATTCTAATTTCTCACTTGATTAAACACCAACTCACTATCTCCATACACCCTTAAGGCTATAGGAGACCTTGAATCAAGGATTCATACCTGGCTACATTATTAGTGCAACTAAATTGGAGCCTAAAGGAGAAGTAGTACCTTACTTGTGTAGGAGAAATAAACATTAGACTAGCCCCTAATCCATTTTTATTCCTTGATCCATCAAAGTACATACTCCATATCCCACTCATATCTTCTTTAGTCTCCATAAGATTGGGAACTAGAGCATCTTTCTCCAATATACAATATGTACTGAGACCTATCTCAAGGGTTTCTAGCATAAGATCAAATTGATATGTGTTAGCCCACTCATCCAAGAAAAAATTAGGTATCTCTGCTAGGGGAGTGGTGGGCTCATTCACTATGTCATTCTCATCCATCTCTAGGATAGGGCAATTCATATGATGGAATTAGGGGTGTAAGATTTAGTATGATGGAGGGCTTGAGGCTCTACTCTAATTGAAGCATTGGCTCCATATCTTTTTTTAAAAGACATATATGACCAATCAGAAGATATGAAACAACCTATTTGGGCAATAAAGTCTCTTGACAGACAGATGGAAAAATATGGCTTGACCTTAGCAATAGAGATATCTTGGGTTATAGTACAACTAGGGCATGCATGTAAGGCCATCTCCACATTCCTAAGGATCCCTACAGTCTTGATAGTATTACCATCCAACTATAATACATCCCTAACAATGGGCTCATATTTCATCTCCAAAGCATCAACAACACACCTAGGCATCACTGAACTGCTAGCCCCTGAATCAATCATGCAATTATGGACTAGTTTGCCCCCTATAACTAGAGAAACATAAAATGGAGGAGGTCTAACCTTTTTACTTGTTTCTACCTCCCTTGATGGTTGTACTAGGCTTGTGGCACTTTCCATGCTAAGTGTTTGATCCTTTGGTCCAATTCTTGCTGCAGCAACCTCTTTTGCATGGGTATAGTAGCAATAACATCCCATATGGAGATATTCACATTTGTCTTCTTCATTTTCTCTACCACACTGAATGGCATAGCAGGTGTTTTGGTAGAACCCTTGGGAGCTACAATTGTATGAGGTTGAGATGGAATAACCTGGAGATCACTTGCATCCTTTCTGCCATGATTTTTTCCTTGCTGCTAAAAGGTACTTGATTGATTATTTTCCACTTGCTCATGAGATATCACATTTAAAGTTGAGGCCTGATTGGGAGGATGAGGGACAACATCTTCCATAGCTCTTCTTTTGCTTCTAGTGGTATGAGCAATGGAATCTTGGTTTAGATTACAATGCTCCTCCATCTGATGATTCATAAAAGAGCAATCGCCTTGCCTTTGCATATTTGAGGCATCTTTAAATTGGTACTCCTTGTATGATGGTTTTATTGCAAGCTCTTGGACTATCAAAGCCATAAAATATTTAGCCTTCTGACACATACAATAGGAATAGGAGTAGTTATAGGAGGGACAACAATCTTGATCTTGAGCCATATTGTTTTGAGGGACTATGGTCATACTTTGGCTTACATTTGAGGTTGAAGCATGGCCACCCTAACTACTCTAACAAAATAATTGTTTCAATGATTAGGATTTGGAGGCCTACCACTGCTTGGAGTTTAATATTGCAATTGATGAGGTTTACTACCTTGAGCTTGCTATCTTTCTAAACTCACCACTTCGTTGCTTACTTTCTGCATCATAGAGGAGTTATCCTCTAGCTTCTTCCCATAATCTTGCAATCTTTTATCAAGGTTCTTCTCTCTTTTGTCCATGTTTTGCATCAGAGATTGCATCATCTCCTTCATTTCATCTATCCCATTTGAAGATGTGGAAGCTTGAGGGACTAGGATAAGGGATTGTGATGTAGAAGTTGTGGGAAGAGAAGCCATTATTGATTGATGATTTGGAACATCAGGAAAGAAGGGCATAGGAGGCCTTGGAGCTAGCTTACCTCCTTGTATTAGGATGTTCTTTGATTTCATTGCTATGTCATAAGCATTAGGTAAGGTATCTCCTCCCATAGTTTGGATTGTAGTGGCAATATCACTGTTAAAAGCTCTAAGGTAATGCAAGAAGGCATTACCAAGGGTAGGTTTCACTAAAGTAGGTATTCTATCCCATGTCTTTTGAAATCTATAATTAAAATAAGTCATACATTCATGGGGGGCTCTTTTTATAGTAGTCAACTACTCTAAAAGTGACAAATAGTCACTTTTATGCTCAAAATGTTTGCACAATCCTGCTCCTAATCCATCCCAATCTATTATAAAACCATGAGCTAAACCTCTATACCATTGTAGAGCTTTTCCTTTCAAGGATGATGCTAGGAGCCTAACTACAACATCATCCTCTATAATACCATGGATATTTCAAACATTTGCAACCTCTTGAATGTGTTCTGAGGGAGAGATAGAAGTTTTACCAGTAAACTTTGGTATACTTTTGAGGGCAGCTACTAGTATGTCATGTCTTTGGGCTAATAAGAGAGGGCTCCCACCATTAAAGGTGGCAAAAATATGAGCTCTAGGAAATTCCATATAGACAAGTGATCTATTGATATGTATTGATGGTATTCTAGGCTGAGATCTAACAGCAGGAGAAGTAGAGATAGATCTTGTAGGTATATTTGTTACTATTGCACTCCTAACCAATGATAAAGATATTCTAGTATTCCTTCTTCTAGGGTTTGAAAATGAAAGCTCTTGATATTGAAACTTACCTCTAGAAGATGCCCTTATTTCAGCTCTGGGCATGAATCACTGCAAGTTTGGTCTGGAACTAGATATGTATTTGAAGCTCAGAGTCACCACGTACTTTGAAGAATGAGCCTCTTGAAGGCTTAAACACTGAAGCCAATACTATCTCCTTGGTATTGATCTAAAATCTTCCCTTTTGACAGCAGTAGGCTTGAAATTTTTTGAAAAGTTGTCCCACTGGGCATGCCAAAAAATTTTTTCACTAAGGTTTGCACCCTTGTCCAAAGCCTATGCATGAGGACAACATAGTGAAATATGGAAACAACCTCCAAGCTATGGGACTTGAACTATGAGGTTGAGTCTTTGGAGAAGGCTGGCTTCCTCTTACTATCAGGGTGCACTTAACTACTCTTGGAGAGGAAAAGAGAGAAGGAGAGCATGGAAGAAAATCTACCTAATCTAATCTAAATAGGTGATGCACCAAAATAGAGTGTTCGGACCAAACTCTACCCATATATGCACTATTGAACCAGAATGAAACTAAGGATATACACATTCAGACTTGCTTTAATCTAATAATCACATGTAGATCAGAAGACCAAGATGAATGACACAAGGAAAGAGAGATTCACTTATATTATCATTCATAGGCCAAGGAGATACAGTCATGTAGATCATAGATCTCTACAAAACACCAGTAAGAGGAAAAGAGTTCTTGCACTCTCGTACCAATGGCTACAGGAGATAAGACAAAAAATCATGTAGTTCAAAGGCACAGGGGAATTTACATTGAGAATGTGTAGAGGAGTAATAGAGAAAATAGAGAAAGGTCCACCCTACAAAATTCATAAAATTTTTCCTTTATAGCTCAGGCATAACTGGGATGTCCTCCAACTATAATTACTTCACAACAACCTGCCATTAAGTCCTACATAGAACAATCATTGAGAAAATTTGATCTGGATATAGATCTAGATGCAATGATATTTGATATTCTATGTCAAATAATGCCTTGAGAGGACAAAAATAGTGCCATAACTATGCTCTGACTAGGTAGATAGGTTGGATTGGGGGGTAGAGTGTTCCTCTTTGTTTCATATTTACTCTAGGGTGGTTGGAATCAATCATAAGATCAAATTATGTAAACAACCTTGGTATCCCCTATTCCCAGTTCATGAACTAGTGTGGTCAGTAGGTTAACATAATCATAGCACTGAAATGAGCCACATGGACCAATGATCCCTTTTCACTTTGCCACCCCACAAGGTCTTCCCAGGGTTGACCAATCTTTCTTTACTAACTGTGCCAATTCCTCAAACTCCAACTGTGATTGTCACATTAACTTCCAGTGCATCTAACTATTACTGCCTCCACTAGACCCACTGGGACACATGTCACCAAGGTGCTATGTCACTATGCATATCCTCTGAGCAATTTCCCATAGCGAGATAGTGCCCACTGTGGATTTAGCCTGATCTAACAATCGTGAAGACTCGACGTATTATTGCACTTTGCCCTTAAAACTTTTGGGCCCATGAACCAACATCAGCACACTTGGCATCCAACTCAGCCCAATCTAGTTCCATAACACTCAGCCCCACCCTACTACACATTGCCAAGGCGCTATATCACTATTGATAAGATCCTTGCAGCTTTCCATAGCGAGATAGCACCCACTGTTGATTTTTTGAGATCTGGTGGTGAGCAAGATGGATTTGATCTATCAGTACACCAACCAATAAGAAATTAGCCATGTGCCAACCTATCTGACAAGTCCTCATACTTTCATCTCATGGGAAAGTGCCGATCATTGATCTCCATGAGATCAACAATCATGGAAGATCCTCATAATACTATGCTTGCCTCCTCAAAAATTTGGGCCCACAAAACACTTGGCAACCACCTGGCACAACCTAGCATCTTCATCTTGGTGAGACCTAGCCCCACTGATCCACATGACACAATGGTGCTATGTCACTATGGGTAATATTCTCGCAGCTTTCCATAGTGAGATATCACCTACCATCAATTTTCCTTAGATCTATGGTGATCAACAAAATTGTACAACTGCACACCAAGTTGGCTGAGTGGACCAATGAAATATCAGCACTATACTATGATCCACATGACAACTGCCACCAAGGATGAGCCGTAATATTACTTTGGAGAAGGGTGGGCCCATGATGTCATCTGTGCCACGTGTCACCGAGGCACTATATCACTATGGATAATATCCTCACAGCTTTCCATAGCGAGATAGTGCCTATTGTCTATCCAGATTGATCTGAGGGTGAGGAAATCTTCATGCATTCAAAAGGGGCGTGGGTCCAGGTAACTGCTAACATCAATGAACTACCCAGCTGGCGATGAATCAAATCCTCATTTCAAGCACAGTCATCCTTCCACATTGCCTAAAGTCCCACTATATTTTTCCAAATTTTATTGCCAACATCTGATGGGGCATATTTGGGACCCACCTTCCTTCTGATATTCCCATAGTATCACTTTTTGTTTGGGCACTATGTTGCTAACAGCGAGGAACATAGATTTTTTGATAGTGCCATAGTGTCCACCATGGATCTGTCAAAACCTAGCACCAAAGAAACAATAAGGAAAAGGAGGACCCACTGGCCACATGGCCAAAAGGTGCTATGTTGCTATGGAAAAACAATGTGCAGCTTCCCATAGTGAGATAACACTGACTGTTGATCTATCTCGATTTGACGATGGGGACTTGTGGGCCCACAAAAATATTAAAATGCACAAGGAAAGAAATATATATAAGGTTGAGCATAAATTATTTTGTGCCCCTTTTGAATATTTGAATATTTAAAACTTGTAAACATAGCATTTGAATTTGACATATTAATAAGACATGCTTTATTAACCTAAGCGAGATTATTAAAAGTGTAGGAAAAACCTAGCAAAATAGGAAAAATAAAGAACTACACTAACACCCCCCCATAAGCGAAGCTTAGGTGGATGCTAACCTAGCAAAGCTATGAAAGCAGGAAAATCGGTCTCAACAACAAGGCCTGATCAGGTACCCAATACAAGAAAAAGAACTAGATGAAGGAAACTAAGCCTCCAATCTAGGAAATGTTCCAAAGAGAGGAACAAAAAAGAGCATGAAGCATCTCTGAAGCATGAAGCTGGAAATACTGTCAGAAGAAACTGCTGGAACCCCCATTGAAATAGTGCATGACCAAGTAGAGAAGATAAAGTCTGAAGAGTTGATCAATCGAAGAGGTGACCTCCAAAGGTAGGAATGAATGAGTGTTTATATAGTAGATGAACCATCTCACCGAAATGAATAGGTGCCTTGCCACTGCATCCGCCTAGTACATAGGAACAAAAATTGAATACGTAGATCACTCAACCAAACCAAAGAAGCAATAGAGCCAATAGGTGAACCCCCCCATAATGCTAAACAGGGAGAGGGGTGACAGAAACACTGAAATGAAATGCCAAAAACATCTGCAAGAAGAAGAATCAAGAACACCAATAGTGCAATAGAAGTACAAGTACAGGATAAAGGGCAATGTCATCGACACACTGCATGGGCTAATGTCGTGAAAAAAAAATTCACTTGACAAAGGTGGATGAGCACAAAATGGAAAAACATCATGACCCCCCATGGCACTTTATAACTGAGTGCGAGTACAAACTAACACAAGGTGTACAAGATCCCAGATATGCAAAAGCAGGCACTTTATCTTAGTGCATTTACAGAAAAAGGAATGCAACAGAATAGAAGCATACAATGCTCAGAAGTCAGAAAGAAGAGTGAGCCAAAAGAACAAAAGAAGAGATTCCAAGACCTGTAGAATCCAAGTAATCTACCAGAGTGTGAAAGTGCAAAACTCAAAGGAGAAAAAAATTGGAGCAAAATCTGGATAAAAGACCTCTGCAACTAAATAACTCATAGAACCAATTTTCCAACGACATCTGGTGAGCCCAGAAAAGAGTCTGAATGAGCGAGATATGGCTCCCGGAAGGCAAAATAGAACATCTAGCTTTGACTGCCAAAATAACCAACCAGACTTTAGTAAAAATTAAGAAAACCTATACCATCATCTTTGTCGTAGAACTAGCTTTCCGATGCATTTTTTAGATCGAAAAAATACATTTGTATGCTCAAGTTACGGTGAAAAAACCAACAGGGCCTCCTCATAAAGAGCATATGCTAAAAGTGAAACTTGGGCACAATAATCAAGGAAACAAATAGCACCACTACGATCTACTCAAAAAATCATGCACTTTCAAAAAAGGAATCGCCTCAATACGAGGTTGTATGAGAAAGTTATGATCCTCCGAAGTTTCCAAAATGAGAACTGTGCACAGTCACGACTGAGAATCTGCAATTTCTGAAGAATGCATCCATGAAAATCAAAAAACAACTTCACTAGTGGATAGAGCACAAAAAAATAGCCAAGTTCATAACAAGAATCATCAAAATCGGAGTCTGTATGAGCAAGAATGAGACATTTGAAAACTACGTTCAAATCTGCGACTACTAATGGAGAGGGGTATGGTTGTAGCTTTGCATGCTTGATTCAGCAAAATATATAGCTTGCATGCAAAATCTAAAAGATACCCAGATGGTTTTTCGGGGCTGCGAACAAAACCCAGAAAGCATTTTTTTTATTGATGTACAAAAGATGGTGTTGTAGTGTCAATCAAATGCCTTTAACAGTAAAAAATGGCTCCAAAAATCAAAAAACAACCCCACCAACCAGAATATGACATGCAAATGCTGGATCAACTTCCTAAGTCCATCAATGACATGCTGAAACCTGCAAAACTGATTGAAAACTTCAAATATGCAAGTTGGTTGTCAGATTTGAGATTGAAACCCCAGAAAAAAATCATTTTTGTCAAAACTTTTCTGATTCTCAAGATCATCCAAAGATGCAAGAGAAGAGCATACTTTATTTTTCAAACACTACAATAAATTTTATTAGCCCCCCTCGAATCTCTCAAATAAGGAAACTAAAATCTACTCTTGCACATAGAAAAGCTCTGATACCATGTTAGAATCTGATCAGATTAATAACCTAGAAAACTAGTGCAAAGAATAAATATCTAAACTATGAATGCAAATGATACAAAATCAAAATAGCATCATAGAGTTAGTCTCCAAGAGAGTAATGCAAATGCTAGAAGCAAAATAGCATTAAGAGGATGCAAAAACAAGAGATGCAAATACAAGTCAGGTAGCATGCTTATATAGGCTAGGAAGAGGGAGGAGGTGACAACACCAACCAATGAGGAGCAACCATCTATCGGACTAAAGATAGCAAAGTATCTTCCCAAGATAGCTAATGGATGCTCACATGTAGGAAGGTGACACCTCACAACCATTCACCTAATAAGATATGCTTTATTAACCTAAGCGAGATTATTAAAAGTGTAGAAAAAACCTAGCAAAATAGGAAAAATAAAAAACTACACTAATAGTTGCATGATAAGAAGTTATATAAAAGGAACTATGAAGGGATTTATCTAAAATGCTTGGGATGTGAGGAAGTATAAGAAGTTTTGGAACAATTTCATGATAAGTATGGTACAAGGCATGGTTTGGTAGAAGCAACTGCTCATATGATTTTAAGATCAAGTTATTTCTAGCCCACAATATTGTTCAAGGATACTTTTGATCATGTGTGTACTTTTCATATTTGATAGACTAGTGCTAATAGAGAAAGACATCTTGCAACGCCATTACAACCAATATTCAAGATATGCCCCTTCGCAAAGTGGGGGCTAGATTTTATTACCTCCAGTGAGTCCACCATCATCAACAAGACACACTTTTAATCTCATATCTATTGATTATTGTACATGTTGGATAGAAGTAGAGACATTTAAAAATGCATAGCTAAGCTAGTTACAAACTTCTTGAAACAACACAATGTTACCAGATTTGGGATGCCATTCTCCCTAGTGTGCAATAAGAAATCATCTTTTGCATCAATATTCCTAACTCAATGGGCATTGGAAAATGAGGTCATTATCGAGTTCTCTTCAAATTATTATCCACAAGGGAATGGTGTAGCAAAATCTACTAACAAGAACTTGATCACAATAATAAGATCTTTATTAAAGGAGAATTCTAAAGATCGGCATACACAACTCAAATATGCTTTATGGACAGATTGAGTAAGGGTAAAAAATGCTTTAGGGACACCTCCATATCTTTTTGTCTATGGATAAGAGCCAATATTTCCACTTAACCTTAGGAATTCCCAATTTGAAATTCATGAGTGTTAGGAATAAGGTGTCTCAACCTTGGATAATTCTTATTCCTATTATTTGTTTTGTAAATGTATTTTTGCAAATAATGTAATTAAATGTGAGTATACATGTCCAGTTGGCATGTTGATGTGTCACTCCACTTGCATGTATCAACATCTTGATTAGTATGTAAGGATATCATGACTAAAATGGTTATGACAAATTCCTATGATGCATAAGAGCTATCTTTGGAAGATATAATGATGGGTGAAGACATGAAGACATGTGGCAATTGATCATTGAGTACTATACACTTGAGTCTCCATCTAGCACATGGGGTTTGGGGCATTGCCATGAATTTTTTTGGGTTCCTACTTCTCTAGAGAATGCTAAAACCATAATATTATTCTTCTTTGGAAGTTTCCCTAAAATGGAAAGTGCATGATATAAGTGACTTTAGGGTTGCAGATAGGTGAGAGTGAAAAGTGTGTATTGTTGGTAGTATTTTGTTGTGATTGGATTCATCTTCTATGTCCTGAAAGAACTTGCATTGCAAGTGTGTTTTAACCTTTGTGTTGAAGATAATACCTTGTGTAGGTTTTGGAGGGGTCAGGTTGTTTTACCAAAAGGTTTTTTCCCACCGATATATCTTTGTGTTTGTGTTTTGTTCTCTGTTTGTTTTCTATATTCATGGTTGACTACAATATTATTGTTTACATAGTATCAAATCTAAAATTGTAAAGATTTAAATAGAATTTTTATAATACTTTCCTTAAGTGATTAGTGTAGGGAGTTGTTTTCACACCTAACTTTCCTTATAATGAGTGGGTATGTTGAGGATGCTAATAGAGTAGAAATTAGATTGATGAATCTCTTGGAGATGGATGAAAAATAGATAACTTATTTGGAGCATATGGCAAAACATCAAGCAATCATCAAGAGGTGGTTTGACAAGAGGGCCATGATAAAATATTTTAGGATATCCAACCTTGTTCTACTCTGGGACAAGGTGAAAGAAAAGTTGGGTAGCCACACAAAGTTTTAATGCTTGTGGATTGGTCCTTATCAGATTGTGGAAATTTTGAGAGAAAACACTTTTAGGTTGAGTTCCTTACAGGGGGAGTTAGTTCCATTACTAGTTAATGGGAAATTTCTAAGCATTACTTTGAGGCCTAAGAGATTTGTAAATTTTTTATTTTTTTAAAAAGATTTCAATTCTACAAGTGTGTTTATTTCTGCAAGGGTGTTTCTTTTCAAGTTGCATGTTTTCTTTCAGTTGTGTGTTTGTTTTCAAAGTTGCATTAGTCTAGGGGGTAGGTGCACTCAATATTTTATCTTGACATTTATTACTAACCATTATTTTGGTTCTAATGTTTAGGAAGAGGTATTTCTTTGTGAAAATATTTTGATGATTTTGTGTCTTATACCAACTAAATAATGGATATTACTTGTAGTAATAAGGGACTTCTAGTCTTGAATTCAAGATTGCAGATCAACAAGTTCTCAACACTTTGCAAAATTTAAAAAAAAGAAAAAAGAAAAAATTAACCATCTTAGGTGTTTTCAAACCAAGGTTGAAGACAAAGAGGTATAGTCCAAACCCCACTAGTTCAAATAGAAGGGTCTTCTTGAAGGAATTACTAAGATCGTTGTTTGGCATGAGATTTTTTAAAACATTCTTAAAAAGAGGAACACAAGGGATGCTCACAAAAGATTAAATCCAAGAATTGACACCTATGTCTTGGCCACATAGTCTAAGCATGGTTAGGATATAGAAGGAAAATAAAAAGAGAGAATGGTGTTAAGAATGAAGCATTATAAAAGGTCAAAAAGAGGTAATTTGATAAATGGATATGCACTCTAAATAAGCTATCCAATACCAAAACATTGCCTCATTGAAGAATCAAATGGTGACATTATGAACTACATGGAGAAAAGTATTCAAAGACTACATAGGACTTCAAATGAAAAATGAAGACCTGCCAAGAGCACTCATAATTTATTCTATCATCTGGTTAGATAAAGAATTTTGATAGACTGCATCCTGAAATGTCGAAGGAAATAGATACACTGAACACACACTAAAGTTGGAGATTTGGGATCTTGAGGTTTTGACTGTAAAGTGACCCAAAATATGCTTGGAATATTTGAAATGTAGTTGTTGTTTGACACATGTTAGACAAATGTTTGTTGATAAAGAAATGCCTTTGTGATTTCTTCCTTTTGTTGGAGCTATTTGTTGTGGTTTCACAACACACACCCCATTTCTAATTGAAATGGGGACCCCCTACTTTATTTTTCAACTTTTTGGATCCTTAGTCTTTGGTCTAAGTCCTTTATCTAGTGTCTTAGCTCATGTCTGGGTTTTGATTGGAAACTCCAATTGTCAAAAATTAGAGTTTTTTAGGATAGAGTGTCTTTTTTGCAAAATCAAAGGTGCACCAATAGACATAGTTAGGTGCTCTCATGCACCAAACTTTAAAAAAAAGAGAAAGAGGGACAATTTTTTCTATTGTGTAGTTGTGTACTTGTGCACCTATGTAGCACAAAAGTGTGAGGGTCCCTCGGGCTATATAACCTGAGGGTCCCCCTCCTTTCTTACCTTTTTTTTATTCATCACCCTTTGAGCACTAGTGCTGCAACTCTGTGCTTGACTAGGTGCATTGTCTATACCCTAACTCCTACAAAAATAACCAAGTCAAAAAATTAAAAGTAGTGTGCGTCATTGCACCTACCTAGGTGCACAATTGCACACCACTATTACTTGCAAAAACAAAAAATAAATTTTAATTTAAAAAAATTTTAAAAGCAAAAAAAAGCATTAAATGAATTAGGTTGTGCAGTAGCACACCTAGTTAGGTGCGCTACTATGCATCTTAAAATTTAAAAAGGCGTAAGGACAAAAATGGGTGCACTCCATGAGGTGTGCTGATGCGCACCCATTTCAAAGAGATCTTACAAAGTAAAGGCACACCAGGGGCACCTATCAGGTGTGCCAAGTGTACATTAATTTGTAAAATGCTTTAAAATAGTTTTTTTTAGGTTTTTTAGACAATTTGATTTTAGGGGTTTTATTTAGGATAGTATTAGGGTGTGATTAATCCATTTTTCCTCAATTCTAAGCTAATGGATGTACTTTTTTGTAGATACAATGGTGTCTTCCTCATCCTCCCTTGTTAAGAAAATGACACCAAAAATAATAGTATTCAAGTATTAGGGTATTCATACAAAATCACAATTTCAAGATGAGTACTTAGAGATTTGAGACATAGATTTTGGTCACATAGATTTGGGTGAGTTCTTAAAACTATGTAACAAATTGAGAAAAAGATTTTATATTGACAATCTAACAGAAAGATCTTAGATTGTTCCACTCTAATTTGCTCTACACTAGTGAATGCAACATCACACTCAGTATCAGTGAAATTCTTAGAATTGATTATGACACTTGTAGAACACTATGTTCTTGAAGAAAAGATCATTAAAAGCATAATTGGAGAGATCATCCTTGATCTACAACCCAAGAACATTGAAAAGGTGTTCCATCTCCCAAGGGCTGATCAATTCATCTAATTGACCTATCACCAAGCCAAAAGATGGTATAGAGAACATGTGGAGGAAGCTTCTAAGATTATTCAATCTTCATACCTTATAGAGAAGACTCCTCTAGGAAAGAAAATGGGAAAAGTAGATATGACAAGAGGATACATGAAGGAGGACATTGGTTATTCAATTATACTCATGAGTAGAGTTATGGGTTTGCTAGTAGCTGGACACTTGAATATTTTTATGGTGCACTTTATTGAGACAATAAAGAAGGCAAAGATGCCACTAGATTGGGCTTCTTCTCTCAGTGAGAATTTGGGTGAGCAACTAATAGCAATGAAGAATAATAGGAAATTTTATATGACTTCATATTTGTTATACTTGCTGGCTACTAGAGCGATAGATTATCCAAGGTTGTATAAAACGGGTAGTATGAAAGATGCCAATGCGTGGTTGTATATTGTATATCCTCAAATAGTAAAGAAAAAGCTTTTAGAGAAAAGCAATGATCATAGGATAGTGAATGATGCTTTCATCTTCACAATAATTTGGTTCATATAAGGGGATTATGTGAAGAGAATATTAGAGGAGGCAATTATACAGATATCACTAGTCAGATGTCATTATATGTGTTGGCTCCTGATTTAACAGAGTTTAAACAATCAAGAATGCAAGGCAAGAATGCATCTATGGGTAGCTATCTCCAATAATGGATACAATTCATCAAGAACCTGGGCAAACTATAAGGGTACACTCCTTCTACACTTCAAGCTCTACAAAACCTAGGTAGGTGAACCTCTTAGGATCCAATTATGTGAATAGTGCAATGAACATAATCAGAATCCAGAATAGTAGAAAAAACCCCTAATTATTCTATACTTAACCAAGAAATCACAACAATGAAATAGCTAAGAACATAAATCATGAAAATGGCAAGCTAAGTGCGAGTTAAACTTTGAATAGCTTTCAACATAAAAGGGAAAATTGATTTAATATGTTGATAACAGCAAGACCCAGGTATGAGCAGCAAAACTTAATGATCCTATCTCTGACTAGTGCCTTATCTATTGGGCAATTAAATGAATTATAACTATACATCTCCTGCAAACCTTTGATATAATTCCTACATCAAGATCTCTAATCTATCTTTCACCTTGTGAACAGATATCTACATCAAAATGAATCTCATACTCAGACAATCCTTTCATGAAATATGTAAACCCTGTGACAAATATCAAGCAATTACATGGCTCTTTGTTCCATCAGCAAGGTATTTCAATCACTACATGTCTAAATAAAATGCAACCTAATCTATGCTCTTTGATCATAAACTAGAAAAGATTATAGATCCATAAATAGGAGACACAATTCAAACTAAATTTGGAAACCTTTGGTGCTCTTTATTTTCTTTCCTTGAAACCAAATACATGAAAGATATACATAAATGACTCATTAATCACCTAACAGACAAGAACTATTTGCATAAAACTTAAATTGTTGTTCATACAAGAAGAAATGTTGAAGAATGGTGTCTCAATAGTGAGTGATTCATTTTTTTGAAATTGGAACCTCTACAATGAGAAAGAATGAGATTGATATAGGAAGAAGAAAATCCCAAATCTGATCAGGAGATGACAAGTGTCCCTTCAAAATTCCTCCCCAAGAAGCAGAAAAAGCCTCTCTCTAGTCTCTCTCTTCAACGAAATATCAAATCCTTTACATTTTACCTCTATAAGGTAGAATATGTCAGATATTTGATTTACCATCATAACTGATTTTTGATGCTAAAGTTGAACTCATGGTAAAAGTGAAAAATTAGTTGAGTATGGCCTTCAGGATGCAATATAATCTTTCCCAACTTATTTTCACCACATTTAGGCTCCAAAAGGTCATTGAATCTGCCCTCTACCAAACTCTAATGATTAATGATCAAATTTACCTATTCTGTTGCCAATGCCCTGGATTTTACAAATTGGCCTGTAGCTCAAACTAGTGAGCACCTATGCAAAAACCAACCTCAAATTCAAAAAAATTGGATTCTCCCAGTTCTGGTGGTATATTGAAGTGCCCATTTTGGTTTAAAAATGCCCTTGATATGGATTTCTAAAGTTTGGACCTCTGTCTCATGGCTTCCATAATATTTTGCAAAATTTTAAACTTTAATATAGTTTGAACTATATAAACTTTCAAACTTTATTTAAATGTCTAACCTACACGTAGAACCTAAGAAGGAATAAAATAAAACTTTATTTGAAACCTTTGAAATTCTTCCTCCCCTTCCAATCTGGGTCAAACTTGGATGACCGACCTTGCCACATGTCATCTTTTGATTAGCTTGGACCTGGGAAAGTGCCATGTGTCACATTCTGACTAGCCATCCATATCAAAGCCACATGTCATTGTCACTATATTATCACATGAGAAACTTCTCCTTGGTGAGATAGCGAGGACCATTGGATGTGCCATGTGGCACAATCTCCTTCCTCTATCTGCGACCTTGCCACATTGTCCTGCTCGTTGCCACTTGGCGTGATCTGATTCATGCTTTCTATCTAGGCAGGACCCACATGCTCATTTGGCTCTCGTCAAATTTTTGATTTTTTCTCAGCAACTCGCTAGCCAAAAATCCATGGATTTTTTGGCTAGCAACATAGCGACTAGCTGGATCTTTAACTTTTTTGGTGCCCTATTTCCATGTTGACATCATCGGCTTTTGAATTGCATGCCCGTTCAAAATTTAACCTATGTCTCACTGACATCACCCTTAATTGTCCATCCAGCTGACCATGGGCCCACGCATGGTCTTGGCTTTCAAAAAAGTCATATTTCTTAAAGACAACTAGTGATATGGGCACATTTCATTTAAACATGAAGGACTCCCACTTTGGCAATGTGGGATAAATGTTTTTTCAAATATTTTACTTTGTTCATGTGTGGTTTTCCCTTCTTTCTCCTATTTGTTCTTCTAAATAATGTGAATGCTAGTGTTGAATGTGGCTCCCACTTGGAAAGTGGTGTTGGAACTTTGGTGGCCTTATCTACAAGTTCGTGGGCTATTTCCCTGCAATGGATGGCTTGGTCTTGCTGTTTCATGACTTGATCCTATTTTAATCTGACTTTTTCTTCATTTGGAACTATGTTGGATTTCTTTGGCATGGAGTTCTTTGCTTTGGATTTTAGTGTCCCTCTACATGAGCTTCACTTTTAACTGTGTGAACTCATCCTTCATTGCATTGGGCATTTTCCCTTTTGTGGGCATCTTTGTTTAACTATTGACTGCCAAAGCTCTTTTCAATGCATGGTATGCAGGGCTATCCAATCAAAATGTGAAGCATCATTTGAAAATGTTGTAGGCTTCTCATGAATTTCTCCTCCTCTATTGCCGATGTGAATAGTTCTACCTTCTTTCTAATATGGAGTTCCCCTTTATACGCTAGTTGGCTCCCCTGTTGATGACATCCTCCACATTGTGTGGACTACTGGGCATGGAGATCTCCTCTGCTTTAGATGTGGAGCATATCTCCCATGTTGCAAACTCCCTCTCAAACACAACTTCCAAATTGACACTACAACGTGGGAGAGATTTGTTTTTATGCAATCTTTCCCTTTCTCCAAATGTGGTGCTCCTCTTCAAACTTGTGGACTTCAAAATGATGCAATCTTCTTTCTACATTTAAATTATGTAGGCCATGGGCCTTCCTTTGTAGTCTGTTCTAAGCTTTGTCTTTGAGTCACAAAAATATGTTGCTAGAGTTTAATTTGGGCACCACAAAATGATCCAAAAAGTTATGAAACACCAAAACTAGAAACCAATCAATCATTCCCCTTATGTGTAACACCATATGCTCCACTAATACTGAATGATAATAAATGCATATCAAATGTTGCCCCTCTTCATCCTTCTCAAGCAAGATGATAATGATAAAATTTGCATTTTAGTGATTAAGACTATTATCATTCTTTCTCCAAAAACATGTATAAATTCCCTCGAGCTCTATCAATCCTAATGGATTCAGTCGGGCCCAAAAGTGGGTCTAACTAAATTTTTTTTGTTTCTAAACAACTAACATAGAAAATTAATCCATTAAACATCAAAAAATGATTGGGAATCAATTTGAACACTGAATCATCACTTAAAACTTATTTTATCACTTTCTTGCAAATTGTCAGTTTCATGCCAAGAGGTCTATTGATTGGCCTTAAAAATTGACCTAAACCTCTGATCGGGCTCTGAAAACTGGCACATTAACTCTTTGTTCCACACACTTGCATCACATTGAATCTTGTCTCATGACGAATTTGGGGTCAAAAGATATTCACTGTCAAATTTGACCTCTTAGAACTGCCTGCAAGAAAACATGTTACAAAATAATAAATTGCATTCGAATTTGACCTTGAAAATTGGGCAAATGGTCATTGGGGAAAAAAAATTTGGGGTTTTGGTTCTATGTCATGAGGGAAATATGAATTTGTGATTTGGGCTCATGAAGAATAATAGGATGCATTTGGTGACCAATCAAAGTGGGCTACTTGGATTTTGTAGATTGAAACAATGGCAGAATTTTTTTTTTTGCAAATGGAAAAAACTTGGAATAGTGTACAAATGGATTCGCCATGACTTTAAAAATGGCACACTTAAAGTATTTTGAGAGGACAACATAGTGGTATAATCCATTTGATCTTACCAATCATGGGTTTTGAATTATAACATCATGAATAGGGGTACCAAACAATCTACATTTGCCGAGACTAGTAAAAAGATAGAAATTGTGTTTGGAATCACATTTGAAAACTGATCAAATGGATTCGTCATAAGCTCAAACTTGAAACATAACAAGTCTCTGACCTCTAAAATACAACACAAAAGGAATTTCATCATTTTGGTCAACTAGTCAAAAGTTATTATAGGTCAAATAGGGCTTCCCATAAATATGAACATTTTGCAAATGTGTGAAAACAGTAAACCACCAACTTTGAAGGATTCAAAACCTAGTCAAATGAACTCAAAATAGATTGAAATGTAAAAAATAGGTTCTTTGATATGGACACTAGACATTCCCAAAGTGGCAAGTCATGAAACATTTCTAGGTGTGAGATATTCAATCAAAAACATGGCCTCCTATCGTTGTTTAACACCTGGGGCAAAAATGCAGATTTGAAACTAGCTCAAAACAAGACTTCACAAAATGGCTCAAAATCTTAATTTTTTTCATGGAATGCTTAGACAATCTGAATATAGGGTGTTAGAAACATTAAACACCTTAGGGGCCTCAAAGGTACAATTAGGTACAATCTCATTTATTGGCATTTATAGGGCTCAAATTTTGAAATAGATGCTAAAAATGAGAACACAATTTTGAGTGCCAACAGTGGCTCTATTTGGAGATGCATGTCCCTTGCGGGCATGGCAAGATTTCAGATCTCTAGAGGAAGTAGACCGCACACTTGACAAAAAAAACTCTTTCAAAAAACTTTATTGAAAACATGAAACAACTACAACTACTATATACACACGACGGCCTCGGGCCATCGAACTTCAACAAAACTTCTTACCTCTGTCAAATACCTAATTTTCATCTGAACATGCATGAGGTAAACTAAAAATACTTCTCCTATCAGTTTCACCAATTAGATCAGCATCCTGAAACACAACGCTTAGTAAAACTGAATCTTCATTCTTACTTCCATAATGCATATAAAAACTTGCTTCATTCTCAACTGTTTGCTCATTATGAAAATACCGATCAGCATGCTCAAACATATCAGACTGAAATTGAAAATCCTCTTCATTTAATAAATTGTGCATGCTATCAACTTTGAATATGAATGCATCATATTCAACATGGAGAAAAGGATCACTCATACCTTCAAAATGTGAATCCTTATGTATGAGCAGATGATACTCAAATGAACACTCTGACTTGTACTCACACATGTCATCAACATTAGAATCGGAAGCTAATCCACAATCTTCAAATGGTTCTTCACAATCAGCAAACATATTACTCTTCACATCAGAGAGTTCATCATAAAACTCATTGCAAGGTGCATACTAATTTTCAAAAACAACTTCGTCAAACACCCTGTCACCTATCTCATCAAATGCAACATAATCATTAGTTTCACTATCAAACTTAGAAGAAGAACATTCTAATCTCTTACAAAAATAAGACAAGGTATCATCATCAAACTCATTCTCAACTAGATCTAAATTGTCCATGTGCTCTTCAAACAACGGGTTGATAACTCCATGTAGTGATCCTTGTTGAACATCTTGAAAAAACATGGGCTGATCATCATTAAGATTTTTATGATATAAAGCATTAGCATATACTTTAAAACCATTACCCATCTCATCTTCATGGATACTTTCAGCATGTGAAGAAAAATTGAAACTACATGTGGACTCATTTTCTACTCCATCAACGAAGCATGTAGAATATAAATCAAAGTTACTTTCATTTTCTTCATGTAGGTGATTCAAATGTCTTGCAAACTTGTCATTATTTATCTTACCAATAGGCGTTGATGCATTATCCTTAGGATCACTCATATACTGATCATCACTACATTCATTCTCAAGACATTCATCTACACAATTAGGTAATCTATTCCTATAAACAACCTCTTTATCCTCATATTGTGTAGACAAATCTACACAGCTTTCAACATCTAACTAACTTGTATAACTCTGAATTGGAAATTCACTTTCAGATTTAGAAATAGAACTCATACCTTTACTAACATAAGAATACTCACTCCCATCATTGCTTTCTTCTTCTCAACTTGCATCTAATTCATGTGAAGATGAATATGCACTAGCACTTTCCTCTTCTTGACTCGAGTAACTGGTCTCGTCATTGTCTTCACATGATGCCTCTTCATAATACAATGGATCATAAAATTCACTATTGTCACTTGACACATTAGTTCTAGCCTCTTCATCCTCATATAGAGATGACTGTCTTTCAAATTCATATTTAATAACACTTTCAACATGATGTAATCTCTCAATAAGATAATTCATTTCTTGCCTATCCTACTGATCAAGAAAATCCATCTCTACTGCTGAAACATTATCAACATATGAGCTTAGTTCTTCTAATTGTTACTGAGATGAGTATAACTTGCATTCTTCATCCTATGTTATCTCTCCATTACATGTCGAATCAGCAACATTAAGTTCATGATCAGAGAGGTAACTTTCAACCTCCTCACTTGCACACAACTAAGATATAGGTGCAGCAACTTCAAATTTTGAAACATTAGTAACATCATCATACACATAACTATCATGAGAAGAACTTGTTGTTGTAACTAATGTTTGATCCATAAAATCAACATAATGCTGAACCTGATCAAAGTCTGAAATATTACTCACTATTGTAGCATCATGAACATGTATATTTCTATTTGCAACTAGACTAAACTTCCTTATACACACATTATGATTTAAATTCTCAATCTGATTAAAACCTACAGTAGGGGTGTTGACATTATTATTATTTGAAATTGAAGAATCAACACCATGTTCCACTTTTCTTTCAAACACATTATATCAGCAATCATTCAAGGAAAAATGACCTCTAGTCAATCCATACTTCAAATTATTCTCAATATCTCTAGCGGTCATAAAAACCTGATATAATGTCTGTGGTTCTTTATCCCTTAATAGATAATTCATTTTCTTGTCAAAGCATCAAAATGCACTGCTAAACACATTTGATCATCGGGTCTATAACTCTCAGGGATTTCATTCAAAACCTTTGCAAATCTGATATTAAATTGAGGGACAAGTTCATCACTCTGAATATGAATCTTCAAGAACTTCTCATAAGAATTAGATATGCTTACTTGCTCTCCAAATTGCTCCATGAAGGCTGAATGCAATTCACTCCAAGATGAAATGAAAGACGCTAGTGGAAAAGAAAACTAGTCCCTAGCATCACCTTCTGGGGTTTGAACAAATAGTTTTATGTGAACGTCTTCATGAGCAATCTCATAGTCACCCATCAACTTAGTAAACAACTCAATATGATGACTAGCTGAAACAAGATGGTTCCCACTAAACTTAGGCAAACTTTTTCTAACATCATTAGGAAGGACATTTGGGAAACCATGAATACCATCAAAATATAATGGTATATATCTCTTGGTAGAAATGGATCTAGAAACTTTACTAACTGGCTGCATACTAGGTGAAATAAAACTTGATGTTCTTTCTAGAATATGAAACTCATTCACCCATAATAAATTCTGATTTACAACTTGCAAGAGATCTACACAACCCTCTACCAAACAAACACTTCAAATACACTTCACAACTTTAAAACAACAAGATGAAACTTAATCAATGAAGTGTATGAAACTTTTCAAACTATTCTCCTCTTCTTAGTGCTGAAACTCACTTGACAGAGAATACATATGTAAAGCTCACTTACATGGAAAAAAAATCACATGAAATTGTAAAATACCTTTGGATTTGCTGCTGAAAACATTGATCTGTTGGTTGGCCTAGTGCTGATCTCAATTCCTAACACCATTTATCATATCCTTTGTAGAGTCACCATCTCATTGAGGAGAACTAAATGAAATCGCAATTGTGGTTCATTTTTTATCATTTCAAAACTTATGATAATAGATCAAACAACACTTCTAAACTTATCAATCAGAAATTTATATATCTCTCTTCTTGTCTAAAACTTAACTTTTAGGTCTACATTACCAAGCTAAAAACTCTTTGAAATCATTTATATACAACCAATTTGCACTGGCACAAAGATCTTTTGGAGAGAGTCACCACTCACGATTGTGAGAAAGATTTAAAACATGATTCATGCATGATAGATCTAAACTATATTTTTACTTTGTAGAACTTTGCAAACCATCAAACACTTGGAAGAGAGAAACCATTGTTAAACAATTCTGAATTTAAAATTACAACAATACTTTGAAAAAAAGATTCAGTTGAATTGATTGAAAATGAAACTAAAGAACAACAAAATCTACATTCAACCTCAAAGTTGCTACTACAAATGGATAAAACTTCACTGCGGTGCATGATTTGGAGTAAGAAAGTTGGAAAGAACATCAGAGAACTTACTACTAGAACTTTTTAATGCACTTCTCCTACTGTATTGAATCTCTTCTTTTCAAATTCTCAAGGTTTTTCTTAAATTTGATTCAATACAGTCCCTAGCAAAGTTGCCATTTTGTTGGTGACTCGGATGGGCAAAACCCAATTGAAAATAGGACTGAAATTTTCAATGAACATCAGAGACTCTTGTCCTTTCAAAAAAATGGATTGCCATCTTATCTTAGCAGTAGAGTCACCATTTTGTTGGCTCCTGATTTAATAGAGTTTAAACAACCAAGTATGCAAGGCAAGAATGAATCGATGGGTAGTTATCTCCAATAATGGACACAATTCACTAAGAACCTAGGTGAACTAAAAGGCTACACTCCTTCTACACTTTAGGCTCTACAAAACCTAGGTGGGTGAACCTCTTAGGATCTAATTATGTGATCAATGCAATGAACATAATCAGAATCCAGAATAGCAGACAAAACCCCTAATTCTTCTATACTTAACCAAGAAATCACAAGCATGAAATAGTTAAGAACATAACTCATGAAAATGGCAAGCTAAGTGTGGGTTAAACTTTGAATAGCTTCCAACATAAAAGGGAAAATTGATTTAATATGTTAATAACAACAAGACCTAGGTATGAGCAACAAAACTTAATGATCCTATCTCTGACTAGTGCCTTATCTATTGGGCAATTAAATGAATTATAACTGTACATGTCCTGGAAACCTTTGATATAATTCCTATATCAAGATCCCTGATCTATCTTTCACCTTGTGAATAGATATCTGCATCAAAATGAATCTCATACTCAGACAATCCTTTCATGAAATATGTAAACCCTGTGACAAATATCAAGCAATTACATGGCTCTTTGTTCCATTGGCAAGGTATTTCAATCACATACATTTCTAAACAAAATGCAACCTAATCTATGCTCTGTGATCATAAACTAGAAAAGATTATAGATCCATAAATAGGAGACAAGATTCAAACTAAATTTGGAAACCTTTGGTGCTCTTTATTTTCTTTCCTTGAAACCAAATACATGAAAGATATACAGAAATGACTCACTAATCACCTAACAGACAAGAACTATTTGCATAAAACTTAAATTGTTGCTCATACAAGAAGAAATGCTGAAGGATGGTGTCTTAGTAATGAGTGATTTTTTTTTTTTCAAAACTGGAACCTCTACAATGAGAAAGAATGAGATTGATATAGGAAGAAGAAAATCTTGGATTTGATCAAGAGATGACAAGTGTCCCTTTAGAATTCCTCCCCAAGAAGCAGAAAATGCCTCTCTCTAGTCTCTCTCTTCAACTAAATATCAAATCCTTTCCATTTTGCCTCTACAAGGCAGAATATCTCAGATATTTTATTTATTATCATAACTGATTTCTGATGCTAAAGTTGAACTCATGGTAAAAGTGAAAAATCTGTTGAATATGGCCTTTTGGATGTAATATAATCTTTCCTAGCTTATTTTCACCACATTCAAGCTCCAAAAAGTCATCAAATCCGCCCTCTAACAAAATCTGATGATTAATGATCAAATTTACCTATTTTATTGCCAATGCTTTGGATTTTACAAATTGTCTCGTAGCTCAAACTAGTTAGCACCTGTGCAAAAACTAACCTCAAATTCAGAAAATTCAAATTCTCCTAGTTTTAGTGGTATATTGAAGTGCCCATTTTGGTTAAAAAATGCCCCTGATATGGCTTTTTGAAGTTCAAACCTCTATCTCATGGCTTCCATAATATTTTGCAAAATTTTAAACTTTTATATAGTTTGAACTATATAAACTTTTAGACTTTATTTAAATGTCTGACCTGCACATAGAACCTAAGAAGGAATAAAATAAAACTTTATTTGAAACCTTTAAAATTCTTCCTCCCCTTCCAATCTGGGTCATACTTTGTTGACCGACCTTGCCACATGTCATCTTCTGATTGGCTCAAACCTAGGCAAGCACCACGTGTCACATTCTGACTAGCCATCCACATCAATGCCACGTGTCATCACCACCTTTATGCTCACTATGTCACCATATTATTGCATGAGCCACTTCTCCTTGGTGAGATAGCAAGGACCGCCAGATGTGCCACATGGCGTGATCTCCTTCCTCTTTCTGCAACCTCACCACATTATCCCACTCATTGATACTTGGCATGATCTGATTCATGCTTTCTATCTAGGAGAGACCCACGTTCTCATTTGGCTCTTGTCGAATTTTTGAGTTTTTTCTAGAAACTCGCTACCTTGCTAGCCAAAAATCCATGGATTTTCTTGCCAGTGACATAGCGACTAGTTGGATCTTTAACATTTTTAGTGCCCTGCTTCCATGTTGATATCATCAGCTTTTGAATTGTGTGCTCATTCAAAATTTAACCTATGTCTCACTGATGTCACCCTTAATTGTCTATCTGGCTGACCATGGGCTCGCGCGTGGTCTTGGCTTTCACAAAAACCATATGTCTTAAAGACAACTAGTGATATGGGCACCTTTTAATTTAAACACGAAGAAGGACTCCCACTTTGGCAATGTGGGATAAATGTTTTTTCAAATACTGCACTTTGTTTGTGCGTGGTTTTCCCTTCTTGCTCCTACTTGTTCTTCTAAATAATGTGAATGTTAGTGTTGAAGGCGGCTACCACTTGGAATGTGGTCTTGGAATGGCCTCCTCTCAGATTAGGTGGCCTTATCTACAAGTTCATGGGCTATTTCTCTACAATGGATGGCTTAGTCTTGCTATTTGGTAGCTTGCTCCTATTTTAAGTCAGCTTTTTCTTCATTTGGAATTGCGTTGGATTTCTTTGGCATGGAGTTCTTTGCTTTGGATTTCAGTGTCCCTCCACGTAAGCTTCCCTTTTAATTTTGTGAACTCATCCTTCATTGCACTGGGTGTTTTCCCTTTTGTGGGCATCTTTGTTTAACTGTCGACTGCCAAAGCTCTTTTCAATGCGTGGTGTGTAGGGCTGTCCAATCAAAACATGAAGCTTTATTTGAAAATGTTGTAGGCTGCTCATGAATTTATCCTCCCTTGTTGCCAATGTGAATAGTTCTACCTTCTTTCAGATATGGAGTTCCTGTTTATACGCTGGTTGGCTCCCCTACTAATGACATCCTCCACATTGTGTGGACTGTTGGGCATGGAGATCTCCTCTGCTTTAGATGTGGAGCATATCTCCCATGTTGTAAACTCCCTCTCAAACACAACTTCTAGATTGACACTAAAACATGGGAGAGAGTTGTTTTTATGAAATCTTTCCCTTTCTCCAAACATGGTGCTCCTCTTCAAACTCATGGACTTCAAAATGATGCAATCTTCTTTCTACATAGAAATTCTATAGGTCTTGGGCCTTCTTTTGTAGTCTGTTCTAAGCTTTGTCTTTGAGTCACAAAAATATGTTGCTAGAGTTTAATTTGGACACCACAAAATGATCCAAAAATTTATGAAATACCAAAGCTGGCAACCAATCAATGATTCCCCTTGTGTGTAACACCATATGCTCCACTGATACTGAATGATAATAAATGCATATCAAATGTTGCCCCTCTTCATCCTTCTAAAGCAAGATGATCATGATTAAATCTGCATTTTAGTGATTAAGACTATTATCATTCTTTCTTCAAAAACATGTATAAATTCCCTCAAGCTCTATCAGTCCTGCTGGATTTAGTCGGGCCCAAAAGTGGGTCCGACTAAATTTTTTTTGTTTCTGAACAAATAACATAGCAAATTAATCCATTAAACATTTCAAACTAACTAGAAATCAATTTGAGCATTGAATCATCACTTAAAACTTATTTTATCACTTTCTTGCAAACTGTCAATTTCATGCTAAGAGGTCTATTGATTGGCCTTAAAAACTAACCCAAACCACTAATCGATCTCTGAGAACTAGCACATTAACTCTTTGTTCTGCACACTTCCATCCTATCGAATCTCATCTCAGGAAGAATTCAGTGTCAAAATATATTCACTATCAAATTTGACCTCTTAGAACTACTTGCAAGAAAATATGTCAGAAAACAATAAATTGCATTCAAATTTGACCTTGAAAATTGGGCAAATGATCACTGGAGAAAACAAAACTTGGGGCATTGGTTCTCTATCATGAGGAAATTATGAATTTTCAGTTTGGGCTCATGAAAAATAATAGGACGCATTTGGTGAACAGTCAAAGTCGGCTACTTGGATTTTGTAGATTGAAACAATGGTAGAAGCATTTTTTGCAAATGGAAAGGACCTGGAAAAGTGTGAAAATGGATTCGTCATGACTTAAAAATTGGCACACTTAAATTATTTTAATAGGAAAATATAGTTGTATAATCCATTTGATCTTACCAATCATGGGTTTTGAATTATAACATCACGAACAGGGGTACCAAACAATCTGCATTTGCTGAGACTAGTAAAAAAATAGAAATTGTGTTTGGAATCATGTTTGAAAATTGATCAAACAAATTTGTCATAAGCTCAAACTTGAAACATAACAAGCCTTTGACCTCTACAATACAAAAAAAAAAGGAATTTCATCATTTTGGTCAACTGGTCAAAAGTTATTATGGGTCAAACAGGGCTTCCCATAAATCTGAACATTTTGCAAATGTGTGAAAACAGTATACCACCAACTTTGAGGGATTCAAAACCTTGTCAAATGAACTCGAAATGGCTTGAAATCTGAAAAATAGGTTCTTGGATATGGACACTAGACATTCCCAAAGTGGAAAGTCATGAAACATTTCTAGGTATGAGATATTCAATCGTAAACATGGCCTCATGTCGTTGTTTGACACTTAGGGAAAAAATGCAAATTTTAAACTAGCTCAAAATGAGACTTGACAAAATGGCTCAAAATCTCAATTTTCTTCATGGAATGCTTAGATAGCCTGAATATAGGGTGTTAGAAACATTAAACACCTTAGGGACCTCAAAGGTACAATTGGGTACAATCTCATTTATTGGCATTTATAGGGCTCAAATTTTGAAATAGATGCTAAAAATGAGAATGCAATTTTGAGTGCCAACAATATGCAATTCTAGATATTTACATATTTGAGGGTAGATGGTACAACTATCAACCCTAAGAAGCTCCCTAGGTATCCTAGTGATAGACTTATCCTCCTAGAGATTTCTTGACAACTCTTGTCTGCATATGATAGAGTTAGAAAGCAACACAAAACATGTTGGATGCAGCCTATGACTATAGGACCTTTTCAAGTGGATCAGAGACAAGACATTCCATTTTCTAAATGTGAATGGGATCAATATCCCTTGGTAGAGTACAATTCTATCCAGCTTTATTTTGACAATAATGGGAGAGTGCAATACTTAGTGGGTAAAACATTCCAACATGAGGATGTGGTTGAAGATCATATGATGAATGCAACAAATGATTATGATGTTCACATAAGAGATTATTGTAGGATGACTTTTTATTTAGTAGATAGGGCTTTAAAGATAAAGATCTTGTTAAAGATTGTGCAACAAGACTCAGAGGAGCTACTCAACCCATTATTTAATAGGGACAAGATTGGCAACAAGCCTATCATGAATGCCAAGATAAACAGAGAAGAAAACTTGAACATCAACCATAGGGCAAGGCATGCCATCAAATTGATGTTGGATTGGAATAAGAAACCATTCAAACTTGATCCAATTCCTCAAATAGTAGTGTTTCATGCTCAAGCCCCCCAGCTAAAGGTTGAGGAGCAAAGGTCATGGTACCCATGTTTATAGCCTAGTCATCAGTAAGACCAGAAATGGTGCATCAACTTGATAGGCCAAGTAGTTATTGTCAAGCATAGGAAAGTAAAGGTAAAGGCAAAAGGAAGAGGGATTCTCCTCAACAAGCCAAACTAGAAGAGGGTGAAATTCAAGCACCTCCATAGCAGGAAGAGGAAAATATACAAGGGTCAGAGAATATAGAAGCCACAAAAGCCCAAGGTGATCTCCAAGTGTCGCTAGTTGTACAAAGCTAAGGAGAAGCAAAAATTGAGGTAAAAGAGGTTTCCTCACCTTGACAGATAGAGAAAGCCTCTCCCTCTACACCTAAAATAAGGAAGATTAAGACTCTAGTAAAGAGCAGGTAAAAGGTGATCAATAAAGTAATTCCTTTCCCATCAATCCCTAAAACTATTCTAGGAAAGAGGTAGAAGAAGAGGATGATGAGGATAATCTACCTTTTAGTTAAAGAACTTAGTTGGCTAGAGCCACATAGGAGAAACAAAGGAGAAGTTGTACAATTACACTACCATCTATCCCTAATGAACCCATTTAAACCACTATATCAAAAGATGAAATGCAATAATGGATAGATAAGTAGGATGTGATAGGAACTAATGTCTTTCAAATGTCATATTTTGACTTTATGACCATGGATACTAAGTTGGTTAGGCATAAGATAAGAGACACTCTAACTAATTAACCTCTATAGGGGCATTGGAGTTAGATGCCCCCTGAATCACAAGGAGCCAAGCGAGTTCTAGTATCCCAACTACAAGTCACATTCTATGTAGACAAGGGATCAACTACCCCTCTTCCTCAAGGTACAGAAGCCAAACAAGTCCAAGAAGAACATGAAGAAGAGCCACAAGAAGTATCCACTGATGAAGTGTTAGAAGAAGGACAAGTAAGTAAACAACCACAACAAACTTCCCAAGATTCCAAGGTGAGAACTATTAGCTCCATAGAGACAGAGACTCCAAAAAGTGGGGGTAATTTGAAGGGTATAGCTAAGTTAACTCCTTCATCCTCAAAAGGAAAATCCCTAGTACAACATATCCCAAGGTGGCTAAGGAAAGAGGTGATAAAAAATAAGAAATAAAAATTCACCACTAAATAGGAGGATAGAATGGAATTGATAGAAGCTTCAAGACAACTTGAATCACCACCAAGGGATGCACAAGCTTTAGCCTTCATCATGAGTGATCAGAGACATGAATTGTTTGATCATGTAGCTATCCCTCCATAATAAAATGTTGAAGAATTGACTCCAAGGGATTATCAAATCCAAAAAATTATGCTTAGAAGCCAACCTTGGAAATTATGAAGTTGATGGCAACAACAGTAATGAAGGAAGTGTTTAGGAGCCTAGAATAGGATAAGGCAGAATTTATAACACACTTCAGTATCAAAATGTTATCCTAAAGGGATATTTGAGAAAAAAATTTGGTCCTTGGGATCCCACAAACCTTGAGGAAACCTTAAATGCAACAATTGAAAGAAGAGATAGGGGTGCAGTACAGTTGGGCCCATCTTTGGGAGCTTCTGAACAATAGAAAAAAAATGTTTTGAGGAGAAAGGTGTATTAAATATTCAAGGAAATCTAAAGTTATTACATGTTATGTAGGAAAACATGGACAATCTAGTAGCTATTTTGAATCAAGATTTTGGTCTAATGGATGAAGTACATACCTAGGGGAAAGACTCTCAAGAAACCAAAGGCCAAAGGTAGCAAATGCTAATGGATGTATACATAGTTGAGGAGTTAGATAAAATAGATGATTGGACTAAAATGATTGTAGACAGTAATAAAGTAATGGAGTCATTACACACAAAGATTCATAAGCTCAAGGACCAAGCCCAAGAGAAAATTTTGGAAGCTGAGAAACATTATAGTGATGCATGTCTAGACATTTTTGAAGATGATACATAGGAAAATCTAATACCACTAGAGATAGTAGTTAGGAAATTTCAAAAAAAAATTGATGAAGTTTCTAATGATGAGGATATTTTGCAAGCATTTAGAATGGAAGAAGCTTTATTAGAGTTTGATGTAAAACTTGGAGATTTTGCATAAACTCATATAGATATGGGTAACTATAGGCATAACATAAAGGACAAATATAATGCCTTAGATTTTTTGGATGTAGCTTAAGTCACTGAGATAATCGAGAAATTCAAGGGCAAATATCTAGACATAGCTTTGGTATAAAGAGAAACACTTAGTGAAATTTTCCATTTTTGGAGCCTACTTCTGAGCTGTACTAGGTGCACTAGGTGTGCAGGTGTACTAGTGCACAATGTTCCTTTTTAATACTGTTCTAGAAGATTTTGAAGAACTAATAAGTGTGCTGATAGTTAACATCTTATTCTAAAATTAGAGCTTTCCATGGATCAAAAGTGCATACTGATAGCAGTTTAACTCTGACAGATGCCAAGTAAAGATGGAGCTTCTATTTTTGGCACTTCTAGACACTCCTACATCAATTGAAGGCTCTCTTCTTCTTATTTTCTCCCATTCTCTTTGTTTTAATACATGTAAGGCTCATACATCCAATTAATGATATAAAAATGGATGGAGTCCTATTAAACACCAATTAGAGAGCTAGTTTTTAGATAATTAGATTTGTTTTATTATTTTAGAAGCATATGATTGCATAAAGATATCTCTCACTCTTAGCATAATTTGAGGAGAAAATTTCTTATAAATTTAGTAATGTAACATGTATTCTAGTCCATCATTATTTTGTAATAATATATTCTTTTGGTGATCACATTTGGAGTGTAGTGATTCTTTCCTAAGTGTGTTATATTTTGTGGATGTATGTTCATAGAATATAATTGAACCAAGAGTTTATTGCATTATTTATGGTTGTGCAATCTTTTAATTCTGGTGTTTGCTATGGTTTTATGAATTCCACTAACCTACTTAGTTCAAGAAGAGATCATCATCTTTTTCCTACATAACTTTTCATCTCACCTAAGAAAACCTTTTGTGGCCTTGCAATTCGATGAAAAGTGAAATATCTTATGGTTACTGAGTTTCCATCGATGATTACATCAATGGAATTAAGGAAGTGCTCCTCTATTTTTATTGGTTACCTATTGATCTTTTTGAAAGCTTAACTTGCAAAAATTTTGTTACCATAGTCTATGTCCATTAGGATTTTACTTTCATGTTATTTTCTTAAACTTCTTGTTACCCTATCTCTATTATTTGCTTTACTAACCCCTTGGTTAAATTAGGAATTCATATAGTTTCATTTTTATATTGCATTCATCATGAAACAAAAAATACAAAAATACATTTCTTTTTGTGTGTTAACTCTTTCAAAGCAATAAATAGATTTTACATCTTATCCAAAGTTATTAGAACTAGCAAAGGCCTCCTCATGAACATTCACATTTATCTTCAACTGAGCAGATTCAAGTAGGTCACAAGATCACCCAAAACCTTGGAGTTGATCCTCAAATCAGCTTTTCAAGTGAGGAGTTTGAAAGGATTATTGTCATTAAGCATCATGCAAAATGATAGATCAACAATATGTAGGAGATGACATAGTGGAAATGAAAGAAGCTTGGTATAAAAGTAAAGCTACACATGTATTATCTTACAAAACTAAGCATCTTTTCTCACTTATTTTGGAAGATATTTATCATGCCATTTATAGCACCACAATGTAACTTGATAATTATAAAAAGAAAGCAAGCTTGGTAGGCTATAAGAAATCAACTAAATTGAGACATAAAAATATTATCTTAGCCAATGACATGAGGGAAAAGGGTGTTGTAAGAGTGAGTGTGTGTTGAGAGATGCATTTGTTCATGAGGAAGAACCCAATAGGAGTGATGATGTGGTTAGAGACTATCATGGAAGATACAAGACTCAAATCATTTTGCATGTGAATGTCAATGTAATGGGAAATTTCAAGGTTTTGGATGGTGGCTATGAGAAGGGATTTGAATTTGGAAGTTATGTGAATGGACATTCATATTACATAAATTGGCATTAGAATGAGTGAAATATCTAGGCAGAACAATGAGTTGAATGTTTGGATTTGTTAGTGAAGCTAAGTTTGTGAGGTGTAAATTCCACAAGATGCAAGATAGAAAACAAGTGGACTTTCATGGATGCCAAAAAAATTGGTCCACAATCTTAAGTGAGAAGTCCAAGATTTCCAACAAAGATAGGGAGAGAGGTAGAAAAGGGGCTCATGGTTAAGGAAACATTAGTGTGAGTTGTGGTAGCATTGTGTAGTGGGCTCAAAGAAACACCTTGATAGCAACCCATATGTACTCCATTTAATGGGAGTGAATTTTAACATCAAAGAACATAGCAAAAGTAGGTGAAAGATCTTTGTTCTAGCTTGTTCCTAGACATTTCCATGGGACATGGAAATCTTTCAACTTTGGGAGTATGGTGCAGAGGCACCTCGACATCCTCGACATTTTGAACAATGTGACAAATTTTGTCATAAATATAAGTCTTCACCAAGAAGACACCTAAAATTTAAGGGAACATGATTTATAATAGTTAAATTTTTCATGTATTAATGTTATTAATTATGTTGTAATGGATTATTCGAATGTACATGGGTAGGTAGATGATTTGAGTTTTATAACTACCCAACTACTCCAAGAATCACTAATTCTTCTTTTAAAAGAAGTTCAATGTCATTGATTCTAGGAGAGAGTGACTTGAGGAAATATTAGAAAGTAATCATCTCTCTAGATGAAGGCTAGAGAGCCACATATATTATACATTAGTTAGCACTTTAATAATATATCTTAGTTGTACTTATATTTGCAATTTTGTGTTTGTCTTCTTTTTTTGTATTCAATTTTTAAAATTTGATGCTTTGAGAGCATGAGTATGATGTTGAAATGGAGAATGAGATGGGTATTGAAATCTAATAGAAAATGGAAGAGTCCAAGTCTTGGAGTAAGGATAACTCATTTAAAGGAATTGAGTGTCTTAATGAAATCGATGTGTAGTGAATGGAATATGGCATTCTTAATATGTTAGAGCTCCCTTCCTCAGTTTCCATGTGTTGACATGCATTTCTTTTGTATTGAAAACTATTGTGTTAACCTGATAATGGGATAAAAATTAGGTGGCTAATGACTAATGGAGATAGATCGAGAGGAAATTTGATTAAAAGGGTGAGAGAATGGTTGGAAGATGAATACATAGCTAATGGATTTTGTTTTATAATGAAAAAGGTGGCAACATATATGCAGGAGATGACATGGTGGAAAAGGAAGAAGCTTCGTATGCAAGTAAAGTCACATGTGAAGTATCTTACTACACTAAGAATTTTATCTTGCCCAATTTGGAAGAAATTCATCATGCCATTTAGAATGATTATGATATTAATAAGGAGGAGCACCACAATAGGACCCAATAATTATAAAAGGAAAGCAAGTTTGGTAGGCTATAAGTAATCAACCAACTCAAGACACAATAATCTTTTTTTAGCCAATGACATGAGGGAAAAGGGTGTTGTAAGAGTGAGTGTGTGTTGAGAAATACATTTTTTCACAAGGAAGAACCTAATAAGAGTGATGATGTAGTTAGAGACTATCATGGAAGGTATAAGACTCGAATCATTTTACATGTGAATTGACATAACGGGTAGTTTCAAGGTTTTGGACAATGGTTATGAGAAGGGATTGGAATTTGGAAGTTATGTGAATGATATACATGCATATGACGTCAGTTGTTAGGTCAGCCTCTATTAAAAGGACTTCAATACAAACTTTTAACAATGATTAGAAATAAAATACTAGGATTTGGATTTGTATGATTACAACTCACTTTGCAAGTTTAGATCACTATTCGATTCATGTGTTAATTCACTAATAAGATTTCCACTATCATCATTTTTCTTGATTAGCTTGGAAACCCTTCAAGCAATAAATCTTCTCCTTGCAATAAAACTTAAGCCATCTTCTTAGATTTCACTTATCAATATTAGCAGCATATGCACAAGCAATATCCTTTAGCTTCACATTCACACTTGTGCATCTCTAATCAAAATTCTTCTATATGTGCCCCACACTCACATTCTTCTCTCATTGAGTTTGGCTCAATATCTATTTAAATAGATAATTCTTTCTTTTCCATTTTCGATAATCATTGTAGATCTTGGGGTTTATGGTCAGGTTCAACATGATTCATTGTATCTATCCACCTTCTTCATCATCCTCTGGAAACTTCTTTGGAGTATATGTTAGCTATTTACCTAATCCTCACATTGAATTTAATGACCCAAATCATCAATCTTATCTTCAACATGGTTTACATCTCCCAAGAAATAAATTGAGTCGAATAGGAGTTATAATTTCCTTGAATTCATTCTCAACACTGTTACTCAATAATCACTAAGTTCTGACACTCAGTCATCACTTAAGCACTTGGTCACTATAAAAATTCTAGCTTAGCATCAACTATCTTGCTCAATCAACACTAGATTTTCTTGTCACTTACTTTGGCTCAGTTGACCCTAGCATCACTCAACATTCCTTAACCTTTTACTCTATTTCTCAGCTTAGTTTAACTTTCTTGATATAGACAATTACTATGTCTTATCAAATTCTAACTAATCAAATGTCCACTATAGATTCCTTTTCATAACTCAACCTTTCCTCTAGGTGTTATTGTTATGATAAATTTTCCAAATGCTCTTCATCAATAAAATAGATATGACATTTGGATTAGGTAGCAATATGTCTTATTAGTAGATTTGACATCAACAAAAAACTAGCAATTTTTCTAATTGTAAGTTTCCAACACTTGGAGGCTGAAACTTGGAACAATTGTACATTACAATACCATCATTATGAATCAAAAATTGGGACATCTTGAAAGTTTTTAGGTTTAATGATATGACATCCCCAAAATGAATGTCTATAGGCATACATACTACAATGTAGAAAACATGAATAGTTTGCATATGAATTTGGCTTTGAAAACTCATCAGACAAATAATTTATGATTTGAGACTTGGGAGACATGTTTAGTCATATAGAGCAAGTACAAGAAACAAATAGTAAATTTTGAAAATAAATTGCTCAAATGTTATGAGCTTTCAAAGGTGACCCTTCAAAATCTACTGCACTTAACAATCTTGAGATTTGAATAAATTGCAATTGAAACACCTTGGTAAAATGGGAAAAATAAATTCATTACAATCTAAAAATGAGAAAAGTGGATATTTGGCATGTATAAAATACATGGTAATACTTAGATTTCACTAATCTTAAATAATGTTTAAAATTGAAGTCCACAAAGTGGGTAACTTGAAGTTTTTGGAAAAGTGCAGAATGCAAATTTATAAAAAACCCCTTCAATCGGACACATACAAAATAGATCAAAATTTAAATATATGTTATTTGGTAAGCATTAAATGAATCCAAAATTTGATAATTCATAACACTTAACATGGCTTAAAATAATTAATAGAAAAGTAGGCATGTTCAACTTGTTTTGTACTTCGACAATAATGCATATTAATAAACTACCTAAACTTGAACTTTACAAAACCACTCAATCTAAAGGTATGGGTTGGAAATGAACATATGAGATATGTTAGAAATATATAATACTAAGAGGGGGGTATGAATCAGTATTCTGCAAAATTTTTCCCACAATTTGATATTATTAATTAATTTACAACATGCATATTAAGTAAACCAATAATGTTGAATATTAAATAAAACCATACATAAAGAGAAATCATAACACCATTATTTATTAACTAGGGAAACCCTATCCTAGGAAAATGATGCAGAGCCCTCTGTATTTATCTTCAAGAAATATTAACTCAACTCAAGGGATTCACAATAGGCTGGTACACCCTCAAGGAACCAAGAACATCTCAAAGATTACAACAAAGAACCCTGACATTATACACTGATAAAGACAACATCTTCACTCACACAATCAGATTTCTATGTCTGATTGCATTGTTCATAACTCCAGTTCTAAATATCTTCTTGAAAAACCCTTTGGAGGAATTGTTATAAATTATTAATTATAAAACATATCCAAATATGAGACCAATAAAATAAGCAGATTATAAATTATGTACTCTAAACCAAGACCCATTTTCTCTGTCATAAACCAGAACCAAAACTGGTAACCCTTCCTAGGGCATCACATAACGTTCACAAAAAAAATTAAAATAACCCCAAAACAATTCTAAATCATCCATTAGTGAGTCTAGTTTCCAAATCTATAAGCTATTAATTTATCCAAAACATAAATCAATGTATAAGCACAAATCTTTACCCGCAACACCATTGAAGGCATTTAAAAACCAGTTTTCACTCAAATCTTCATAAATTTCACAAATCTATATAAAAACAACCCAAACTAAAAAGAAATAAAATTAAATTCATGTATATTTCCAATGAATATTTTTAGAGGTCTTTATTTTCCAAATTATTCCTGTACCAAACGTTTCAATCTGACTGTAGTTGGGCATTCTCAAATCTGTAATTTACAAGCTTTACCAAAACCTGCATAACTTCTTCATTTCTAAATGAAACAAATCCAAACCAAAGACAAAATAAATTTTATTCACTTATCTTATCCAAATATACAAAATTTACATGGTTTACAGGCTGTACATGGTCGTACAAGGCTTGGAACCAACACTAAAACAGAAAACCAATCAAAATAACAACTTAGGATATTACCAAATTTGTTTCAAAATGCATCTATTCCTTTCCTTAATGCTTTGGTTCAACCTTACATACAGTTTTATAAATTTTTTGGTTGGTTATAACTTCCAAACCACCCTTTAAACCAACTCATTACATTCTTTTGACCTTTTTGCATTCTTGACAATGTTTTATGCATTTTATGCATTTTTTTACATTACAACTTTCATACAAACCCAACCTAGACCAACATTATGACTCAAATGAATTTAGATGGATGTCAATAGATCCATTCACCAATTAAATAAATATTTTTACATTATTTATCATATTAAGACCTCCTTTGACAACTTATTACAAATGGCTTCTCTAGCTTTTATATCTTTGTCTTCTTGAAATTTAGGTGCCTCTGTACCATACTCCCAACCTTGAAAAGTTTCCAAGTCCCTTGGAAACATGGAATGAATAACCTGCAAGAAAAAATATTAGATCAAAATCCTCATCTTTTCCTTTGCCTCTTCATGCCTTTATCACCATCATCTTTTCCCTTAAGGACACAGGACTGTCCTCAAAATCATCTTCTCAAATACTCCTTTTAGTGGAGCATTAATGGCTGCAACTTCCACAGTGCTTTATCAGTAAGAGATCCATCTTTCCTATTCCTGCTTCAAACTCACCACAAATAACTCTCCCCTATGCCTCACCTAGGAGTCCTCCTCTTTGCCTCTCTCCCTAGTCTCTTGGCAATCAACTAGACCAATCCATGGCCCTTGACCATTCATCTTACCCAACAATAGATCCTGGAAGATGCCTCACCTTCTTTGTGCCATGCACCTTCTACCTAGCTTTATCTCCATTGGAGAATGGTTATGATAGACCTTCTCTTGTCGACCCATACATCCCAACCTTCATGTGCAGCAAGATGGATAAGCACCTACAACCAAAACTCATCAACAAAACAGATACAAATTCTTCAAGGTCCTGGTGTGGATTGCCTTCCTTGGTGCTCTACCCACACACTCAAGATCTTCAAGCTCTGATACCAATCTGATGCAGAGCCCTCTGTATTTATCTTCAATAAATCTTAATTCAACTCAAGGGATTCACAATATGCTGGTACACCCTCAAGGAACCAAGAACATCTCAAAGATTACAACAAAGAACCCTGACATTATACACTGATAAAGACAACATCTTCACTCGCACAATCAGATTGCTATGTCTGATTGCATTGTTCATAACTCCAGTTCTAAATATCTTCTTGAAAAACCCTTCAGTTTAATTGTTCTAAATTAGTAATTATAAAACATATCCAAATATGAGACCAATAAAATAAGCAGATTATAAATTATGTACTCTGAACCAAGACCCATTTTCTCTGTCATAAACCAGAACCAAAACTGGTAACCCTTCCTAGGGCATCACATAACGTTCACAAAAAAAATTCAAATAACCCAAAACCAATTCCAAATCATCCATTTGTGAGTCTAGTTTCCAAATCTGTAAGCCATTAATTTATCTAATACATAAATCAATGAATAAGCACAAATCTTTGCCTGCAACACCATTGAAGGCATTTAAAAACCAGTTTTCACTCAAATCTTCATAACTTTCACAAATCTATATAAAAACAACCCAATCCAAAAGGAAATGAAATTTAATTCATGTATCTTTCCAATGAATATTTTTAGAGGTCTTTATTTTTCAAATTATTCCTGTACCAAATGTTTCAATCTGACTATAGTTGGACATTCTCAAATCTGTAATTTACAAGCTTTGCCAAAACCTACATAACTTCTTCATTTCTAAATGAAACAAATCCAAACCAAAGCCAAAAGAAATTTTATTCACTTATCTTATCCAAATATACAAAATTTACCTGGTTTCCAAGCTGTACATGGTAATACAAGACCTGGAAGCAACACTAAAATAGAAAACCAATCAAAATAACAACTTAGAATATTACCAAATTTTTTTCAAAATGTATCTATTCCTTTCCTTAATGGTTTGGTTCGACCTTACATACATTTTTATAGATTTTTTGGTTGGTTATAACTTCCAAACCACCCTTTAAACCAACCCATTACATTCTTTTGACCCTTTTGCATTCTTGACAATGTTTTATGCATTTTATGCATTTTTTTACATTACAACTTTCATACAAACCCAACCTAGACCAACATTATGACTCAAATGACTTTAGATGGATGTCAATAGATCCATTCACCAATTAAATAAATATTTTTACATTATTTATCATATTAAGACCTCCTTTGACAACTTATTACAAATGGCTTCTCTAGCTTTTATATCTTTGTCTTCTTGAAATTTAGGTGCCTCTGCACCAGAAAAACTCTGATGGGATGGAACCCATAGAATGATCTACCCTATTAGGAGTCTATAAATCACATATAGTGTCTCAATCTTTGTTAGAGGACTAGGCCCTATTAAAAGCCTCAACCCTATTAGGAGTTTTTATTACAATTACAACTATATACAAGAAGAGCCCACTACCCTAACATAATATTATACAATATAGTGCCTTTAAACAAAAGATATAGATACAAAAACCTCTTTACTATTGACTACTATACTTTGCATAGCCTAATCTGACATCAGAATTTGCATCACAAGACATTGATATTGTAGAACAAGATTTAGTATGCAAAGAACATTAACAATAAAGTAAAAATTCACAAACTAAAACTAAATTCACATATATGTTTAGACAAAGAAAAGCAAACAAGAAGTGCAAACCTCAAAAGAGAAAACACTCCATGCTTTCTTGATTTTGTAGATGTGTCCTTTGATGTGGATGTATGCTCAATTGCTTGCCCAATTGCTTCAATGGTGGAGATGGGTAATGGAAAATTGGTAGCCTTGTGAGCTCTCAATTTGGCATTATAAGGTTAAGATTGATGACTTTGGTTCTCAAAATAGCATGGTAACTTTAGCTCAAAGATTGTGATTGAAATGTCTTGGTATGGGATTCAATTTATAAGCTAAGGGCTTGAGGGATGGAGGGCTAAGATGCAAGGAGAGATGAAGGCTTAAGGAGGGCTAGGATGCACTCAAAGGAGAGCACATGGATTGTGCTTGTTTAGCACCAATGAGAAGGTGAAACTTTTCACAAGGAGGATGAGTGTGAGAGGGTAGGGTAAAGGGTTGGTTTAAGGCATGATGAGTGGGTTTGAGTATGTAAGAGAGATGTAAGAGGAATAAGTGTCGAAGAGGGAAGAGTGTGGAAGAGGGATGTAAGAGTCATGAGTGGGCTTGTAAGAGTCTTTTATAGTTTGTAAGAGCACTCATGACTTGGTGGTTGGGATTTTTGAGGGGAGACTTTGATTTGGTTTAGGAAAGTCTTAAACTTGCTTAGGGAATGTGACAACATTAGGGGGTGGATTAGGCTTGGGTTTAGGATTAGATTAAGGATGTTAGAGATGTGCAAGTGGATGGAATTAATGAGGGTGGGTGAGTTAGTGGCTAAGCTTGGTTAGTATGGGTGGATGGGGTGGATTAGGTTAAATGGAGGATTAGGGATAAGTTAGGGGTTTTTAGATTTGAGGATTTTATTTATCAAATAGATTTATTTAATAAATGGAGATTTTTGGAATTAGATAGGAGAAAAGGATTAATTGATAAATAATAGGTTATTTGATTTATCAATTAGGACTATAGATAATTAATTAAATTAATCAGCTAGGGGATGGCAAAGGATTAATTAAATAGAAATTTAATTAATGATGCCTTTAGAGATAACTAAATAGGATTACCAAAGTGGTGTAATCAAATTTAGGTGTCTACAGATATAAGTTCTCATGTTATATACATAGTTCACATACACATAATATACTTCACTTATCAAATATAGCATATATCACATATCTCCTTACTTTTCATAAAATAACTCTTTACTTATACTATTTCCTTTGACAAAAATTTTGTATAGTCGGCTTGATGCAATCACATGTTATGCTAGGGTAAACATGTAGGATGTTGGCTCTGCATAAATAAGTAATTATTTTATGACCAAAATAATTCCTTAACACTTTATTCCTTTGTTTTGTTCCACTATTTTCTATTGAGCATATTGTCTTTACTAATATTTTCCTTGTAACTTTGTTTATAGCATCCATACTGATATGCACACTTAGGTATGTCATCATGACACTCTGATATACCTTCACTTAACTTTTTGCATGCCAAATATATATGTATATCTCCATTGCTAGTGAAACTATCTAATACTCAGACAAATTTCTATCTTTGACTATAGAATCTTCAACAATATATTCTACCATCTTATCTTGAGATATATATTTCCATAAATGAAAACCCTAACTCATCCTACCTAGCCATATTTCCAACAATCTCCCAATTTGGCATTGATGGCAACATATGAGAAAATTAGCTAAGTCCCAAAAATGTTATACAAATCAACAATAAACACAAAAGGAAACTCCTTAAAACTAACCTTCAAAACTTCAAAATTTTGTTCATAACTTGGATCATTACATATCATATTACCATCTTCCTTATCTCTCCTATTACAATGATTTCCTATATACATAGCTAAGCTCCTCCTTACATAATATACATCATCAACTTATACAATTTTCTTACATTCTTCTCCCCTTTGACATCAATGAAAAAGGTGTCAAGATCTGTTTACATGTCAAAAAAAAAAAGTGTTTCACTATCTCCTCTTAGGCTAGTAAGTCAAACATAATACTAGTTGGGGGGGGCGGCGGGGGGAGGGGTGAATCAATATTCTACAAACTTTTTCCCATAATTAGATACTATTAATTACTTTACAATATGCATATAAAAGTAAAACAATAATGTTTAATAGTAAACAAAACAATACACAAAGATAACTCATAACACCATTATTTGTTAACTATGGAAACCCTAGCCCTAGTGGGGATGACACCCATAGAATGATCCACTTAAATAGAAGAATCTTGTTAAGGATATTGACCCTATTAGGAGTATGTAAATTACATATAGTGTCCCAGTCCTTGTTAGAGCACTAAACCCTATTAAAAGGATCAATCCTATTAGGAGTTGGTATTACCATTACAATTGTATGCAAGAAGAGCCCACTACCATAACATGCAATTGTAAAATATAGTGCCTTTATACAAAAGAGATAGATACAAAAACTTCTTTACTATTGACTATTGTACTTCACATAGCCTAATCTGACATCAGAATTCACATCACAAATCACTCATATAATTTTGCATGTCATATACATAGTTCACATACACATCATATACTTCAAATTCTTAGATATAACATATATCACACATCATCTTACTTCACATAAAATAACTCTTTACTTATACTATTTCCTTTCACAAAACTCTTGTATAGTCGAGTTGATACAATCACACATTATGATAACTTAGGGTAAAAATTTAGGATGTCATCCTACATAAATAAGTAATTATTTTATAACTGAAATAATTCCTTAACACTTTATTCCTTTGTTCTATTGTACTCTATTTTGTTCAGGATATTGCCTTTATTGGTATTTGGCCTATAACTTTTTCCAAACTATGCATACTAATATGTGCACTTAGGTAAGTCATCATGAAACTTTGTTATACCTTTCCCTAACTTTTCATATGCAAAATATCTATGTAGCCTTCGCTATACCAAAAAAAATCTCTACAGTACTAGTGAACTATTTAATACTTCAACAATTTTCTATCTTTGATTATAGAATCTTCAATAGTATATTATGCTATCTTATCTTGAGATATACATTTCCATAAATGACAACCCTAACTCATCCTACCAAGCGATATTTCCAACAAGATAAATGTGAACAGAAAAACATACCTTTTAGCTAATGAGACATGAAAACTCATAAGCTACCTGAATTGAATGCCAAAACATGACATCTCATTTAATGCACAAAGGGACTACACAAATTTCAACATAGTAATCTCAATAATTTGAGAGTACCAAAGTAGGAAACATTAAGAAAAAAAATATGGGGTAGCTAAGGGAAATCCTAGGCTAGCTAGGTGTAGGGGAGTGATAAGAAATAATTAAGGTTGAAGCATTGCAGTAGTGACTCTCACCTTGGGATCTTAGACTAACCATATCAATGAGAAAATCACCACTCTCTAGATAACCAAATGGGAAAAAAACCAAGATATATCTAAAAATTTGTTATAAGGAGATTCTATGAATATTGTTAATTTCTTAAAAGGAATTATAAAACTTTCGTAGAATATAGAAAACATTGTTAAGGAAACTAAAGATATCCTTAACTCTTTGGATTTCTATTAAATTACTCATGTGTATCATGAATCTAATACGGTGGATGATGCCATAGCCAATGTGACTATGAGGTGTCAAGGGATTGTGACATGACAAGGTGATGGCAACCTTCCTAACAATGTCATATCATGCATTAATTATGACTTAATGAAGGACAAAGAAGGAATAATTATTAGAAAGGATAGACATGCTTAGAAAGGATGTTTATCTAATTTTGAGATGTAAGGCTTTTGGAGTTTGTGGGACTTTCTACTATATAAGCAGCTACAAGGGTAGTTTTTGTGTGAGAAGGGAAAAAATGAAAAAATGTAAGAGTCGAGCAAGACAAGGCTTGATAGGTTAGCCAAAGGGAGCATTTGTGAAGTTTGGATGCATAGTATGGGATGTGTGGATTCATGCTTGGTTGTGGCTATTGATTTAAAGACTTCCATGGTTGTATTGCAATGGTGTTTTTGCTAAATAATACATAGTGATGTATGCTTTTGGAGGCTGAGTTTTTTTTCCCTCAATGAGGGTTTCTATAATGCCCCGCCCAGAGATCTTTGGAACAAGGACTCAATATGAGCCAAGATATATATTTTTAAAAACAAGTATGAATGAACATGAAAACATCATATAGGGATCACAAATATCACAATGGAAGACTTAATTGGCAATCTCAGCAACCAAAAAATCTCTAGATACCAAAACCAAATATACACACTTAAATCAATGACAAAAATCCATGATAAAAGGACCTAGAAATCTCCAATCTATCAAAGCATGACAACACTAACATTCCTAAAGGGTACTCAAAATTCCAAATTATGCTCTCTAAAAAATAGCAGGGATACCCTCTATTTTTCATGTGAGAGAAATTACAACTGACAGTATCACATAAGGAAGTACCTCTTTGCATGACAAAGTACACCAAGACACACAAGGAAATGCCAAGACTAGTAGTTAAAACCACTACATTGGTGTTGAGGTTCACACGAGGAAGTGCTAGGAACCACCTGAGGAAATGCAAGGCCTTGCATGAAACTTCCATAATCTTGCATAAGGAAGTATAATCTCATGCAAGGAACCATAATAGCACCCCAGTAAAACATAGTATAAAAAGCTAGCAAATATAATTCCTCCACATCGAGGAGTACCAGATCCACAAATCAAGGCTTAGACACTTGAACACAAGAAATAGAACACCATGCAATAAGGACTAGAATAAAACTATCCATCTAATCCATAACATTGTCAAAAATTGGGTCCAAATTTACTAGTGATATCAATTAAAAAGGTTTAGGTGGGTAAAATTGTAGAAGGAATTTAAAAAAAGAAAATCTAATCCCATATTGGTCAAAATTTTGACCAACACGAGCTTAATTTTGAAATGAAAAATCATTTTTGATTTCAATGTTGAGTACACAAAGGAGCTGGAGCTATGAACCTTGGGTCAACCCATGCTAGTGCTACTTTCTTTCCTACTGTTGGCTCCTTGTTTGGAACACTAGACTCTCCATCTCTTGCATCCAGCTCTAAATCTTGTGAAATGATTCTTCTCAATCATCTGTAGCTGAACCTCATCAATTGGTTGAGGTAAAAAGTTTTGCTACATATTATGAATAACAATTTACCCTTGATAGCGAGGAGACTAATTTTATCTCTACATGGATTTCCTTAAATCATTTTTACAGTCATCTAAAACCCCTATTTTATCTCTACATGGATTTATTATAAATCTATTTTATCACTCTCTCTTCCCCACATGCTAGTAGGAATGCCTCAAAGATAGTTTTTTCTCAGTGGTTATCTACTTCAGTTCAAGTGGCATAGGGAAACAAAAGCCACCCTTCCATTGAATAGCTTTAATTTTGGCAAAAGTAGAGAGGATGCCAACTCTGCACATACTACAATAACCTCTTCCATTTAATGAAATTTTTTGGTAACTTTCTTCATGTTACATAATGTAAAATGTTCAAAACATCTTTTTATATATGTTTTCAAGTTACTGTAGTGTTGCTAATGGTTTCACAACAAGGCTATGAGATTTTATATAAATTTTCTATAGCATGGCTAATGATACTTCCTTAGTATAAATTTAGACCTTCTGAAATACTTTGCATGATACGTCAAGTATACAAACACCATTCAAAAGTTTTGTAAAATCAAGAAGTAACATTTTCTCTTGAAGATCACTCCTAGGTTTTGGAAGGAAAAATTCAACAATGATTTTGTAAAATGCTCATACTAATAGTTTTCCCCATGATAGTGAGAAAATTCTAATGAATTTTGTTATGTCCCTCATATTTATCATGTTTAGCCCTTTATTAATAGGAATATTGACTTGAATGTTTAAGAATGATGAAAGATCATATTTTTTAATAAGAAACTTGTATGTTATATTAGCTTATTCGATGGAAATTCTTAGTATGGATAGGAACATTGACTTGAGTGTTGAAGAAAGAGAATCAAATAATTTTCTTTTATAAATTTATTGGCTACTACAGAAATTGTTACCCATTTTGCCTTCTGCAAAAATTTGAACTTTGAATGCAAACCCTACCCAATGGTCACCTTCCATTTTTAATAGTATTTAAAATGCTTGGGAAATACAATAAATAAATAAAATGATCAAACCTTCTTATTTCCTGCAACTTTTCGCACCATCAGATCTTGCCTAGATCCATAGTGGGTGCTTTCTCACATTCTCCAAATGCACAAATTTTACATAATGCATGTAAGCACCATTGCAATGTGTGACAAGTGGGTCCATTTTCTCATGTGGTCCATAGAGAGCAACAAGGTGGCTGGTGAGCTGGCAGTTTGATTGGCGCCAACTTTCCCACATTTTGTCTTTTGTCAGACCTTCTGACAATGTGAGCAAGCACCTTGGTGACACATGTCCATATGAAATCAAGGTAGATATTCATAGAAGTTTAGAAGGCATGTGTTATGAGCACTATCAAATCTCCTAGAATTAGTGGCTGGCACATGCCTGCAATAAGGATTGTGAGGAAGTTTTAAAATGTGGGTATGCACCCTTGCAACATGTGGCTAATGTGATGTCATGGGCCCACCTTTTTTAGAGGGTGATAACAACTCATCCTCCATGGCAGTTGTTAGGTGAGTCATAGTGCAATGAAGGTATCTCATTGGTCTATCCAACTAACTAGGTATACTGTCATGTAAGATTATGATCACCATAGATTCAAATCAGATCAAGGGCTGGCACTTCCCTACAAGATGAGGATGCAAGGACTTTAAGGAATGTGAACATGTGCCTCACTTTCATGTGTCCTTGTGGCATTAGGTTTGTTTTATATACCATAGGGTGAGACCAGGTTGTTGAGTTGGGTCACTAAGGTGTATGTTGGGTGCCTCGTGGCCCCAAAAATTTTGAGGGGGAAAATTCAATCTTATAAGGATCTTTCACAGTCGCCGATCTTGTAGAGATTGATGACCAATGCTTCCCTACAATATAAAGATGCGAGCTGATTACATAATGTAGGAAAGTTCCCGAAGGACACATGTCCTTATGGGCCTGACCAAGGTATTAATGATGAAGGCAACGGGGTTAGGGATGAGCAATTTATAGTTACATTGTGGTCAGGGTTTGAGGAGGTGGTGTAGTTAGTTAAAAGATATGGTAACCTGCATAGAGACTCTGTGGAGTGGAAAAAAAATAAAATTCATTGGCCCACATGGTCTATTCTGATCCTAGGGTTTAGTTGACTTGCTGACCCTACTAATTCATGAGCCAAAAAATGAAGAGAGATCAAATTTTCCTGGGCAATCTGATCCATGTGATCAATACCAACCACTCTTGGATGAATGCTAAACTTAGTGAATGAGGGAGAATGCTCCACCACCTCTGATTTGATCCATCTACTTGGTCAGACAATTTAATGGCACTGTTTCTATCTTCTCAGGGCTCTGTTCCAACAAATATCAGATATCATTGCATCTAGATCTATGCTCAAATCAGATTTTCTTTAGATCTCCATGTTTATTCTCTGTAGGGCTTAATGGCAGTGGTTGTAGAGTAATTTTAGTTGGAAAATAACTCAGTTATTTCTGAGCTATAAAAGCAATTTTTTTTATATTTTGAAAAGGTCGACTCTTCTTTGTTTTCTCTAATATTGCTCTGTAACTTCAGTGTAAACTCCCTTTTCCTTTGAACTGTATGACATTCTACCTTATCTCCTTCAGCCATTGATGTAAAGAGAAAGAATTATTTTCCTCTCATTGGTGTATTGTATAGATCTACAATCTTCCATGACTATATCTCTTTTGGCCTATGAATGGTATATAAGTGAATCCTCTCTTTCCTTGTATCATTCATTTGGGTTTCTTGATCTGCATGTGATTGTTAGATTAAAGCAATTTTGAATGTGTATATCTTTTGGTGTCATGATGGTTCAATAGTGTATGTATGGGTAGATATTGGTTTGAACACTCTATTTTGGCCCATCACACCCCTAGGTTAGAGTAGGTAGATTTTCTTTCATGCATTCCTTCTCCCTTTTCCTCTCCAAGGGTAGTTAGGTGCACCCTAATAGTAAAGAAAGTCGGCCTCCTCCAGAGAATTAACCTCACAGTTCAAGCCCCAAAGCTTGGAGGTTGTTTCCACGTTTCACAAGGTTGTCCTTAGGTCAAAACTTTGGAGAATGGTGCAAAATTTTGTGACAAAAGTTTTTGGCACACCTAGTGGGACAATATTTAGAAGATTTGAAGTCTACTGGTGTCAAAAGGGAGATTTCAAGATTAATACTGAGGACATAGTACTAGATATGGTATTCAAGCCTTCAAGAGGCTCATTCTTCAAGTACTTGGCAACTCTAAGCTTCAAAAATGATCCGGTTCTAGACCAAAGTTGTAGTAGCTCATGTCTAAAGCTGAAACAAGGGCATCTTCTAGAGGTAAATTTCAGTACCAAGAGCTTTCATTTTCAAATCCTAGAAGAAAGAAGACTAGAGTATCTCTATCACCAATTAGGAGTGCAATAGCAACAAATACACCTGCAAGATCTATCTCTACTCCTCCTACTATTAGATCTTAGCCTAGATTACCATCAGTACATATCAATAGATCACGGGTCTATATGGCACAGCCTAGAGCCCATAATTTTGCCACTTTTAATGGTGTAAGTCCTCTTTTATTGGCTCAAAGACATGACATACCAATAGCTACACTCAAAGTATACTAGAATTTACTGGTGAAACTTCTATCTCTCCCTTAGAACACATTCAAGAAGTTGCAAATGTTTGTAATATCATGGTATTATAGAGGATGATGTTGCAGTTAGACTTCTAGCCTCATCCTTGAAAGGAAAAGCACTATAGTGGTATAGAGGTTTGGCTAATGGTTCTATAGCAGATTGGGATGGATTAGGAGCAAGACTATGTAAACACTTTGAGGACAAAAGTGACCATTTGTCACTTTTAGAACAATTGACTAGTATAAAAAGAGCCCCCCATGAATGTATGACTGATTTCAATGATAGATTTCAAAAGACATGGGATAGAATAACTACTTCGATAAAACCTACTCCTAGTAATGTCATCTTGCATTACCTCAAAGCTTTTAATAGTGACATTGCCACTACAATCCAAACTATGGGAGGAGATACCTTTCCTAATGCCTATGACATAGAAATAAAGTCAAAAAAATCCTAATACAAGGAGGTAAGCCAACTCCAAGGTCTCCCATGCCTTTCTTTCCTAATGTTCCAATCCACCAACTGAAAAATGGCTCCTCTTTCCACAACTTCCACATCAGAATCCCCTGCTCTAGTCCCTCAAGCTTCCACATCTTCAAACAAAATAGATGAAATCAAGGAGATGATGCAATCTATGATATTGAACATAGATAAGAGATTGCAAAGCCAAAAGAAGAAGCTGCAGGATAGCTTCTCTATGATACAAAAAGTGATCAACAAGGTGGTGACTTTAGAGAGACAGCAAACTCAAGGTAGTAAGGCTCATCAATTATAGCATCAAACTATGAATAGTGGTAGGCCTCCAAATCATAATTATGGGAACAATTTTTTTGATTAGAATAGGTAGAATAGCCATGATTCAACCTCAAATGTAAACCAAAGCAAGGCCATAGTCCCATAAAACAACATGGCCCAAGATCAAGATTTTTGTCCCTCTTGTAACTACTCCTATGCTCATTGCATGTGTCATAATGCTAAATCTTATTTGGCTTGGACTATCCAAGAGCCTATAGCAAGACAATCATATAGGGAGGACCAATTCAAAGATGCCTTGTATATGCAAGGACAAGGTGATTTCTCCTTTATGAATCATCAGGTGGAGGAACATTGTAATGTAAACTAGGATTCCATTGCTCACAACACTAGGAGAAAAAGAAGAGCTATTGAAGATGTTACCAATCCTCCTCCCAATTAGGCCTCAACTTCAAATGCAATACCTCACGAGCAAGTAGTAAATGATCAATCAAATACCCTTCAGCAACAAAGGTGAAATAATGGTAGAAAAGATGTAAGTGGTCCTCAGTTTGTTCCATCTCAACCTCATACAAATGCAGCCCCCAAGGTTTCTACCAAATTACCTACTGCACCATTCAGTTTGGTAGAACAAATGAAGAAGACAAATGTGAATATTTCCATGTGGGATGTTGTTGCTACTATACCCATGCAAACGAGGTTGCTACAGCAAGAATTGGAAAGTATTGAACCAAAGGATTAGCCACCCAGGATGGAAAGTGCCACAAGCCTAGTACAACCATCAAAGGAGGCAAAAAAAAGTAAAAAGGTTAGACCCCCTCCATTTTATGTTTCTTTAATTGTAGGGGATAAACTAGTCTACAATTGTATGATTGATTTAGGGGCTAGTAGTTCAGTGATGCCTAGGTGTGTTGCTGATGCTTTGGGAATGAAATGTGAGCCCATTGTAGGGATGTGTTACAGTTGGATGGTAGTACTATAAAGACTGTAGGGATCCTTAGGAATGTGGAAATGGCCCTACATGCATGCTCTAGTTGTACTATAACTCAAGATATATTCGTTGTTGAAGTCAAGATGCATTTTTTCATCTATCTATCAAGAGATTTTACTGCCCAAATTGGTGGTTAGATATCTTCTAATTGGTCATATATATATTTTAGAACAAGATTTGGGGCCAAAGCTTCGATTAGACTAGAGCCTCTAGCCCTCCATCATACCAAACCCTACACCCCTAATCTCATCAACATGAATTGCACTATCCTAGAAATGGATGAGAATGACATAGTGAATGAGCCTACTACTTCCCTAGTAGAGATACCTTATTTTCTCTTAAATGAATGGGCTAATGCATATCAATTTGATCCTATGTCAAAAACCCTTGAGACAAGCCTCAATACATATTGTATATTGGAAAAATATGCTCTAGTTACCAATCTTGTAGAGACTAAAGAAGATGTGAGTGGGATATGGAGTATGTACTTTGATGGATCAAGGAATAAGAATGGATCAGGGGCTAGTGTGGTGTTGGCTTCTCCTACACAAGTAAGGTACTACTTCTCCTTTAGGCTCCACTTTAGTTGCACTAATAATGTGGCCAAGTATGAATCCTTGATTAGGGTCTCCTACTTGCTCATAAAAGAGGAATTAGAGCCTAAAGTGTATATGGAGATAGTGAGTTGGTGGTTAATCAAGTGAGAAATTAGAATATCACCAAGAATAGTTTGCTCAAGTCTTATAAACATAGGGTATGGGATCTGCTTGAGGGTTTTAATGCATTTAACATTCAAAGCATCCCTAGAAAAGGAAATAGACATGCTGATAGGCTTGCAGCAATAGGTGTGTCTCATGATGTGCTAGGGAATCTTGAGGAGAAGAAGAGGCAAAAAATTAGGATGTTGGTAAGGCTTGCCATCCCTAACAACAACATCCATTCACAAATGTTTGAATCTGATGAACAAATTGTAAGCTTCTTGCAAAATGAAGTAGAATTTTTAGGTAAAAACCAATCGAGACTGCAGGATTATTATGGTGATCAAATCATTAACCTCAATTCTAAAAAAAATCCTAAGGGTCTCATTACCTTAGAGAGTGTTTTCAATCCTAATTACCAAGTGAGAGGCAGAGTTATGAACTTAGTTGCTAATGAAGATGATCACACCCTAGTCATGGTTGCTGATGGAAAATCCTTAAACATGGGGAAGGTATGTTATGAGATTGAGCAAGAGAGTTTTATTCATCTATGTCAAGAATTTAATGATGTATTTGCCTAGACGTATGATGATTTAAAGGGTTTTGACCCAAGGTTGTTTCAGCATACCATAGATTTAATTGATAATCTTAAACCAGTAAGACAAAAATAGAGGCTAGTGAATCCTAAAATTGAACCCTTAATGAGAAAAGAGCTATCCAAATTGATTAGGGCCAATATTATTTTCCCCATCAAGAACTCATCATGGGTAGCAAACCTCATCCCTATTAGGAAGAAGAATGGAGAAATTAGATTGTGTGTGGACTTTAGGGACCTTAACCAAGCTTCTCTTAAAGATCACCATCCTCTCCCTTCCATGGAGCAAATTTTGTCCAAGGTTACTAGTTCAAAGAGGTTTTCATTTCTTGGTGGATTTTTTGGCTACAATCAGGTGCTGGTCAAAGAGTCTGTTAGGTACAAGACTGCATTCACTACCAAATGGGGTACTTATGCTTATTGTAAGATGCCGTTTGGGCTAACTAATGTAGGTGCTACATTTCAGAAGACAATGGAGATGGGCTTCAAAAACATGATTGAAAGGTTTGTATTAGTTTACCTTGATGATATCACAGTATATTCAAAGAGTGTAGAAGATCATTTTGATCATTTAAGACAGGTGTTCTCAAGGTGTAGAGAGTTTGGGATATCCCTCAACTCAAGCAAGTGTGTCTTTGCTACCAATCAAGGAAATTTATTAGGACACATTGTATCTAAGGATGGTTTAACCATTGATCTAGAAAGAACAAAAGCAATACTTGCTCTCCCTCTTCCTAAACATAAGAAAGGGTTGCAAAGTTTCCTCGGTAGGATAAATTTTGTGAGAAGATTTATCCCTAATCTTGCTACCATGGTAAAACCCATTACATCTATGCTTAAGAAAAGTATGGTTTTTGCATGGACCAAGGAAGGGAAGGAAATATTTGAAGAGATCAAGGTAGCCATAGCCTCAGCCCCTACTCTCATTAATCCAAACTTTGAAAAGGATTTCATCCTTTATAACCTAGGTGGTGAGTTAAGCATTTCTGGGGTCTTGACTCAAACAAATGATAAAGATGAAGAGTAGCACATAGCCTTCTTTAGTGAAGGGCTTAAAGAGTATGAAGATAAATATAGCTATGTAGAGAAGAAAGCCCTTGTGGTCATCAAAGCTTTAAATAAGTTTAGACACCTCCTGTCTCATAATAAAATTCATTTGTTAGTACTCCATGCCAGTGTGAAAGATTTCCTTTTGAGAAAAGATATTAGTGAGAAGAGAGCTGGTTGGATTACTTAAGTAATGGAATATGATGTTGACATCCAGATTACCAAGATGGTAAGAGGGAAAGGGTTGTGTAAATGAATGATATAATCTTAGGAATTAGATGGGGAGGTTGCTATGATACTAACAGAGCAACAAGAAGGAAGAAATGATGACCCAAGGAATTGGATGGATGATATGAAGAATTTCTTATTAGGCAATGGATATCCTCAAGGGTTAGATAGAACTAAAAGAAGATAGTATAGATTATAATCAATCCCTTATGTCATAATTGATGGTATCCTTTTCAAGAGAGATTTTAATGGAGCCCTTTTAAGATGCATTGACATAGACCAAGCTAAAAGAATTATCAAAGAGCTTCATGATGGTCCTAATGGTCATCACTTCTTAGTAAGCACAACTACAATGAAGATCATGAGAGTTGGTTACTACTGGCCATCCTTGTTCCATGACTATCATAGGTATGTGAGGAAGTGTGAAAAATGTGCCTTCTTCTCTGGTAAGCAAAAGCTTGCAGCTCTTCCTCTTCATCCCATTCAGGTGGACTAGCCTTTTTCTCAATGGGAATTGGATTTCATAGGCCCTATAAATCCTCCTTCTAGTTCTAGTCATAAATGGATTTTAGCTGCTATAGATTACTTTACTAGATGGATAGAGGTAGTTGTATTAAAAGATGCCACATAATCTTTAGTTTTTGAGTTCCTTGATGGAATTGTGACTAGGTTTGGTGCCCCTTCAACCATTATTTCAAATAATGCAAAATCTTTTGTGGGAGCTCAGATTTTTGCATGGGTAGTTGACCATAATATCTACTTGAGCACATCCTCTAACTACTATCCTCAAGGCAATGGTTTGGCTGAGTCATCCAACAAAAGAAACTGATGAGGATTATCAAAAGAACTATAGAGGATAACCAAAGGTGTTGGCATCAAAAATTGAGAAATGTATAGTGGGCTAACAGACTAAAACCTAAGAGGTCAATAGGGAATTCACCATTTATGTTGGTATATGGCAGAGAAGCAAGGAGTCCCATCCCTAGAACTAGCTCATCAGCTAGAGCTAATTGAAGATGATGCCATGACAATAAGAATGGTAGAGCTAATGGAGCTGGAAGAGAAAAGAGGTCAGGCCATGCAAACCCTAGAAATACATCAGCAGTAGGTGAAAAGGAGCTTTGACAAAAGGGCTAGGGTTAGAACCTTTAGAGAGGGTGATTTAGTTTTGAAATGGGATGCAAATAGGGAAAAATAAGGGATACACTCAAAATTTGAAGCACTATGGAGTGGTCCCTATCTGATTGTCAGTTGCAAGCAGGCTAATGCTTTCAATTAAACAAGCCTGGTGGTGAAATTTTTCCTATCCCAGTTAATGGTATCTATCTCAAACAATGTTTTTGATAGGGATTGAAGTTTCCTATACATATTAGAGTAGTTTTCTTTCTGTTGGTTTCCTACTTTCCAAGAAGTGCATGAGCACATGTTTTTTGCTAAGTTTGTAGAGTTGTAGAGACAAAGTTTTAATGTTTTTCTACTGCAGAGGTGGGGTTAGGGTTTTATGATGCACTAATCTACAATTTTAATGACTCTATAGCCCAATGGATGCATAAGGTCATTGGTCATACACATAGTTGGCTTGTGTCCCCTCTGAGTTGTGATAAATGTTACCCATTTTGCCTCCCACCAAAAATTTGAACTTTGAATGCAAACCCCTCCCAACGATCACCTTCCCTTTTTAATAGTATTTAAAATTCCTGGGAAATACAAAAAATAAATAAAATGATCAAACCTTCTCCTTTCTTGCAACTTTTCGCATTGTCACATCTTGTCTAGATCCATGGTGGGTGCTTTCTTGCATTCTCCAAATGCATGACATTTACATAATGCAGGTAAGCACCATAACAATGCATGGCAAGTGGGTCTTTTTTCTCTTGTGGGTTGCGGAGAGCAACAAGGTGGCTAGTGAGCTAGCAGTTTGATTGACGCCCACATTCCCACATTTTGTCTTTTGTTAGACCTTTTGACAATGCAAGCAAGCACCTTCATGACACATGTCCATATGACATCAAGGTAGATATTCAAAAAAGTTTAGAAGGCACATGTTATGAGCACTGTCAAATCTCCTAGGATCAGTGGCTGGCGCGTACCCGCAATAAGGAGTTGCGAGGAAGTTTAAAAATGGGGGTATACACCCTTATGAAACTTGGCTAATGTGACGTTGTGGGCTTGCCTTTTTTAGAGGGTGATAATAGCTCATCCTCCATTGCAATTTTTAGGTGAGTTAGAGTACAAAAAAGGCATCTCATTGGTCCATCCAACTGACTAAGTATACAGTCACGTAAGATTCTAATCACTATAGATTCAAATCAGATCAAGGGTTGGCACTTCCCCACAAGATGAAGGTGCAAGGACATTAAGGAATGTGAGCATGTTCCTTGCTACTATGTGTCCTTATGGGGTTGGGTTTGTTCTATATGCCACAAGGTGAGACCAAGGTGGTACTAGGTTGCTGAGTTGGGTCGTTAAGGTGTATGCTGAGTGTCTCATGGGCCAAAAAATTTTGAGGGGGAAAATGCAATCTTATAAGGATCTTTCATGATCGTCAATCTTGTAGAAATCAATGACTAGCACTTCCCCAAAATATAAAGATGTGAGGTGATTAAGTAATGTGGGAAAGTGCCCAAAGGACATGTGTCCTTGTGAGCTCATCCAAGGTTTTAACATTGAAGGCAACACAGTTAGGGTTGAGTGAATTGTAGTTACATCGTGGTTAGAGTTTGAGGAGGTGGCACAGTTAGTTAAAAGATATGGTCAACCATGTGGAGACTATATGGAGTGGCAAAAAAAAAGAAGGTCATTGGCCCATGTGGTCTATTCTGATCATAGGGTTTAGTTGACTTGTTGACCCTACTAATTTATGAGCCAAAAAATGAAAAGAGATCAAATTTTCTCATGCGATCTGATCCCTGTGATTAATGCCAACCACTCTTGGATGAATGCTAAACTTATTGAATGAGGGAGAATGCTCTACCACCTCTAATCCAATCCATATACTTGGTTAGAAAATTTAATGGCATCATTTCTATCTTCTCAGGGCCCTGTTCCAACAAAGATCAGATATCATTGCATTTGGATTTGTGCTCAAATTAGATTTTCTTTAGATCTCAATGATTATTCTCTATAGGGCTTAATGGCAGTGGTTGTAGAGTAATTTCAGTTGGAAAATATCTTAGTTATGCCTGACCTATAAAGGCAAATTTTTGTAGATTTTGAAAAGGTTGACTCTTCTCAGTTTTCTCTGATATTGCTGTGCAACTTCAATGTAAATTCCCTTTGCCTCTGAACTGTATGACATTCTACCTTATCTCCTTCAACCATTGATGTAAAGTGCAAGAAATATTTGTCTCTCATTGGTGTATTGTATAGATCTACAATCTTGCATGACTTTATCTCTTTTGGCCTATGAATAGTATATAAGTGAATCCTCTCTTTCCTTGTGTCATTCATTTGGGTTTCTTGATTTGCATGTGATTGTTAGATTAAAGCAAGTCTAAATGTGTAAATATTTTGGTGTCATGATGGTTCAATACTGTATGTATGGGTAGAGATTGGTTTGAACACTCTATTTTGATGCATCACCCCCCTAGGTTAGAGTAGGTAGATTTTCTTTCATGCATTCCTTCTCCCTTTTCCTCTCCAAGAGTAGTTAGGTGCACCTTGATAGTAAAGGAAGCCAACCTTCTCTAGAGACTCAACCTCACAGTTCAAGTCCCATAGCTTGGAGGTTGTTTCCATGTTTCACAAGGTTTTCCTTAGGTAAAAACTTTGGACAAGGGTGCAAACTTTTTTGACAACAGAAACTCTTATCTAGTTTATTGATTTTATCTTGTGGTGTGGGTTTTATTGATAGAGATATACTCTATTACTAATTCTTAGCTCTTAGATTTTAGGTTTACCCTTTTAGTAATTTTGAGTCTACTTGTTTTTTTTATATTAAAACACTATTTGTTTAGCTTTCTTATTGTCTCTTCATTTTTCACAAGTTTTGTCTTTTTCTTGATACTCCCTTGCCAATCATTTCTTAATCTGAACTTTACACTTTCATTCACCAAGTTTCATCATTTGTGAACTTTAATAGGATTTATTTGAGCTTTGATCTTCATATTTAGATAACTTAGTGTGAGAATTACTATATTTGTCATCTCAGATTTTAATAGACATAAATTTCCCTCCACCAAACATGCATCTCTTTTGGATCTTTGTTTATAAGAAAAGCCCAAATGATAGTCTTAAACTTGAGTTGATCTTTTATGCATTCAAAGTGCTGATTTTATGCATCAATAGAGTTATCAAATTTCACACCAAAGCCTTGCTTACTTTATATGAGAACTCAACAATTAAAAACTGCTTTCATTCTAAAATGAGATTTTCAATTATTTGGTTTAGAAATGGAAAGATTTAGGATGGTAAATAGTGAGAAGGAATATCTAATGTCCTACAATTCACTGTCATATGCTCTATCCAAACTTAATGAATTCATTAGGAATATTGCTACTACCTATTTTTGCCCCTGCCAAAATTTGAATTCAAACACTTGAGACCTCCAAATGGCCACTTACCATCTTTAGTATTATTTAAATGCCCAAGAAATATATAAAAAATAAAATGATTAGACTTTCTATTTTCTTGCAACTTTTCGCACCATCAAATCTTTGGTGATTTATAGTGGGTGCTTTCTCGCATTTTCAAAACAAACAACCATCAAACATTGTGAGGAAGCCCCTTTGAGATGCATGATAGGTGGGTCCATCTTCTTTTGTGGGCCACAAAGGGAAGAGGTCTTGGTCTAGTTGGCATTCTGGTTGGCACCCACTTTCCTACATTCCATGTTTTGTTAGACTTCCTAACAATGTGGGCAAGTGCTAGGTTGCCACGTGTTCTCATGGACCCAAAGGAATAAAAGCTAAAGTTGCAATGATGTCACATGTTCCCAGTTATACCTTCCACCATCAGATCTTCAAGGATCAATGGCTGGCATATACCAGTAATAAGGAGTTCTGAGGAAATTAAACAATGTGGGTATGTGCCCTTGTGATGCATGGCATGGTGTGATTTTAGGGGCCCACTCTTCTTAGGAGAAATAAATAAATTCTATCATGGCACTTGTTAGAACATGTGGGTTTAAAAGGGTGATATTCTATTGAGTAGCAAGATCCATAGTTCAATGCAAACAGATCAAGGGCTAGCACTTCCTCGCATTATGAAGATGCAGGGATGTTAAGGAATATGGGCAAGCACCTCACTGCCACATGTCCTTTTGGGGTTGAGTTTGTTCCATATGCCATAGAGTGATACCAAGGTGGTGCCAGGTTGCTGAGTTGGATACCAAGTTGTGTTGAGTGTTTGTGTTCCTAAAATTTTTAGTAGGGTAGGCACAATGTAATGAGGATCTTCACGATCATTGATCTTGCAGAGATCAATGATTGGAAATTTTTTGAAATATGGAGATGCAAGGTAATTAAGAAATGTAGGGAAGCGCATGAAGGACATGTGTCCTTGTGGGCTCAAGGAGATACATTACAGCTAATGCAACATAGTTAAGGCTGGTAGTTGGGAGACCACCATAGTTAGGGTTCTTAGGAGGTGGCACAGTCAATTATAAAGATGTGGTCAAACTTAGGAAGACCTTGCAAGGTGGTGAAAAAATAAAAGGCTATTTTCCCACATGGATTATCATGGTGGAAAAGTTCAGTTGACTTGTTGACTTTGCTGATTCACGAGCTAGAAATGAAGGAGATTGAAGTTTATTGCACGTTTTGATCCTCATAATCAATGCCAACCACTCCAAAATGAATGCTGAGTCTAGTAAATAGTGAGAGAACACTCCACCACCTTGGTTCATCCATCTACTTAGTCAAAATGGTTTAATGGTCTCGTTTCTATCAGAGCCCTATTTCAACTAAATATCAGGTTTCATTGTATCTGAATCTGTACCCAGATAAGATTTTCTCTAGATCCTTATCAAGACTTAATGGAAGTAGTTATGGAGTAACTTCAAAGAAAATATCCTAGTTATGCCTGAACTATAAAGAAATTTTTTGTAGATTTTGTTCTAGTTGACCCTTCTCTGATTTCTTTGATATTGCTCTACAATTTCACTGTAAATTCCCTTTGTCTCTAAACTATATGACATTCTACCTTATCTCCTTCAACCATTGATGTAAAGTGCAAGAACTATTTTCCTCTCATTTGTGTATTGTGGAGATCTACAATCTTGCATGACTATATCTCTTTTTTCTTATGAATGGTATATAAGTGAAACCTCTCTTTCCTTGTGTCATTCATTTGGGTTTTCTGATCTACATGATATTGTTAGATTATTGCAAGTCTGGATGTGTATATCTTTTGGTGTCATGATGGTTCAATAGTGCATGCATTAGTAGATATTGGTTTGAACACTCTATTTTGGTGCATCACCCCCTTAGGTTAGAATAGGTAGGTTTTCTTTCATGCATTCCTTCTCCCTTTTCCTCTCCAAGAGTAGTTAGGTGCACCCTAATAGTAAAGGAAGCCGGCCTTCTCTAGAGACTCAATCTCATAGTTCAAGTCCCATAGCTTGGAGGTTGTTTCCATGTTTCAAAAGGTTGTCCTTAGCTAAAAAATTTGGACAAGGGTGCAAACCTTTGTGACAACATTTTTTGGCATGCCTAGTGGGACAAGATTTAGAAAATTTCAAGTCTATTGGTGTCAAAAGGAAGATTTCAAGATTAATACTGAGGAGATAGTACTAGCTTTGATGTTCAAGCCTTCAAGAGGCTCATTCTTCAAGTACTTGGTGACTCTAATCTTGAAATACATTTGGTTCCAGACCAAAGCTATAGTAATTCATGCCCAAAGTTGAAACAAGGGCATCTTCTAGAGGTAGATTTTAGTACCAAGAGCTTTCATTTTCAAATCCTAGAAGAAGGAAGGTTAGAGTATCTTTATCACTAGTTAGGAGTGTAATAGTAACAAATACACCTGCAAGATCTATCTCTACTCCTCCTGCTATTAGATCTCAGCCTTGATTGCCATCAGCACATATCAATAGATCACTTGTCTATATGGCATAGCCTAGGGCTCATGCTTTTTCCACCTTTAATTTTGGAAGTCCTCTTTTGTTGGCCCAAAGACATGACATACCAATAGTTGCAATCAAAAGTATACTAGAATTTACTAGTGAAACTTCTATCTCTCCCTTAGAACACATTCAAGAAGTTACAAATGTCTGTAATATCCATGGTATTACAAAGGATGATGTTGCAGTTAGGCTTCTAGCCTCATCCTTGAAAGGAAAAGCACTACAATGGTATAGAGGTCTGGCTCATGGTTCTATAGTAGATTGGGATAAATTAGGAGCAAGACTATTCAAACACTTTGAGGAAAAAAGTTACCATTTGTCACTTTTAGAACAATTGACTACTATAAAAAGAGCCCCCCATGAATGTATGATTGATTTCAAAAGTCATGGGATAGAATAACTACTTCAGTAAAACCTACCCTTGGTAATTCCTTCTTGCATTACCTTAGAGCTTTTAACAATGATATTGCTATTACAATCCAAACTATGGGAGGAGATACCTTGCCTAATGCTTATGACATAGCAATAAAGTCAAAAAAATCCTAATACAAGGAGGTAAGCTAGGTCCAAGGCCTCCTATTCCTTTCTTCCTTGATGTTCCAAACCACCAACCAAAAATGGCTCCTCTTCCCACAACTTCGACATCAAAATCCCTTGCTCTAGTCCCTCAAGCTTCCACATCTTCAAATGGAATGGATGAAATGAAGGAAATGATGCAATCTATGATGTTGAACATAGATAAAAGATTGCAGGGCCAAGAGAAGAAGCTGGAGGATAGCTTCTTTGTGATGCAAAAAGTGAGCAACAAGGTGGTGACTTTAGAGAGATAGCAAGCTCAAGGTACTAAGGCTCATCAATTGCAACATCAAACTCTAAAAAATGGTAGGCCTCCAAATCATAATTATGGGAATAATTCTTTTGATCAAAATAGGTAGAATAGCCATGCTTCAACCTCAAATGTAAACCAAAGCAAGGCCATAGTTCCTTAAAACAACATGGCCCAAGATTAGGATTTTTGTCCCTCTTATAACTACTCCTATGCTTGTTGCATGTGTCAGAAGGCTAAATTTTATTTGGCTCTGGCCATCCAAGAGCCTGCAACAAGATAATCATACAAGGAGGACCAATTTAAAGATGTCTCGTATATGCAAGGACAAGGTGATTGCTCCCTTATGAATAATTAGGTGGAGGAACATTGTAATGTAAACTAGGATTCCATTGCTCACAACACTAGGAGAAAAAGAAGACCTATTGAAGATGCTCCCCCTCCTCCTCCTAATCAGGCCTCAACTTCAAATGCAAGACCTCATGAACAAGCAATAAATGATCAATCAAATACCTTTCAACAGCAAAGGCAAAATAATGGTAGAAAGGATGTAAGTGATCCTCAGGTTGTTCCATCTCAACCTCCTACAAATGCAGCTCCCAAGGCTTCTACTGAAACACCTACTATGCCATTCAGTGTGGTAGAAAAAATGAAGAAGACAAATGTGAATATTTCCATGTGGAATGTTGTTGCTACTATACCCATGCAAAAGAGGTTGATGCAGCAAGAATTGGAAAGTATTGAACCAAAGGGTCAGCCACCTAGCATGGAAAGTGCCACAACCCCAGTATAGCCATCAATGGAGGATGAAAAAAGTAAAAATGTTAGACCCCCTCCATTTTATGTTTCTCTAATTGTAGGGGATAAATTAGTCCACAATTGCATGATTGATTCATGGGCTAGTAGTTTAGTGATGCCTAGGTGTGTTGCAGATGCTTTGGAAATGAAATATAAGACCATTGTTAAGGATGTATTACAATTGGATGGTAGTATTTTTAAGACTATAGGGATCCTTAGGAATAAGTAAATGGCCCTACATGCATGCCTTGGTTGTACTATAACTCAAGATATATATGTTGCTGAAGTCAAGCCACATTTTGCCATCTATCTGTCAAGAGACTTCACTGCCTAATAGGTGGTTACATATCTTCTTATTGGTCATATATGTCTTTTAGAACAAGATATGGGACCAAATCTTCAATCAGAGCAGAGCCTCTAGCCCTCCATCATACTAAATCCTACACCTCTAACCTCATCAACATGAACTACACTATCCTAGAAATGGATGAGAATGACATAATAAATGAGCCTACTACTTCCCTAGTAGAGATACCTAATTTTCTCTTAAATAAATGGGTTAATGCATATCAATTTGATCCTATTCTAGAAACCCTTGACACAGGTCTCAGTACATATTGTATATTAGAGAAGGATGCTCTAGTTCCCAATCTTGTGGAGACTAAAGAAGATGAGTGAGATATGGAGTATGTATTTTGATGGATCAAGAAATAAGAATGGATCAGGGGCTGGTGTGATGTTGATTTATCCTACACAAGTAAGGTACTACTTCTCCTTTAGGATCCAATTTAGTTGCACTAATAATGTGGCCAAGTATGAATCCTTGGTTCAGGGTCTCCTACTTGCTCAAAAAAGAGGAATTCAAGCTTTAAGTGTATATGGAGATAGTGAGTTGTTGGTTAATCAAGTGATAAATTAGAATATCACCAAGAAGAGTTTGCTCAAGTCTTATAAACATAGGGTATGGGATTTTCTTGAGGGTTTCAATGCATTTAATATTCAAAGTATCACTAGAAAAGAAAATAGACATGTTGATAGACTTGTAGCAATAGGTGCCTCTCATGATGTGCCAACGAATTTTGAGGAGAAGAAGAAGCAACAAATAAAAATGTTAGTAAGGCCTACCATCCTTGAAAACAACATCCATTGGAAAGTGTTTGAATTTGATCAATAAATTGTAAGATTCTTGCATAATGAAGTATAATTTTCAGATAGAAACTAGTCAAGACTACACGATTAGTATGGTGATCAAATCATTAATCTTAGTTCCAAAAAATTTCCTAAGGGTCTCATTACCTTAGAGAGTGTTTTCAATCCTTATAACCAAGCAAGAGGTAGAGTCATGAACCTAGCTATTGACAAAGATGATCACACCCAAGTCACAGTTGCTAATGGAAAATCCATAAACATGGCGAAGGTATGTTTTGAGATTGAGCAAGAAAGTTTAATTCATCTATTTCAAGAATTTAATGATGTATTTTCCTAGACATATGATGATTTAAAGGGTTTTTACCCAAGGTTGTTTCAGCATACCATAGATTTAATTGATAATGTCAAACCAATAAGAAAAAAAATAGAGGCCAGTGAATCCCAAAATTGAATCCTTAATGAGAAAGGAGCTATCCAAATTGATTGAGTCCAATATAATTTTCCCCATCAAGCACTTGTCATGGGTAGAAAACCTTGTTACTATTAGGAAGAAGAATGGATAAATTAGATTGTGTGTGGACTTTAGGGACCTTAACCAAGCTTCCCTTAAAGATCACCATCCTCTCCCTTCCATGGAGTAGATTTTGTCCAAGGTCAAGGGTTCAAAGAGGTTTTCATTTCTTGATGGATTTTCTAGCTACAATCAAGTGCTAGTCAAAGATTATCGTAGATACAAGACTCCATTTACCACCAAATGGGGTACCTATACTTATTGTAAGATGCCATTTGGGATAACCTATGCATGTGCCACGTTTAGAAGGAAATGGAGATGGCCTTCAAAAATGTGACTGAAAAGTTTGTATTAGTTTACCTTGATGATATCACAACATATTCAAAGAATGTAGAAGATCATTTTGATCATTAAAGATAGGTGTTCTCAAGGTGTAGAGATTTTGGGGTATCCCTTAACTCAAGCAAGTGTGTCTTTTCTACCAATCAAGAAAAATTATTAGGAAACATTGTCTCTAAGAATGGTTTAACCATTGATCTAGAAAGAACAAAAGCAATACTTTCTCTTCGTCTTCCTAAACATAAGAAAGGGGTGCAAATTTTCCTCGGTAGGATAAATTTTGTGAGAAGATTTATCCCTAATCTTGCTACCATCGTAAAACCCCTTAAAACTATGCTCAAGAAAAGTATGGTCTTTGCATGGACCAAGGAAGGGAAGGAAAGTTTTAAAGAGATTAAGGTAGCCATAGCCTCAAACCCTACTCTCGTTAATCCATGTTTTGAAAAGGATTTTATTTTTATACCCTTGGTGGTGAGTCAAGCATTTTCACTATTTTGACTTAAACAAATGATAAAGATGAAGAGTAGCCCATAGCCTTCTTTAGAGAAGGGCTTAAAGAGTATGGAGACAAATATAGCTATGTAGAGAAGCAAGACCTTGAAGTCATTAGAGCTTTAAAGAAATTTAGACACCTCCTGTCTCATAATAAAATTCATTTGTTAGTACCCCATGCCAAATTTGAAGGATTTCCTTTTGAGCAAAGATATTACTGAGAAGACAGTTGTTTGGATTACTAAAGTAATGGAATATGATGTTGACATCTAGATCACCAAGCTGGTAAGAGGGAAAGGGTTATGTAAATAGATGATATCATATTAGGAACCATATGAGGAAGTCACTATGATACTAATGGAGCAACAAGAGAAAAGAAATGATGACCCAAGGAATTGGATGGATGATATGAAGAATTTCTTATTAGGCAATGGATATCCTCAAGGATTAGATAGAACTAAAAGGAGATAGCATAGATTATGGTCAATTCCTTATGTCATAGTTGATGGTATCCTTTTTAGGAAAGATTTTAATGGAGCCCTATTAAGATGCATTGACATGGACCAAGCTGAAAGAATGATCAAAGAGCTTCATGATGGTCCTGATGGTGGTCACTTCTTAGCAAGGACAACTGCAATGAAGATCATGAGGGCTAGTTACTATTGGCCATCCCTATTCTATGATTATCGTAGGTATGTGAGGAAGTGTCAAAAATGTGCCTTCTTCTCTAGTAAGAAAAGCATTGCAACTCTTCATCTTCATCCCATTCAGGTGGACCGTCCTTTTGCTCAATGGGGATTGGATTTCAGAGGCCCTATCAATCCTTCTTCTAGTTTTGGTCACAAATGGATTTTAGCTGCTACAGACTACCTCACCAGATGGACAGAGGTAGTTGCATTGAAGGATGCCACATAATGTTTAGTTGTTGAGTTCCTTGATGGAATTGTGACTAGCTTTGGTGCCCCTTCAACCATTATTTTAGATAATGAAAAATCTTTTGTAGGAGCTCAAATTTGTGCATGGGTATTTGACCATAATATCTACTTGAGCACATCCTCAAACTACTATCCTCAAGGAAATGGTTTGGCTGAGTCATCCAACAAAAACTTGATCAGGATTTTGAAAAGAACTATCAAGGATAACCAAAGGTTTTGACATCAAAAGTTGAGGACTGCACTGTGGGCTGACAAAATAACGCCTAAGAGATCAATAGGAAATTCACCATTTTTGTTGTTATATGGCAAAGAAGCAAGGCTCTCAATTTTATTAGAATTCCCATCCCTAGAGCTAGCTCATCAGCTAGAGATAATTGAAGATGATGCCATGATAGTAAGAATGGTAGAGCTAATGGAGCTGGAAGAGAAAAGAAGTCAAGCCATACATATCCTAGAAACACATCAGCAATAGGTGAAATGAAGCTTTGACAAGAAGGCTAGGGTTAGAATCTTTAGAGAGGATGATTTGGTTTTGAAATGGGATGTAGATAAGGAAAAACCAAGAAGACACTCAAAATTTGATGCACTATGGAGTGGTCCCTATCTGATTGTCAGCTGCAAATAGGCCAATGCTTTTCAATCAAGCAAGTCTAGTAGTGAAGTTTTTCCTATCCCAGTCAATGGGATCTATCTCAAACCATGTTTCTAATAGAGGTTGAGGTTTCATGTACATAGGTAGCTTAGTTTTCTTCCTGTTGGTTTCCTGCTTTCCAAGAAGTGCATGAGCACATGTATTTTGATGCGGTCAAAGTTGTAGAGACAGATTTTTAGGGTTTTGTTCTCACAAAGGTAGGGTTAGGGATTCATAATGCATGAGATCCACATTTTTTATGACTCTATAGCCCAATGGATGCATAAGGCCAATGGTCACACACATAGCTGGCTTGTATGCCCTCTGACTCACTAGAGATGTTACCTATTTTTGCCCCTGCCAACGACCACTTACCATGTTTAGTATTATTTAAATGCCTAGGAAACACAAAAAATAAAAATGATTAGACTTTATGTTTTCCTACAACTTACGTTCATGATGCGTGGCAGGTGGGTTCATCTTCTTTTGTGGGCCACAGATAGAAGAGGTCTTAGTCTAGTTGGCATTCTAGTTGGCACTTGCATTCCCACATTTCGTGTTTTGTTAAACTTCCTAACAATGTGGGCAAGTGCTAGGTTGCCACGTGTTCTTGTGGGCAAAAAGGAATAAAAGCTAAAGTTGTAGTGATGTCACATGTTCCCAGTTATACCTTCCACTATCAGATCTTAAAGGATCAATGGCTGGTGTACACCTGCAATAAGGAGTTGTGAGGAAATTAAATAATGTGGGTATGTGCCCTTGTGATGCATGGCATGGTGTGACATCAAGAGCCTGCTCTTCTCAGGAGAAATATATAATTTTTTTCATGGAACTTGTTAGAACACATGGGTTTGAAAAGGTGATATTCTATTAAGTAGCAAGATCCACTATTTAATGAAAATAGATCAAGGGCTGGCGCTTTCCTACATTATGAAGATTCAGGGTTGTTGAGGAATACGGGCAAGCGCATTGCTGCCACATGTCCTTGTGGGGTTAGGTTTGTTCCATATGTCGTAGGGTGATACCAAGGTGGTGCCAGGTTGCTAAGTTGGATGCCAGGTTGTGCTAAGTGTTCATGGGCCCAAAATTTTTAGTAGGGTAGGTACAATGTAATGAGGATCTTCATGATCATTGATCTTGTAGAGATCAAGGATCGGTGCTTTTCTACAATATGGAGATGTGAGGTAATTAAGCTATGCAGGGAAGCACCTAAAGGACACATGTCCTTGCAAGCTTGAGGAGATACATTATGGCTAATGTAGCATAGTTAAGACTAGTACTTAGGAGATCGCCACAGTCAGGGTTTTGAGGAGGTGGCATAGGTAGTTATAAAGATGTGGTCAAACTTGGGAAGACCTTGCGAGGTGGCAAAAAAATAAAAGGCTATTGGCCCACATGGCTCATCCTGGTGGCAGAGTTTGGTTGACTTGCTAACTTTGTTGATTCATGAGCTAGAAATGAAGGAGATCAAGTTTTGTTGCACCATTTGATCCTCATGATCAATTTCAACTACTCACGAATGAATGTTGAGTCTAGTAAATAGTGAGAGAACACTCCACCACTTCAGTTCATCCATCTACTTGGTCAGAATGGTTTAATGGTGTCATTTTTGTTAGAGCCCTATTTCAACTAAATATCAGGTTTCATTGTATCTGAATCTATACCCAAATTAGATTTTCTCTAGATCCTTATCGAGACTTAGTGGCAATGGTTGTGGAGTAACTTCAGAGAAAATATCTTAGTTATGCCTGAACTATAAAGGCAATTTTTGTAGATTTTTTTCTGGTTGACCCTTCTCTGACTTCTCTGATATTGCTTTGTAATTTCACTATAAATTTCCTTTGTCTCTGAACTATATGACATTCTACCTTATCTCCTTCAGCCATTGATATAAAGTGCAAGAACTATTTTTCTATCATTGGTGTATTGTCGAGATCTACAATCTTGCATGACTGTATCTCTTTTTGCCTATGAATGGTATATAAGTGAATCCTCTCTTTCCTTGTGTCATTCATTTGGGCTTTCTGATTTGCATGAGATTGTTAGATTAAAGCAAATATGGATGTGTATATCTTTTGGTGTCATCATGGTTCAATAATGCATGTATGGGAAAATATTGGTTTGAACACTCTATTTTGGTGCATCACCCCCTTAGGTTAGAATAGGTAGATTTTCTTTCATGCATTCCTTCTCCCTTTTCCTCTCCAAGAGTACTTAGGTGCACCCTAATAGTAAAAGAATCTGGCCTTCTCTAGAGAGTCAACTTCATAGTTCAAGTCTCATAGCTTGGAGGTTGTTTCCATGTTTCACAAGGTTATCCTTAGGTAAAAAATTTGGACAAGGGTGTAAACCTTTGTGACAACAGTTGCCATGCAATCAAAGGATGTTCCTTTTTTCGATCTCTATAGTTGTCAGCCTTGCACCATGTTAGTCTTATTTTTCCTCTATTGTTGTCAATAATATAGGGATATGACTAAGTGGTTTTTAGCATTTTTTTGAGTGAATTTAATGTGACTAAAGCCTATTAGCTTTGTTAAGTTCTTCATTGAATATTTTTCTATTGCAACTATCTCTTGTAATAGCATCATGATACCATGCTTGTGTCCTTGTCCTGCTCAATCATTCTTATTTGTACATGGGCTTGAATGTATTGGCATATCTATTGTTTTTTCAATATGCCTTCATTGTTGATCTTTGAATCTTTTGAATGCTTTTATTACCTGGGCTAAACAACCTAGAAGAGAGCCTGAGCATAGTTGAAAAGCTATTATTTAATCAGCTGCTGAACTATATGTGAATATGACATTTTTGGAAACCTTTATTGTTTCAATAGTGATTGAAATGCATGCATACCCTTTTTCTTGGAAGTCATATTTCATTTTATAAAGTTTTTATAACTACTAAAATAAAATAAATCAATATAATTATATAAAAATATATGGAATATGCCAACAGTTGTGATCCATGCCAACTGCAAACTATAACTATCTACTAAATGTAGCTATTCCACCATCAAAGGAGGAATTTTTAGCATATGTGAAACTAGAAAAAAATAGAAAGACCATTGGAAATATTAAATAATATTCTGCTAACTGAAGTCCCAATTTACACATCAAGAATTTCAAAATTATTAGATAATGTCTCTATTTAGAAGAGATAACATGATAGAAAGGATAATGGCTTCAAATAACCATTCTATTTAATTCCATAGTAATTGTTTTAATTTGCATTAGGTTATTGTTTACAATTCTAGGTGATACATGAGATTTACTTTGGGTGACGTTCTTGTTTAATAGGCTGAAGAGAATAACATTTACTACCCTTTTTCCTATTCCCAATGATGTAGTATATGAAAAAACATATTGATATCATTAATGATTAAATTTAGTGGTAGGGATTGACAAAAATTTAGTTAGTATAGTTTCTTACAAAAAGATAGATTAATAAAATGAAATTTCCATAGTTAGTGCTATTAATGTGATGATATTTCTAGATTTTAACTATGTGATAATTTTTACATCAATGTTTTGAATCATACACCATGATTCATCATCATGATGAGTGATAGCCAGAGAAGAAGATGGACTCATGGAGTATGGTCCAAAAATATTATTACAGTAGAAGATGAGTTTTAAAGAGAATTTAGGATAATGAAATTCAATATTGTTATTGCCAAGGAGAATTTGGTTTTGAATGCAAATAGTACTTAGCTAATTCTAATGAATTTTCTAGACCATGCTCTTGAAATTTCAAAGAGGATATCTAATAGTTATTTTGATACTTGTAAGTTGTAAATAATACCTTTCTGGTAAGTATATGACCATTCAAAGAAAAGTTTTCACTGTTGGAAATATTCAAGACTATGCTAGGTTACTAAGAGGAGAGGGGTGAATTAGTAACCTTAAAAACTTTACCAAATTTAGATGTTAATTGCAATAATCTAATTTCCATTTAATTCATTAAATCAGATCTAACTACATGCATGAGAAACTGAAAGCATAAAACATTTATAACACTTGAACACAATAATTTGGTGACCCAGAAACCTTCCAAATAGAAAGTAAAATTGGGGTGGGGATGACACCCACAAAACTTCAATATTGAAGCATAAAGTTGGCCTATTAAGGCTTACAATGATCACTTTTGATGATCTTTCCTATTAGGAGCAATTAGAACTACTAGGTCCACCTTGTTAGAGGTTTTACAAACATACAATGAAGTATGCACTTGATAAAGAGATTTGAGAAAAGACTATTAAGTCTAACTTGTTAAAGGATTTGGACTGGTTTACCTATTAGGATGAAATCGTAGATCTCTAACTTACAACTAGGTTGTTGATAGAGATTCTTTGAAGTGTTGATCACCTTTATGTGATAGATATGACTCTGTTGCCCCTTTACTAATATGGCCTTACAATACACTTTGTCTACCGATGATTCACATTTGCATGCCTCTATTTCACATTATTTTCACACTTACCTACTCTTTCATCATGTTGCCTTGGATATGATACAATACATTACATATATATATATATCAATCCAATTTACAAAATTAAAAAGTTGGCCAATATACAAGTTAACACCAATGTTACAAAGTCAAACCATATGTACATACTCAAGTTTTGAAGACTGACTTGGTGAAGTTCTAATACTTGACGTCCATTGTCACTACTCTGCATCATCATGCACTCGATAGAAGTAGAAGCTTAGTCCATACTAATCATCTCAATGTAGTCTTGAACTCAATTTACATTAGTGACTCAGTAGATACTTTGTAACTTGGTAGAAATTGCATTACTCATTTACCATGACTGCACTCAATAAACACTAATCATCACATAGCTTAGTTAACACTAACTTCACTTCACATGAACTGCTAGCTTGGTAGAAATTACAAAGCTTGGTAACCACTAAAATGCTCAGGTTGAACTATTGAACTTCACACTACCTGATTCTACTTAGTTTGAACTATTGCACTTCATACTAACTAAATTCTCTTGGTAACCATTGAAATGCTTGATAGGAACTGTAGAGCTCAATGGCCACTGAATTAAATGGCAAACACTATAGACTATTCAATGAGCTCTATAGCCATATAGAATCTAAATAAGTGTTGTTACAAATAAAAAACTTGACTAAATGTCAACAATCTCCCCCTTTGGCATTAGTGACAAAAGAACTTATCAACCAAAACTTATATACATCACAGTGTAGTACTAGCTCAATATGGTATACTATTTTTTTGAGATTTTTCAAAATGTCTTTGTAAGTATATACAGTATACTATATCTGCAAATGCTATATACACTTTTATTTCCTTTTCATGATTCTCCCCCATATAATATACATAGCATAATAAGTGTCTCTCCCCATATATACATACTAAGTGTCTCTCCCCCTTTTTGACAATAATGCCAAAGATTTATTCAAAACTTATTTACATGGAGACACCAATATAAGAAAGAAAATCAGAATGTGCCTTAAGAATAAGTGCTAAAGTCTTATCCCAGTTCTCTTGCAATATTTTGCACATATGTAGAGCAATTTTCACTTTTGCAAAGAGTTCTATCATGTGGTCTACAATGGAGAAGTTATTGTCATGAATCAATGTTTTGGAATAAGCAATATGCTTCTACATTGTATCCATGATGGGAAGGATTATATTATAAATATCTATCAGTGTAGACCAGATCCTCCCTTCTTCTCTCAACAACTCTACTTGCATATCTTATTAGAGTAAATAAATAAATAATTATTAATTATTTATTCTATTTACTTAAGCTTAGTTAGGTTAATGCATTTATTTAATATTTAGTATTTAATTCATGTAGTGATGAGTTGTTGATAACACAAGAGTTTGTTCCCTTCTAGCATGTTCCACCTTTTTGTGGAAGTGTGCTTAGTTGTCAACCTTATCTTCTACCACTTTCCAGCTTGTTCTACAAGCCTTCCATGAGGCCTTTATATTCGGGCTCTCTCTTTGTATTTTCTCAAGCATTTTTATTGTAAATACAATTTTCTTATTTTGCAATATATTCTCTCTCATGTCTATTTAGGGTTTTTCCCAAGCTCCACCTCTTCCTAATTGGTTTCCCTTCGACAAGTTATTTTACATTTAGGTGATCTTGGTGACTGCAAAGTTGGATTTCATTAACTCCTACATGGTATCAAAACCTCCCTGTTGTTGCTTTGTTGAAGGTTTTTTGAAGCTGCGATTTAGAGACACAAACCCTAGTTTGTTTGTGCATTTTTCATCAATCCAAGGGAAGAGCATTTTTTTGGAGCACTTTGGGCCCAAACAAATCCTGCCATTGGATTCAAAAGGCACTTTTCAGTTAGGATCCATATAAAATTTTCTAATTTTGGAGACAAGGCTCTGGGAGGAAATATTGTTTTAGGTGCAGGCCCTTTCGTACAGATCATATGAATGCATAGGCAATAAAAGAATTTAAAAAAGAAGGATTTTTGGCTACAGTTGAGTGGCCACTGCCATTGCCATGCAACATGTGCACCACTCATCGATCATTGCTACAGGGCTGCCACAAAACACCCACCATCGGCGGGCCACTCGACTGCTACCTCCATCGGTTCCTCCACCTTTGACATCTATTCCTCCACCTCCCAGTTTGGTGGTGCCACCTTCTACCTCTACTCCAATGGTTGTGCCTAGTCTATGTCCACATAAAATCTCTTGAATAGTTAGCCTGACAGCTCATGCATAGTTGGTAGTTTTTACCGAGCCTGTGTGGCAGTACTTCTCTACAGCACAACATGTATAGTCTTTGACAATTTAATGCATTTGGTGCAGTTGGTAACTGACATGTGGCATAGGTGCCACATGGCTCGTGCCATGTTAGTTGTACCTACCACATGGAATCCATGTGGCACTACCACATGGCTTTCTTTTTTGTGTCAATGACTCTTAAGCCATCAAATTTAATGTAGCAAAATGTTGACATCACCCTACATCAACACCTTCCTGCCTCTCCTTCAAGGTCATTTTGGACCTACCTTCAATATTTTGGCCATAACTTGAGCATACAGAGGTATTTTTTTAATCAGAAAGAAGCACTGAAAAGCTGGTTATGAGATAAAGACATTAGTGTAGGTATGTTTAGGTTTTGATGCAGTTTTGTTGCCCATTTTTTAGTTGAAGTCTAAAGTTTTATTTTTGACTCTGGCATGCATATCTTTTCTGTCCCATGTCAGTTTTCTGAAAATGTTATATTTTTGGATAGCTGGTTTTGTCACCTTTTCAAAAATGTAGTCTTTTTCCTTAGATTCTAGCCCATGCTCTTTCTATCATGTTTTTGGTATTTTTGCTATATGGTGGATATCTTGGGTGTTTTAGGTCTAAGGATTATTTTCCTAGCACAGTTTCTTTTTTTTTGGGTTATACTTTCTTTTGTGTCATCTTTTTCCCTATTTTGATCATTATAGACATCATTTGTAAGACCTTTTGTACACCCAATGAGATAAAGTGTTACTTTTGCATTTCGAGTTCATGAACATTGTTTTTTGAGACAATTGTACATGCACTATTTTTTTAAAGCACCATGGGGGGATAGTTGTTTTCTTTTTTAGGCCTTCTTCCTTTTATTTTCCCATGTAGCATTGGTGTGACTGTGTCTTTATAGTTTTTTGTACCTCTTCATCTCTCATCATTATTGGTGTTGTCTATAGAGGATTTTGGCCCACCTTCTTAGTTGCCTATCATCTCACCCCATCTACATTAAGGAGGGGGGGGGGGGGTTATGTTGTTGTTCTAATGCATCCTTGGTTCAATGGTTCAATAGTGTAAACTATGTATTCAATGGTTGATCCTATATACAAGGTGATTGTAGTGGCTAGCTACCTATGTATTTTGGTGAGATGGATCATCTACCATATAGATGTTGGAATATTCAAATATGGAAAGAATACTTATGAGAGGAGGGGGGTGAATCAGAAGTATTGTACTTTAACCAATAAAACCTTTTAACTGAAAGTAAATTGCATGCATGTAAATACATCAAGAAAATATGAAACTAAAACATGCATACACAACACATAACACTAGGATTTGGTAACCCAGAAACCCTCCAGGAATAAGAAGGTAAAATTGGGGTGGGGATGATACCCACAAAAATTACTGTAGCAATATTGTTCAACCACTTCTGATGATCTGCCCTATTAAAGGCCTGCCCTATTAAAGGCTTTACACTGTATTAATAGTGACCTAGTTAAAGCATTTCAAACACTCAACATGAAGTGTCACCCTGTTAAAGGATTTATTCACCTTTTGATAAGGATCTACAGATAGCTGTTAGGCCAACCTATCTACATAGGATTTCCTTTGTAATACATTGGTAAGAGAGTATTAGATATTATAAACCTGATTGTTTGCAATCCTTTTTTGTTGAATGCAGGTACTTGTTCTGGCTCTTTCTCTAATTTTGATCCTCTGAGATCTAATTTTTGGTTTTCTTCTTTGCTTTGTTCTGATCAACTGATTATTGAATTGCTGCTCTTATTTTCTATGTCTCCTTTCATTGAATTCCATTATGTTTTTCCTTTGACACTGCTCTACTTCTCACATCTCTCTTTCAATGAAACTTTTGTCTTCCTTAAAAAGACTTCGAAGACTTACGGTTTGATATGAATCTACGATCCACATTGATTCTTAATTTCTCGCTCAATACTTGCCTTTTGCTGATTGGTTGCATGCCTTTCCAATTTTTCAATTGGCTGCGTGCAGATTGCATAGAAAATGTAAAAGATTTGTTCTTATCTCTATATCTTTCAAGATTTATCTTATGTCAGCTACAAAAATGGTTTACATCATAGTTTGTGCAATCACAAACTCTTATGCTGATATCCTGAGTTACTCGGCTCCTGAAGCATTACTGATACTCGGCACATGCTATTTTTTGGATAGCTCGGCACCTTAACAAAATTGTATCACTCGGCACTTTATGCTACTCGACACTTATTAACACTTGGCACCTTATGTTGCTCGACACTTGTCATTACTTGGCACCTTATGTTACTCGGCACTTGTTATTACTTGACACCTTATATTACTCGACACTTGTTATTACTTGACACCTCATGTTACTCAACACTTGTTATTACTTGGCACCTACTCTTTGCTCAACATGTATAGTGAAAAAATGGTTAAGTGTATTGACACTCAGCTGTCAAAATTATTCTTTAACCAACAATCTCCCCCTTTGACATGAGTGGCAAAAACACTTAACTAAGATCTTGGTATCTTTGTCATTATTGCATGTATCTTTTTATTTGCTACAAAATTTTTAGGAGCAAATAAAAATATACCTTATGAATCCTTATTAGTTGATCCTATATGTACACTCAGTGATTTCTATCTTGTTTTTGCATTTTGACTAATCAAAATTTGTCAAAAATTTGCTATCTCCCCCTTTTATCATACTTATCATTTCATTCCTGTACTTAACTCACCCATACTTAATCTTTTCTTATCACTCCCCCATACTTATTCTCCCCATTTTTGACACTTATGTCAAAGGTTCTAGAGAGAAATGCCATACTTAGCAAAAAATGTACTATTTACTTCAAGGAGTACCTTCAGAGCTGCATCCCAATTTGCTAGTGCAACATCAAATGACTTATGCTGGATGGCAATCTCTGTTGCTAGGTGTACAAGTCCATCAGATGTAGAAAGATTGGGGTCTTTCTTGAGGACTGTCTCTACATTTATCTACTCCTTGTGAAGTAATTCCAAATGAGGAGTAATTGAAGATTGAATTTGCATCAATTTAGCTTTTGTGGTTGCCTCCTCTACTGCTAAGATAGCTAACTCTCTTTGTGTGTGAAGTGATTGGGCAAAATGCTTCTCACTCTAAGCTAGATTTGTGGGGAGTTGCATGCTAGAAATATTCAAATTTTTCTCCAAGCTCAGTATCTTCTGGCTAGTGTCCTTTGTGAATGTGGAAAAATCACACAACTTGTTGTACAGGGAAAAGATGTTTCCTAGTACAGTTTTAACTGTTTCAATTTTCTTTGCTAGTTCCACTTGTGATAGTGCTATATCACCAGATATTTTATTATTTACCTTTCCTTGGAACTTTCTTTCTGACCATTCTAGCAATTTGGCATTTTTTTCGTGGTCTTCACTAGTCACTTGGTCAACTATATTAGATAGTTGCTCTATAATTGGTCTTGACTCATCTGGAGACTATAAGCAGAAAGCTTCTGTGAATATGTCTTTGATTTCATTCAAGGTGAGCTTATGCTTGTGTTCTCTTCTTAGTGCTTCTTGTCTATGCACTTTGAATTTCATTGATCTTCTCTTCAGTGAGAGTGTTGGATTCATAATATGGAATCTTTATTTCTTCATCAAGTTTAGGAACTCCATAGTGAAGTTTCTCGACTGCCTTTGATGAGCTTGAGCCTGGTGTCCTGATTTGTAATTGCAACCCATCAGTGCTTGGCTACTGAAGAGTCTATGTTGGAGTACCAAATTTTGGTAATGCAACCAGTGTTTGTATTGCAGACTCCTCCTTCTTCTTTGTCTCATCTTTTTCTTCAGCTTGTGTATCCTTTTGATGATCACAAGGTGGGGTTGAACTTGTTGGTTGTTTAGATGTTTCTTTTATTTACCTTGCTGCTATACTCGGCATTTGAAGTGTATAGGAGACTACACTTGGTGGAGGTGGTGGTGGAAGAAATAGAATACTAGTAGTTTGTATGGTCGAAGGTGGCACTTGTGTTTTCACCTTGACTGTCTTTGTTTTAACTTTTGGATTCTGTAATTCATCAACATTGACCAATACAGGATTTGAACTTAATTTTGCTACTAGTGATGATTGGTCAAGGATTTCTAAATCCTCTATAGTTAATGGATTGATGTTTGGATTTGAAGTGTCTGTAACATCCTTGATTTTTATAATCTCTGTAGGTGTGATGGTGGCATGAGGAGGACTAGGAGGGGATACTTGTGTGTCTTGCACACTTTGATATTATGGCTTAGCTGTATCTTTCTCTTCCTCTTTCTCCTCAGTATGTGCCTTTTCTTTCTTTTCTTCTTCAACCTTCTTCTCCAATTGTTCATTCTCTTTTTCTTTGATGCCCGATGCCTTCTTTTCCCTTATCTTGGCACTTGCCTCTGCCTTATATTCTTCATTATACACATCATATATTTTCTTGTAAACTATTTTCCACAATCTTGTAGATTTTGTAACTACCTCTTCAATTTTGTTCTATAGAGTGTTGAATGCTCCATGCTTGGGAGTGAATCTATTGTTATGCCTTTTTACTGCATTTGCTACTTGATCTCTAGAAAAATTAGGCAATGGTCTAGCTAATGTTGACTCTCTTATCTCCCTTTCCATTTGTAAACAAAAATGCCATTTATCCTCTACAATTTTGTACAATTCTTTAGGCATTGATTCATCTAATTCAAGAGGTGTGTGCTTATATTCAGCCATCATAGCATACACAAATTCCTCTAATTTATTTTGCTCTTCTTTGGTGAGCTTAGAAAAATTTAGGTTCTTTAAACCTTTCAAATCATCATTCCTAATTTTTGAACATAATTTATCAACAACAGTCTGAGGTTTGTGTCTTACCACTTGAAATTGGTTGTTGTCCTCTGACTCTATCTTCTCCTCATTTGTTTCAGGCTGGGCAACAAATTTTCTTTTCTTCTTAGACTTAGCAGTAGTCTTCTTTGGATTTTTCTTCTTCTCTTTTGCCTCCTCTTGGGCTTTTTGTGTTGCAGCCCTTGTAGTCAGTCTCTTTGGTGCAAGAGAAACTACTTTCTTTCCTTTGGGTTGAGGAGTAGGAGGAGTTATGGCCTTTCTTTTTATGACCTTGGGTTCAACTTGTGCTTCCTCAGCTTCTTTTTCCTTAGCACTTTCCTCTTTTTCTTCTCCTAACCCTTGAGTCAAACCTTGTGGTTCATCTCCCTTGTCTTCAATGTCTTCTTCTTCCTCGTCTGCTGTTCCTTCACCTTCAACACCAAATTTTCTCTTGATTTGTCTCACCATCTTTTTTTTCTTCTTTACTGCTAAGGCAGTCTTCAAATATATTATCACCCTTGATTTAACAACATCATAAGTTCCAAAGCCTTTTGCATTCTTATCAACTTCTTCTGCAAGAAGGGTTGTTATTGCTACAGAAGCTTGATCAATATCAAGTTCATAACCTAGTGGCCTAAGCCATCTTACTCTAGGTATGACTACTTGTATATAGGTATAATCAATATCTACAAGAAAATAAATATCTTTTCCATATTTCTTAGTCAATGAGACTGGAATCCTCATTCTTTGTTTCGTGGACTATTTAAAGTCCTCAAAGTAACTAGTCATTTGGGCATCAAAATTTTCACCCATCTATTTAAGTATATCCATTGATTTGTTCAACAATTGTTTTGTCTGGACTCCATCTTACCTTACCTACTAAAGGGAATTCTTTCATCAGATAGAAAAATATGCATACCAAAAGTAATCTGAATTTGCACTGAGCTCCCTTGCTTTTCCTTATAGCTCCCAAGTTTTCATTAATTTGTTGAAACATGAGCTCTGCTAGATCATAGGTATGATCTTTTTTAATTATCTTATATGCAACATCAACTACTATACAAGGAACACTGTTCAATCTGCTTGATTGATAGAATTTGTGTGAAATGATTCTCATATCAAAATCTAGTAGAGGATCTATGACTGTATCAATAGTCATTCCTCTATTATTCCATTTAGCACCTGTGTTTTTCTCTATTACTTCCCTTTTGCCACTTCGCAAGATCTTTGGTCGATCTAGGGTTGGAATACCAGTAACCCTGTGGATATTTTTCTTGGTGAATTTTATTGGCCCTGACTCTAACCAAAAGGCTCCATCATGTATTCTGCTCAAAACTATCCATACCCATTCAATTTTGAAAACAATAAAAAATTCTAGGGTTTTGGTTAATCCTTTTCTTTCTACTATTGAGAACTCATCTTTCAGTATCTTGTTCTCACATAGCTTTTCATATGCATTGTAAATCTCTAAATCTCTTATGGCTCCAATTTTGCAATTATAACATCTACCAACATCTTGGACCATAACAACTTTATCAGGAATAACTGATAATGCACCTGCGGGATCATTCTTGTATGCTACTTCTAGAATGGGTTTGAATTCAAGTTGCTTTACTTCATTACTGACCAGTTGTATTTCATGACTCTCTTTACCCTTAGTGGTTCCTAACCTAGATGCCATTGTTTTTCAAACTAGGGTTTACAATTTAAACAAGTTTATAAACTCTATGTAGCTCAACACTTAAGTAAAATACCTCAAATCGATGAAACTTGTGCTGAATTGCTGTTGAAATCTTCACAAATGGCTCCTGAGCTTACCTTGATCTTCTTCACTCTTTTTGGCTTTGCTTCACATTTGAATGGTGGGAAATGATTGAAAATTGAATTATGTACCCTTCAAAATAGAGTAATTAATGCTTAGTGCACTAACAACTGTCTACTCGGCACTTGAAAGATTTTGACATAACTCAGCACTTATTGTATTTTTACTTTGCTCGGCTCCCATTAGTATTTCACAACTCAACATCATCTATCAACTTGGTCACTCTTAGCAACTTGGCATCTAAAGAAAATTTTGACAGATTTTTCAAGACTCTCAATTTTGACTTGGCATCTCTGCTTATGCTGATTTCTTCTTTGCAGTTATTCAATCTTTTGGGATAGATGTTTGATGTACCTTAGTTTATCAATCCCACACACCTATGCTTGCTTAATTTGATGAAGTGTGATAACTTGACCTATTAGGTGAAGTGATCTCTACATTTGATGTGCTACTTTCATCTTTCTTCTTCCATGTCTTATTCATTTCACTTCTGATGTGTTCAACATTTGTCTTTGCCTTTCCATTGCTGAACTCAGAACTTGGTTCCTTTGACCTTGTTGGGCAATTTTTGCTGACATGACTAGTTTTTAAGCAACTGAAACATGTAGTTTGACTCAACCATCTTTTATATTTTCCCTTGAAATGGGTTCTTATGCAATTCTGGGGTGTATGTCCATATTCTTGACAATAGTGACAACTGTACCTAGTGTTGTAATCTAAAAATTCATGGTTTGATGTCCTTGCTAGTTGATTTGATGTCCACATAGGCTTTGATCTGCATTCAAAAGCTCTATGTCCATATTTCTTGCAATTATGACAGTGACCCTCAAATATTGATGTCTTAATAGTCTTGATTTTGCATTCATATGCTTGATGACCTTGCTTCTTGCACTTATGACAATGGTTCATACTTTTAGGTTTATCATGCTGATGGGCATTCTTGCTTCTATATACATTAGATGTATGACCTTTCTTTCCACAAAAATGACATGTAGGTTTGACATTTTTACCTTTGTCGCTTCTTTGTTCTGCACTCTTTGATGATTCTCCAACTTCAGTGCTGTTGTATCCAAGTCTTGATGTATCATGGGTTGATCTTGGGGATTTTAGTAATTGCTCAAAATACTTAATGGCTTCATTGGGTTTATTGAAATTTTTTGAAATTTCCTTCTCTCTTCTTAGGTCATTCTACAATTGTTCATTCTGCATCTTTAGTGTAGAGATCTCAATGTCTTTCACATTAAGTTCATGATGAAGGTTCATCATTTGGGCAAGTGTATCCATCTGCATGTTTGAGATCCTTGTCAATTCAATACATTTTTCTTCAAGCCTGTTTGCAAGATTCCTTTTGTCATTTTCCATCATGACTTTATCTTCAACTACTCTTTTCTTTTTTTTAGTGATTTCACATAACATTATGGCTTGTGATTCATGTTCCATTCTAAGAGATCTTATCTCATCTGCTTGAGCTTTGTTTTTCTCCATCAGTTTTGCAATTGCTACATTAAACTCTTTAGTATCTCCATTGGAAAATATATTTTTGGTATTAATCTCCTTGTAGTTTATCTCATTTTTGGCTATGGCTAGATCCTTCCTCTTTTCTAATGATTTTCTCAACTTGTTTCTAAATTCCTCCAAGCTATGTAGAGCAAGTTGCACATCTATCACCTGATTTTCAATGATCTTTCCAAGTTTGAAAGCTTCCATCTTTAGATCTTTTCCTCCAAGCTGTTAGAATTTTTCTTGTGAGAACCTAACTAGGCTTTGATACCAATTGTTGGAATATTCAAATATGGAAAGAATACTTATGGGGGGGGGGGGGGGGGTGAATCAAAAGTATTGTACTTTAACCAATAAAACCTTTTAACTGAAAGTAAATTGCATGCATGTAAATAAATCAAGAAAATATGAAACTAAAACATGCATACACAACACATAACACTAGGATTTGGTAACCCAGAAACCCTCCAGGAATAAGAAGGTAAAATTGGGGTGGGGATGATACCCACAAAAATTACTGTAGCAATATTGTTCAACCACTTCTGATGGTCTACCCTATTAAAGGCCTGCCTTGTTAAAGGCTTTACACTATGTCAATAGTGACTTGGTTAAAGGATTTCAAACACTCAACATGAAGTGTCACCCTATTAAAGGATTTATTCACCTTTTGATAAGGATCTACAGATAGATGTTAAGCCAACCTATCTACATAGGATTTCCTTTCTAATACACTGGTAAGAGAGTATTAGATATTATAAACTTGATTGTTTGCAATCCTTATTTGCTGAATTGAGGTACTTGTTCTGGCTCTTTCTCTAATTTCAATCCTCTAAGATCTGATTTTAGGTTTTCTTCTTTGCTTTGTTCTAATCAACTGATTATTTAATTGTTGCTCTTATTTTCTATGTCTCCTTTCACTAAATTCCATTATGTTTTTCCTTTAACATTGCTCTACTTCTCTCATCTCTCTTTCAATGAAACTTTCATCTTCCTTAAAAAGACTTCGAAGACTTAGGGTTTGATATGAATCTATGATCCATATTGATTCTTAATTTCCCACTCAATATTTGCCTTTTGCTGATTGTTTGCATGCCTTGCCAATTTTTCAATTGGTTGCATGTAGATTGCATAGAAAATGTAAAAGATTTGTTCTTATCTCTATATCTTTTGAGATTTATCTTATGTCGGCTACAAAAATGGTTTACATCATAGTTTCTGCAATCACAAACTCTTATGTTGATATCTTGAGTTACTCGGCTCCTGAAGCATTACTGATACTTGGCACATGTTGTTTCCTAGATAGCTCGGCACCTTAACAAAACTGTATCACTTGACACTTTATGCTACTCGGCACTTATTAACACTCGGCACCTTATGTTTCTCGGCACTTGTCATTACTCGGCACCTTATGTTACTTAGCACTTGTTATTACTCGACACCTTATATTACTCAACACTTGTTATTACTCGGCACCTCATGTTACTCAGTACTTGTTATTACTTGGCACCTGCTCTTTGCTCAACATGTATAGTGAAAAAATGGTTAAGTGTATTGACACTTAGCTATCAAAATTATTCTTTAAACCAACAATAGACACACTCTATTCATGCCTTCTTCTTCCATGGAGGTTCTTTCAGATCAACAGTTTCTCTCTGATGGCAGACTTTGCAGCTTCTTCATGCTTCAGTGATGCTCTTCATGATCACTCCTTGCTCCTATTTTATGGGACATTCCCCTAGTTGGAGGCTTCTTCAATTTTTTACTGGGTTCTTACCTCTTTTTGGGGGAGGGTTTTTCCCATGTGGTTTTCTCTCTTTCCCCATTTTTAGAGGTTGCATCTCTTACATTGTACATGGGTACCTAACATGGCCTCATTGCTGAGACCCATTCTGCATTTTCATCTTAGTTTTGTGAGCTTAAGGCATTCCCCTAAGTTGCACTTAAGGGGGGGTGTTAGAGTAAATAATTAATTAATTATTAATTAATTATTCTATTTACTTAAGCTTTCTTAGGTTAATGCATTTATTTAATATTTAGTATTTAATGCATGTAGTGATGAGTTGTTGACAAAATGAGAGTTTGTTCCCTTTTAGCATGTTCCACCTTTTTGTGGAAGTGTGCTTAGTTTTCAACCTTATCTTCTACCACTTTCTAGCTTGTTCTACAAGCTTCCATGAGGCCTTTATATTCAGGCTCTCTCTTTGTATTTTCTCAAGCATTTTCATTGTAAATACAATTTTCTTGTTTTGTAATATGTTCTATCTCATGTCCATTTAAGGTTTTTCCCAAGCTCCACCTCTTCCTTCTTGGTTTCCCTTCGATGAGTTATTTTGCATGTAGGTAATCTTGGTTATTGCAAAGTTGGATTTCATCAACTCCTACATACCTGACAAGAATCTAATTTTCTTATGATGTACAAAGCTTGAACTAGGGTCAAGTTTCAATTGCTATGCACTAGCCTTCATATCTTCATCAATCTTTGTCATTTTTCTCTTTATTTCCTATGTTAGTAACATTACACAAATTTCCAAAAAGTGATGTTACATTTGTGCAAGAGGTTTCAAGACTGGTCAAAATTGAGGAAAGCTCCACTTGTTGAATGGCAATTTTTTGAGCAATGTGCTCAAGTACTTTATTATCAAATTTATTTTCTACTTTCTTAATCAATTTTTCTTGACCACTGGAGTCCTCATTAAACTTCTAGACTACCTCTTCTAAGTAGAAAAAATGTATTGAGAAGTATCAACTTCAACACCTATCACCTTAGTCAAAATATTCTTGGCATCATCAATGATTTTATATTCTCTATCTCTCTCCTCTCTCAATTTCTTTTTTTTTCCTTCTTTTGGAGGAGTTGACCAGCTATATGCATTTGATCTGCAATGATGATGCTAACTTGGGAGCTAAAGAAGAGGGAGGTTGCAACTCGGTAGATGAAGTGGTAGACACTTCTATCAGTGATGTGTTGAGTTGTGAGGGACCAAAGAGTGATTGGACATTTGATGTATCTATTGTGGTCACAATCAAACTTACTAAAGTTGTCTCCAAACTTGATGATGTTGCAAATTTAATTGGAGAGTGAGGAAGTGAGGCAATGACTATGGTTGCTATCTTCATAGGATCAATCTCCTCATCATCTTATTTGTCCTCCTTGGTAGCTTCTTCCTCTTTATCTTCTTCAACTTCTTCATTGTCAAAATGTGTTGGCTCAGTGTATGTTTCTTCATCATCATCATCAATTTCATCATCCTTGACTTTTACTGGGAAGTCACTTTGTTTATGCAAGTGATAAAAATTCTTCAACATACTTGTAGAATTCTTGACCACATGCTCTATATCCTTTATCAAAATTAAACAAGTATTAAATCTAAGAGTCATCTTGTCTTCATTTTTCTTTATGGACTATTTTACCTCAGCATCTATGATGCTTAGTAGCAACTACCTCAAGGTTTTTGCATAGATATCTTTAGTTGTTTGCATAGAAAAGTCCCATCTTGGCTTTATTTTATCTAATAATTCATTAGAGATCTAGGAGGCTATTTGATTAGAGAAATACTTCCATTTTCCCATCATGGTTAGCACCAATTCTTCAACCTATTTCTACTCAACCTCTCACCTAGTTTCATACTTCATTGATTTGAAGTTGATTATACTAGCACCGTCTTTCAATTGTTTCAATATTTCTTGGAAGGCGGGAGGAGGTTTACTAAAGAAAACTTTATTGCCTTTCTTCTTGGATCTCCTGGTAAACATTGCAATGGATGGCTTGGTGATGATCACATTGCCTTTCTTCTTCACTAGTTCTTCTTCCTTTTCTGACTTCTTTTCATCATTTATTTCTTCAACATCTTCTCCTTTACCCGCAGTCAACATAAGAGGTGTGCTTGTTTTGAGTTTTGCTATTCTCCTTTTTCCTTTGTTAACCTTCTATGGAAGCTTGATTTCAAGATCTATTCTTGCATTGGCCTCATCATACATTCCAAAGTGGGGTACCTTTGGATCAACAAGTTCATTTATCAAGGCTTTAATTATGTCCTTTTCTTAATCTATATTTACCTCATAGGGAAGAGGTTTTACCCATACAACTCTAGGTTTCACTGCCTGAATGTAAACTTTGTCATAGTCTACCATGAAAAAGACATCATCTTTGTAATATTCAACCAATTTCTAAGGTATCCTAAATTTATTATTCATTTTCTCCTTGAAGACATCACAATAATTATCCATTATACTAACAAAATTTTCTTCCATTTTTGCAATATACTCATTAATCTAATATAGCACTAGCACATCCTTTCTCCATAGTGCTATGCCTTTTGAAGGGAAAATTTTTTGAACATAGAAAAATAAACAAGTCAACAAAGAACCAAATTTGCAAGGGTTATTTTTGGAAGTCCTTATACTTTCTATGTTTTTGTTAAACTAACAACAAATCTGCAATATCATATGATAGATTATTGTTCACAACTTTCTATGCCAAGTCTACTACTTCACATGACACACTATTTAGATGGCTAGAACTATAGATCTTGTGAGCTATCACATGTATGCCAAATTTTAATTCTGTATCAATTACACTACTTATCTTCATACCTCTGCCATCCCACTTGGCTAGGTTTTTTTTTCTAACTCCACTTGACCTAGGGTTTTAGTGATTTTGGCCTTGGAGAGCAAGGGAAGGCTAGTTATGAAATGAATCATCTTTTTAGTGATCAAAACTAGTTTCTCAAGCCATAATTGACCATTTTGAACTCAGCTTAGGATGTATTTGATCCATTTGATTTGGAAACATCGAGGTAGGTGGGGAATGTGGGTTAAAACCATGTGTTCCAAATGTTTATGTTTGGGTTTAAGAAAACCATTTACACATAATTCTCCTAGGGAATCATCCATCTCTAGGGTTCCAATTTCCCAAATTGCACACTTAAAATGAGTTTGGATATCATTAATGAGTAGTACCATAGGAGGGATCTACAATTGTGCTCTATTTGGATTGAGGGTTTTAGCAACTACCGACACAAGTTTGAAATCAGGTGTTTTCCATTCAACTCCTTGGACCAACATTTCTAACCCTTTCCTTGCTTTGCTACTACTATTTGATGTTTCCATGGCTACTTAGTAAGCTATGAAAAACTTTGAAGGAGTTATTTGCAAATTCTGCTCAAAGTTGCTTGATTGCTCTTCAATTCGCTTGATCATAATAACACTTAGAATTCTTGGTGAAAATGAATTTAATTTCCTACTTTTTGTTAAAAATTCACCATTAATGCTTAGTACAAAGGTAGCTATGATGAAATCATTATGCATGACAAGTTGTCATCCACTATCTATTTGGATTGCTCGATAAAGGCTTCATAACATGGTAATCAAACATGTTCTTGTTACTCCCAACTTTTCTCAGTAGAGTCCATGACCCAAACTTACTTGGTAGAGAAGGAAACTCGATGATAATTGATAGCAATCTTCCATGATGATCCTTTTGTATCTTGAATACTGATTTGGATCTTTGTCACCTTTTAGTTAGAAGTGTTTGGATGTGATCATGATAATGCAATTCTAGTTCTTCCTTAATAATTTAGTTGGAAATGATGGAGTCACCCACTTCTCAAGTGACATGACCATCATTGCTTGAACTAGCTTCCTTGGTAGATTTAGGAATCCATTTCTGCCTCATCTACTTTCAAATGCTATCTTCTTTTGCTTTCTTTTCATCTTCAATTCTACCTTTATTCATGCAATTATTTTCTAGATGACCAAGTTTTGTACAAGTGAAACATCTTATGGTGGTACCTCTCTTCCTTGTGTGATGTTTAACACAATTCATGCCAATGTGTCCATATTCTTCACAATAATGACTTCCATGCCAAGTGTTATAGTCCCAACTAAATATTTCTTTCACAATTTTCTCTATTGGATTGAATGACTTGGTTCTATAGTCTAATGCCTTGTGACCTTGTTTCTTGCATTTGTGACACTTGCCTTCAAATTTCAGTTTTTCTTTGCATTCATTAGCCTTGTGACCATGCTGATTGCAATTGTAGCATTTACCATTGAATTTTCCTTTACCATTACTCCAACATCTATTTGATGTATGTACTATCTTACCATAGTACATCTTTGATTCCTTTGAGCACCTTGTTTGGAGGATTCAACTTCTTCTTTGTATGCACTTCCTACTTTTCCTTTTTATCTATAAAGATTCTCCTCATTTAGTTGATTCAATTGATTCATGTCTACTTGGGATTTTATCATTCTTTCATTGATTTTCTCTTTAATGTTTAGGTCATTTTTCAATTTTTCATTGATTTTCTTTTCACATCTTAGCTCACTTCTTATTGTTTCCTTGATTTTTCTTTCCAAATTTAGATCATTTCTCAATCTTTCATATATCTATCTTTGGCTCATAATTTCCTCATTTGCATTGGAGATTTGATCCATAAGATCTGCATGTTGAAGGGATTGGTTCTGGATCTCATTGTTCCTTCCATCCACTTCTTCTTTCATCTTGTTCCTTTGTTCCAAGATTTCACATAGCCTTACAAACTGAATTTTTTGTTCTCTTTTGAGCTTTCTTACTTCTTCTTGCAGGGAACCATTCTTCTCTAAGAGTTCTTTGATTACATCATTTGCTTCATCTGAACTACTTAAAGGGGGAAAAAAATCAATCTTTTCTTCAATGTACTGATGATCATTCATTTGATTTGCAAGTTCCTTCCTTCTTTTCAGGGATTGGGAAAGTTACTCCTTAGCTTTATTGAGTTGTGCAATGGCCATTTCTAGATCTATCTTTTCATTCTCAATTTCCTTATTAAGTCTAAATATCTCCATTGTCCTTGATCTTTTCTCAAGCTATCAAACTTTATCTTGAGAACCACAAAGCTCTGATACCAACTGTTGGAAATATTCAAGACAGTGCTAGGTTACTAAGAGGGGAGGGGTGAATCAGTAACCTTAAAAAATTTACCAAATTCAAATCTTAATTGTAATAATCCAATTACCTTCTAATTCATTAAATCATATCTAACTACATGCATGAGAAACTAAATGCATAAAACATTCATAACACTTGAACACAATAATTTGGTGACCCAAAAACCTTCCAAATAGAAAGTAAAATTGGAGTGGGGATGATACCCACAAAACATCAATGCTACAGCGTAAAGTTGGCTTGTTAAGGCTTATAGTGATCACTTCTAATGATTTTCCATGTTAGGAGCAATTAGGACTACTGGGTCCACCTTGTTAGAGGTTTTACAAACATACAATGAAGTATACACTTGGTAAAGAAATTTGAGAAAAGACTGTTAAGTCTACCTTGTTAAAGAATTTGGACTGGTTCACCTATTAGGATGAAATATTAGATCCTTGACTTACAACTGGATTGATAATAGAGATTCTTTGAAGTGTTGATTGCCTTTATGTGATAGATATGACTCTACTACTCCTTTGCTGATATTGCCTTACAATACACGTTGTCTGTTGTTGATTCACATTTGCATGCCTCTATTTCACATTATTTTCACACTTACTTACTCTTTAATCATGATGTCTTAGATATGATACAATACATTACATATATATTAATCCAATTTACAAAATAACAAAGTTGACCAATATACAAGTTAACACCAATATTACAAAGTTGGCCCATATGTAGATACTCAGGTTTTAAAGACTAACTTGGTGAAGTTTTGATACTCTGTTTCCACTATTATTACTTGGTATCATCACACACTCAGTAGAAGTAGAAGCTCAGTCCATACTAATCATCTCAATATAGTCTTGAACTCGGTCTGCACTGGTGACTCGATAGATACTATGTAACTTGGTAGAAACTGAATTACTTGTTTACCATGACTGCACTCAATAAATAATAATCACATAGCTTAGTTAACACTAACTTTACTTCACATAAACTACTAGCTCGATAGAAACTAAAAATCTTGGTTACCATTGAAATGCTTGGGTTGAACTGCTAGACTTCACACTACCTGATTCTACTCAGTTTGAACTATTGTGCTTCACACTAACTGAATTCCCTTGGTAACCATTGAAATGCTCAGTAGGAACTATAGAGCTCAGTGGCTACTAAATTACATGGCAAACACTATAGATTGTTCAATGAGCTTAGTAGAAATACAGAATCTAAATAAGTGTTGTCACTAATAAAAATTTTGATTAAATGTCAACATGCACTTTAATGGATATTGCTTGATCAAGAAAGTTATACATAGCATAAAAAAAATTGAGCTCTTGTGTTTTCTTTTGGGCCAATTCACAATCATGTTAGAGAATACAAAAAATCACTTGGGGTCATTATTAAAGCGAGTTGTATAGAACTTTAAAGTTGGAATTGGCACTAATTAATGATGATAACTTATTGCTACAAGTGATAGTTTTATCTAAGGTGCAAGTGAAGTGAATTTAGAGAGATTTGATACTATAGATAAGGTTTGAGTATTTAATTTTCCTTATTTTGTTGGCTTTTCTACTCTTTCTATAGGTAGGTACTAATGAGAACTTAGTAGTGAAGGAGCATACTCATAGTTTTATCAATAAGGGCAGAAATATTGGGGGTACTATGCTCAAATTCTTTAGATTTATTGCAGAACACTAAGTAGTTCAAACTAGGATGAATTCAAGATATTATGAATAATTTATGCATTAAATATCCCTACTTTGATTTAAGTTAGAATATTCTAAAAACATTCAAATAGCTATGACAACTGATCATTGTAGTTTGTGCTTGGTTTTTAACATTATTACATTGTTTTCCATGAAATAATATGTGGTTTTGCATAGCTCAAATTTTGATTTCTTATAGGAGCACCTCTACATGGTATTAAGGAATTCTTAGAAACTAATTAGCTTCTAGTAAGTACCTTCATTAGAGTTAGTCTTTATTGTTAGTAGAGATAAAGCTTAAGCTTTCCAATGGAATAGAAAATTGGAATTAAAATATATTTACGTATTCAATTAACTGTAAATGGTAAATGAAACTACAAGGCTATCAACATGCCAAATTAAAATCATTAAGGGAGTGCCTAATATATATACTTTTGACTATTTTCCTAGAAAAAAAGAGTTCATTAAACAAGGTAACAAAGATCAAACTTCAAGATCTAAATAATGTCAATGCACAAAAAATGTTGAATGTTGGTTTGGCATATATCATTTAGATACATTATTGTATTTTTTGGAAGTGGTTAGAGAAGGGATCATTTTTTTGTTGGCTTAAATAAGCATATTCTTTTCTAATATTTTAGATATGGGTTGAACTAAGAAGGAAGATATTTATATTAGAGAGTGAGTAGTAACATCTCTAAGTTAAGCATCAGTTATGAGGGAGTTCTAGGGTTTCTACTTCTAGGCATCTTTTTTAATAGTCATTGTTGTCTTATGTCCATAGCATATATTGTTGGAAAGCTCATGAGATGTGCCATTTTATTGTACAATGTCAATTTCAAAAGTCTAATTTGGACTCCATCTCTCCTTCAAGTGGGTTACTATGGTCAATGTTCTAAGCCATGACATGACTCCTTCCTAGGGCTAGTTGTCTTTGATAAATTTTTCTTTTTGATATGTATATTCTCATTTCACCTTGTCATTTATTTATAAATAATTTGATCATATAGGAGTTTTTTTTTATTTCTTAGTCATCTTATTCTGTCATTGAGAAATTTCAATGAGTTACATGCTTCTTAATTTTTTAGATTGACTTATCTGGGAAGATTGTTGATGAACCTTGCATGTGATTTTCATAGATAAACAAATTCATTCTGACTCTTAGTGCTAGTTTTTTGTAGGCTAGCTTGTTAGTCTTCTAGATATGGTGAATAGTTTCTTACTTTTTAGTATAACAAGGAGATTATTTTGATTGGATCTTAATGTACTCATACTTTACTATTTCTATTGGTTTATTAATTTTAATGACAATGTCTATGACTCTATTGAGCTCAAAGGTTATTGAAGACTTATATTGAAAAATACCAATGATCAAATGTGAGAAAGACTTAGGGCTTGAGTTAGTGCTTTATTGAGTTCTCTATTGGATAATATTTGAAGTGGACACAAGAATCAAGGTTTAGTCGGTGCATCATATTGTGTTTAGATGATACTAAATTTAATGTATCTATTTATTTAGATATCTATCGATTAGCATCACTTGGTATCGAAATGTTTTTTTTAGTAAAACTTATTTGTTGATGTATCAATAAAATATTTTATTGCATAACTACAAAATTTTTATAAAGGAACAAATGCACTTGCACTGGCTACAAGTCCTGTGGTTCAAGCACATATTGATCCAGATGGTGCCATGGATGATACACGCAAGCTAGATAGTGTAAGTAAAGATTGGCCTTCACTACTCTATCTCCTAATAATTTATTTGTATATATATTATCTTCATTTGAGAGATTGGAATCAAGCAAAAGAAAAGAAAATTCTAGGAATTCTAAAACGCAATGTTTTCATCATTATTAAAAGCTACATTAATTCTTGCAAAAAAAATTTCCATTAGAAAAGATTGTGTATAAGGAGAAAATTAAAAAGAAAAAGATAAAATTAAATTATTACTGTGATTATAGTTGAAGTGCCTATCATTCAATGGCAAAGAAAGTTGGCCAAAGGAAAGCAATCATAACAACAAAAATCCTCTTTAGCAACAACAAAGAAAACTAAAAGATTTTTTCAATTGTGGAACTTTTTTAATAACTTATTATTCAAGGTTGTAACTCTATGTATTTTACTATTGTAGTATAGACTAGATTCAAGGTTTTGGAATGGTCTTCTTGTATTCTTTGATAACTAAAATTAATTGATAGAGAGTATATTTGAGCCAATTTTTCCACATCCCTACACCTTTACTTTTAGTCATGTTCAAATTTGTAGATGAAGAATTTGTGTCTTTCCCATGGATTCTAGTTAGTCTATAACATGAGGGTGAGTTTAACTATCATAATTTTGGGGTTGGCCTCATAGAGCCTTATTTGATCTAATCATGGTAGAATAATCAAAACTATAAAGCATATATTTTTCAACCTTTTTGCTTAGTTAGATGGAGTTTTCTATGGAGGATGCAAGACAGGTTATAGGGATGGGGGACCAAGGGCCGAAATTTGGTAATTACTAGGGAACAAAAAAGGGATGGCAGTGAAGCAATGGTGGGGGATAGCACTGATATACAAATTGAGGTGAATTGAACTTTTCAAGGAAAAATGCTCCATGAGAGGTTAACTAGTTTTCACAAAGCTAAAGGTTTTAATAAATGTTTAGCAGTGGGTTATTCTCTTTTGCAGATTTGAAGATAGTCATGGAGTTATCTATGCTACTAGTTATGTGCTAACTGTAGACACCTAAATTTGATTACACTATTTTAGTAATCCTATTTAGTTATCTAAAAAGGAATTATTAATTAAATTTCTATTTAATTAATCCTTTGTCATCCCCTAGTTGATTAATTTAATTAATCATCTATAGTCCTAATTGATAAATCAAATAATCTATTATTTATCAATTAAATCATTTTCTCCTATCTAATTCCAAAAATCTCCATTTATTAAATAAATATATTTAATAAATGAAATCCTCAAATTCAAAAACCCCTAACCTATCTCTGATCCACCATTTAGCCTAATCCACCCCATCCACCCATACTAACCAAGCTTATCCACTAACTCACCCACCCTCATTAATGCCATCCACTTGCACATCTCTAACATCCTTAATCTAATCCTAAACCCAAGCCTAATCCACCCGCTAATGTTGTCACATTCCCTAAACAAATTTAAGACTTTCCTAATCCAAACCAAAGTCTCCCCTCAAAAAACCCAACCACTAAGTCATGAGTGCTCTTACAAAACATAAAAGACTCTTACAAGCCCACTCATGACTCTTACACCCATCTTCCACACTCTTCCCTCTTCCACACTCATTCCTCTTACATCTCTCTTACATACTCAATCCCACTCATCATGCCTTTAACCAACCCTTTACCCTACCCTCTCACACTCATCCTCCTTGTGACAAGTGTCACCTTCCCATTGGTGCTAAACAAGCAAAATTCATGTGCTCTCCTTTGAGTGCATCCTAGCCCTCCTTAAGCCTTCATCCATCCTTGCATCTAAGCCCTCCATCCCTCTACCCCTTAGCCTATAAATTGAATCCCATCCCAAGCCATTTCATCAACAATCTTTGAGCTAAAGTTACCATGCTATTTTGAGAACCAAAGCCATCAATCTTACCCTTATAATGCCAAATTGAGAGCTCACAAAGCTACCAATTTTCCATTACCCATCCCCATTGAAGCAGCTTTTGAGCATCTTGAGCATACATCCGCAGCAAAAGGACACATCTACAGAATCCAAAAAGCATGGAGTGTTTTCTCTTGTGAGGTTTGCACTTATTGTTTGCTTTCTTTGTCTAAGCATATATGTGAATTTAGTTTTTGGTTTGTGAATGTTTAATTTATTTGTTAATGTTCTTTGCATACTAAATCTTGTTCTACATTTTGGCACGCCTGGTGGGACCCCACTATGGGTCATTTAATCATCTATTTTCATCTATATGTCATTTTTTCTAACCATCTAATGTTTTTTGTTGTTTGAGTGTGTTGTGAGGGTGTTTTGCTTGTTTTTGCAGGTTAAAGAACGTACTTAGGAAGAAGAAATACCATCTAAAAAAAAAATTTGCATTTTTCAACTTTTTTCGCATAGTTTTGGCATCTGCAACCTGTTCTGTCTGCGAAAATCCGCGTCTGCGAAAATTGACGTCTGCGCAAATCGACGTCTGTGAAAATCCACGTCTGTGAAAATTGACATCTGCAAAAATTTGGGTCTGGGAAAATTGTCGTCTATGAAAATCTGCATCTACGCAAATCAGCGTCTCTGCTTGTCACTTGTGTTCAGTGTCACAAATCTGTTCTGTCATCTTCGAATACTAGCATCTCTGTATTTCAGCATCTCCGTATTGTGGCATCTGCGGCTTGATAGACTTTTAGTGGTTCCATAGGATTTAGACCATTTTAAGCATTTTTACGCGTAGAAAAAACAACAAAAAAAGTTTTTAAAAAAATTCCCATAGTTAAGCTCTCATTTTTGAAGATTTTGGCTAACTAACTAAATTGCTTTTTCTTGTCTCATTGCAGGTTGGAGCACATATGAAACCACTAACCATGTTTCTTACAGGTTTTCATGTTGCTAAAAAATGAACTTGAATGCTTAACCATTTGTCTTTGAATTCATGTTGCTAAAAAATGAACTTGAATGGTTAAACACATTTTCCATTGAATGAATGTTGCTCAAAACACACTCTTGAATGCCATGGATTAAAATCAACTTTCCTTGGAATGCATGCTTAAAACAAAAAATCCAATCTTGAATGCCAAGGATCAATTAACCATTGTAATATCAAACACTTCATTTGGAGCTTCTAAAATTGAACAAAACAAATCTCTTTTCCACATGCAATCTAGGTAAAGTTTGATTTTTGGACATTTAAGAAACTTTGTTAAGTTAAAATACAAATTTACAAAAATCAATTTGAGTAGTTCCTTGGACTCACCTCTTTTCTAATCACCCATCAAATATTAACCATTGGTTGCAATCTCAGCACCATTTATGGGGATGGGTCTACTTGAAAAAGGTGTTAAATGTTCCACAATCTAACTCACTCACTTGGTCTTTGAATGTTTACTTTAACTTTATCAAAATTCTTAAATGGCCAAAACTCTAGATTAAATCGATCACACTTCAAGTTTGGGCACTAAAATTGAACAACAACTGACGTGGAGAGCCTCCGGGCGCGTGCTTGAAATCGAATCTCACACACTTTTGTTTTGGGCTTAAAACAAACTCACACTCAATCTTGAATGCCTTAAAGAAAATTAATCGATACTTGACGTGGAGGGCCTCCGAGTGCGCGAGTTTGCTTTTGTTGACCCTAACTCTTCTTATTGTTTGCATTCTTCGATTGATTTACTTTTTTTGGCACTTCAAGTTGGAATTGAACATTGTCTCTTAAACATGAGTGCTTGCAAAGTCTAGATTAGCACACATAAGAGTCAGTTGGTAAAAGAACAAGCGTGTTTTTTAGCCCAAGGTCATCCAAGTCTTCTCTCCCCTTGTCATCTTTCGAGGCCATCTTGGGTGCATAAGATTAGGATCCAAAACCTTGTTTCTTTTTAGGAGCCATGCTTGGGGATTTCATCACCCCTTGGACGACCTCAACTCCAGCATTCTAGCAGAGTATAAGAATCGGGAGGTGAATCGAAAGACACCTCTCTTGGGATCAAAATTTTGTCATTCGAGCTAAGCCTCAAGGAACTTTATACCCTTGAGAAGTGAAAGAGGAGAAGTGGGTTACCGCTCCTCTTGGCTGTGTGACATCCTTTTGGTCTCATCTACGGATTTGGGCCTCACGTACCTTGCATATATTGAGGACTCCCTAGCTAAACCAATTGTCTGCCTTGCAGAAAACCATCTAGGATGTTAATGTGTTTGGAGTGACTGATCGAAACATTTGTAGAACATACACACTCCTTGGCACAAGTATCACATTCTGAGAACCACAAACTTCTATCTGAGTGTTCCTATCTATTGCTTGTTTTTATTTTACTTGTTGAATGAATGTTTGCCAAACTTGGTCAATCTTAGCTTAGGGCACACTTAGCGTAGTCATTGCCTATTTTAGAAGTTGAACAAGTTGAAGCAAAACAACTGAGATTTTTTCCAAAGTCAAGCAAATTCAGGAATTTATGTTGGAATAACCCAAACCCAAATAGAAGTTTCACAAGGTCAAACTCAAGCCATCTCTAGCATACCAAGAACTTTCAACCAAGAGAAAAAAAATAACACCAAGCCCACGAATTGCCAAACTCCACAAAGTAGAGGACAAAGCTACCGACAAAGTACTTCAAGAGGCCTGGTTAGAGCGCACCATAAAATTTAGCCAACATCCAGGAGTTAATCCTGCTTATGCCTTACCAACTAGGCATGATTTCTATGATTAGACACCCTTGTTTCTCCACATCTTCTTGGATAAGCTTCACTTTAGAGTCATCTTTGTGGAAAAGCCAGCCATCTTAGGTTATCCCCTTAAGCATTATTAGCTCATCCATCTCATTTAGAATCATACCATCTAGCCAGTAATCGAAAATCTGCACATCTAAGCTTTCAAAATTGTTGTCACCTTGCTAAAAGTTTTCCATTCTTAAAATCTTCCAAATCCACCAATCTCACCAAGGTTATCCCTTTGACAGAGCTTTGTCTAGGGTAATCTAGCTTTGTCACTTGTTATCCCTCATCACCTTGAGCTAAAGGTTGGGATTCACAAGTGGTCAATCTCGTGTTCTTCCTAAAGGATCATCAGTCTATCCTTAAGTTGACACAATCACCACCAAGCTTGCACATAGGAAAGCAAACCTTTTGTGCTTTGACAACATATCTTTGAAGTTAGAATCCCCAACCCAATCCTCCTTATGTTTTGTCATATAGCTTTGCCTCAACCTAGGAAATCATTTGCATAGAAAAGCCTTCCCCCTTTTGCATCCATCAACATTATTGCATCTCATCCCTAGGAGCATTTTTCATGCCACCCATCACTCGCTTAGCCAAGAAGAAAGAAACAATGGAGCCCTATCATTTGGATCGAACAGCCTCACCCCCCTTGAGCACTCAGCAATCCTTCAGCCCAGAGCAAGCTATGCCATCACCTGCTGACATTGAAGCTTTCATGAACCAACCAAGAAATGCAGTATTGGTAAACGCCATTATAGACAAAAACAAAGAGACAATCATGGCTAATTTTTGAAGGGACAATGTAGGAACCTTTGACTTTGGAAGACCCCCTCCATTATCAGATCCATCTCACCCGTTGTTTGGGCAGCTTCTACCACCCATAGGCTCTTATGATCCAAATTATCCTCAATATATTCCAAAAGAAGAGCCTCCAGCCAATCCATATGACCCAACAGACCCAAACATACCATCATCCACCCAAGTTGAAATCTCCATGCCGCAAGCCAACCTAGCCACCACCACTCCATCCTTAGTTCATACCTCTCCGCTCCAAACCCCCTTTACCCAAAATAGCTCACCATTCACCCCCTTCACTATTGCTGCTACTGCTCCCCAACCCAGCCTTCCAAATCCACCCATCTCCCAAATCAGTGCTAGCATCTTTGGCCAACCTCAACAATATACAACAGGGATGTCACCCATGGGGCCAAGTAATCAACCTTTCATCACTGCAGCCCAAAACACAATCCCATCATTTCCATTAGGTCTTGGTAGCTTAATACCATTAGCCACAAATCTACAAGCTACTACCCTCACTCCACAAAGCTATCAAATCCCACAAGCTACTACCAATTTTCTACCAAGCTCCCAAATGACCCCAACTCCCACCACCACTCTACCAAGCTTTCAAATCCAGCCAACAAGCTATCAAACCTCATCAGTTCCATTCCCAAGCTTTCAATTCCCACCACCTCCACCACCAACTAATCCATTACCTCCAATTACCAACTACTTTTCAATGCCACTTCTAGGAGGTAATCCACCACCCCAGCCAACCACCAATTATTTGTAGATACCATCCCAAATGGGGGCACAACCCACATATATTGGTCAAACCCCACAAGCCCTCTGATCCTTTCCCCAAGCCTCACAACCATCTTATACCTTACCTCCATAAAGAAATCCATTTATCCCACAGCCAGCTTATGTTCCTCAACCCCAGCCTCAAATCCCATATCAACAGCAAGCCTCGTAGCACATGCAGCAATATGCGCCACCTCCCCCTCAACAACCCGTCATCCACCATGCAACTGCCCAAACAATGTACAATCCCTATCAAAAAATCCCTCATAGCCATCCATATTCAGTGGCCCCATCCAGCACATACCTACCTCAAGGCACTCCTACATTGGGGGCACCCCAACCATCACCTATCAATTCAGAGTGGGAGCAAATGAAGACAGCTCTGAAAGCTATCCAAGAAGGGAATGATCCAAAGACATTCAAGTTTGAGAATGTGTGTCCTTATCCATTTGACAGAGCCATTACCATGACACCATTTCCCAAACACTTTGAGGTACCTAAATTTGACAAATTCAGAGGAAAAGGAGACCCTGTCACACATATCAAAGAATTTTACATGCATTGCTAGGACGTGGCATATAATGATGTCTTCCTCTTGCACCTTTTTCCCAAAAGCTTGGCTGGACCAGCTCTCAAATGGTTTTATAGAATCCCCTATGGCACAATTAAAAACTTTAGTGAGTTATCTGAGGCATTTGTAGCCTAATATGCCCATCTTGTTGAAATAGAGCTATCAATAGTTGATCTTGTCCACACCAAGCAAAAAGGTGGAGAAAGCCTTGTTGAATACCTGCAAAGATGGCAAACCCTTACCACCCACATATCCTGCACCTTGCCAGAATGCCATGTGGTGAAAATGTTTATTGATAATGCACATCCCAGCTTGGCCCACCACATGACCATGAACTATTTGTAGACCTATATCGATATCAAAGAGAAAGGAATGATCCTTGAGCAAGGACTCATCAAAGATGGTGTGGTAAAGATTTACAAAGAGGCCAACCAAAATCAATCACATTCCAATGACAAGTCTAGGTATTGGAACAAAAACAAGCATGTTGCAACAGATGGGGTTACTGACACCAGACATGTGAATATCATTGGTCCTTCTCAAAACCAGTCTAACCCACCATATCAAACAAACAACCAACAAGCTATCAATTACCAACAACGAAATAACCAAAGCTATCAAAACCACAATACAAGACCCAACTTTCAAGGGTCTAACAATCAAGCTAATGCCATCAATGTAGCTGCAGGGCAAAAGCCCAGATTCCAACCTGCACCTAGAAACTATACACCCCTTGGTGAGCCATTGGATGTTATTTTTGAGAAATTGGCTAAGGAAAACCTCATCAAATTTCCTCCTACCCAGCAAATTGATCCAAGCCAATCCAAAGCTGCATGGTACAAGGATAATGAGTATTGCAAGTTCCATAGGGTAGACGGTCACACCACCCTCAGATGCATGAAACTGAAAGACTATGTGCAAGACCTCATTGATCGGAAGGAAAGCACTGTTGGTGCCCAAACCTCTCCCAATGCAGGCTTACAGATTTATCAAAATGCTTTTCCTCCACACAACAACCAAAATCCTGGAAAAGCACCTATCCAAAACAACACCAACAACCGCCAGCCAAACCAACAGCATGGGAAGAATAATGACCACACTTCACCCTATATAGACTATGGTAGCCTTATAGGTTGTATATCTGAGAAAGAGCCTTCTGTTAATGTTATCAATATCCGAGGACCAGACAATGAGTGTGCAGTCACCACTCAAAGAGCGCAATTTAACATCGCAGGCCCACCAGTTTCATCAACACCATTAGCTCCATCAAAAAGCCGATACAATATCTTGGAACACCTTGGGAACATGCCAGCCCAAATATCCATTTTAGACCTTCTCCGCACTAGTCCTGTGTACAAAGACATCCTTGATAGTGCTCTCATAGAATCCTGTGTCCCTTCTGATATCAATGCTACTGATTTTTGTAATCTTGTTGGACACCTTTCATCCTCATGTGCCCTATCTTTCAAACCCACCGACATACCCGCAGTTGAGCCAGATCACACCCTTCTGCTTCGCATAGCCATCATGGTATCCAATTTTGCCATGAAAAGTGTAATGATAGATAATGGATCAGCCTTGAACATTTGCACCCTAGAATTCATAAAACAAGCTGGGTATACTAAGGCAGATATGATCAGTGAGGTTATCACTATCAAAGCTTATGACAACTTGGAAAGGACCACAGAAGGGACTATTTTTCTACCAATCAAGGTTGGGCCAGTCATTCAAGAGACAGTTTTCCATGTTGTTGATCTAAACCTACCATTTAACATCCTCCTCGGTCACCCATGAATTCATGCTATGAAGGCCGTTCCATCCACCTACCATCAGTGCATCAAATTTCCGCATCAGGGCACTGAGGTAACCATCCATGCCGATCCAGAACCCTTTGCTTATTGCAATGCGGTTGAAGCTTCATATAAAAACCATTTCCTTGGAATAGACATCGGCACAGCCATCGCCAACTCATCCCACACTTGTAATGACGCAGAAACCATCCTTGCCTCCACCCTATCTACTGTATAGATCAACAACAAAGGTTGTGGAGAATATAGTCTATCAGATGCATTTGCTGTCGAAGCAATCCCACTTGATCCACATACCCATGGACGGCCAACATATCACAAAGCTAAGGAGATTCCACCTCCTCGATACAAACAGTTTGGCCCAACCACCTTTGTGTCCTCAAAAACCCCTCTTCATGAGGAGCTCACTCCAGATATCAACAATTGGCTACATAAGGATGCACCTCCAAGAAATCAAGCACGCCTTGATCACTTCAACCAGAAGTATCCCCAACAACATAAGCTCATCACTGAAAAATGGAACTATCAAGGAGGTGGACTAGGACTAGAAGAAAGGGGCATGCAATGTCCCATCGAAGCACATAATTGGGAAATAAAGTTAGGTCTTGGCTTTGGCATACCCACAACTGGGGGCACCAACGAGAATGGTCATACTTTTTCGAACATCCACCGCAACCTTGTTGAAATCGAAGAAATTCCTGAGGAAGTTGAAAAGAGAGCCTACGACGATATCCCAGACCAAATCTTCCTAGGAGACTCTATTCTCCGAGAACTATCCATCCATCTCATTGACCTACCACTTGCTCATCCACAACTCATAGATTGGGACCAACCAAGCATCATACATATTGATGAGTTCACATTAGAGGAAGCACTTCTAAGATTCATGGGAGCTGAAACTCCTCATAAGAAGACAAAGCTAGATTCTGCCTACATCTACAAGCTAGATCCCAAGGGGTATTTTGGAGAAAATCCCCAACCTAGTTTCGATACACCCAAAACTGGAACTAAGGTAAATCTAGGACTAGCTAAGGTAGCGAAGAGAACCCCTCATTAAGAAAATCCAGAGCCACAAGCAGAACATGAGGATTTAGTATTGCCTCCTCAAGATAATCAACTAGAGGTGTCTTCTATTCTAATAGAGGATACTAGAGAAGTCAACATTGGTTCTTCAGAGATCCCTAGAATTGTTCACATTGCTGCATCCTTATCACAAGACCAAGCTGACCTCCTCTTTGAGGTTTTACGAGAGAACATTGGCCGATTTGCATGGTCATATTAGGACATGCCAGGACTTGATCCAAAGCTTGTAGTTCATCATCTTGCAGTCAATCCAAAGATCAAGCCCGTCAGACAAAAGCTTAGAAAAATGCACCCCAAGGTGGCATTACTAGTCAAAGCTAAACTAGAAAGAATGTTAGCTACTAAGGTTATCCAACCTATCGACTACTCAGAATGGATCTCCAACATGGTCCCTGTCACTAAGCCTTCTGGTGACATCAGAATCTACACTAATTTTAGAGATCTTAACAAAGCTTATCCAAAGGATGATTTTCCCTTGCCCAACATAGATATGATTGTAGATCTTACAGCTGGACATGAAATTCTATCCCTTATGGATGGATTTTCCGGGTATAATCAGATCAAGATTGCAGAAGAGGACTAGCATAAGATGGCATTCACTACCCCTTGGGAAACCTTTTGCTACACCATGATGCCTTTTGGCCTAAAGAATGTTGGGGCTACCTATCAAAGAGCTATGAAAGCCATTTTCCATGATCTTATCCATAGCATTTTGGAAGATTATGTGGACGATATCCTAGTCAAATCTCACACCTTCATGGATCATCTTGCTGACCTAGAAAAAGTCTTTGATAGGTTGATCCAATATCATCTCATGCTAAATCCCAAGAAGTGTGCCTTTGGGGTCACATCTGGCAAGCTTCTAGGCTTCATAGTTTCTAAATGAGGTATAGAGATTGACCCCAAAAAGGTCAAGGCTATCTTAGACATGCCTCCTCCCCAAACACTGTGACAGCTTCGCTCTCTTTAGGGAAAACTTCAATCTGTCCGGCGCTTCATCTCACAACTTGCAGATAAGTGTACACCATTTTCACACTTGCTAAAGAAGAATGAGAACTTCAAGTGGGATCTTTTATGTCAGTGCAGCTTTGATCAGCTCAAGTAGTATCTTACCAATTCCCCTATCTTGGTTCCACTAGTTCTTGGTCGTCCCTTGATCTTGTATATATCAGCAACACCTACTACTCTAGGGGCACTTCTAGCACAACATGATGATTATAGCAGAGAGAGAGCCATCTACTATATCAGTAGAACCCTAGTTGGTTATGAACTCAATTACACTCCTATGGAAAAAGCTTGTTTGGCAGTTGTTTTCTCAACTCAAAAGCTTCGCCACTACATGCTAAGTCATACCATCCAACTAGTCTCTAAGATTGATCCTCTCAAGTATATGCTCTCTAGAATAGCACTCACAGGTCGGCTAGCAAAATGGGTTATGCTACTAAGTGAGTTTGACATCCAGTATGTGGACAAAAAGGCAATCAAAGGGCAAGCTATAGCAGATCACCTAGCTGATGCACCTCTAGTAGATGCATATCCTTTGCTCACAGAATTCCCAAATGAGCATATCTGCCTAATTGAAGAATAGCCCCCATGGAAGCTTTATTTTGATGGCTCATACACCTCTCATGGATCAGGGGCAGGAATATTATTAGTTACACCTCAAGGAGATTACATTCCAAAAGCCTTCAAGCTACAATTCCCTAGCACCAACAATATAGCAGAATATGAAGCTCTTGTAGTAGGATTAAAGATAGCTGCAGAATGGAATATCACTAAGTTACAAGTCTTTGGTGATTCCCAGCTCATCATCAAAAAAGTCTTAAATGAATATCAAACCAAAGATGAAAAGCTATTACCCTACAAAGAGCTAGTTGATCAGCTGACCCAGCATTTTACAAAGCTTCAGTTTACACAAGTGCCTTGAATGCAGAACAAGGCAGCAGATGCCATGGCCACTATCAGCTCACTCTTGGAAATTCCCCAAGAAGCTACGTAGTATGAGTTTTTAGTTGAGCAGTGCCTCACACCTACCTATGCGAATGAGGATTCAAACCGTGTTTGTATCTTGGTTGGTCCCCAATCCCCTTGGTACCATAAAATTCACGCTTACCTTAACGATGGTATCATATCCCCTCACCTCATACATACCCAACGCCAGAACCTCATCCAAAAATCACCCCGCTATGTTATCATAGCCAATACCCTATATTGTCGGGGTTATCGCGATACTCTCTCTCAATGTTTAGATGAAAATGAGGCCGCGATGGCATTAAAAGAAGTACATTCTGGACTTTGCAGTGCCCACATGAGTGGTATTGTCCTAGCATGAAAAATCCTTAGAGTAGGCTACTATTGGCCTACCATTGAAGAAGACTCTTGTGACTTTGTCAGAAAGTGTCTCCCATGTCAGCAGCATGCAAATCTTGTGCACGCTCCAGCACAGGATCTACAGCCTATTGCACCACCTTGGCCTTTTGCTTGTTGGGGCCTTGATCTAGTTGGAACTATCACACCTCTCTCATCTAATGGACATAAATGGATAATAACAGCTACAGACTATTTCACTAAGTGGGTGGAAGCAGTCCCCCTAGTCTCAGCTACAGGAGTTCAAGTCTCCAAGTTCATCTTGTACCACATTGTTTGCCGCTTCGGCATCCCATCCACCATCTTCACTGACCATGGAGGTAACTTTGAAAATCTCAACATGGAAGAATTATGCACTTCCCTCTGCATCCATCACCGCTTTTCTAACCCATATTTCCCACAAGGTAATGGCCAGGCAAAGGCAACTAATAAAACCCTCCTCAAAATCCTAAAGAAAGTTGTCAATGATTCCGGCTGTGATTGGCACCTTCAAATAAATTTGACTCTATGGGCCTATCAAACTTCCTTTCGTACATCCATAGGCACAACTCCATACTCCCTAGTCTATGGTTCCAAAGTGGTATTACCTATAGAAGTTGAACTTCCCTCACTATGCATATCTTTGCGAGGGCAAATCTCAGATGAAGAATACAGAGTAGCTCGACTCACCCAGCTAGATCTCTTAGACGAGAAGAGACAACAAGCCTATGACCATCTCACAGTCTATCAAAATCGTCTCAAAAGGAATTTCAACAAGAAGGTGCTCCCACGACACTTTCAGCCAGGTGACATGGTCCTCAAAGAAAATATGAAAGTCCAAGCAGATCGAGAAAAGAAAGGCAAGTTTGAACCTACATGGCTTGGTCCCTATGTGGTTACTGCCTCCTTTGGCTCTGGAGCCTGTCAATTATCTACACCAGAAGGAGAAATATTGAATGATCCCACTAACATCATTCATCTCAAGAAGTTCTATGCTTGAAGATTCTTGGTATACCCAGCTTTTGAAAAATACAAAAAAAAATAGTAAAGAGAAATAAGTGTCCAATGTTGAAAACTTGGCAATTCAAGTGCCTTGGATAGGTACCTTGGTGAAAACCTGGTAATTCAGGTGCCTTGTGTGCTAAAGACTAATCCATTATCTATCACTATCCTATCCCTCATCCATCCACCCACCATCCCATAAAACACCTACTTGTTCCCTTGGTGTTCCAATCAAATATCCAAAATCTGATGGAGCTTGTCAATACCTCCCGTACAACTTGTAAATCTTGTACCAAAGCTTGTATTATACCTTGTAAATCTTGTACCATACCTTGTATATATCCAAATCTTGTCCAAAGCTTGTACCATATTCTAGCTTGTAAATAATCTTGTATCCTAGCCTGTATCCTATCACATGCACACACAGAATCCCATTTTCCTTAAGCTTTTCACAAACCATCTACCTATCCACCTATCAACTATTATAGACATCCCATCCTTCACAAACATTTCCATCTCACAAAAAAACAAAACATGAACAAATTTGTACATTTGTAACATATCTTGGTCTGTTAGCTTGTATATCCTCTTTAGCTTAGTATCATTGTATCTATCCGGCTTTCGTGTTAGTTCATCCTTGGTCAACATCTTGCACACATCGCACACCATGGTTAGATATTCCAATGCATCCTTTAGCTAGATCTCCTGTCACCAAAGTGTGATCCTTCTTAGTTCATCTTGCCAAACGCATCACTCATCCAAATCCATCATCTTAGGTGCTCTCTGATAGATCCTTGCAGGATATAGCTTTCCTCATGTCTGATCTTGGTTTGTTAGTACCTCGTCCTACCCATCTCGTTGGCAAACAGTTCTCTTTTGGATTTTCGCTTTCTTTTGATTTGGGATCTTCCCTTTTGGGTCTTGAAATATCTTTTCCAAGCAATTTCCTTGTTCCCTCCTCAAGGTTGCCACGATCTTCCATATCATGGTATGCTGTGAATGGGGCAATTAGAGTGCAAGGTCTTGATCAGGTCTTTTGCTTGTTTTCTTTTTCTACTTGTGGGTTACCTAGTGTCATTTCCACGCTGCTTCCTCTGGGATTCATGTGTGATACTAGGGCAATCCTTGCGTGTTTGTTTCGAGTCAGTTTGTCAGTCCTCTAGATGGTTGGTGAAAAGGCCTTGATGTTCTTGGTAACCTTGGCAATTAACCAACAGTCCTATAGCAAATCTAGTGCTCAACTACATGGTGGTACTTCTCTTTGAAGTATCCCCCTGCTCAAAAAGCTTCAATGGATTCCCTTCATCTCCATTATCCCCCATCCATATCCTACATCTATCGCTCCTACCCTAGCTTATGCATCAATATCTCTTTGAATTACTCCTCACGCTTAGCTTTAGGGATCCACAATCCTAGTCTTAGGGATCCACCAATCAAATCAATCCACCAAGCCTCATCTTTCGAGATCCACAATCCTAGTCCTAGGGGTCCCCAAAACCCATCTTCTGCCAATCTGACTCTTTGAAATCTTGTTGCATCAGCTTTATCATTCTATCATCCATCTCCCTACCATGGATTCCTTTTATAGCGCTCCGCTCTTCCCCCCCCCCTAATCTTGGAAAGTCTTAAGCTTGCTTTACTATTGTGCCTCTGATTTTCCTTTATCATTCTCCCATAGTGAGAGTTTGAGCTAATTCAGCCCCTTCTCTTCACCAACCTATGTCTCAGCTCATCTCAATTTCTTGTACTTTTCAAGAAGTCATCGAGCCTCATTTCTCTCCCCATCGCCTTCTTGAGGGGGCATCATCTAAGTCTAGTCTCTCCTCTTCTTATCCGAGACTGGGGCAACCTTGTTGCTAAAACATCTTCCTCGTGTCATCTTCATTCAAACTTCTTTGAAATAGTGTTGTCTTAACACTATGTCAAAGAGGGGCTAAATGTAGACACCTAAATTTGATTACACTATTTTAGTAATCCTATTTAGTTATCTAAAAAGGCATTATTAATTAAATTTCTATTTAATTAATCCTTTGTCATCCCCTAGTTGATTAATTTAATTAATCATCTATAGTCCTAATTGATAAATCAAATAATCTATTATTTATCAATTAAATCCTTTTCTCCTATCTAATTCCAAAAATCTCCATTTATTAAATAAATCTATTTGATAAATGAAATCCTCAAATTCAAAAACCCCTAACCTATCTCTAATCCTCCATTTAGCCTAATCCACCCCATCCACCCATACTAACCAAGCTTATCCACTAACTCACCCACCCTCATTAATGCCATCCACTTGCACATCTCTAACATCCCTAATCTAATCCTAAACCCAAGCCTAATCCACCCCCTAATGTTGTCACATTCCCTAAACAAGTTTAAGACTTTCCTAATCCAAACCAAAGTCTCCCCTCAAAAAACCCAACCACTAAGTCATGAGTGCTCTTACAAAACATAAAAGACTCTTACAAGCCCACTCATGACTCTTACACCCATCTTCCACACTCTTCCCTCTTCCACACTCATTCCTCTTACATCCCTCTTACATACTCAACCCCACTCATCATGCCTTTAACCAACCCTTTACCCTATCCTCTCACACTCATCCTCCTTGTGACAAGTGTCACCTTCCCATTGGTGCTAAACAAGCAAAATCTATGTGCTCTCCTTTGAGTGCATCCTAGCCCTCCTTAAGCCTTCATCCATCCTTGCATCTAAGCCCTCCATCCCTCTACCCCTTAGCCTATAAATTGAATCCCATCCCAAGCCATTTCATCAACAATCTTTGAGCTAAAGTTACCATGCTATTTTGAGAACCAAAGCCATCAATCTTACCCTTATAATGCCAAATTGAGAGCTCACAAAGCTACCAATTTTCCATTACCCATCCCCATTGAAGCAGCTTTTGAGCATCTTGAGCATACATCCACAGCAAAAGGACACATCTATAGAATCCAGAAAGCATGGAGTGTTTTCTCTTGTGAGGTTTGCACTTCTTGTTTGCTTTCTTTGTCTAAGCATATATGTGAATTTAGTTTTTGGTTTGTGAATGTTTACTTTATTTGTTAATGTTCTTTGCATACTAAATCTTGTTCTACACTAACATAGTGTATGATAGGAACTCCTACTATAAGTGCTTTCTTTTCTATGTACACAAAATATGGCCTTTTCACTTTTATCATTTTTCCCATGTTTATAGTTTGCATCAGTTTGTTTCTTAAGAGTGCAACATTCTAAATCAACTGGTTAGCCCATGTTTCTAATTTTGTTTGTATATATATAAATAATGATGCTTCTAGGAGTTCTTCTATGATTTCCTAGACAAATAATTTTGCAAAAGTAGGTTTGAATTTTCTTTTCTATTTATTTGTTAGAGAATAAATAAATCAATAATGCTTTTTGTCTAGGAGTAATCTTGAATTGTAATACTTGTTTATATTGTTTTGATGAGACTAATTCTCTACAAAAAAATGCATAGGATATAGATGTGAACATGCATGATATTGATTCTAGGATATAAGTTTGAGTTCACAGGACACCTATGACATATCTATGCAATTTTCATCAGCCAAAGTAAAAAACCCTTCTATCATATTGCAATGGTTTGTATTTGGTCATTTGGTCCTCAAGATGCTACTATCAATCTCTAATGTCATAAAAAAATGCTACCTCTACAGTATTTTCCCATGGAACTATTTTTTGGAGTTAGTGCTTGGACCAGTATCAAGATCATTAGATAGTTGCATTCTAGGATAATATGTTTGTGGCTAATGCTGACCATAGTACTCATGTTGCCACTTGGATTTGTTGTTAAACTAAACATTGAAACAAATTACTTGATTTGTGGTTCAAAAGGCTTTAGCAGTAGTTTATGTGTTATTCTCTACTCATGCGTTAGGTTTTAATCTACTAGTTAAGGAAGCTTTGAGTTTTGATCATAGCATGCATGGGCTCAAATAAGTCAGCAATATGTACATACTACATAGTCATGTGATGCCCCCTTGTTTGCATTAAAATCATAGTTGCCTTATGGATTTGCAATAAATCATGCATGGATGGCCAAGGTAGATCAAACTTTTGTAGAAAAGCTTTTTGTCAATAGGCATATAAGTTTTAGTATCAACTACCACACTTGCATGGGGAGTAAATCTCTCTACACACATTATCATTATAAAAGGAACTCAAATTTACAATCCTAAGAAAGGTATGTTGATTGAGCTCAGTCCCTTAGAAGTTATGCAAATGCTTGGTCGATTTGGAAGGCCATAATATGATTCCTATGGTGAAGGAATAATATTAATAGGTCACAGTGAGCTACAATGTTATTTGTCCCTTATGAATCAACAATTACCAATTGAAAGCCAATTCATCTCAAATTAGCAAATCATTTAAATGTAGAAATTGTTCTAGGTATAGTTCAAAATGTAAGGGAGGCATACACATGGTTGGGATACACTTATCTTTACATTTTTATGATTCAAAATCTAGTTCTATAGGGTCTATCTATTGATGCTTTAGATAAAGACAATGCCTTAGAAGAAAGAAGGCCAAACTTGGTAAGCATAATGGTGGTTTTCAATTTTTGAGAGTAATTTTTGCTATAATATTGTTAGACGTATAGGACTACTCATTTTACTTCAATGATATTTTTTAGTGCTTCTAATAATAGGCCACCCTTAGCTATTCTCTCCCTTCCATGTGCAATAGGGTGCCCTAGTAGGGTGCATTAGAAATTAGAATATTTATAGATGACAGATTGATCTTATTACTTGCTATATGTCAAAAATTCTATATTCTTCCTTTGCTATTTTCTCTACTAATGTATTGTATCTATGGGGCTGATTTACTAATGAAGGTTTTATGTTTTGTGATGACTGAGGATGTACTATTGTATGATCTCCTTGCTAGATGCAATATCATAGATATAAGTTGTATCAAACATCTGATTAGATGCTTCTCTCAGATTGATGTTCTCTATTGTGTCTACTCTAAAAAATGTGTATCACTAATAATTGATGATATAAAAAATACATTATTATTTCCTTGAATGAGTCTTCATTGCTATTTAGTTTGGATTTTCTCTATTTCTATTTGATGTTATTGTTGAGTATATATGTATTTCTTTCTATAGTTGTTGACAAATGATCAGAGTTGTGTCAAATCTGATGTGACCTCCATCTTTCTAATCTTATTATTGTGATTGGTAGCAAAGATTTTGTTCTTCATTTGTTGTCATGCTTTCCTTGAATTGAATTTAAGGGTGGTTTGGAGGTAGTGCTGGAAATTATTGATGGGCACTCCACCCCATCTCACCCCAAGAGTAAAGAACACTATTATTGCCTTTGACATCCTTTAGAGAATTCGAAAGGTGGTTTGTATCTCTAGTTGACAAATGGAGAAACTTTAGATGTAGGTTGTGGAAGGAGAATTTGAAAATTTTAGTCCATTCCAGAAGTTGGAGCTAAAGGAAACAAATGAAGATCAAGCTGGTTATAGTTTTGCTTCATATGAATTTCAATAAAAAGACATGTAAATTATTTGGTGTTTTTAATAAAAAAAACAAAAAATGGGTTTTTAGTATGTTGGTGACATCTTATTATCTTGGTAGTAGATGGTGATGCCATAGCCCATGAAGATATTGGCCACTTTGAGATTGGGATCATTAAAGAAAAATACCTAATATGTATATATCTTATATTTCACATTTAATCACACCTTTCCTTTATTAATTGTTATTTAAGATTGCCAATGTATGCTAATTGTTGCCCTCTTCGTTCACAAGAGCTGTTATTTAATATTTTCATTAATTTTTATATGAGAGGCTAGCTATTTAAGATTGGTGGATTTTAACTAGATCAAAAAAATATCAACTATATAAACCTTATATCTAAACTACTTCAGATAATGGAGATAAATTTCTATAAACAATTATATCTGTTATGTCAATTTTAGTAATATCAATAATGCTCTTAGAATAACAAAATCAAATTTAGGATGGCAAGAAGTTTGATACATTTCTAATTTGTCTCTTAATGCATAAATATCCATTTTTTCCATGATGTATCAAGCAATTGTTCTTATCCAAGCAATTAAATTTGCAACCTTTTAAATCACTGAAAAGATAAAGTTGGAACAGGAAATTTTTTCTTCTCAAAGGTGTCTTCTGATTGTAAAGCATCCATTCCATTATCAATAATAGCTCTAATTATTTAAGCATTTGATAATGGTTTTTTAAAAAACATGAAAAGACACTTAAAACACATAAGTGAATATAGTCATATACATGACTAACCACTGCCATAGGAACCTAGTCCAATGTAGTAGGATGATAGTACACAGTGCAATCTCTGCACACATCTTAAGGTAATCATAGAACAACATCATGATACCACATCAATCCTGCTAAGCACTGGCATAAACCTTAGTGAAATCATCTAACACATCATAATCTCATAAATCAGCCATAAGCATAATCAAAGCAACTAACATAGTAACATAAATCCCATCACCTCAAGGGTGTAGACTACTCATGGTCCCAATCATGATCTATTCTCAAGCAGAGATCAACAAGGTTGCATCCATCGAGATGACTTACAAAAATCAAATGGTAGAGGCACTACAATTTCCTAGGGTATATCTTGTATCACATTTTTTTGGGTATGTTGTCTATTCTCTTGCATGTGGATTTCAATTACATATTTATTTTAGATCTACCATGGGTTATGTCAAAATAGTTATATTTATTTGGTGCAATTTTTCTTACAAGTGGTATTAGAGCTATGGTTTTTAATTGTTGTAACTTTAGATTGAATCCATGGGTGTTAAGATCAACCTCAAATAGAAATAATAGTTACATACAAATATAACTAATATCAAAAAATAATAGATCACACATAAGAAAACACAAGACACCAAGATTTAACATGGTTCACCCAATCCCTGGGCTATTCCCACCAACAAGTCAAATATTATTATTATCTAGTGATTTCAACCTAATTACAATTCCTAATCCCTTATAGCTCAATATTGTCACAAGAACCAATTTTCACATTACAAATTATGAAAATCCCTAACCCTAAGCCTCTTTATACAAGCATTTTGTCACATACAAAATTAGGGCTAGAATAATAGAAAAATAATAGCCAATGCATTTTACAATATAAAGTCATTTTTGGTTTTAGGGGTGCCACCCCTAAAAACCCTCATGGGGATGTTACCCCTTGACCCCACCCTGTACTACGACAAGGAGTGCTGCCCCTTGACCCCATCTTGGAGCTACTAACCCCAAAACCCTATAGAAATAATTTAGAGGGAAACCATGCCAAATAAATCTGTGAGTCTAATTAGGGTCCACATCACAAAATTCTCTCACTTGGAGACTAATTAGACTCCACAATAATAATCTCCCACTTGGAGACTAATCATAGCACTGCTAAACCTATAACTCCCACTAGAATATATTAAACCACCCTGGACTCTATTGTTCTTTTATTCTGCTCAATCAAGAAAACTAAGAAGTTGAAGAGGAGTTCAACTTCTCCCTTGTCACTACCTTTATAAACATATATGTTGGATTTTCATTTATATGTATCTTCTCTAGCTTTAACTATCCATCATCTAGAATTGACCAAATGAAATGGTACCACAACTATATGTGTTTTGTCTTTGAATGTAAAGCTGAATTCCTTGCAAGATGAATGACATTCTAACTATTTGTAAACAAATAATTATCCTTTTGAGGTTGTCCCAATTTTTCCATGAAGAACTAAAGCCATATCATCTCCTTGGCTGCCTCTATAGTGGATAAGGCATTAACCTTCTGTAACCTAGAGACCCAACTCACATTTTCACCACCAATAGTAAATAAATAACTTATAGCACTCCACCTAGTATCAATATACCCTACCAAATCTAAGTCAACATATCCCTCTAGATCAATAGTAGATCCCACAAAATGTAAACACTTACTAGATACTCCTCTCAAATATTTGAGAATCCATTTAATTGCATTCCAATGCTCAATTCTTGGATGACTCATATACCTGCTAACAACTCCCACTACATGTGCAATATCTAGCCTAGTACATACCATAGCATACATCAACCTTATTATATTTGAAGCATAAGATACCTTAGAAATCTTGTCCTTCTCTTCTTGTGTCTTGGGACACATTGTATTAGTTAACTTCAAATGACTAGGTAAAGATGCATTGTCATCTTTAGCATTCTCTAGAGAGAAACATTGCAACACCTTCTCAATATAATCAGCTTGAGATAAAATTAATTTCCCATTCTTCCTATCTATGTAAATCTTCATACCAGGGATTTGTTTTGATGCCCCCAAATCCTTTATAGTAAATGAATGTGATAACTATTCTTTTAACCCTTTAATGTGATCCATGTTAGACCCAGCTACAAGCATATCATCAACATATAAACATAAAATAATGGAGCTACTATTATCTAACCTCTTAAAATAAACACAATGATCTGATTGACACCTACTATATCCATGATCATGCATAAACCTATAAAATTTTAGATACCATTATTGTGGTGCTTACTTCAAGCCATATAAACTTTTCTTCAATCTACATACTAAGTTATCCTTACCTTTGACTTCAAATCCCTGTGGTTGTACCATATATATCTCTTGATCCAAATCATCATGAAGAAAGGTTGTTTTAACATCAAGTTTCTCCAAATAAAAATCTTGAGTAGCCATAATGATTAAAATAGTGCAATAGAAGTCATTTTAACAACATGATAAAATATCTCATCAAAATCAATGCCCTTTTATGTGAAAAGCCTTTTACAACTAACATGGATTTAAATATTTTCTTATCTCCATCCTCTTCTTTCAACTTGTAAACCCACTTATTTTGTAAAGACCTTTGACCTATAGGTAACTTGCATAAATTTCAAGTCTTATTTGTCAGCATAGAGTCCATTTTGTCTTTGATTCCAAACTCCCATTGAATCCTAGTATCCACCTACATAGCTTCATCATAACATTTAGGTTCATCAGCATCAGTAAGTAAAATAGAATACAAAGAAGGATAAAATATTTATGGAGGTCTACTTCACTTTGTTGATCATCTAACATTCATTAGGGTGTGTGGTATTTGTTGTTGTGATTGTTGCAAATAATGGGAACTGCTAGAACATCATCTTTTGAAGTATCATCTAGTACTACATAATCATCTTCCTTCTTCTCATATTGCTACAACAAATCTTTGTACAAAAATTTTTCATTGAATATGACATCTTTGCTTCTTACAATTTTATGATTTACAAAATCCTAAACCCTATAACCAAATTCATTAAAGCCATATCCAACAAATACACATCTTTTTGACTTAGCTTCTAGCTTGGTTCTATTGTTAGAATTTATATGAGCAAATGCTTCACAACTAAAGGTTTTGAGAAAAAAATAACTCACATTCTTACCAGTCCATGTTTTCTCTGGAATACCATAGTGCAAAGGATTAGAGGGACATATATTAATCAGATATACAATAGTATCAGTAGCCTCCACCCACATGTTTAAGGAAACCCATCATACAACCTCATGCTTCTTGCATGCTCCATTATAGTCATGTTCTTGTGTTCAGCCACTCCATTTTCCTATGGAGTCCTTTGAACAATTTTCTCTCTACAAATACCATTAGTGGAGAAATAATATTCAAATTCATGACTACAAGACTCACCACAATTATCAGATATGAGATATTTTATTTTCTTACTGTCTCATTTTCAACCAAGTATTTCCATTTCTTAAACGTTTGAAATACATTATATTTTTGTCTAAGGAAATAAACCCATACTTTTCTAATTGTATCATCAATAAATGTAACATAATAATGAGAGCCACCAAGGGAAGATACCTGAGCTAGTTCCCATACATCTATATGCACAAGCTCTAATCTCTCACTTTTATTTTTCCTCCCAGCCTTCACAAAACTCACTCTCTTTTGTTTTCCATACACACAACTTTCACAGAAATCCATATTGACACATTTCAGACCTAGTAAAACTTTCTTTGAATAAAGTACTTTCATACCTTTCTCACTCATGTGCCCAAGTATATTATGCCATAGCACTGTATTAGAAGATACATCATTTGTTTTTTCTCCCTACTCAACTGCACAACTATTTGTAAACATTCATTTTTTCTGAAACAATCAAAGTAGAAGGAACAATATGACCTATACAAAGATATAACATGCCTACTTTCACACCTTTTTATACTATAAGGGAACCTTTTGAAACCATCGAATTTTATCATTAAAAGTAACTACACAAACCTCATCACCGAGTTGCCCTACTAAAATAAAATTTCTACTTAGCCTTGGAACATGTCTTACCTCATGTAGCACCCAATGATTCGTATTCTACAACTTAATCTTAACTTTTCCCTTTCCAACAATCTGACAGAGTTCATTATCTCCCAAATAAACAAGTCCAAAATCTCCTTGGACATAATCAGTAAAATAACCTCTATGAGGTGTAGCATGAAATGAAGCACCAAAATCTAAAACCCATGAATCATCAATACTTTCTAAAGACAGAAGCAAAGAATCCTCTTTGTATTTGTTACTTACCATATTTGTCTCCTTGTTCCCTTCTAATTTATCTCCTTCATTTTTTTTTCAATTCTAGAAATCTTTCTTCTTATGCCCTATTTTACCATAGTACCAACAATCTCTCTATCCTCTAGATTGAGACCTTTTCCCCTTTGACTTTCCTCTTGATTTTCCATGATTTTTGGAATTATTTCCTCTCTCAGTCATTCTACCTTTACTTTGTGCATTCAAAGAGCTTCCTAGTGTAGATCCACCTAAGGTTTTCCTACAAGTTTCCTCATTCAAAATAACACCAATCACATCATCATATTTTATGGTATTAGATCCAAAAATAAAATTACTCATAGCCATTACTAAGACATTCCAACTTTTAGGCAAGGAACACATAATCAAGAGAGCCCTAACTTCTTCATCAAGATAACTAAATAGTAATAGTATTAAACTAATTTAAATGATCTGTAATATATCAATTTTTTTTCATCTTCATATTAAATAAATGTTTGATGAGAAATACCTTGTTTGAAGGAAAGGGATTTTCATATAGTTTTGCTAGGGTTTCCATCAACGTTTCTATTGTCTTCACTTTTGTAATGTCAAATGTCACTGATGGTGTCAAACATAACTAAATGCTTCCAAGTGTCTTTCTATCTAAAATCTTCCATTCATCATTTTTCATAGTTCCCTAGTCTTTATCTTTTCCTTCTAGTGGCTTCCATAAATCCTTCTAATAGAGATAGTCCTCCATTTGCATCTTCCATAACTAAAAGTTCTACCCATTAAACTTGTGAACCCTCAACTTACCCTTGTCTTCCATCACTTCCACTCAACTATGAGACCTTCCTGTAGAGGATCGCTAGAAAAAATGATGATTGTCTAAATCTAATACCACTTGTTAGGATTAACCTCAAACTGAAATAATAGTTACATGCAAATATAACCAATATCAAAAAATAATAGATTGCATATAAAAGAATACAAGACACCAAGATTTATCATGGTTCACCCAATCCCTAGGCTACATCCACCAACAACAAGTCCAAAATTATTATTATCTAGTGATTACAACCTAATTACAATTTGTAATCCCTTATAGCTCAATACCACTACAAGAACTAATTTTCACATCACAAATTGGGAAAATCACTAACCCTAAGCCTTTTTATAGAACCATTTTGTTGCTTACAAAATTAGGGCTAGATTAATAGAAAAATAGTAGCGAACACCTTTTACAATATAAGGTCACTTTTGGCTTCGAGGGCACTGCCCCCAAAAACCCCCTGTGGGTGAGTTGCCCCTTGACCCAACCCTATACTATGATAGGGAGCATTGCCCCTTGACCCTATCTTGGGGGCATTTCCCCCAAACCCCCATAGAAATAATCTAGAGGGAAACCATGCCGAATAAACCTCTAAGTCTAATTAGACTCCAAATCACAACAATCTCCCACTTAAAGATTGATCAAACTCCACAATAATAATAATGGGAATGCATCAGAAGATAAAAGAAAGGGCAAGCTATATGAGTTATGTAGGTTTTTTATTACATATATAAGGGTTTTAGGTTTTCTATTATGGTGGGTTGTTGATATATTTTGGGCATGTGAATATTTTTTGTGAAAAAGATTTTTTGGATGTTTTATTTAAATGAAGATTTTAGGGGAGAGCTTGCATAAATGACCTCCTAGGAAAAACTAGACCTCACCATTGAATCTGGGTTAGCTTTTCCATAAATTGTGATATATAATATGCCTTAGTTTGACCATGTTGATAGAAAAATACAAAGGTTTTATAGTTTCAGCCCATGAAAAACATCGAATTTAATTCCTATCATAATTTTTGTCATAAAAAAAATCACACTGAAAATGGTAAAAAGCTAATTTGGTAAAATGAAAATAACTTTATCTCAGGTTATCCAATTTTACACTTATTATAGTCATTGGAAAGATAATTTAGATCACTATAACTTGGTACAAGTTTTATTATGTGATTTTGACATTTTGTTAGGGTTTAAGAGCCTAAAAGTCAAATGTTGTTTATTTTGGGCATAACTTGGGCATACATAGTCAGATTTTGGACTTCAACTAGTTAGCTAAAAGCTCCTAAAGAACTCTATACATTGGTTTAGATTTGGTGTAGGTCTGACATGGTTTATTTGGTGATGTATTGATCTAAATAGTTTATAATATATATTGACTATGGAAACATAATGATTTTATGACATTGTATGTTTATGAGATTTGACATTTAATGTCATTGTATACTCAACATATATTTTAGATTGGTCTCATAATGATATGGTTATTAGTGTTTGGTTTGGATATATTGTTAGAAAGTAAAGTCCACCAAGATAACTGGGGGGGAGGGGTGTTGAATTAGTTATCCAACTATTAAAACTCTTATCAACCTTATTAAACCTTAACCATGTGAACAATATAATAAGTGTTGGTGTAAATAAGTATTTACTATTTACACCTTACTTAATTATACTTAAGTTAGTGCATATTCATATTAATTATCATGCAGACATATAGGATTTTTCATATTCATATGATTTGTCATGTAGACAACATAGTAGTTTGCACTCCAATTGAGCACATATTATCTACTAAATCTCTTTATGGGATACACCTTTGTATTCTTGTCCTGTCATTATTTTATGTACATTCATGCACAATGGACGATAATCTACTCTTGGTGGACATGTGCTTAGTTATTATGATTATCCCTTTGCTAACTCCCTAGTCATTTTAATTTTCTTTATATACAAGGCACTTCTATGATGTATTTATTTGAAATCTATTACCATTTGATCATTATTGAGATTCTTATTTGATCATCTCTTATGTCTCTTGTGCTATCTCTTGTACTTCTAGATCTTGGCATTACATTATTTCCTTAAGAAAGTTCTTACATGGTATCAGCCATAGGAGCTTCATTTCATAGCCATTGGAGAGTATCATTTTGTCTCATTTCTTAGAGGGCCATAATTCAAATATGGGATATCTATATTTATTGGGAGTCCTGTAGAACTACTTGACCTTGCCATTGCATTTGAGTAGCCATTTTGATGAATTTTGACAATAAATTTTCCTATGTTGGGAAAATTTCAAATTTGAGGCATTTTTTTTTTACAAATTGGACTTGGAAGACCGATTTTCCAATTTGAAGGATTATAAATCTTGTCGTGGTATGATAACCCACCCAACTTCACATCTAACTTGGATGCCCATGTTGGAAATATTCTTAAATATGATAAGTTACTAAGAGGGGAGGGGTGAATCAGTAACTTCTAAAACTTCTACAATTTTAACTCTTAATCCAATAATTTAATTAGCATTTAATCCTTCACATGTAATCTAATCTAATTGTATACATAAGAAACTAAAAATATGAAAGCATTCATAAAACTTTGACACAAATATTTGGTGACCCAAAAACCTTCCAAATAAAAAGTAAAACTAGGGTGGGGATGATACCCACAGGCTTTAGTACTGTAGTATAAAGTTGGCCTTTTAAGGCTTACATTGATCACTTCTAATGATCTTCCCTATTAGAAGCAATAAGGACTGCTAGGCCCACATTGTGAAAGGATTTACAAACACACAATGAAGTATGCACTCAGTAAAGAGATTTACAAAATACTGTTAGGTCTACCTTGTTAAAGGATTTGACTAATCCACTTGTTATGATGAAGTAGTACTTGATCTCTAATCTACAATTTGGTTTGCTAAATGAGATTCCTTTATGTACTAATCACCTTGCTGACATAGATATGTCTTTGATGTTCCTTATACTACTATAGACTTTGTAATTCATTCTTTTCTACTCTTCTTTGATTATATTTTATTACATTACATTCACACTCACACACTTGGATATGATACAATTCACTACATATATACAAATCCAATTACACAATTACAAAGGCTGCCACAATACAAGTTTACATAAATATTACAAAGTCAAATCAAATGTAGACACTCAAGCTCTGAAGACTGACTCAGTGAAGTTCTAATACTCAGCATCCACTATCAATGCTTTGCATTTTCATGCACTTGATAGATGTAGAAGCTTAGTCCATACTAATCATGTTCAAGTAGTCTTGAACTCGATCTACATTGGTGACTTGGTAGATACTATGAAACTCATCATATAAACTGAGTCTCTTGGTTTACATTGTATGACTTAGTAAACATTAGCACCTTGAGCTCAATATAAATTGAGCCCCTTGGTTAACATTGAGTAGCTTGGTCAACACTGGACTTGCATCACATAAACTACAAACTTAGTAAGCATTACACTACTCATTTTACATTTGTAAACTCAGCATACATTGAGATGCTTGGTTTTCTCTATTGATCTTTGCACTAACTGTAACTGCTCAACATGCATTAAATTTTTTCCAAAGGACTAGGTAGTAACTATAGAACATAGTGGTAACTAAAATGCTTGGTAAACACTATTAACTATACAATAAGCTTGGTAGATACTTATAGTCTGATTAAGTGTATGTCACTAATAAAAAACTTGACTAATATGTCAACAATCTCCCCCCTTTGGCATTAGTGACAAAAACACTTATCAGCCAAAACTGAATTCAAAGAAAAAGTTTCCTAAATACTTTTATCCATCATCTTGTGATTCATAGCTCGATAGAGTATACTATTTTTGATATTTTTCAAAATTGGTTTTGAAGATATATAGTTGTACATGGTAAGGTTCCTTTATACAGTATACTATACATCCTTTTTCTTTATACAACATATACTTACTGTACATATCTTTCTCCCCCATTTCTTTTAAAACTTATTACATTTTCTCCCCAATAACTCTTTACATCTTTATCCATTTACCTCCTCCTATACATCTTTCTCATATCTTCTTATTCATAGTATAAACTCCCCTTATACATACATATTTCTCCCCCTTTTTGACATTAATGCCAAAATGAGATAAAAATTATGAATGTACCTTGAGTATGATAGCCAAAGTTTTATCCCAATTGTCTTGCAAGACCTTAATTTTATGTAGTTGAATTTGCACTTCTGCAGACAACTCAATCATATGGTTTGCTACAAAGAAGTTGTCATATATGAGAGTTTTAGAATGTGTAATGTATTTTTGCAATGCATCCATGTTGGGAAGAATCATATTCTATATATCTACCAATGTAGATCTGATCCTTGCATCTTCTCTAAGTAGTTTAGCTTGCATATCTATTAAAAACCTTATCTTCTTGAAGTGTGCAAAACTTGAGCTAGGGTCAAGTTGCAACTACTAAGTGCTTGTCTTAAGGTCTTCATCTATCTTGGATAATTTTTCCTTTATTTCCTTGGTAAAATTAGAAACATCACATAGCTTACCAAAAAGTGATGATACATTTGTACAAGATGTTTCCAGAGAACCCAAAATTGTAGAAAGTTCTATTTGACAAATAGCTATTTGTTGAGAAATGTGCTCCAACACTTTATTATCAAACTTCATTTTTGCCTTCTACACTAGCTTATCTTTCCCATTAGTATCTTCATTGAACTTTTGAACTGCCTCTATTAGCTGATACAAAATTGGTTGCGAAGAATCAACCTCAATGCCTATGGCCTTTGCCAAAATTTTCTTTGCATCCTCAATAATTTTAAATTCCTTATGCCTTTCCTCTCTTAATCTTTTTTGTTTGGCTTTCTTCTGGAGGAGTTGATTAGATGTCTACAATTGGTCTAGATTGAGCTTGGAAATGTCCCAATTTGGGATTACAATTTCCTCATCTAGTTCTATTTCTTTCGTCATCCCTTTTTCTTTACCCAAGAATTTTGTTCTTAGTTGAGCCTTGGTCTTAACTATTTTTGTACTTATTCCTTCTATTCCTAGAATAGAAATAATTGTAGACATATTAGGACTAGATATAAAAATTGATAGTACACTTATTGAAGGAATACTAATAGAAATACCTAAAGAATCAAAAATTGATGTAGAAATCATAGATGTATCCAAAACTATTGTGCTCAAAAATGATGTAGCCAACTTGATAGAAGAGGGAAGAATCTATAGCTCAATAGATAAAGTGGAGTTCACTTCAGTCAATGATGTGCTAAGCTGAATAGGAGCAAAGAGTGATTGGACATTTGGGTTGTCACTGGTGGTCATGATCAATCTTGTTGGGATGGTCTCTGTGCTTGATGTGGTCACTGGTTTTCTTGGAGAGTGAGGAAGTGAGGCAATGACTACTACAACTATCTTAACTAGATCAATTTCCTCATCATCCTACTTTTCTTCCTTAGTAGCCTCTTACTCCTATTCCTCTTCATCATCAATGCTATCAAAATGAGTTGCTTCTTTAAAATTTTCTTCTTCATCTTTCTCCTCTTTATCATCATCATCATCATCTTTTAAATCAACAAGAAAATCACTCAGTTTGTGTAAAAGATAGAAATTTTTCTAAGTGTTAGTTGCATTCCTTAGATCATGTTCAATATCTTTCATTAAAACTAGGCAAGTATTGAACTTCAAAATCAATTTTTCTTCATTTTTCTTTAGTGAATAGTTTACTTCTACATCTAATATGCTCAGTATAAGCTACCTTAGAGTTTACCCATAGATATATTTGATAGTTTGCATGGAAAATTCCCATATTGGCTTTATCTTATACAACAAAATGTTAGGGAGTTGAGAAGTAAGTTGGTCTAGTGAGTATTTCCACTTACCCATTTTGTCCATCACTAGATCTTCAATCTACTTATTTTCTTCCTCAGTCCTAGTTTCATACTTTAATGCCTTAAAAAAAATTATACCTACTCCTTCCTATAGTTCTTTCAATCTATCTTGGAAGGTGGGTGGAGATTTATTGAATATTATATCTCCTCCTTATCAACACAGTAGAAGATGATTTGGCTAGCTTGGTGATAATCACCTTGCCCTTCTTCTTTAATGGTTCTTCTTCCTCAAATTCTTCCTCATCTGCACCTTTTCCTTTGGTCAACAAAAGGGTGGAGCTAGTTTTCAATTTAGCAATTACTTTATTTCCTTTGTTTACCACCAGAGGGAGTTTGATCTCTAGTTCTATCCTGGCTTTTGCTTCATGATAGGTGTCAAAATATGTAGCCTTAGCATCAACTAGTTCATTAACAATTGCCTCAATGATTTCCTTGGTTTCATCAATATTAACGTCATATCCAAGAGGTTTTACCCATGCTATTCTAGGCCTGACTGCCTGAATGTATACTTTATCACTATCTACCATGAAACACACATCATCCTTATAATCTTCAACTAACCTTTTAGGAATCCTGAACCTATTTTTCATATTTTCCTTGAATGCATTGAAGTAGTTTTGCATGATACTATTATAATTCTCACCCATCTCAACAATATACTCAATGATTTGATATAATACTGGCACATATTTTCTCCATACAATAGTGCATTTTGAAGGGAAGAATTTTTGAACATAAAAGAATAAATAGGTTAAGAGGGAGCCAAACTTACACAGGTTATTCTTTGATGTCATGATGCTTTCCATGTTCTTTTTGAACTATTTTAATAGTAGCTCAGCAAGGTCAAAAGATAGATTGTTCTTCACTACCTTAAATGAAAGATTAACTACTTCGCATGATACATTGTTTAATCTGCTCGAGCTATAAATCTTATGTGCAATAATATGGATTCTAAATTTCAACTCCATATTTGTGACACTACTAATCTTCATTCCTCTACCATCCCATTCTACTAGGGTTTTCTTTTCTAGTTCAGCTCGACCTAGGGTTTTGGTCATTTTAGCTTTGGCTAACATTGGGAGACTAGTGATTCAATGAGTCATCTTCTTTGTGATCAATATTGGTTGCTCTAACTACAACTACCCATTATGCACCTGACTGAGGATAAACCTAATCCATTTTACTTAGAATTTATAGGGCATGTGAGGGATGTGAGTTAACCCTTTAGTTTCTAGGTGTTGGTGCTTGGGTTTCAAAACTCTATTTGCACATAGTTTATCTAGGGCATCATCCATTTCCAAATTTCCAATCTCTTGAATAACACATTTAAAGCGATTTCAGATATCATTGATCAATATTACCTTTGAAGGGACTTGTGACTATGCTCCACTCAGATCTAGGGTTTTTGTGATTGTAGGAGTGAGCTTAAAGTCTGGTGCCTTCCATTCACCATGAACTAGCATGTTTGAACCTTGTTTTTCCTTGCTGCTACTGGATGCCATCTTCACTTGGTAGGGTTTGAGAAATTTTGAAATATTTCACTGATAATTTGCTCAAATCACTTGGATCCTCTAAAGATCACACTTCACAATAGCTCTCAAGAATTTCATAGTAAGAATGACTTTGATTCCATGCCTTTTATCAATATTTTGCCATAAATGCTTTAGTACAAAAGGTAGATCGATTGACATCATGTTGACAGTCTGTCATTCACTTCTTTTCATTAAACACTTGGCAAAGTCTTCATGACTCAGTAATTATATGCATCTTTATTACTCTCAACCTCACTTCGGTAGAGTCTTCTATCATTTGGTAACCATGTAGAATTTAGTTACTCTTGACCTCTCTCCGTAAAGTCTGTGACCCAGTCCTTACTTAGTAGAGAAGGTAACTCAATAGAAACTAGTACCCTTTTACTTGGTGATCCCTTTGTATTATGAATATAGATTTGGATCATTTTTTTCTTTTAATCTAGTACTATTTTGTATATCTTCTTTGATAGCCTAGTTCTAGTTCTCCCTTGAGAAATTAAGTAGAAATGGTAGAGTCACCCAATTCTTGAGTGACTTAATCACCATTGCTTGGACTTGTATTTTCAATAGACTTTGGAACCCGTTGTTGTCTTATCTATTTTTAGATGTTATCATCTTTTGCCTTCTTCTCATCTTCTATTCTACTATCATTCATAGAGTTCTTGGAAAGATGACCAAGTTTTGCACAAATGAAATATCTTTTATTAGTATCTTTTTCCCTCAAATGATGCTTTACAAAACTCATTCAAATGTGTCCAAACTCTCCACAATAATAAACACCTACACCAGGTGTTGTAGTCCCAACCAAATATAGCTTTCACAATTTTTTTTGTTGAATTCAATGTCTTGGTTTTGCATTCTAATGACTTGTGTCCATGTTTCTTACATTTGTGACATTTGACTTCAAATCTTGGTTTTTTCCATTCATTGGCCTTATGACCATGTTTATTACAATTGTGGTATCTTTCATTGAATTTTTCTTTTCCATTGCTCCAAAACTTGTTTGATGTATGACCTATCTTACCACAGTGATTGCAAGTAGGTCTTTGATTCTTTTGAGCTCCTTGCTTGGATGATTCTCCTTCTTCTGTATATCCAATTCTTGATTTACCTTTTTGTCAATAGAGATTTTCCTCATTCAATTGATTCATGTCTACTTGGGATTTTATCATTCTTTCATTGATTTGTCTTTCAAAGTTTAGATCATTCTTCAATCTTTCACTTTCAGATCTTAGGCTCATGATTTCATGGAGAGCTGATCAATGAAGTCTTCTTGCTAAAGGAATAGGTGTTAGATTTCATTGTTCTTTCTGTCTATCTCTTCTTTTATCTTATTCTTCTACTCCATAACTTCACACAACCTTACTAACTAAATTTCTTACCATCTTCTTAGTTTTGCTACTTTTTCTTGTAGGGAAACATTTTTTTCTAGGAGTTCTTTGATTTCTTTATTGGCTTCATCTTGATTACTTGAATGAAGATCTTCAACCTTTTCTTCAATGTAGAGATGATCATTCTTTTGAATTGCAAGTTCTTTTCTTCATTTCAAGGATTGGGAGAATTGCTCCTTTGCTTTTTTTATTTGGGCAATAGATATTTCTAAATTTAGATTTTCATTATCAATAGCTTTGTCGAGTTTGAATATCTCCATGCCCTTAATCTTTTCTCAAGCTATTAAACTTTCTTCTGAGAACCACAATGCTTTGATACCAATTATTGGAAATATTCTTAACTAGGCTAAGTTACTAAAAGAGGAGGGGTGAATTAGTAACTTCTAAAACTTATACAATTTTAACTCTTAATCCAATAATAATCCTTCACATGTAATTTGATCTAATTGTATGCATAAGAAATTGAAAACATGAAAGAATTCATAATACTTTGACACGAAGATTTGGTGACCTAGAAACCTTCCAAATAGAAAGTAAAACTGGGGTGAGGATAATACAGACAAGCTTTAGTACTGTAATATAAAGTTGGCATGTTAAGTCTTACATTGATCACTTCTAATGATCTTCCCTATTAGGAAGAATAAGGACTACTAGATCCACCTTGTTAAAGGATTTAAAAAAATACAATGAAGTACACACTCAGTAAAGAGATTTATAAAAGACTGTTAGGTCTACCTTGTTAAAGGATTTGACTGATCCACCTGTTAGGATGAAGAAATAGCTAATCTCTTATCTATAACTTGGTTTTCTAAATGAGATTCCTTCATGTACTAATCACCTTGTTGTGATAGATATGTCTTTG